>JAHLJT010008446.1:128774176-128848364 GCA_031308135.1 Acheta domesticus | reverse complement strand
GACTTTGAAAGAAGAGATGGAGATTGAAAGATCACTTTTAGGGGCAGATTTCTTCAGAAAAATATATTACATGATATATTGATTGATATATATTATATTATTAATATATAAAAATATAATGTAATGTAATCATCATGTAATATATTAAATGTAATGTAAAATCATGTAATATATTAAAAATATATTACAGATATATATTACATCAATATTGTAAATTTGCAATGTTATTGCTTTCTCGCGCTTAAGAAGAGAAAGTTACGCATTGCTGCGCGAGAAAACGACATATTTTCGCAGAAAAACTCTTATTACAGGGCACCCTGGTAACGAAAAAGTGGATAAACACAAGTTGTTAAATTTAGAAAAATGAATCATCTAACATGTTGGTGTAGCCAGAATCCATGTTTTATCGCTTCTTGATACCGAAAAATCGAATTGAAGGAAAAACTTCCGTCCGTCCGTCAACAACGCTAGTGACTAAATCGTTCAGCAGATTTTCTCCAGAATTATTCCCTTATTGATCTGGCTGATGTCGCGGTCCCTCGAATTTGAAACCGACATTTTAATTTTGGGGGTACTTTACATGAAGCCCCTCGGATATTTTCAAAATTTAAAAAAAATGGCGCCAACAGTTTTGATTAAATTTTGTTGTTGGATTGTCTGAAGGACGTTTTAAGAGAATGATGCAAGGCCTTCATGCTCGCTGAATACTCCGATTTTTCGATAATTGAAAAACTTCAAACTTTTTTTGGCATCTTCCTACAACTACAATTATAAAGATGCAATTTTTTCTTAGTGTTAATCAAAAATAGATCTTTAAATAAGGTGATTTTGAATTTTACGAAAATACGAGTATTTTTTTAGTAATTTGGCGAGGAAAAATAGTCTACCACTCCCAATTTACTGCGCTTCCTGAATGTAAAATTAATATTGATGCTAAGGAGTTGGATGCATCGTTTGTGTATTATTTCATATTTCTTTATTCGTTTCTTCTTTTGTTTTAAGTTAAAAAAATAATCTTTAGAAATTATTTAAAACCTATGTTAAATTACGTGCCTTAATTGAGTTAAATGTGAAAAGGAATATATGATCTCGCTTTGCTTCATAAGATGTGGGAATAAAAAGTAATGCATGTAAAAACAGAGTAATTTTGACGTATATAAAATATATTTAATTATTGTATTTGTTCTATCTCTTCATTTTCTTGGTAGCGGTATTAGCAATGCTAACTGGCAAAATGTGTATCCCATACGAATTAGTGGCCATTGTTTCTTGTAACCCATTGTAACTTCGCACTGATAACAGAAGGCCATAATGACTGACTTTTCTTTCGCATTAATATAAAGTTTATTCCAGGCTAAAATACGCATCGTGCATCGTTGATATTTCGCGTGATTTGCATAAATTCGCGTGCTTTTCGCGTAATTTTGCTTGAAAATATGGGCGAGAAAGTACGTGCTGTTTTAGCACCACTAATTTTTTTAAGGAAATAGGATTGTGTCCTTTTTATTAGCGTCTATTCAAGAAAAATAAGAATTTTGGAGCAGTTTTTGGAAAAAATGTATTTAATGCATAATTACCCGAAACTACTCACTCTAAAAAAATTGACATTATTTAAAGATATGTCTTTTCAAGAACCACATTTACTTAAAAAAATCTGTATCTTCCAATATTGTAGTTGTAGGAAGACGCCGAAAATTTTGAACTTTTGCAATTTTCGAAAAACGAAAGTGTTCAACGAAAATTAGGCGTGCACCATTTCTTTAAGATTCCTTTGCTCTATCCAAGGAAAACATTTGATCGAAAAATCTGGAGACCTTTTGAAAAATTTTGAAATTTTGAGGATTTGTACAAAGTACCCCCAAAAATCAAAATATCCATTTAAATTCGCAGGAACCCGAGTTAGGTCAGATCGATCGGAAATATCAATTTTGGAGAAAATAGTTTGAACGGTTTAGGCGCTGTGTTTCACCCCGGCCGGCTGCTCAGCGGAAAATAGTCTTTTCCTTGCAGAATTACATTACTATAGTAACTAAGGAAGTCCGTAGTAGGCGAGAAAGTAAAAAACGGAAAAGGCTTGTATATTAAAATGCAGAAATGATGTAGCTGCCAGCTACAAATAAGGTCAGAGGTATATTAAATAATGAGGCTTAGCACTTGCTTATATGGTGCGTTCTACCTTTTACCCGTGTTAATGGAGGGGGGGGATAATTCGAATATATGAAATAGCTTGACACGGCAGTTACCTCCATTGGCAGATCTCAAACTTCCTCAAATTACCAAAACACGTGCTCCAAGTGGTACGAACGCTCACCAAGAATTGTTAAGGCTATTGGGTTGTGTACTACAAAAAAGAAAAAACAGCAAGGAAACTGAATATATTTTACCAGAATTTGAACAGAAAATTGTGTTTACTTCTTGATGTTGTACCATGCTATTAGAACGTCGGAGGAAGGAAGAGAAACGTCTTAAATATAAGAATTTGGAAGAAAGAAATGGATATAAGTCGGATGTGGGGCGTAAAAACATAGGTGGTCCCAATAGGTATCAGAGTTTTGTTCTGCAAAATGTGTGTAAGAATTTGTACTAACTCCCAGATCATTTCAAACAACTGGAGTAGAAGTCATCGCGTCATTGGTCATAGCACATGTTTTGCGCCACATATTTTAGACGCACATACAGCCACTCGATTAGCTGGTTGTTGCAACCTGGAGTAGATTTCATATTTAACAGACTTCTCACATATTTTGTTATTTAAGGGGGATGATAATAAAATAATAAAAATAGTAATAAATCGGTTAGTTTGGTGGGTGAGCGTATTTTGTAATGTACATAAAATATAGTATAAGCAATTAATATTAAACAAAAAATAAATACTAATACATAAATATTGTTTCAAGAGGCGACCTGCGCGAACAGGGGCGTGACGCGACGGAACGGGACGAGACGGAACGGGACGAGACGGAACGGGACGAGACGGAACGGGACGAGACGGAACGGGACGAGACGGAACGGGACGAGACGGAACGGGACGAGACGGAACGGGACGAGACGGAACGGGACGAGACGGAACGGGACGAGACGGAACGGGACGAGACGGAACGGGACGAGACGGAACGGGACGAGACGGAACGGGACGAGACGGGACGGAACGGGACGAGACGGGACGGAACGGGACGAGACGGAACGGGACGTGACGGGACGGAACGGAACGGGACGAGACCAGACTCACCTCGGCCTTCTTGACGTTGGAGACGACGTTGTTGGCGGGCAGCGGCGGCAGCCCCTTGTCTCGCCGCAGCTCCTCCTCTCGCTCGCGCGCCAGCCGAATCTCGCGCTCGATGGGCGTCTCCTTTTGCCACCTGCGCCAATGCATGCAACGTTCACCACCTCCTTCATTCACCACACACGCACGCAGTAATACAAGACCAATTTGGTCCCTTCGCCAAACCAAAAATACATTTTTGGGAGGGGGAAGATTTTTAAATGGTACGAGATTTTCACTTAAGACTACATATTGTGGCGGTACAGAATAATCAGAGGACATTTGGATACTTCTGTGATTATTTTTCACTGCACGTTGAGTCATGCTAGAGGCCCGCACCAGAGCCCTTTCTTGCAGGCAGAGAACGAAGGGCTGATTCGCTACGGGCAGGTGCAGTTGACCGGCGCCCGCAGGCCCGATGCCGTTCGCGAGGGAGCACAAGGCTCCGCCCTAGAGGCGGCACAATCCCTTAGGGAATACAATGGAAATTTTTACATGACCAGACGACCACCCCACTAGTGAGAGAGAGAGAGCGTATAACATTGCCAGAGAGAGAGAGAGAGAGCGTTTTTGAAAATTTTCCATTGCCGAAATCGGGAGTACGCACAAGGCGATTGGCGCTTCTCAAATTGAGACGCGGTAGCTTAGAGCCAATAAAGATCAGCCTTTTGGATCTCGGGCAGAATGTTTCAGAAGCTTTCGAAAAGATAGGAGAGGGGAGAGAGAGGCGGTAGATGTTTCGAACTTGTAACAGAAAAACGATGGTGAAAGACTTGGTAGGAGACGGACGTGTCGTGAACGGAGAGCGTCCGAACGCGATTTTACTTTGCTGTTTTTTTTTGCTTTTATTTCCTGATATGGCGAACAGCCATCAGCGAAATTCATGGGTAAGTGAATCCCGTCTAATTATTATAACAGAACTCGTTAAGTGCAGGACGAGCGTTTGTTCACTGAGTCTTGTTCCGATGACTTAGCAATTAAGCGCGCTATTCATCTCGCGATCAGTCAACTAATTGGTGAAATTGGCTGAAAGTTGTCCTCGTCTGATCGTGGGAGCGTCGCTTCTGCCTACACACCTTGGATTACGAACGAGAACGAGTGAAATTTCGTCAGCACAGCTGTTGCAGTGAGTGAGTGGTCATCCACCCCGCTCCGGTGACTAAACGTACGGCCCAGGTAGGGCGCATTGACAGTCGCCTTTTCACGGCGATCCACTGAACTGGAAATTTTTTTGTGCAACTGCACGGCGTAAATTCCTTGTCGGAGATGAAAGGCCGCTTTTGGCCATCTTCCCAATTAACTATTTTTAAGTAAAAATTGTATTCTAGCCAGTAAGATTGTTAGTCTTAAGAACATGTGTGAAATTTGTGTTTTTTGCTTTTTTCTTTATGCGCCTTAAAATGACGCTAAGTAACGATCGCTGAGCTCACGCGACGGGAATCAATTAATTGTTTCTTTCTCATTTCTTCAATGAAAACGCTAAATTACAGTTTAATTGAAAGTTCATTATTCAAAATCAATTAAACAAAATATTATTCCATAATGAATAGTCGAGCCTCGTCCATCCTCTCGAGCTAAATTTTAGAATCTCCATCGCACATTACCGCTGAGACTAGTCGGCACCCATCTCAGGTAAGTTGCGGCTACTTCCGACAGGAGCCGGGGTCACAACGGCTTCTCTATATGGAGGAGGGCGTTTGCAATATAGAAAATAATAGCTGACAGCATTTCAAAAGCAATATTAACGTTAAATATTCTCATGAATTTGAAAAATATTACAATAGTATTAAATTGAAGGGCTAAGGGAAAAAAACGATAAGAGTTATTCGTTTACAAAACCGATAAAACTGCAGTTTCATTTCTGACCCTAGTTACGGAAAAGGTGCAACATTACTTTTTTTTACCGTAGTCTGTTTTTGAGATCACGTTGCCCTGCAAGAAAACATGTCAAATGCTCTGTAAGATTGCATCATATCTCAAAAATGTCGATTCGTTGCCTTCCATCCCTACCCTGAACTTTCAATTGAATAGTGAACATAAAGTTGGCGAACTAAAGAGTGATGGTTTCAACAGTCAACTTTATAATCATTGGGTCTATAAGGATTGATTGATTTATTTACTGTTCCTAGGCGCGTCAACTAATGTGGTAGCATGGTAAATGAAGGGCAGATTATGTTCCGGATTGTGGCAATGTTTCTTCCCTCGCAAGAAAGTGAGATCCGGAGCCAACCCATACGTCGGGGTGCCGGAGAATTTCCTCTTCAAGTACCAAGGCACCGCCCCAGCCGGGACAAGCTCTGGTCTCCCAACGTTACAGTATTGTAGTGCATGTAAATGTGACACGTGGGTGTAAGGGGAGGGGGCAAGGACAAGCACGAGCATGGAAATATTGCGCGTGGTCCGTGTCCTGTTTGTAAAGATACAACTTCGACATTCGCCTAAAAATGATCCAGAAATCACGGAAAACTACCGGTCAGAGCTGCTGTCCGCAAGAATTCTCCTCCAGGCAGCGGCTGAATTCGACCGAGATTTGTAGTTCCTGTAGAAAATCCGCCACCACCGGGACTCGAATCTTAGGACATTCCGGTCTGAAACGCTGCAGAGGAAAGTGAATAAGTCTGTAAGGTGTGAGAAAAGATTAACCACAGATGCAATCTGAGGGAACATGATGATTGCACGAGACGTTTGCGCTTTCTCTCCGCTGGAGCCCGCACAATAAGTGCGACTCAAGAGACACGCAGGAGAGCTTTGGCCACCCCAGAAGAGATTGGTCTCGCCGGGGGAAGGTGGCAATCCACGCTTGCGGGATGGTTTCCGACGCTGGCAAAAATTGATATTATAGGCCAACATGAATGCTTCACGTGCCTCGAATCTGTAGCTTCATCCGTAAGATTTGATCCTAAATATAGTTAAAAAAATATATATCAAAATATTAGCGTAAGAACTGAAAAGATTTCAGAAGAGTAGAAACAAGCTCCCTGATATAGATTTGACATAACGAAGATTGCTAGAGGAATGAGTCAGAATTTGTTTTCAACGAATTCACTTAAATAACATTATAATCGACACATTTTAGTTCTAA
The DNA here is from genome assembly GCA_031308135.1 of Acheta domesticus. Taxonomy (NCBI): domain Eukaryota; kingdom Metazoa; phylum Arthropoda; class Insecta; order Orthoptera; family Gryllidae; genus Acheta; species Acheta domesticus. Next base: position 128,842,020 of record JAHLJT010008446.1, on the reverse strand, counting down.
AAACGAAATAGAGCTACCGAATCAAAATTATCAATATGAAACAAAGGTTGAAATATCATATCCACTTATTCGCTGCCAACTCAAGTTTTCTACGTCTCCGGAAAGTTTTATCAGTAATGACGTTTTCTGCAGTTATGACACAAATGAATCATCAACTTGACAGCAGAAGAGCTCATACGTTACTCTGTATAGACATTAATCAGGATTATAAATAAGATAACATTATCGAGAAAGAATGGCGGAAATTTCGAAGCAATATTTCGCTCATGTCTGAAAAAATATGACTGCGTCTCAAAATACCTTCGCGGTCGTAGTAGATACGATGCTAATCAGCAAATACTTGTTGCGGTTGCATCTTCAAGCAAGGCCAGACTAGAACATCCTGATGATAGACGAAATAAACAAATCGGAAGGTAATAGATAAATGTGGAACAGTACACCATGTTTACTAAGGAATTCTATTTCAATTACCAAACTTCGACTACTTAAAGAACACTCGCATTTACATTGCATATTCCGGTTTTGTGTATTTGGGACATAATAATGACCTCAAAACTACAAATAATGTCAAATAATAATGTCACTTGCTACCATTTACATAACCAATACAGCTTTAATTAAAATATATATTAATATTAATATACCGTACAAATAACATTTATCTACTTAATCGTCATTTTCGAAGCGAATGTTAGCATGTACATAAACTTACTAACGGGAACATTTTCAAGGGCCTGGGGAAAGACAAAATGAATAATCAGTTCAATTGAAACGCTTTTAATGTGTGCTCGTCAGAATACGAAACGGTGTTCAGTACGGTATCAATAAGTTTCTAGAATAGTGTGTACGTGAGAGCGCTACACTGTTTCTCGAAGCATCTCCATGTCTCTCTCGATATGCACGCAAGATTGGGGTTCGCTCATCCGGTCCCACAGCTTCCCTATAACACCTTTCGTGACGATGCATTATTAGCATACATTCAAATGTTTGGCTACTTTATTATGTTTCTAATCGTAGAGACTGAGCAGTACCCTAACGAACGGGCCACGGACTGCGAGCGAAATTTCATTCCTCTTTCTTGTCCCATCCTCACTCCTTACTAATCACACACAGACATGTGCTACACTACCACATATGCCGAGAAACCAGTCGGGAGCTTAGAGTTCGTCTCAGCTTGGGCAGGTACCTTGCTTGTGGGAGATACCTGGTTGGGGAAAATCTCCGCAAGCCGACGAGATCGGCGCCGGATCTCGCCAACAAACGGGGGAAGATCATCGCCATCTCCGGAGATAAAAATGTATTACACTTACAAGACTAATGACCTTACCAGTTGACGTGCCCAGAAACACTAATCAATGTATCTTATTGTAAAGTTACCTGTCTTTTTTAAGGGACATATTTTGTACGTACATGTACTTATCCTAGTAAAAGCATACGAAGACAGGTAGCACACACACACATGAAAATACTTCGTGCAACATTTTATACTTCGCTTCCAGACTATTCTGTAACGGGGACGCTTTTTTATCTCGTGGATACAACGTCCACCGAAATCATATATTTTGTATAATGTGGCAACTTATTAAAAGCATTTCAGTGGAACTGATAATTCAGTAGTTTCTCTTCCCCAAGCTCCAGTGTTCACATTACACCTACGTAGTATGATCAACCACTCGTTTTGCATATAGACACTAAAGTGGGAAAATATGAAAAACTACTACCTGGCGTATAATATTCAGTAAAAGTATACATTGAAATTTGATAAATGAAATATGATTATAAGATTCACACAGGCTGCAAGTAAAGATGCCCGCAAGAAAAATCACAAAAATTGCGTAGTTTCGATTTCCGACATTGGATTATAGAAACTCAATATAGAACATAATATAACATAATTCTTCAGATAATGAGAAGCTCGATGTTTTACGATTGAGTGTTCAGCCAGCACTGCTACACTTGTGTATCAGTATTTCTGAATTGAAGAAATTACATATTGCAGGGCTTCCACACGGCAAGTAGTTGTTAAACGAAACCTAAAGGAGAGTCTTTGAGACTGACTACTCTGACCGGTCGTTCTCTAGTTGTCTCCGGCCAATTGCAAACGCACTTCGGATCTGGCTCTTCATGTTACCAACGAAGGAGACATAAACTGGACATAGGCCATAGGTCAGATCAATGGGGAACTCAATCCCCTTCTATTATGGACCCGTGAATTCGTAAATCTATTAAGATTTTATACTGGAAATTTATTATTTTTAAAATTAATGCAAAGAAATGTATTTTTAATTTATAATACCACAGAAAGCCAATACAAATAAAGTCGTTGGAGTTTTGTTTCGTACAACTCATATACAACTCTCAGAACACACACATTTTTATCTAACATCGAAGTTACTTAGCGTTCGAATTCGATTGATCGAAGAGATATGGAAGCAATAGAGCAATGCAACGAGAAAAGTATTGAATACATTTCTCGATTCTGTTTCTGTACGCAGTAGGTAGTCATTGATTCTTACGTACATGCGCAGGAAAAAAAAACACCCGAGAGGATATTTAATACGTTCAAACAAATTTTGGGTTTAAATAATTTTATTTCAGCCATCCTTCTCATGATCCAATAGAGCAGAACGAATGACGGTAGAAGGGAGGCGGCGAGTACCGAAAAGAGATGCATAGAGCGCCCAAATCTTGGTTGCCCATGTTACAAAACCTTCAAACCATGGAATTACACAGTTCACCAATGAACTTTGTCGTGTCGGACGAGGAACATTTGATATATCTCGAAGATTCCAGAAAATATTTTTCAACGATAAGTGGACCAACTTCTGATATAGAGTGATAAAGATAATATAACTTCACACATCGCGATGAGATTCGATTACACAACGCGATGTCAATAATATATGATCTGATAAATGATAATTACAGACATTTTCCACCTTGAAAGAAGTAATGGTTCTTCGGCAGCACATACTTTCTCGTATTATTTGAAACTGTAACGTAATGTTATAATACTAGTTGTGAGTCGCAAAAGTGTTCCATTCAGTAAAATTTTTTGATAGGGCTGGGGCGCGAAATTATGTACCCTGGTTTCGCAGGCATTTTTACATTTCAGAAAAGTTTTCGGCGAAAATTCCGACTCCATTTTTATAACTGTACTTTGATATATTTGATAAAAAAACAGGTGCCGCTTTTGAGAAAATTTCAAAAATATCATTCAGAATATCACAGAAATATCATTCCTGTGAAGTATCTGCCAAGTTTAATGAGTCAGTCTGCGCTTTTCCCCTTTGATATACCTCAATATTTTAGATAGACTTTTAAATTATTACATTACCAGGTGAACAATCAGATATTTACTTTTCAGAGCATTGTGATCTCATAACAGGTGTAAACTGTAAAACAAAAAACTCAAAATAACACAAGAATAGGCAATATTGGATTTTTAAAAATGTACAATAACAATAAACACTAGGCCTCTTTAGAAGATCTGTCATTATTAACTTCAAAGATAAGTTTACAATCTAAACCAACAAAATGTAGTTTACAAGATAAATTGTTTAGATTATAATCAGCCGAATATAGGACAAACAAAACGTAGATTGAAAAACAGAAAGTGTGAACATATTAAGATTGAAAGACAGGAAGAAGAACCTTTAAGGAAATTACTGAAAAACAAAATTCCATAACGCAACATAGAATCCACAGCAGTTCTAAAATAAACTTTGATAACCCAAGATTCTGGCTATAGAACCTTGTAAATATTCAAGATTAATTTTAGAAACGCTCCACAGAAAAACTAACCAGACATTAAATACTGTAAAAGAATCGAATGCCTTCACCAATACATATAATAGTATTTTACATCTAGAAAATATAAATTAGCTTGACAGTTGCACCACTGGTTCATCCCAACTACGAAAAATGATACCTCATTACTTCCTCACTAGTTTTCTTTCTACAAGATACAGTCAACTACAGTATTATGACGAACAGTTTAATGTGAAAATTTTCATTGTGAATATGTGTTGTGAGTTGGAGTATTATTGGTATTAATGAATGACAAGTTTCTGCAATCCATTATAAGTAGTCATTCAACTTATTTTATCACGAATTATTTTAGTGTAAATTTTAAATAATCCAATATTGTATAGTCTATCCTTTTGTTATTGTAGCTGTATAATAGTTTATACTTGATGGGACAACAATGTGCCCGAAACGTTGCAAATATGAGATCGTTGACATAGTAATATAATAATTTAAATGTCTGTGTAAAAAAAGCCAGAAGGTACACTGTATGACTTCACTTGTGCGCGTCGTAAACATTATTATACATACAACGTATGTATTTTGTTTCGAATAAAGCCCGAGTTGTGTGAAAGCTAGTGTGCAGTTACTTCTTTAGAGGTAGAACTTCCTTTTCGCCATTTCGAATCCATTGTAAGGCGAGGTTTTGGGTGTTTTGAAATTTGAAAATAGTTTTAGGGAGCAATTTTAAACCATACAATGGATTTTTTTTACACATTTTCTCATTTTTTGTCACACGTTCTGAAAAAAAAACGTATAAATGCACATATTTTGCTTTGTTTTATTACAATAAATACCGTTCCCTAACATACGTAGATCATTCAATAATTAAAGAGACAAATTGGTCTGGAGAAAAAACAGTGGGGAGGACAAGTTTCGTAATTTTAGAACTGTAACTTGGTATCACTGGGATGAGCCCTGTCTATCTGGAGCATCAGCATTCTTGTGTTCATAACCTCAAAATTAAGTTGAACGATGGCGAGTCCACTTAAAAATTCCACATTGGTTGAACGTTTTGTGATTAGTTTTATACTTTCTGAAGGTGATAAACCAGCTAATATATAATCTATAGATTCTATAGAATGACTGAAGTGTATGGTGAAAGTTGTAAGAACTGCGAGAATTTTCACAAGTGGGTGGAACAGTTCAAAAGTGGTCGAGGCTCAGTGACTCACAAACACAGTTCTGGCCGCATTAGTAAGAAAAGTCGGGTCGACTGTCTTTGGGACGCTGCAGGTGCCTTTTTTTGTGATTATTTCGCAAACAGCGTGTAATACACAGCCAATACTGCTCAGATATGCTTTTGAACAAGGTGAAGCCAGTGAGGAGAGAGAAACGTCGTGGATCTCAGAGGAGAGGTGTGATTCTCCAGCAAACAGCGCACATTCCACTGTTCCACAAAGCCGTGAAATTATCGGCAAAATGTGTTGAGAGGTATTGCCTCATCCCCTTTACAGCCCTGATTTAGCACCATCTGATTTCCATTTGTTCGGTCCACTGAACGAGGCATTACTTGGGAAAAAGTTACAGGATAACGAGGTTGTCAAAAAACGTGTGGGAAATTGGTTCAAACACCAAGATAAAGAGTTCTTTGCAGCCGTTATAAAAAAGCTGCTAACCTGTTGGGACATGTGCATAAATATTGGTGGTGATTACATTAAAAAGTAGGAAAAGTCCTATTTTTTAAAATTAAACATTTATTTTCCCAGACTAATTTGCCTCTTTACTTATTGAGTGCACCTTGTAATTAATGAACGCAGAAATAAATGGTTTCCGGGTGGGCACCATTCAACTGCTCTCTAGACAAATTATAATTACTCGCACAGATATGACTGACACAACACGACCGAGTTCTCAGACCACAATCTTCATTCATTCGAGGAATAACTTCACTCCACAGGCCAATGAGCAATAGAATTGGAATAAGTTTACTCACCTGATATAACTCGATGTATCATCTTCCGGCTCGGTGAGGGGCTTCACCAAATGCTACGACTTGATTGAAGCTCATGAGAAGAATTCGAGCCAGAATCCGGGGTGAGAGCAGATATAGACGAATCTACATCGCGTATTTCGCTCTGCGACGAGTCGATGTTTTGCGAAGAATCTGATTGCCATATGTCCCTGGAAAAAAATTAAACAACGTGAAAAAAAGTAGGAGCACAAAAGCAGGTTTGATTCCACAAAGAAATCAGTTTTCATGGAGCTTCTGAATCTGGCTAGAGACATTCACACCGGGTCATTTACATCGAGGATCGCACAAAAACCGGCAGAGAGCATAGGACTTGCCTCAACTTCAGGGTAGCGATTCTTTAATTTCATACATTGGATTCTTCAAACACAATTATTGAGCTTGGTAGGCGATTTTAAGAAAGAACTACTTCACATTTAATTAAGGTTATAGTATAGAGAGAGTCATTTCAGGCGAAAGTTTGTGGAGCTACAGCCAATACTTTCTCACATTATATGCAACGATTTCGGAATATTATACTAATAAATGAACTTGTAAAAGTGTTTCCAACCAACATTTTTTCTCCGCGCCGAGACTAGAACTCACATTCACGGAGTGAACTCGCCATGCGCTTTCTACATCACGCAGTCGCTCGGCTGTACTCAATTTTGTCGACGCTTAAATAAAATAATGGTCTATGTCTAAGATGCACTTTTAAAAATTTAAGGAGTTTATTTTTAGAGTTCTTTACGCTATCAGAGGTCAAAGCTCCATAAAAAAAGGATCATTTTCGAAAAAAATTAAAATGTTGAGGCTTTATAAAGTACCCCCAAAAATAAAAATGTTCGTTCCAAACCCTCAGGGCCTCGTTCACATCGTTCGAAGAACATCAGTTTTGGAGCCAATCATCTGAACAGTTTAGGCACTAGCGCTCACTGCAGAGAGACAAACGAATGGAAGCTTTGCCGTAAATCAATTTTTCGGTAACATGGACACACAACACGTGAATTCTGACTACACAACGTGTTAGAGGAAATAATTTACTACATATATGAACAAGATTTATCCCATTTTCTTTGCGAGAGCCCGGCAGTTAAGAGTTTTTTCTGTCTAAAATTCGTCTATTTCCGGCGTATTATTACAATACTTTTTATCTTCTTACGACCTAAGTCGCAAAAGCAAAAATTGGCACAGGTGTTTCTCGACATTTTCCAATTTCGTGGCAGCCTGAATGTCACCGGGACTTTGTGCACATTTTCATGATTCGACGCGCTTTTAATTCGGGAGGTCATTCGTGTGATTTGCGACGAGTCAGTGCACTGGAATTCTGCCTGTCGGCTGGGGATGCCAGGCACGATCGAAGGTCACGAAATAAATCTGCAGTAATTTGTATTTCAATCGCACCAATTTAGCCATGTACGTGGAAATTTGCATTTTTGGCCTGTTTGCCTCTTTATCCGAAAGAAGTAGATTTTTTCTTGGTCAAAACTTAGAAATACACTCAGGGCTTCACACACAACCTTCTAGTTTTGCTTAAGTTCTGGTGTGTTATAGAAGCGAAATCGCCGAGAAACTGCTGTTCTGAAACTAGCATCACTAAGCAAAATGGCGTAACAAATATTTGTTCATCTAATTTACGAAATGTGCGGAGCTCACCTGAAATGACTAGTTCTGCCCGGGTACGGGTCTGCCTTGTTGCAGCAAGGCAGTAGCTTTGGTCATGTGATCTCAAGTACACTAATAAACATGTATGCCATGAGTTTTTTTTCCTTAATGAAGTCTGTTCTTCAAAATAGATCTTTAAATAACATCATGTATCTTCTATTAAAAATATGATTTTTGACGTAATTTTTGTTTTCACAATTTTTGCGTTTTATGTTCACAATTTAGAATATGTATAACCGGTACTACACCACTATTGGAGATAGAGATTTTTTATCGTTAAATTTTAAATTAAATTTAACAGACAATTTGTAATGTAAAACTTAGTAAATCGCCAGAGACGTTGCGTTCCGCTTCTTTATCTGTTATTAGAGTGATGTTGTCGGAGGTTTCGGCATTTGCCGGAGAAGAGAGAAACCTAGATATGCGGAGGAAGCCAATGACCTCAGCAAGCTCAGCATCGAAGAGTCCAGAGAACGGCTACGGAAGCATCAGTTCATTTGTATTAGGACCTGGTAGGTTTTCCTCGAAATAGCCGATTTTCCTCCAGGCCCCAATGCGGGGGCGTGCTGCTGCCGCTCGTGGTGAACGCCAGGTCGTTTGTAGAGCATGGCAAAATGCAGGTGAAGCAAATGGCGTATGGGCAGATTTTTTCAATTGTAATATGCAAAATAATTATAAATAAATACTGTTAAAATTGAATTAAATTTAAGTTATCAAAGAATATTGTAGAAAATCACAATGATACAACTTATTCTCATGGTGAATTTAGATTCGCTCACTAGGGGGGGGGCAGGAACTCCAAAAATCATTATGTTCCAAGACCCGCAGAAGGCATGAAATCAGAACTTAAAGAAGGGTTGAGAATATTACATGATCAAAAATCTGTAGTTAATTGTTTTGAAATTTGCTTAAAAAATGTTCGGGTTCTTTACAGATTTAAGCCACCAACATTTTCAAAAGGCTACAATCTGTTTATTATACTTCCTCGACAGCACGAGGACGCATTAAACACTAATTTTTGTTGAAATATAAATTTTTGCTTAAGTTGCGGAAATTGCTAAAGTTTAATATTTTTCCTACAATTGCAATAATGAAAATAGAGACATTTTACTTTCTCGCCTTACTCCGTACTTACGTAGTATGCAGAAAATATTGTAATGCTCTGGCAAAAAAAGGGCGATTTTTTGACTGTAAAACTATTTTGTTTTAGGACTATTGTTAAAAATGACAGTAAAATATTGTTTCTTTGAAATGTATTATTATATATGTGATAAATATTTTTCCTATATGTAGTACAGCGTAAATTACTCCATGTGAGTAGTCAGGAAAACGTTTCCCACGTCCTTATTACCCCAAATCCCCAAATTGATGGCAAACGAGTCTTTCCATCTTAACGTAAGCGCATAAATGCATTTGGAAAATTTGCTCCAAAATTTATATTCTCCGTTGATTTGGACGAACTCGAGGCTCTGCGAGTTTGAACGAATATTTTGAATTTTGGGTGTATTTTACATCAAGTCTCAACTTTTCTAAATTTTCTCAAAAAATGCTTCCAATTTTTTTGACTGAACCTTGTCCTCGTTAGGGTAAAGGACACTAAAATGCGCACGTCTAATTTTCGTTGAAATCACCGCATTTCCAATATTGCAATGGTCAATTTTATTCGACGTCCTTTCCATAAATGTAGGAAGCTTTTTCTCCTTAATTAAATGTGCTTAAAATTACATTTTGAAATAAGGTTACGTACAATTCTTCGAAAATATAAGTTGTTTTTGCGTAATTTTGCGTGAAGTATAGCCAATTTTTTTAACAATTAATTTCTCAAAAACGGATCCAAATATTTTATGTAAATTTTTCCTCGGATAAATCAAATGAGTCTTAAAGTGGCGCAGTCCCATTTTCAGCAAACACATTGCATTTTCGAAAATTAAAACAAAAATCTGAACATTCAGTATTGGTTAACAGCAATACAGCAAGCTATAATATTGATGATATTTTTTCGCTAATGAAACCCGTTCTTTAAATCTTAATCTTGTAATAATGTAATGAATATCTCTGAATTTTTGGAAATTTCAAATGCAAATGGTCAACTTTTTTAAGCGTTGGGAAGGTTATAAGGCTGGTGGTGTATGGGTAAACGTGACAGGCGTGATAACTCATAAGACCTGAATTCGAATCCCAGCGCGAAGAAAAAAGGTTGCTGGTTGGAAACACTTTTGCACATGCATGTGGTATTATAATACTACGTAGCAGTTACAAACAATGCGAGAACGTATGTGCTGTTGTAGTACCATTAGTTTTAATATATAAGGTAATAAAGTGAAGCAATAAATAGTTATTTACGTAACTAAAACAGAAAAGGTCTGGCGTATGAATATGTTGGCTGGCAAGACGACGATAGGAGCGCGACATATTGAAATAAGAACGCCTAAGGTACTTTCGTGCAAGTTGCGTACTTATTTTTTGGAAGGAACGCATGGACACCTACAAGTATATAGCATTGGGATCGTTCTCAATATGCGAGGCGGCAGTCACGTTCATTCATGTCGCCCAAGTGTTATGTTTACTTTGTAATAGTCAAGATTTTTATATGGCAAAGTTGACTTTGTCATACGCGTACCGCGAAATAATACATTCCAAGCAATAAACAGTATTAAACATAATTGTTATCTTTTCCTACCCATGAAATTTGTTTCACCTATCCTCCAAACACAGGCTTGGCAGTCGCGCCTCAAGAGCACAATGCCTCTGCAACCATCGTTATACCGAACTTATATCACAACCAAACTTACTTTACGTACAACATTTTTTCCTTGCATATAAACAATAGCGGTGCGATTTCCTGACATTCTGGTAATTACAACACTGACAATCCCTAATGGCTCAAAAACCGCGCAACACTCCGGAAATATGGGCCGATATAGGTCCTTATTCTGTGGAAATATTGGATACAAGATCACACCTATTTGGAAGGTTGAATTTGGAAACCAATTAAAATGATTAAGATTCACTTCACCACGAATAGTCTGAAAATCGAACACCGTTCCAGCTGGCTCACGGAAACCATTACAGTTCAAACCCATGCCTTAGCGAGTCCGTAGAGTGAAATCACTTCCTGCATTCTTCCTGGCCAGCTCCGGCGGGCGATTGTGGGCTTAAGTTCCCATCTCAATTTCAATGCGAGCTACGTATGTATGTGTTTTGAAGCAAGGAAATATAACTAGTATAATACTTCATCTCATCAATTATTTTCGCGAGTTGAAAATATAACTTAAAGCAAATTAATAATGATAAAAATAAAAAGTAATAGTACGAGTACCTAATAACCTAATAGTTTTTATTGTTATGAAATTTACCAATAATTTTTGAAATGTTAATTGTGTAAACTGTAATTCAATATATTTTAGTGTACACATTGTAGTGTATAGTGCTTGACGAAGAGGAATTTCTTCGAAACGTCGCCTTTACAATACATAATTAAAATTGAATAATTTCTTCTATCTTATATATATATATATATTATATATATATATGCATATATTTGTATCATGTATATCATTGTATTTGAGATCTGGCTTCTTATATTTTTTTTACCCACGAGTTATTTATTGAGTCGATTGGAATACGAACAGTATAACGACAATATTCATGCTGGAATAATATGAATGACCATGCCTTTATCAACAGTTTCAAAATGGGACACTGAGTTTCGAGGATCGATACCGTCGGGGCTTTTTGCGATAGTGGTTGTTACGACGTCGAGCAATCGGCGAAAGATTGCTTCAATTGGAAGTTTTCGTGATAAAGAACCGAAATAATAAGTAGTGACGCATTGGCAATGTGTAGTAGAAAGCGAGCAGAAGAGAAGAGGCTTGTAACTTGTACTAATTGGCTGGTATTATATCGAAGATGACCATGCCATCAGAGATGACTAAACATAAAAATATGATTGGACTAAGACCACGTCGTCGAATCGTAATCTTCTAGATAATGTGTAAATAATCAAGAGGTTCTCACAAATTAAAAATCTAACAAGATGGCAATGATGATTAATGTAAAATTTCGTTTCGATCGCTAGTTACAAGCATGTAGACAATAAAAAGTAAACCAACTTTCCTACCTACTTTCCTAACTCACCATGATCACTTTATTTAAATATTAATAAATGGAATTGAAGTTTACATTTTTCAGCAACTTTTGATGGATATTTCTTGTCTGGCGCAAAGGCTTTCATGTGAAAATGAGCATTTTACCTTCCTTCAAGTTTGTTCATTACATTCCAACATCGAATCAACGAAGAATTGCTCTAAAGTATTGAATTACATCTCCATATCAGACAAGTTAACGTAAATGATGACGTATTATTGGCAACTTCATAATACATATGCTACATAATGCATATGGCCTTGCGTTTCACGGAATAAGTATATCATGTCGTATTAATAGTATGGCACTATAAGGTACGGTACACAATATTACGAGTTCTTTCTACGCAATTATTCTTAAACTTTGACCAATAAATAAAATTAATTCCATAACTCTAACAAATAAATCAAATACTGTGATTGTAGTAATATCGAACAACCCCTCTGTCAGTCCATTCATACGAGTATGATGGCTATCAAGGAATATGGTTACTATAACATTACTATATAAAACATTTCCAGTATCCGACGGTGGACTATTTGGGCAATTGAAAAATCTAAGAGTTCCAATGAGTTTAAGAATGGCGTGCTGTAACTAGCAATGAAATATAGGCACACAGTACTCAATTGGTTTGTAAATCTACGTGACCACAGTGTTAATTATTTTTTAATTTTAAAATAAATCGTACGAATACCTCTCGTATATCGGGTACGTTTAACCTCATACCCAACTTTGCAAAACTACAGGGCCTTAATTCTGCACACACGAACCAGAGTTCTCGCAAGCTTCTATATTTAATTCACAAAAACTAATACGAATAGTATCGTGCTACTACAATTTACCTACTCGAACGGAGAAATACATTTTTTTTTCAAATCGTAGCAATACATCCTGATCATTTCGGAGGGAACAAACAAACAAATTATGCACAGGCGCAAAATGTGTTACTTACACGTCACCACCGTTCGCCCATGTCTCGTCCATGTCACTGAAAATAAACGACTGACTAGCAGCAGCGATAACTTATAATCACATCTGCACCAATATGATAGTGCCATATACAAAGGCCCTTATCTTTTTATCGAACACCTTAAGCTCTGCAACTGCTCGAATATATCTCTAGAGAATCTCTAACGAGGTTCCACCCCTCTCCAACAGAATTAGAAAAAAAACCTTATCGAGTCAAGAAAGATCTCAATAATTAAGTTGAATTCAGGGGATTTTAGAAATGGAAAGAAAAAGGCGAAACCAAAAAAAACGGACTTACAGGTACAAATCAGTAGGCGTATTAAATAAGTTTCTTCACATAACATTTAAATTTGTATAGTTTCTTTTGTTGGTTCACAGTCAACTTACACTTGAAATAAATTATGATAATAATGCCAAATAATGAGAAAATATTGGTACAAAGTTTGATATTTTAATTAAAACATATTTAAACAGTGTTTCTGTTTTCAAAAGCTGAAGTTCAAAGAGCGCCACTATGTGTTCAAATTCGTGGAATTTTTTAAATGCCAAAGGCAGAAAGTCACCAGTAAAAGCTAAGAACCACAACAGCACACATTTTCTAGTACTATTAGCAACGGTTACATATAATACCAGCATTTAATCGATATCGAACCTATGCTATATTATCAAGCGAATTGCATCGAACTGAATCGATCAAACGACAGCAAAGCAAAAATTTGGAGCATTTGTTTTTACAAAATAACTGAAAACGTTCGAGGGGCTCTGTAAAGTTCCTCCCAAATTCAAAGATCCGTTTCAAATTTGAGGAGCAGCGACATCACCAAGAGAGATCGGGGAAGATCCATTTTGGTGAATATCCTATTAACCCACTAGTGTTTTTGAAATAGACAGACAGTCAAGCCGCATATAGATGCGCAAAGATGCCGACATCAGTTGGCACAGAGCAATACTATGATGCTCTTCCCGTGATGCACTGCCTGACCGCAGTTCCGCGGGAAGGGAATCGGAGGAATGGGAGGTGTTTTTAGCGGTAGGAAGGCGCTAGCTGTGAATCCTACACGCTGCGGAGTGCGGGCTCCGCAGTGTCTTTGGATGATTTCCTCTGCCCTCGTAATGCACACAGCAAGTCAAACACACACTCACGCGCGCACACACGCAGTTATAGGAGTTATTTAACGATATAGATTAAAAATCCTGACGTGCATTGCGGGTTGCAGTTTACATGAATATTTAGGTGCATTTTTTAAACAAATTCTAAATTCTTCATATTCAAGTCAAACGGGAATTCGTCACGTCTCCGTGAAATTCTCTTTCTTTAGAGATCTCATTTATAAAGATTGGTTGCGTGTGTGAGCCGCAAAGGGAAGGTATACTACGGAAATAATATAGGAGACGACCTATTTTGGTGAAAGTATCCGTGAACATTAGTGATGTTCACAAACGTACCGATGGACCCAAAGCACATGGATTCATACTAAACTGCATAATGATACTAAATTACTTCATATAAAAGCAGAATACAGCTATCTGCTTCATTGAGGGCGGACGGAAAGACGTTTTGAAAAAAAGTCTGTATCAGACCCCAAAACGTTAATTTTTTTTAAAATCTGCACAAACGATTTTTGCAGCATTTCTCTATTCTACGCATTCTGGAAAGTAGTAGAAGCGAAGGAGCGAAAGAAGATGTGAGAATTGCTTTAACCACATTTAACAAATTTTATCTTCTCGGTTTTGTCTTAAGCGCTCCACCCTGATAGTACTGATGTAATCATCGCGAGATGAGTTGTGTTGGCTTTCTAGGATACTCCATGGAGGAGATAAAAGTATGCAACGTTATCACACGAAGGTGAACAATGTTTGCCACGAAGGCGTCGGTACACGCGAAGAACTCCCACGCAATCTCGCTATCTATATTTCACATCAGGGAGGGGAGAACCAACATTCCTCACATTTAAGATCAACAAAAATGGAGAAAATTGCGAAATTTCGGTGAGAAGAGGATGCAATGGGAGAATTAGTTAAATATTAGTGCACCAACAAAATCCATGTGAGATGCAGAACTCAGAAATATCTATAAAAGGCTTCTTACTTTCTCGCATACTACATTCACAGTTCCACCTTTTTGAAAATTTTGAAAAATGCCCCAGGAGCGTCATGTAAAGTACCCCACAAAATTAAAACATCGGTTTCAAATTCAAGGGACCGCGACATCAGCGGGGGAAATCAATTTTGGAGAAAATCGGCAGAATGGTTTAGCCGCTAGCGTTGTTCACAGACGACGGACAGACTGACGTTTTGCCGTCATTCGATTTTTCGGTATCAAGGGCCCTACAAAACATGGATTCTGGCTACACCACATGATAAAGGATTTTTTCTAAATTTAGTAACTGAATTTATTCACTCTGTCGTTACTGGGGCCTTGTAACAAGAGTTTTTCTGTCGAAAATTCGGCGTTTTTTCGCTCAGCATTGTATAACTTACTCTCTACTCCGTAGCGAGAAAGTAAAAAGTAATGTGAAGCTGCAGCAAAAACAGCGATTTGTTCGTCTGAAAGACCCTGACGTCCTCATATTGAAAAGTGAATAAATCTTGTTCTAATAGGTAGTCAAATTACTTCCTCTGACACAGATGTTCCCAGAGGGGTCGGTATCGAACCCCTGGGGATCGATGAAATTTTGAAGAGGTCAATGATGATCAGAGTAGATGGGGGGGGGTCAATAGACGATTATAAACCGGCGACTAATCGATATAATCATGTTTACATTAATTAAAAAGAATATATTAATCATGCAATTAAGGCATCCAGTGAGAGACTGACCTAACCCACAAAATTCAAAATATTGATTTATAAGTGTATTCGATTATGATCACATTGAATATGTCAGTGAATCTGTGTTTTCAAATTTGTGAGTTAGCTCCCTCTCTCACTGGATGTCTCAATTGTTTCCACTTCCAAACATCATAATAAACTACAAATTCGCTTTTCTTTCGTATCCATCAGGATTACAGCGTGGCTAGGGCGGTGTAACTCGTGCACCACACCGGTGACCTGTTAAGGCCCTTCGTTGGCGGGGGACATGCAAGAATAAAACAAATCCAACCCCTCTTATTTTCTCCTTTGCGTCTTCCATACTTACACCATTTACAATTGAAACTTTTATTTCACCTAGTAAAATATAATTAACATATAACTAAGCCTGTGTAGGATTAAGGCAAATCTTCACAACGAGGTGTCAGTGTAACTACATATGAAGAACGTGGGGAAATAACATGCTATGCCACATTTCTGATGAAATTGACATGTTAGTGTATTTCGACGCCCCATAGATGTATCTATATATTGGGTTTTTATTTTAAAGATTTGCCGCAAGATGGCAGTGTAATTCATAAATTAATGTTCTTTATCCCAATGTGTAGAATGCAATGTCTAAACCTTAACTTTCCTTTTTCTCAAAACGTACGTATAATGGCATAGCATGCCATTGCCCCGAGGCCTCCATAAATGCGACTTCTCTGGTGTCACAGCGGCCATCAAGTGTGTCACTGTGATGAGTGAGCAGCATTTCATCGATTGTTTACATTAGCACATAGGATAAGATTCCTAGGTTGACAAAAATGCCGTTACAGATCTATGAAAATAATGCATGTAGTTTATGTTTTACGGCTAACGTCTGAATCCGGATAATTCCATAATTAAACCGGAAATAGAAGTTTAAAAATTTAAAAAATTGCCTATATTCACGCAAAATTACACGAAAACTCATATTTTCGAAAGATTGTGCATGACCTTATTTCAAGGTCCGTCTTTAAAGAAAATATTTTATTAAGGAAAAACTCTTATCTTCAGTATTGTAGTTCTAGGAAGACGCATCCAAAAAATTGCACTTTTTCAGTTTTCGACAAATAACATTTCAAGGAACACGAGACCTGCACCATTCTCTTAAGCGTACTTTAAGCTATCCGAGGGCAAAGTTTAATCAAAAATATTTGAAGCTAATTTTCAAAAAAAATTTTGAGAATTCTTTTGAGGTTTCATATAAAGTACCCTCACAAATCAAAATATCCTGTTGAAACTCCCAAAGCTTCGAGTTCGTTCAAATCAATCTGGGAATATAAATTTGGAGAAAACCGGCAGAAGGCGCTAGCGTTGACCACAGACGAGCAGACATGTTTTGCCGTCAAACGATTTTTCGGTATCAAGAATCCACAAAACAAGGATTCTGGTTGTATCACTTGTTAGAGGAAGTAATTTACTGTACACAGCAACAGGAGTATTCCACTTTTTCGTTACCAGGGACGGGCAATAAGAGTTTTTCTGACGAAAATTCGGCGTTTTCTGGCGCACGATTACATAACTTTCTCTTCTTATGGAGTAATTGCGAGAAAGGAAAAAGACCGTTCGAGGCTGGTTGGCACTTTTCAATTCGGATTGGTTGGGACCGTGACAACCAGCCGCCCTCCTCTGTTTACCAGCCTTTCCCATAAAAAATATATTTTTATTCACAACTATGGTAAAAGTCCAGATAGAAGCCATAGTTAAGAACATTTTCGTAGTTTTCTCAAAATTCTTGGGCTACATTTCTAATATTTTGGTGAAACTCGATGGAGAATTAGCATACCTGTTTATGAACAGATTCTTGCCTACAAAGGTCAATTTTTAATTTGTTCTATTTTTATTTAATTTCCAAACCCCATTTTGTTCCCGAAATACACACTTAAAAATTGCAACAGTTGGTAGTAGTCAGATACTTTACTCAATAATGGCCAATTGATGTTCTACCTTTTGAACGTGTCTGATATTTAAAAAAGTCCAAGAAAGTACCCTTCAAGTTACATTATAGCAATGTCAGTATTCATGTTTTGAGGTTACTATTTAAATATAAAAGAAAAGAAATACATTATCTTCGAATCCTCACCATTAGAAGGCATAAAGTATGCAAGCTGCACACAGTGAGAAGCCTTCAATTCTTATTTTACAAATGTTGTAACACCAGTAATGACTGCTACAGACGCAATGATCATTACTGGTGTAGTTCACTTATCACTTCTCAGTTTGAGAAATTAAAATATCGTGTCATATCTAACATTTTCAAAAGTAGAAATGTCTTTCCAAAAGTATTAACTTTTTCATTGTATTTCTAGTTAAGTGCTGTGTTGTGTGTCCGCTTTTCGGCCTACTGCCGGCGTCGTGAGTCGAATTGTTTACCTGCGCTCCGTGAAGTCACGGAAGACAATTCGAGCCACATTCATTCCTGGACGGGTGGCCGTCTGGGAACCCCGGTTACTAACGGCGCCAAGCCCCTGACCGAAGGGATAAAAGGGACTGACTGACTACGACATGAGAGAAAAAGACCAAATAAGTTAACGGAGGTATCTCCCACACCGGGAGCCCGCCACTGCCGGGACATTCGACATGTGCGGTCATACTCTCGACATGTGTGGGGGTGCAGTATTTGTAAGTGTATGTAAGGGGAGAGAAGAGACAAAGAATGAAGAAAGAAATATTGCGAGCGGTCTGTGGTCCGTTTGTTAGGGTTCTGCTAACGCATGCGCCCGGTATCGATAGGTCTGGAATTGAAAAGCCACGGTAAACTACCAATCAGTGTAGCCGGCAACTAGAATTCTCTTCTAGACAGTGGCTGAATTCAACCTGTGTAGCTAGACTGTCGAAAACCCGCCGTTGTCAGCTCTCGAACCCTAGGACTTCCCGGTCACAGACGTGCAGACGGAGCCATCTCAGACTGTAGGTGAAGTACTCGCACATTGGTGGTGACAAGGAGCATCATATAATATTTGATAAACTGGAATCAGACTGTTGGCGGGACATTTCTAAGGCTAGCAAGAGACAAGGTGTGTAGTTTCGAGTTTTGTGTGTCAGTAGTAAAGTTCTATTTTCACGATACCACCTAAACAAACTTCTCTGTGTTCCTCAGTTAAAGCTTCACTACGCATTTCCGAGAGAGGGCGACGAGGCTACGGTCTTTGGCTTTCGTAATTTACATATAACAGAGAGTCTCGGCAACGCATAATTCCCTAGGCATGTTTATACTTACATACTTCATGCGAACACATAAGTCTCCTACTCGGACCATCATTTTAATCAGCGCCCTATGGATAATGCCAAAATTAGTCGAATGATGTTCTAAATGACCTTTTCATCGTCATTCGTACAGCTAAATCCAAACCGCCTGGCTAATGTATGAATTAACCGGCAACTCTACTATTTCTATAGATTATAACTTATTCAATTATGGGTATGCCCGAAAGCGGAAAGCAGAATTTACATGGAGTCAATGCCCTGGCAGGGGAAGAGAAAGTTTAAGTCACAAACCAAGAGAAAGATGGATCCCTCTTTTTGGGCAGGAAATTCTGCGCGAGGATGGCAATTAAGTCGACGCAGGGAAACTGAAATCCAAGTGAATAACGTTCTTTCGCATTAACCGCTAGGGTAGACGTGTCTTTTTCAACCGGTGGAGTTTCAGTACTATTATCACGCTACTTCTCATAACATCAAATCATGAGGAATATAATTTATAAGATTCTCATTGATGTTACTATATTAGGTAAAGGCACGAAATTATAACAGAATCTTTTTGTACTCGTTTTTATTCGTTCATCGATTTACTGTTCCCTAACATTTACTGCTTTCTTGGATTAGTTTGGATTCACTGTTTGAAGTAGAAGAACTCTGTAACTCACGACGACTGACACTTATTATGACAGATGTCCCGAAAAGGTTCAGAAATTCTTATGTGCAATACATTCAAATTTCTTATGCCACACAAAGCGAAGACTTCCTCTTAGCATTAGGCACGAAACTTCTCTGACTGCACGACTAGGGTAAGTAACGTCACTCTTGACTTCCTGGTAAACAAGTAAACGTTTCACGGGTTTGTCTCGATAATCGCTACCACACGTCTGAGAATCAACAACACGCTAATTCGCTAAGAGATAACGGGAGACTAAGACTTTGTTCCCAACTGTGATTTTCATTGTTCCAGACCATCACGAGCTGCTCCTAGTAGATTTGGAAATCGTCGTTTAAAGGCAAAACCTCAAAAAATAGTTTTTTTAGTTACATGCTTCCATATATTAAACAAAATGAGCTGAGCAAGATGCAACAATCCTTATCTCAAAATCCGACTACGATCGTCGTAGAACTGAATAATCAAAACCTCGTAGCTTATGACGTTCCAATACCAAGTTGCATAACAGAAAGTTTTTCTAGTTTCCTGAAAATATTTTTTTTTTTTTGAGATACGAAGTTTTTGCCGTTTTGACGATGAAATTGCTTGAAGTCCCTCAGTATTCCAGATTTTTTCCATTTACGCTACTTACGCAAATAATACATTGAGTGACAACTAATGTATTAATTTCAGAAAATCTCATCGTAAAATCTAAGAATATTAGAGACCAAATATGCAAATGTCACTAAATCCAGTTGAATCATTCTCAAAATTCCAAGAATAAAATTTAGTAGTGGAAAATTACAGTAACGAAAGCGACTACTTCACAACTTTATAGCTACAATACAATGTTAAAGTTGTCTGTAGGCACTTACCTTGTATTGCACTGGAAGGAAAAATCATTGCTTAAATTTTCTACAGAATTTCCTCTTTCATTATTAAAATGGTGAAATATATTGTCTGTAGCCTTCACTATCATATTGTCTTTAGAAGTGTTTTTTGCATCATCCAGAAATTTAGGCTCTTCCTGAGCAGATACTTTGTGCAAGTCCAATGTTATATGAGTATCTCGAGTTGGTAGAAGTATCATTGATTTAGATACTTCCTTATTGTCTAAAAGTGAATTCTTGCCACTCTTCTCGTTTTTCAAATAACTATGGTCATGAAGAATCTGCAACATACATAAAAAAAATTAATTAAACATTTTTTATTTAATAAAAAATATTTCAGTCTTAATATTAACATGAATACAAATTTCATTGAAGACTGATATGGAATCTTTAAACCTCGGAGGAGGACACGCAGAATGGACATCAGGAACGGCAATGATCGACAGCCTACTCGCATATGTGACTATCTATTTAACTTTAACGGGAAGGAAGGTAGACGGAATACAATTCATTAATGCCTGGAGCGTTGAGGACATAATTTTTTGAAATTGAAAATTAATACAAGAGGATGCGTGGAGTACTGAAAGTTTTTCTTGTCGCAAATCTTTTAAAATGAGAATTTACACATTGTAATGATTTGGAGGAAGTGTACCATTTTAGGTAGTGCAGTCATTATTAAAAATACTTAACAATTGCTACTAACAATAAGGATAATAAGGTATTAATGAATAGTACCGAAGCAAAATCCAATGCCACCCAGAACGGATATGCAAGGTGTCAACACCCCTCCCACCTATTCCGCACCGTCTGTCCACACCGCCGTAGGTTAGGTAACAACGACGAATTTTACGATTTTTCGGATTTTACAGTTAAAAAGTATCTATTTCCCCGCGTACTTTACCCAAAATAAATCATATCAGCTTCGTAATTTATAAGGTCAGGTTATTTCAAGGCAGTAAGAACCACCCGGAAGGCAGATCCCACTGACCACACTACCGTAGGCTAGGTATAGAAGAATTCGTTCTTAGAGCAATTCTTCTATAACGATGTAATATTTTTTTCCGATATCATTACATTTGAATCAAACTAGCGGCAATTTTTCTTATTAGTGCCAACAGCAGAAAAGTCTTTGATTACCTAATACTTGGTAAAAACAATTAACATTTCTTCCCGGCCAAATGTACTTTATGTTTGGTACAATGTAGTAGTTCACAGAATCAAATTTTAAGATTAGAATAAATCACTAAATTCTGAGGCATAAGTAGCAGTACTTTTTTCCTAGATTTTCACATTCTCCAGTATTTTGACTTGTTTCAATTCTGAATTACTTTCGCAGACTTTCAAAACAATACAAAAATGGAAGGATGCTAAAACTGCTCCAAATGTTCTGTATCGAACAAATACAAATCCGTATGGGGCATTTCTCACTGTCGGGTGTTCCCAAATCTAAAGTACACGAGATCCGAAGACCACTTCGGAGAGAGGAAAACCTTTGAAAATCAACTCGCGGTGGTCGTCCTAGATTTCTGATCCCTAAGGAGGCGAACGGCGTGTATTGCGAGGAGTTACGAGAGACACATAGATCATTGCCCCGGCCTTCGCAGCAGACCTCCTGAATGCCTTTATGTGCATTTCTCACAGCACTGTACGTAGTCTTGCGACGCAATGCTTTACCCTAAAAGTTGCACAGAAGAAATTTTCAAGTTCAAGCAATAGGAAGAAGCGTCTTAAATTTGTTAAGAAACATGATTAATTTTGATTCGGAATTTTGGTGAAGAAAAAGAACAAGAGTTAGAAGCACAGAATATAATCCCGACCGTAAAACTCAAGAGGTAGTTTGAACTTGATATGAGGTTGTATGAGCTCTTGCGGAGTCAAGAATTTACACTTCGAAGATGAAATAATGAACCAAAAAGTTTATATTTATATTCTGGAAAATAATTTGAGAGCTACTGCAGCTAGAATGAATTTAGAAGATAACTTCATATTTCTGCAAGACAATGAAATGAGGCACACTGCCCTCATTTGCTGTTGTACAACGCACCAAAACAACTGCGTTCTTCTGTACAAAAACCCCGGACCTCAACACAATAGGTACAACTACGAGAGGGGGATTCGAAATATTTTTCATAATGTGTTTTGTCTTCTACAAACTCATTCCTACCTTTTTCAAACTTTCAAGATTATAAATAGGCTGACCTGGGAGGAAACGTCGAAACTTCGAAAACTAAGCTCTTAAGACAATTCTAGGCATATTTTGTCTAATAAACTACGAGGATATTCCGAACGGTTGAGTCGCAATAAGTAATCAAAAGTTGGTTTGAAAAATCGATTTATAGTCAAAAATTTGCATTTTAGAAGCCTAGCAACACTTCAGAAACATATAAATTGTTTATTATTTACAAAAGAAATGAATATATTTGTTCAGAAAAAAAATTAAGCGAGAAATAAAAAAGCACTCAATTCACACAGAAATTCGGCTGCTTTTTTATTTCTCGCTTAATTTTCCTGTCTGAGCAAATATACTAATTTCTTTTGTAAATAATAAACAATTTACATGTTTCTGGAGTGTTCTAAGCGTTTAAGTTTCTAAGTTTAAATATTTTTGTGATAAAACCGAATATTTGGGTTTGTTTTATAAGCTGACCTGTCGCCTTCCTTTTTTCTTAGTCCACAACACACAACTCTGAAGCAAAAGTGTGCAAACCATTCACATTTTACGCCAAGGTCACTTACTCATTGAAGCAAGCATAATTGAGTAATCCTCTTAATATCTGGGCTACCCTTCCATAATTCAAATATTAAAGAGAAAATCAGGGAAAGCGTGATAAATAAGGAGTGCAAAACGATTAAGTTCTTTCCACCTCTACTTTCCTACCCAGCGACCCATTGCACTCTCGCGCGGAGCGAGGTCGCGGAACAGAACATTTCTCCGGCAGCTAAAGGGGTCGTGGGCAGCGCTCGCGGGGCCCGAGGCCAGGGGCATGCACGCCCGGCGTCGGCGCAGCGCGGCGCAGCGCGGCGCAGCGGCCTCGCCCGTTCCAGTTGGCCCTCTGACGAGCGGCGCGCCGCGCAGCGAGCGGCCTGCGCCCGCGGCGGCGGCGGCGCTTGGCGCGTGCGCCGGGCTGCTTGCGCAAGGCGCCGTTTCAGTACGCTGCGCATTGCGTAACTGGAGCTAGCGTGCCCCTACGGCAAAACGGGCCGCCGAGCCGCAGCGCATGGGTTGATCGCGAAGTAAAGAACAAGTGGAAGAAGTCAAGAAGGCAAAAACTGTGCTCGCGAGCAAGGAAATAGTTGCAATGCACAGGTATTAAAAAAAAAAAAAAAAAAAAAAAAAAAAAAAAAAGACTACCTTGGTAATCAAATGTAGTTTTGTTCTTCTCCCAAAAATCACAAGTACTTTTTCGTATTTACTAACTTGAAATTAAAGTAGCAATAATACAGCATTTAGTGATTATAGAAGAAGGAACGAGCATAACTCTAAGAGCTGGTAGGAGTACAAGGAATCAAAATGAGCAATGTCAAGCACTGAGATCCAATGGCCCAAAAGATATAATTAAAAAACAAAAACAGGAGATCGCAAACAGAAGCACGACGGAAAATACAGTGAGTGTCAAAAGTGTTGGAACACCTCGGAAATTTCAAAAAATGAATAAATTTCAGGTGTAAAATAAAACACAAATTAAAAATTTTTGGTCGCATTGGAAACTGTGGATATTTTGTAAATGCTATCGGCAAACAAAATCTTAACATAACTTACATGACAATTTAAAACAAAGTTAACAACCATTAGAACGCAAAAAAAGGCAGCCAAAGTATTGGAACACCCAACTGAACAGCGGTTAAAAATTAAATAAAATTGTAACTGTAAACAAATTAATAGTTGATGAGATGTCCTTTGGCACTTATAATGACTAGAAGTCTTGACATTAATTCTACGACCTTCGCCGTCATATGTGGCAAGATATTACCTCATTTCTCCTACAGTACGCGCTTAATTTTTTTTATTAAAAATCTTCATAGGATTAATGTGTGGAGATTGTGGTGGCGTTTCCAGATATCGTGGTGTATTAAAAACGATCCACATCCTGGTGTTTCAAGTCCTGTGTTTTGGATCATTGTCCTGCTGAAAAATGAAATCATCTTTGAGGCCCACTTTTTCAGCACTTTTGTGTCATTTACTGTGCATAATATTGATGTACATTGCATGGTCCATTGTACAATTTATAAAGTGAAGTTTCCCCACACCAGAAGCACTCATCCACCCCCAGCCGAGTATTTCACTGTGAGCTGGAGGTTCTCTTCGTGTAATTTGGGGGTTCTCTTCCACCGCGCCATAAATCTACTATCTGCGCCAAAAATATTAAAATTACTTTCACCAATAAAAATAAATTCCACATTTATTGGGAACTGTTTCAATAATGTTTAGTACATTCTAAGCGCTTTTTTCTGTTAATGTCATTGATCCAGAATTTCCCACGTGCCAACCGGCCATGGTACCTATTGTTTCTTAGTATCACGCGAACTGTACTTGGAGAAATGTCTATTCGAGAAGCAAGTTTGGGAGCACGAAGTTTTAAATATATTTCAATGTCGCGAAACAAATTATTGTGTCACGTTCATTCAGCAACTGTGGTTGTCCACACCTGCGTTTATTCGTCAGTTTCTCGAACACAGTACCTATTAATTACATTAAACACTGTATTGTGTGATCTTTGCACAATATTTCCTATTTCTCTCAAAGATCTGCAATCATAACGTATGCTAATTATTATTTTTCTCTATTCTTCACTTGTTTCCTTCTTTTACGCCTCATAGTGACATTTGATAAACAAATACTTCAAATCATACACTTCTGAATCACGGACTACCGGAAAGGATACCGGAAAGGAAATTGATACGAAAACCGTACAGCTATAAGGGTTAAGAGGAGAGTCGCGACTGCCAAGTTGAAGATCAATCCAGACGGCTGCGGCCGCGGTGACTTCCAAGAAAGCCGTTACAGTGTTTGAGAGTTTGCGTGTTCCAATACTTTTGGCTGCCTTTTTTTACGTTCTATTGTTTATACACTTTGTTTTAAATTGTCCTGTAAGTTATGTTATGTTTTTGTTTGCTGATATCAATTACAAAATATACACCGTTTTGAATGCGACCAAAAAGTTTTAATTTTTGTTTTATTTTACACCTGAAATTTATTCATTTTCTGAAATTTCCGAGGTGTTCCAATACTTTTGACACTCCCTGTCGATGTAATTTCACTTACAAAACAGCGTCTCAAGACAAAAGTTAGTAAATTTCCAGTTCGACTGTTTCATATTAATGATTCACTCATCGATTCGATCGCTTAACATATTTCAAAGCAAACTGTTTTTTCTACTTTATTCCCTACTAATAGTTTTTGCACCTCCCCTTCAACTGCCCGAGGCGGTTCTGCGGTCTTCAGAGAAGCGAGTGCGCGCGGCAAGGAGTGCGGGTGCCGGTGCTGAGCCTTTTGCGTGTGGGCGTACCTCATCAATTTACGTCTACGCGTCTTTCCTACATATAATCTACATGTCTCCTTGCATGCAGACTACGAAGACCATGCGATCTCTAATATTACAATCAATCAATCGGTTATTTCAATCAATTTCGATCAATTACGTGGCGAAGCTACAGCCATTGGGTCTGTTCTTCCGTCTGAACATGCTAATTTCGCTACGCTCTTTTCATTACCTAGCACAAAAAGAAGGAATCGCTCAGGCAAAGAAACAAGCGATTTGAATTTAGCTCAGAAGCTTCTTCTAGGCTTGAGGAACTTTTACATGCAGTAAATCTAAATGGGACAGCAGACTACTTCCCCTACGTAGAAAGGAGCACAAAGATTTTTTTTCACCCATAAAAATACAATACGCTAAATTACACCACCGGAGGCCCAATCATAAAATCAATATCAAATCATCAGCTAAATCAAATGATTCAAAAATGAACTCGGTAGCAATAGTAGTACCACATTTACATTTGAAATTATATTTCCATTCCGCAAGTCAAATAAAGTATATAAACATACTACAGACATACTACAAACCTCAACTATATTTTCAGACCTCTTAAGTGGACAAAAGGATGGCAAAACGATGTAATAATTATAGTGCAGTGGCGCACTCAAAAGGGGGGGGGGCTCGTTGGCATACACCACACCACGCCCAGACGTCAATGATACATATTAACAAAATACAGATTTTACTCATTTTCTGCAAACGAAAGTCATTTCAGACATCAATTGTTTACGTTACAAATATTAACTATAAGACAAATAAAAATGTATTTTATAATCAGTATAAATGAAAATTTCCTTTAAAAGAAATTTCAATTCGGCTGGACACTATACCTGCAGCGCCCCCCCCCCAAAAAAAACTGGGTGCGTCTCTGATATAGTGCGAAATTTTGAAAAATATTACAAAATGAAAAGACAAAAATTGGCAATTTACGTTAGCAAAACTCAAATAAGAAATCAACCCGTGCTATCATGTAACTTGAGACTTGACATATAAAATGTTACTTGAAAACATATTTACTATTTACAAATGCAGAAAGATGGAAGAATTTCAGAAAAAAACAATAGTCCATAAGTATGTCCAAAAATATCAACCAAAAATTGATTAGTACATGTATAATTAAATTAACAATGATATAATTTAATTATAAATGTTTGGTTGATTTTTAACTGATGCACTAGGAATTTTTTGTTTTGTGAAATTCTGTACAATTCTATCGTCCTGTATTTTAAAAGTATCCCTGTGCGCATAAGTATTGCGCAGACCCCAGGCCAGAAGTTTACACAGCGCCAACCTTTTCTCCCACCCAAATAGATAACTACAGTCTACATAGATTGCTTAGTGTACGTTGCTAACACATTGTTTACGAGCAAACGTAGACTACAGAACTTCACGCATCTGACTAGACGCACATTACTGGATGAGGCTCTGTCGAGAAATCACAATCATTACATTCGCTACGCTCACAAACGCACATTGTAACATTCTTATTAAAATACCTGTTGTTTATTGTTGTTTTTTTCACGGTAAATAGCAATGAAACTAGACCTTGCAATATACGGAGGGCGGTAATTCAAAAATTTCATTCTGAACCTATGGTAATAATTAAATTTATTTGAAGTATTGGAAACTATGTTACATTTTCACATATAAATAAATACAAAGTCGGGTTAGTCACACCATTTATAACTCAAGAACGGCTGGGCCAATTTAATTTATCTCTGATTCGTTGAATGCATCTCCGCCCCGAATAACAGAAATTATAACTCTTAAAATATAGGAAAAATTCACTGATGGCTGCACTGTAGAACAAAACTAAACTAGTGGTACTACAGAATGCCACAGACTTTCCCCTATTAGTTTTCTTTTTCGTTTGGTCTCGGCTAGCTATTTGGACTTGCCGCTACTCTTGACAGCTGCTATCGCCGCACAAAGTAAATATTTTATTAGAAAATGCCAGTTAGTACATACACACAACTGAAACATGTCTGAATTTACACAAACTTTCTTTTTTCTGTAACGTAAAATTACAAAAATGTGGGTTATCACTATGTTGCTCCAACCTCTTCAAATCTTCTGAGCACTTCCAGCCTATACTGAAATTGAAATTGCTATAGAATTCTTCGGTTCGCTGTGAACACAGACGTGAGATGGAATTTGTTGGAGGTGGGGAAAAAACTAAAACATTCATTGGACCGTGATCAAGAGATGAAATATTCTGATTGTTAGTGAACTTTAGGCGATTACTTAAGGGTACTTGAAAAACAAAATCGAGCAGAAACAAACATTTTTACTGGCGTTTTACGTTGGCCTTGCCTTTTATTTTCAAAAGAGCTTGTCGCTTACTTTCAAAGAGCCACTTTTAAAGCTCATAACTAGGCACCATAAAGTGCCGGGTGTAAACTTTTGTTTCTATTGGTAATTTTCGTGGTAGAACTTAAGAACGAAGTGCTGAACCGGCATCAAAAGCTTCGCTTCGAAATTGATTTGAACCAAACATTTTTTTGTTTCAATCGATCTACGACATCTTCTTAAAGTTTCCCAAATGCATGGCAATTAGTATTTAATAAACCCCTGATAACACAACTAAAACTCAGTAAAGGCGGCCAAGAATCAGTACGAACGCAGAAACACCGCACCGTTTCACTCAAGTTCCTACAGAGAGCTGGACTGGCGCGTTTCGCCAGGCACGGCCGGAAAAGCTGAACAGCCGAGATACTCCGGGGCCAGTAGGAGCGCTAATCGCCCTGGAAAAGGATGCGAACCGCTGCGGCAGTTCACTGCTGCTCTTCATACGCGGACGGCGAGCTCAAAATTCGATTCGCTCATATTAGCTACTCCTTCGAGTCTTGTTTTACAACTATTTCTCGCCCATTCCACAACTAATGTTTAAATGTGTTTAATAAACCTATTAATTAACCAATTCTGTTCTTAACATATTTAACAAGCAATATTTTTATTATTTTGCTTGGTCATCGCCGCACCTACTGATGACCCGATGCCACTGATTGCCTGCATTTCGTTCCGAGGTCCATTTCGATTGGAGTTCCTATCGTCGTCCTGGGCAACTTTAAATATAAGGGTAACTATATGTTGCACCATTCTTCTCGAGGCAGCGTTTGGCGCTCCACTGCTCTTGCCATGTGCGCGTTACATGATCTTTCGGGGACAATCTAAAGCGAATGCTAGATCTCAGCCCTATATTTTTGATATATTTCTCTCCGATACCTTCACTATTCGGATACTTTTAATGGTGTGATAGCTTGCTTGTATGCTTCGGGGTTCACCCAACCACCTGCCAAACCTCTTCCATTTCCTTGCAAGCTGGTGGTGGTACGTCTCGTATCGACGAGCACTTATTGTGTCAACGAATTACCGCTTTGCATTCTTCAGAAGTAAGTTCCCATCTCGGAACCATTTCACCACATTGATATGCCTGACTTTTTGAGAGCTCAGAAGACATCTGAGCAACAGCGAAGGGGCGTGGATGACGGAGAAATGTTGAAGAATGACGTAAGCAGTTTACTTACCCGTTTTCTATAACGTAATGTATTATTGATCATTTACTTCCAGGTATTGAAAGTCCTTTTGCACCCCATATAGACGCAGAGTTTGTTTTCATTAGTACAGAGATCGTGGTTTAGCATTGTGAATTTTTTTTTCCGAAAATAAAGAAATTTCTTGTCGAAAGTGTTGTCTCATTGATGTTAACTCCCACTGCAAATTTTTCACTAACCCAAAACAAAGAAAATAAGTGTCCAACCATTTCCTACACTGACAGTACTTACCAATATTTTGTGAAAGTTTAAAATCAATGCTTTTTTTAATTTCGTGCGAGAAAACGGATTTGAAGTTTTACCATTAAGTCCGTCGATTATGATAAAAACATTTTAGGACAAATAATTGATTTTAATTTTTAATAAACATTTTTTTTTATAATTTTTGTGTCTGATTAATGGACTTAAAAGGGTTTTGCTTTTTACTTATACGTAATTGCTTATTACCTTCGATATGGAGCTCGATACACTGTATAACTTACATGGATCGAAAGGATCGTGGTAACGAGGGAAATATGAAAACAATTGAATGATGCACATCCTTTTATGTAGGGAATTATGAGGGGGAATTAAGGAAAGAAACGGAGTCAAATTAACATCTAGTAAATAAGTAAATCTAAATCATTAAAATTAGTTAAAAAAGAAATCTTGTACTTAGTATGGGTATTAACTGGTTCTCATGATCGAGCGACGACAAAACCTCATGCTTTTCGTCGGCACTCCATCATTAGAGCCCTTATGAAGCTCTTATTCTGTACTTGGCTTTTTATGTCTTGGTGCCTGAGGGCCTGTCTTCACGATGGAATATCTCACGGCATGTCGGGTCTTTCTCGGTCGCGCCGCTAGATGTCGCGTGATCGCGACCGTATCGAGCAGTGCTGGCGATCATGATATTAAATCGTGAAGACAGGCCCTCACGCGCCAAGAAATACCAAGCCAAGTACAGTAGTGAATCGTGGATTGTGTGGCAAGCTTCGAGTCGCACCTGGGCCTTCCGGAGCAGGGCAGCGGCCGCGCGCTGGGAGGCAAGCGCCGTCTCCCGCTCGCGCTGCTCGCGGATCTCGCGCTCCACGATGGTCTCGTTGGCCGGCACGCTCCACTTGGCGGCGCGCGCGCCCGCGCCCTCGCCCGGCCCCGGCCCCGCCCCCGGCCGCGCGGCCACGGCCCCTTCCTGCCCCTGCTCCACGAACGCCTTGGCGATCGTCTCCACCACTTTGGGGCCCAGGCCGTTGGTAGCCGGCTCCAACGCGTTCCAGCTCTTTGGAGACTCCATGTTCTTCGAAGGCTTCCTGTAACAACCATCAAAAACGTCAACGTTCAACTCAAAGAGATTTTTCTTATCCGATTATCTGGCGTGTTAAGCTCTTAATGGTATGAAGCAAGAAAGCAGAACTTTTTATGTAGAAGCGAATGAAGTAGTGAGGGCTCCTAAAAAAATACAAAACAATAAAAGAAATTGTCAGACGCGCTTGTGACATTTTACAATTAATTTTAAATTCATTAATTACTTCAAAAAATCACGACTTAACAATTCCTGAAAATAGGACAAATTAAAATTAGCAAACATCCATCTTCATCCGAAGTCGATGAAATGATTCCCCTTGAAAATGGAAATGCCTCCTTTATAACGTTTAGGTGAAAATTGAATTTCCTTCCTCGGTACTATCGTTCCATCCCACTAATAAAGCAATGCATTTAATTTTGAAACAATGGTGCTACAGCATCATATAATTTCGCATTATTTCTAACTTCTGCAATTTTCGAATATCCAGCATGTTAAAAAAAATGAAACCTGCGACATTTTTAAAGCGTCCTAAAAAATTTAAAGAAAAAAATTGGAGAAGTTTTTGTGCTATTTTTAAAAACTGCATTATCTTCAAACAGAAAATTCCCTAAAAGTACTCTTTTTTAAACAACAATTGAAGTTTTTTTTACAAAAACCGAAAGGAGTCCAAATTCGACATTTTTCAGGAGGCACAAAAATACTTCATAGTACCATGATGACTTTCCCTGCCTTATATCTTTCGATGTGTTTTCGCAGTCGAAAGGAAATGTCCCAGTAGATAGCACCAGTTGTACGGAATAACTGTGAAATATCTCTAAATATGGAATATTTTACTTGTTTGGGTCTTGAAACACGACTTTTTAAAATCTAAGTTTTTAAACGTTTTATTTAGGACACAATGTCTATCATCAATATTGTACTTTTGCAATATTTTCAAAATACTGAGTGTCCGCTGAAAATGGGACCAGTAAAAATTTTTACCGTCCTTTGCTACGAGTAAAAAAGAAGTAAAAAACATCCAAAAATTTTCTAACAAATTAATTGCCCATATTGCAAGCACAATTATGCGAAAACTGCTCATATTTTCGAGAAATTGAATATAACCACATTTCAAGATTTTTGAATGACACTTTTCACTGTGGGAAACGTCTGTATCTTCAATATTGTAGCTGTAGGAAGCCGACAAAAATTTTAACTTCTGCAATTTTGGAAATTGCAAGATTGCAACGAAATGAGGTCAGCATCCTTTTTAAGCGTTCTCTATACCATCCCAGCATAAAGTTTCATTAAAAAACGTTTACACATTTTCAATTAATATTAAAGTCAAAATATCCGATTCAAAGTCGCGGAAACTTGAGTCCTGCGAGGAACTTCAGATAGATCCGAGAATATTAATTTTGGAGGAAATAGTCTGCACTTGTCTACTATACCGCGGACTGGCGGACGGGCGGACAAGCGGGCGGACGGCGGGCCGACGGACGGCGGGCCGGCGGACGGACAAGCGGACGGGCGGGCGGACGGACAAGCGGACGGGCCGACGGACGGACAGGCGGGCGGACCGACGGACGGACAGGCGGACGCACGAACAGGCGGAGTGCTGCGCGTAATAGTTCCCTTTCCCGATGCTAGTGGCGCAGAGAAGCTCATGGTATGCCACGGTGGCACGACGCGTGCCACAGCCACCAGTAGAAGATCTTGGCACCACTGTCCTATAGGAACAATATTTATTCACTTATTTCTAACCAATCTTGAAAAATCGTCGATTTGAGCCGCAACATTACAATAATTCCTCTTACTACATCTGTACGTTGTACTCGTAGGGCGAGGAAATAAAAATAGAATTTCGAAGCTTACTACGAAATAGCATCTTAGATCAAAAACTTCTACTAATCTGCTACCGCTTTAAAATTATGAACGATTACGTTATAAACGAAATTAAGTGATCCCAATAGGAAGATTTTTTTTAATGATGACAAAAAATAATTTATACCTTTTTTAGGCATAAGTTGAATGAAAAGGAGATTCTCTTCCACTATACTTCGATTTTTTTTCTTTCTTGGCGCACGAGCGTGTGTCAATAAAATGGAATATCTCACGGTATTTCGCATCGTTCTTCGTTTTGACGCTAGGAGTCGCATGATCGCGACTGTATCGAGCAGTGCTGACGACACATCCCCGTGCGCCAAGCAAGAAAAATCGAAGTATACCCTTGGATGCGGCATTTCTCTGTCACGAAAATTCAGTAGAAACAAAGAGTTTTCTGTAGCACAAATACCATTTTTTGAACATTATTTGACAACAATTAGAACACTTGCCACAGCACACTGAATGAAATGTTACAATATTTTATTCTTTTTGAAAATAAAATGGTGAGAATATTCGTTACATTTTAAAAATGTCTAATGTATGCATACATCCTACAAGTACACGATGCAGGAAGTGATCTTACATCTAAGAAAATTTGACAAAAACATCTACTGAATATAAACGGAATATTTGAAAAATACATAGATAACCCAATTAAGACTACACAAAACCTATTTGTTATTCCCTCACATTGCAAAAGCTCAAAATATAACGAACATGAATCATGAAAAAATATTACTCCCCCCTAAGATATTTAGACACATGAATAATACCTAGATTTTGATCGCACAGAAAGTCATCTTACACTAATGTTTAACAAAAGTGTTAAGTCATTTAATCGTGTGTAGGACTTCCTTGTGCTTTGATTATTGCCGCTCGTCTTCGAAGCACGGATTTTACCAATTCTACCGTAGTCACGTTTGTTTACAATTTAAAAAAATCTAACATAGTAATTCTTGCTTATTTTGCATATAAACAGGCAACAGAGTGGGGGGAAAGTAAAAAAAGAAATTGTAACTTCAATACTGTGCCTCATAGAAAGAACGGATTATAGACATGAATTCAGATTTCCATTCGAATCACGTCAGTTTCCCTCAGAAAAATTATTTCCATTTTTTTGTAGAACAAATGTTACTCCGATATTCTATACGTTTGACTGTACTAATTTCTTGTAGTGACACCACTAGGAGTTTCGTTTTGTAAGTTGCAATGTCCTTGATTTTGCAAAATACAAAAAATATTGCAAAGATTTTCAGCGTCATAAAATTTAATGTTCTTCATCGTTAGCTTGCGGTATTCGCTTTTGAGATTAGACGTATCGAAACGTAATGCGCATTCACGGACAGGGCATTGTTTGTTCTTGGGTAACATTTTCCCTATCGTATCACTAACATTCTTTTTCACTGTTCCTCTTCCTACAAATTTTTTGTCATCTCCATTTCGCTCGATCATGAATGCGTTCTAGCCACTTTTCTACAGGATGTGAGACATACATGGACCCATTGATAGTTTCTTTCGTGTTTTCGTATTCTCATTCGTCCCAAAAATGTAGTGCACCCCGGGAGGTGGCAGTTTCGGGTTCCTCCGTCAGTGGACCACCGCCCAAGCCGGGACAAGCTCTAAGCTGTCGACTGGTCTCCCGATATGTATAATAGCAGGGGCGAATCCAGCCAATTGTAGATCTTTTTAAAATGATAAACATGTTATTATATTGTATATTATTTATGGACTGTAGATATACTATACGATATTATTGTTTAAATAATTCGAACATGAATAAATATTTAAATTAGTTTTGCCAAATAAAGGAAGATAAACAAAAACTACATCAGGGCTTTCCAACTGGCGGCCCGCCGGATCTTTTTGCGGGGCCCCCGACTGCTTTGAACAATTTTATTATACCAACCAAATACAATACAATTGCACAATTCCTCTTACTTTTATTTTATGGTATATTAATTTTCTCGTTATGTGTACATTAATCATAAAGTATGTTGGATAAAAGTCGTAACTAGTATATGTTTCAGTATTTTTTCAGTAGTTAGGGTAAAACACATCTTAAATTACGGTGCGGCCCGCGGCTTAACTAGAATTTGATATGTGGCCCATAAGGCCCTAAGCCCTGCTCTAGACCTTTTGTTGGGGGGCATGGCCCCATGCCCCCCCCCTGGATCCGCCAGTGAGTAGTAGTGTGGTGCATAAAGTGTGTTTTGTCTACGGGAAAGGAGGGAACAAGGATGAGGAAGGAAAGATAGTGCGTACTGCTCCGGTGTTCAGCTGGGATTGATTGGATAAACCACGGTCAACTACCGATCAGAGCAGCCAGCTACTAGAATTCTCCTCCAGACAATGATTGAAAATGACCAAGCTATCTGGTAAGTTCGAAAATCCGTCGGGACTCGAACCTTAGAACCTTCCTATCAGACACTTCAGTGGGAATAGTTACCCTGAGCCATCTCAGCTGGTCACAGGGATCCTTGCATCCTAATACGAGTAGCCTTCTTTCTTCATTGTGTATTCTTGCAAAACAAAGGATACTGGAAGCCCGTGAAACTGATATGTCAAATCGTTGAGCCTCACCTGTATAATACTGTATATTTATATTCCAAAGGCTTCATTTAGAATATTAGTGATACAATTCTTTTGATGGATTGAATACATGATGTAATTAATACACCTTATGTTCTGGTTCTAGTGTTGGTGTTATCAAAGAAATGTCAATATGGCCCAGCTCCCTCTCTCACGGTAATTTTAGGAAATGAGCGTGACACCAATTTTAAAAGATCAGTATAATATAATTCAGGATTATGATACACTTATGAAATTTACGGAATAAATAAAAGATGAAAATAGGAAATAGAACATATCAAAAACTATTTTTTTGATTCTGTGGATTGGCTCCCTCTCTGTTTGGACGCCCCAATTTAAGAAGCCGATACAAAAAAGGGGGATATGCAACTCGTTTATAAAGCTTTTATATATATATATATATATATATATATATATTTATATATTTGCTTTATTGCAAATTTGAAACCTGGTCCCCTAACGTCTCTCAATTTCGAAACACCTACCTACGGAATAGAGCAACTTTATACACAAGTTGCATAATATACTATTCTAGGTTGACGAATCAACTTTTGGTTCCTTTTATTGTCTTCTTAATTTCTAACTAATCGTCCCTTCCCCATTTTGGAATTACATCATAGTCCAATATACTGTAGCACACACAAAATGTCTAAACGCAACAGTGATTGATACAAACTTCGAGGCCAACTCCCAACACAACGTAGAAACGCCTACTTTCAAACGAGTCGTGAGTGATATAACCTTGAGAGATATGTAGAACTCGTTCTTCCTGATTTGCTGAACACGCCTTTCGTTTCCACTTTCGATATTTTCTGGGATATGCACTTTTAGTTTCGCATACGTATGTAGTTGCCAAGCAAATAGCAGACTTTTCGAATACAAACTCATATTGAGGCAGAGTCGTAATAGAACGACATTAATAAAACGAACACTTCGGTGCCTTCAAACGCTGCATGAAAAATATGTTCTGAAATATCTTCAACATTTCCATCTGTGCAGTTACGAAAGGTCAAATCCGCATCGAAACTGAAACTAGTGGTGCTACAACAGCACATACTTTTTTGTATTTCACAGGCCTGCCAAATAATTTTTTTCTGAGACGCACGGTTGACTCCAAATCTCGATGGAACACCCGTGCAGATTTGCATCGTAGAATTGTTTATAAACAATGGAGGGTAAGGAAGACGGCCCAGTTCTGTTAGAGATAACTGTCATGAATACTATGCTTTGAAGAGGTGTTGAAGAGTTCTATCTCATAGGCCTCCATTCGAACGATTTCAACACACGTTAGCAAAATTGTTTGTGTCAAATTTACATTATGCAAAACCTGTGAGTGACACGGCACAAATATTTTCTAAATTAGGAAATTCGATCTTATACAAAGAACATAAAATATTATGTACGCAAAATCTTTGAAGAATCTTGTAATGGCAACGGTTACGTAATGTCATATTGCAACTTCTACCCCACTTACACTTCAGCCATCACTAGAACAATCCATAATCAAAGAGCAATAGATTAGAAAAAAAATAGTCATCTTTCTTCAGAAGTTTAAATGAAAATGGCTTCCAGCCATTTAATACAATGTATATAAATACAACTACTTTCTAACATACGTAAAAATCGACGGGAAACCAAGTAGAATCTGCCCAGATGAGAAGTCTCAATCGTTTTTATAGATACCCACAAAGACAGGAAAAATACGAAAACAATGAAATAGTTTCGATTTTGATCGAAAAATACAAATATCTGATTATGTTAATCCGCAATTCGTCACACGACAAAGAAAGAAACCTCAATTTTCACGAGTGCCGTTTCTGAATA
The DNA here is from genome assembly GCA_031308135.1 of Acheta domesticus. Classification (NCBI taxonomy): domain Eukaryota; kingdom Metazoa; phylum Arthropoda; class Insecta; order Orthoptera; family Gryllidae; genus Acheta; species Acheta domesticus. The sequence goes on along the minus strand of JAHLJT010008446.1, from coordinate 128,805,251 downwards.
TACAAATGTTGCTTCTCCAGGACGCCATTTTTTCACTCACTCGACACAGCATTTTTGCTGCCGCAGGCCACTAGTTTTGCTCCATATACGCTAATAAAAAATATTCTAAGGATAGATCACGGTTTTTGAAAATTCATTTGTATGCGAAACCATCGCTAAAAAACCATGTACGTATGCTACTGCTGGTTAGCGAAATACATCTCATTCATGGATCCAACATATTTAAGACAATAACAATATATATGCAACTTATGACATACAAAACAGATTACTGCAAGATACATTGCAATAACGTAGAACTTGGAAACGATGAGTCCGAGGCACTTACCACCAGTTTTCGTGTCCATGAAGGGACATCATCAGTATTTTAGGGACATGAGAGTTCTGCGGGGACACAAAGAGGGAAATGGGTAGGAGATATAAGGGGTCAGGTGGGGAACTTAGGATAATTGGTGAATAAGTGGGGGATAACTGTAGGATACGTGTAGAAATCAGGCGCGGCTCGTCATTAAAGGCTGTAAGGCGGAACCTCTCCTAGAGAAATCGCCATCCAAAAGAATTTAAAAATATGTTTATACGTGTATTTATTTATTAAGAATGGATTTCTGAGTTGTATTATGTAGCAATCATATCAAACTTTTTCTTTGTCGGTTCGTTAACGGCCGTCCGTAACGCATGAGAGAGAAGCGTTAGGCTCCCACTTCATTCCGCCATAAAACCTATGTAAAACGAGGAGACACGACGTCATGCATTCACTGCACAGGCTTAACGGCGGAAGAAGGCTGCAGCCAGGCAACCTTCAAGAGTGGGTGGTCTATTATTGGGTCTGAAGAAGGGCGTGCTCACCAGATACCATTACTATGCAGTTCAGCGACTAGCATTGCGCTTCAACTAGTTTTCCCAATATGCGGAAGGACCGCTACTCCTGTAAGTCTGTATCAGTCTTATTATTAATAGAAATGCAATACAGGCAATGCAATGCAATGCAATGCAATGCAATGCAATGCAATGCAATGCAATGCAATGCAATGCAATGCAATGCAATGGAATGCAATGCAATGGAATGCAATGCAATGCAATGCAATGCAATGGAATGCAATGCAATGCAATGCAATGCAATGTAAGGCATTGCAATGCATTTGCAGCTTACCCCCATTTATAAAACCACGAGCCGCGACTGGTAGAAATAAAGAGGGACATGCACGGACAGGTAGAGAACCAATTGTTTCTCAAGCAGTATTCTACAAAATGAGTCCTTTTTGAAAGTTCTATCATAGTTTTGGAGATTTAAATCTTGTACGTGCCCTCACTCTATAGCGTGGTTGCTCAGAAAAGGGAGAAACCCGAAATATACGTAAAATTAAATAGAAAGAAAAAAAGTGCGGAGTTTTTGTACGGCTCCTGCCGGTTCTATTTGATACATTAAGATACAGGACTTTTTTTTTACAATTTATAGCAAACCATCGACACAAAACAGTTAATGGGTGCTACTGCTGCGTAGGGAATTACTCCTTAATCTATAATAAAACAGATTTATGATAAAAATAATAATGGAACTGCGCATACTTTCTCACATTACTTGTAACGGCAACGCAATATTATTCTTCTACGTTAACTTCAAAAAGAGTTTTCAACACGCAAATTATTTTTCGCGCCGAGACGCGAACCCAGGTCTATTCGGTTAACTCACCGTGCGCTTTACCGCTACCCCATGCTCTCGCTCTGACGTACTCACTTGAGCCGACGCTTAAAAGTCTAATTTGTCTCTACCATTATGTCCAAAACGCAATTTTCGAAAATTTAGAGTCGAACGAAAATGAGACCTGAACCGTTTTTTAAAGTGTCTCTTGTCCTTTAATTTTTTTTAAAATTGAGAACGGTTTTCACAACGTTTTTTTTAAAAATATATTGCATTACTTTCAAGCAGAAATGTGAAAATCACTCGTGTTTTCAAAAAATTGTACTTGACCTTTCTTAAAGAGCGTGTTTTCTAGAACAGATTTTGTTGAAAGCAAAAAACTATCTTCAATTTTATAGTTTTGAAATATTAACTTCATTTGAAATTATATTTTCGAAAATACAGAGAGTGCACCGGAAACGAGTCTAGCACCACTTTTTACCATCCTTTGATACGTTAGAAGAGAAAATTTAAAGAAAAAAAGTTAGAGCCTTTTTGACAAAATAATTGTTTCAAAATATTTTAAAACTGCCAATACTCCATGCAAAATTCCGCGACAACTACTCATATTTTCCACAAATTGTACATGAACATGCTTCACGATCATTCTTAAAGAACATATTTCATTAAGGAAAAAATTATGTTCAATACTGTAATTGTAGGAAGACGCCGAAAAAAATTGAACTTTAAAAATTTTAAAAAAGCAAGGGATTGCAACGAAAATTAGAACAGCGCCATTCCTTTAAGCGTTCTTTACACTATCAAACAACAGTTTAATAAAAAAAAGGTGATTCATTTTTGAGAAAATTTTTAGAAAATTTCCAGAAAATCGTCTGAACTATTCAGGCGCTGAGGTTTACCCATCAATCGATTGGGGAGAGTGGGAAGTAAGTAGAGAGGGAAGGGTCAGGAACCTTACGGGTACGGAAGAGAAACTGGGTTGGTACACCAGGCCACTGATTAGAGTGGAGGCCCGAACCTCGCATTAGCCAGCGAAGGAGGCTGCCTTCAGCAGTCAGTGAAAATCCCGTAGGGTTTAGTAATGCCGACGCGCAATCGGAGGGACCCATTGCTGGGCCCTGCGGGGGGATGTCCCGAGGCCACTGTGGTTCGCAGTAACGGATGACAGGAAACAACCCATCATAGGTCGTAATATTATTATTTTTATTATTATTATTCTAAATCACGACTAAGGATGTTATGTGTCGGCTGAATATAAAATCTACTCCAGGTTGCAACCAGCTACCTAAGGAGTAGATCTACGGACTGTCGGTGCCTCTACAATACTTTGCGCAAAATGTGGGCTGTTCCAAATAAAGCGATTCCTTACACTTCCCAGTCTTTTGAATTACCTGGGAGTTTAGACACGTTCTTACACAAATTTTGCGGAACAAATCCCAGAGTTCCGATAACTATCGGGACGACCTGTGCTTTTACTCCCCACATTCGGCTGATATCGATTTCCAAACTCTTGTACATAAGACGTTTCTCAGCCTCCTTGGTAACGACGTTTTGATCGCAAGGTACAGCAACATCGACAAGTAAACACGATTTGTTCTCCAATCCCGGACGACTATATCCAGTTTGTTTGCCGTTATCGTGCGATCAGTTCGAATATGTTGGTCGTACAATATCGTACACAATCCAACAGACGTCACCGGTCTCGGTGAGTGTTCGTACCACTTGGGGTTTGTGTTCGGAACTTCGAGGGCGGTACAGATCTGCCAGTGGAGGTAGCTACACACCCTGTCGTGTCTTTTCAAGTATTCGGTCTTTGCTAGGATTGGACAAGCTGGGACAATATAATCAATGGTTTCTACGTGTTCTTGACAAATGCGGCATATATCATCTTAGGAAATTTTGAGAAACGCTTTATCATAATGTCGTGTTCTCAACGCCTGATCTTGGGCAGCTATTACAAGTGCTACCGATTCTGGCTTCATTCTTCCCCTTTTAAGCCACATAAATGATTGATCTTTATTGATCTACGCCTAGCCCATTCGCTTCAAATATTGTCCGTGGAGTGGTTTGTCTCTCCACGGTTTCTTTCACATTTTTTGTGTCTCAAATTTCATGTTAAGTAGCATCAGAAGTTCAGTGTCTCTGTCATTCTGGGTGCCTTGCACAGTCTTCTTCGCAATGCTTCTTGCTACACTTACAATGCCTCTGTTTCCCATTCTTCGATCAGATGTCATGACCTGCCTCATTAGTGGGTCATCTTGATGGCTGACTACATACTTTCCCATCCCGGTTATTGCATTGAGCCAGGAGGCTTCAATTTGTCTCAGGCCTCTTCCTCCTTCCTTACGTGACACATAAAGTCTATGTACATCAGCTCGGGGGTGGGCAACGTGATGAATTGTAAGCAGTTTTCTGGTTTTTCGATCCATGATGCGAATTTCCTGCTCAGTCCAGTCTACTAGTCCGAAACTGTATTCGGCTACAGGCACCGCCAAACTACCATTTGCTGATATTTTATTCCTTGAGTTTAGAGCGGACTGCAGGACAAGTCTCACTCTTCTATAATACTCCCTGCGAATTCTCTCTTTCATTGTGTCGTTCGAGATGGTCTCACATTCTTCAATGCCCAGATATTTGTAAGTTTTACCTGGCTCAAGATCTTTAATCACAGTGTGTCTATCAACTTCAATGTTCTCTGACGTGGTCATTTTGCCTCTTTTTAAGTTGGCTTTTGCACACTTGTCAAGACCAAACTTCATGCAGATGTCATTGCTAAAATCATTGATGACAGACGGCATTTGGGAGAGAATCGCTTCATTCTTAGCAAACACTTTAAGATCATCCATGTAAAATAAATGTGATACAGGCCTTTCGTCACCATGGAGCTTGTAACCAAAGTCAGTGTGCGACAGCTGTCTCGATAGAGGAATCAAACTAATGCAAAACAGCAGAGGGGATAGTGAATCTCCTTGAAAAATTCCCCTGTTAATCTGAATTCTTCTTGTTTTTACTACTCCCTTTCCGCTGTGGATCAGTAACCTGGTGCTCCACGACTTCATACTAGCCTTGCAAAACTCAACAAGTCTAGGATGAAATCGATAGATCTCCAGGGTCTTCAAAATCCAATCGTATGGTACACTGTCAAAGGCCTTCTGGTAGTCAATCCAAGCTATGCTCAAGTTACGTTTTCGTTTTTTTACATCATTCAACATTATTTTATTCAGAAGCAAGATTTCCTTACAGCCATAGGAACCTTTACGACATCCTTTCTGTTCAACTGGCAACAGACGGTTCTTCTCTATACATTTTGTCAGCTATGGCTGCAGTTATAAGTTTGTACATGACTGGCAGGCAAGTAATTGGCCTGTAGTTCTTCGCCAAAGAGCTGTCTCCTCCTTTAGGTAGCAAATACGTGATGCCGCGAGTGAGCCATTCGGGGAGTTCCTTAGGGTTTTCTAAAATTTTATTAACAGCCTTTACTAGATGATAATGTAGTGCTGTTAATTTCTTAATCCAATAAATCTGGATCTTATCAACCCCAGGGGATTTCCAGTTTCCCATATTCTTAATTGTTGGGCATACGTGCTCTATCGAGAATCCTTGAACATGTTCCACTGTTTCCACGAGTCCATTGGCAGCATCAACTTCAGATTGGAGCCAAGATGTGTCCTTTGTTGTAGGATGTGGTTTCCTCCTAGATTCCTGACCAAAATGTTCGACGTCATCTTTTGAAGCAGGGGCAGCATTGCCATTCGGTTTTTGAGTCAGACTGCGATAGGATCTCTTCGCGTCTGTTTCAAACAACCAGTTCTGTACACAGAAATCTTCTCTTCGTTTGTACCGTCTTATTCGTTGAGTCCATGCTTGGATTTTCTCTTAGCTTTTCAGCTACCATTAGCCTTGTTGTGTCATTGTCAATCAGGTATTTTGTTCAACCTGGAGTATTTTTTGTTCAACTTTATACGTGTGGTTTGACTTAGAAAATGCCTCGGCTAGGAGTGATATTTCACGCCGTGTGTCGGCTATCCGTTTCATGATTCTTTTCATCCATGGAGGTACGGAGCTTTTTACTCTGTCTGGCTGTCGGCCTTCGGTGTTCTTGGCTGGTCCCAAGATTATCTGAGATACTAGATATCCAGTTGCATACACGATGTGATTGATTTCAGTAATATCTAGATCTCTACTTGAGGTCTGTACAACCTCATTTAAGACAGAATTCGCTGTTTCTATCACTCTCTTAGCTTTAGCATTTTCGTAAATTCTCAACGGTGCACGAGATTCGAATGGAAGTAGACGAACTCGTTCTATCTCGCGTCGGAGGAGGCCCCGCATCATGTTCTTATCGTTTGACTCATGGCCAGATGAATTTTCACCACTGACGGATGTTTCATTTGGAAGAGATGAATCTTGAAGGGGATCATCGTTTTCAGGGATATTAGATGGTTCTAAATGTTCGTCATGTGGATAGTTTGATCGATGAACATACTCCGCGTTTCTCTGGATGTCTTCAAGTTGTTCTGCTGTGAATTTTCCACTTTGAGTATGTATCGTCGTTGACTGGCAAGCTTCTTTGAGTCTAGGGTAGGTCTCATATCTGGGTTCCGCTCTCTCCATATCTTAAAAACTTCTATTTCTGAGCCGCCATTTTTCGCTTTTGCATAGTAAAAGCACCACATCACCTCCTTTAATTGATCCCGTGTCCATCTCTGACGATGGCTTCGAGCTACTGCCATCTCTGGGTCCCTGGGACTAACATCCGTGGGATGGCCAGATGTCGACAAGGTGACATTAGCTCGGTTTATGAGCAGGTATGGGACATTGGTAGAACAAGGCACGTTAAAGTTCATTACATTGCTTCTTCTATCCATTTTGCTCATTGTTTTCAAGTGAAAATTCGCAGGTAGGAAATTCGAGTTCACAGATCACACTTAACCCTCGGGTTGTTTCCTGCCATCCGTTACTGCGACCCATAGTGGCCTCGGGGCATCCCCCCGCAGGGCCCAGCAAGGGGTCCCTCCGATCGCCAGTCGGCATTACTAAATCCCACGGGATTTTCACTGACTGCTGAAGGCAGCCTCCTTCGCTGGCTAATGCAAGGTTCGGGCCTCCACTCTAATCAGTGGCCTGGTGTGCCAACCCAGTATCTCTCTTGTACCCTCCATGGGCCGGTAACAGGAAGTCCAAAGGTTCATGACCCTTCCCTCTCTCCTCAAAATGGAGTACTTCTTCGTCTGACCCCTCAACTTCAACCTATTCAGCAAGAGAGGCCCTACCAGTAGCTAGGCTACCACTGACATAGCTCTCAGGCTTATGGGGGTACTCCCATGCTAGCTCCACCACCAACTGCAAGGTCGTGTACTCCCTAGGTGGAGTTGTTATTATTATCATTATTATTATTATTATTATTATTATTATTATTATTATTATTTGCATGTCGGCCAATTTGACCACGCTATAAGTTCTCTTCCGAGGCCAGTCATATTCTATCCCAGAGAAAGATTAACGTGTGTCATTAAGGGAATCAGTTTTTCGGCCTCGGTAAGTCAAGGTTGTTAAACCTTGAATTACGAATTATAAGGTGATAGGTTGACGATGAGAGGTGATGGGACAGTCACAAATACAACCATGCCTACGCAGGACTCGAACCTGCAGCCTCCTCGGCGCAGGCGGAATTTCATGAGAGAGGCTCGTGGCCTTTTTGAACCATCCCAGCATTCGCCTATACGACCGAGGGGAAACCACGGAGACTCCGGACAGGATGGCCTGCCCGGGGACCGATCCCGGGCCTCCCGACCGCTAAGTCAGAGCGCTACGCCCGGAGCCACTTCGCTCGATTTATTATTATTACTATTATTATTATTATTATTATTATTATTATATTATTCCTCTATATCACGATTAAAGATGTGTCGGCTGAATATAAAATCTACTCCAGGTTGCAACCAGCTACCTAAGGAGCAGATCTAGGGACTGTCGATGCCTCTACAATACTTTGCGCAAAATGTGGGCTGTTCCAAATAAAGCGATTTCTTGCTCCTCCCAGTCTTTTGAATTACTTGGGAGTGTAGACAAGTTCTTACAGATTTTGCGGAACAAATCCCAGAGCTCCGATAACTATCGGGACGACATGTGCTTTACGCCCCACATTCGGCTGATCTCGATTTCCAAACTCTTGTATTTAAGACGTTTCTCTGCATCCTTGGTAACGACGTTTTGATCGCAATGTACAGCGACATCAACAAGTAAACACGATTTGTTCTCCAAATCCCGGATGACTATATCCGATTTGTTTGCTGCTATCGTGCGATCAGTTTGAATTTGTTGGCCGTACAATATCGTACACAATTCAACAGACGTTACCGGTTTTGGTGAGTGTTCGTGCCACTTGGGGCATGTGCTTGGTACTTCGAGGGCGGTACAGATCTGCCAGGGGAGATAGCTACACACCCTGTCGTGTCTTTTCAAGTATTATTTGGTCTTTGCTAGGATTGGACAAGCTGAGACAATATGATCAATGGTTTCTACGTGATCCTGGCAAATGCGGTATTTATCATGGGAAATTTTGAGAACCCTTTTATCATAATGTCGTGTTCTTAAGGCCTGATCTTGGGCAGCTGTTATAAGCGCTTCCGATTCTGGCTTCATTCTTCCCCTTTTAAGCCACATAAATTATTGATCTATGCTCTGTCCATTTGTTTCAAATCTTGTCCGTGGAGTGGTTTAATATTAATATTAATAATAATAATAATAATAATAATAATAATAATAATAATAATAATAATAATGAGAAGAAAAAATAAAAACCGACGAAGTCCCAATATAAAGAGATGCATTCAAAGCGACGTCTGGCGGTACAATTTCGCAGTTTTGCGGGGCGCGATTAGATTTTGCAATTTGTGAGTTCTGGGTGTCATGAAAATGTAATTAGCAAAATACATAAACACTGAGTAGGCGTTCCTAAACTGATTGTTTGGGGGGTTTTCATGATTTTATGTGTCAAGAAGAACACTTAATTCCCATAATGCCGGGGTTTTCAACCTTTTACACTTTTAGGAACCCTTCGAACTCATGATTTTCTTGAAGGAAGCTCATACTTAATTGGCAAATAAATCACAATTAGCAATAAATATATGCTAATGATGATTCTGGTCGTGAATGTACGCTTGACAGACCCCTGAAGTTGTTTCTCAAAGCAGTATACAAGTGCTACTGACATTGAGGGCGATTTACATCTGACAGTGACCTAAACGTTAGGCCCCAGAAGCATGATTAAGGTAATGTACAACATAATACGGAAGGAGTCCTTACAGGTGATAAAAGAAAACCAGCACATTCTTCACAATAATAGAATAATGCCTATGGCATTCCGGCCTCAAAAGCATAAATTCTATTAGGAAGCGCTTTTAGTATTTTTTTTATTCCGTCACAACCTGTGTATCACCGCAACTTCACGTGCATTTCGAAGATACCCAGCGCGGCAGTAGACTAGTGTCATTGTGATCAACGGGTGCACTGGAATCCTGGCGGCCGATTGACGGTCTAAGATTCTGACGGCCCAATCTTGGGCGCGCGATACAGCACTGTCGTAATTTGCCCTCTCCTTATTTGTCAATTCACAAATTATCGTTTTTCTTTGTTTGTAACCAAATTTTTTTCTTCGGTAATATTTAAAGCTATCCTGAGAGCTTCAACTCGCACTAAGCACGACCTTCTCTACTTACGAAAAATATTCCATTAACTGCTGTGTAGAAACGAAGAGTTTCTCAGCAAAATGCCATAGGAAATATTGGTTACCTATCTGAGAAGAATACGGCGATTTTTACCACCACAAATTATTCATCCTGTACATTAATAACAATACGAGTCAGTTGCAAAAGTCACTGGAAACATTTTTCTTTTGCACACGTCTACTACACAACGGTTATGTTCTAATAACCGGCACTGTGGCGGACATCGAATTTCATAGTTTTCCGTTGACATTTTTCCTGTGGAATTTACGGTGAAGGTAAGTTAAAGGGAAAAGAACCAAATTATTTTATTCGTATTCCGACCATCATCGTTTTTGTTAATCCCTTGGGGAAGTTTCTTGTCCCTGAACTCGCACCTGCTTGCAACGATCTAGAAGACTTGTGTTTTCAAAGGCAACTAACGTCTTTCAGGGAAGTTTTCTTAAGCAATCAGCAATGTTCGTTTGATGAGCTTCGTTACCTTTCCTATTTACACACGTAACGGTTCGGATATAGATTTGTTTCAAGCGAACACGTTGACTCATTAAACTTGCATTCTACCCTCCTTTGCCATCGGATGTTCTAGGGTTGATGCGGAGATTTCATTATTTTTGGTCTTTTAAAGAAATACTTTTAATAAGTATTTCAAACCTCCAATTACGATACGAATATGTAGATCTTGAATATTTTATCACAACTATACTATCGCGTCTCTCTTCTGAATTTCAAACCAGTTTCAAACCACCATTGTGAAAAGATGAGCGCAAATATATGGCCAAAGAAGCCATCGAATGAAGGGGATTGGCAACATAGTTGTAACTTGTTCTTGTAAATATAGAAAGCCAGAAGCCAAATCTCAGTTTGCCTAAATCCAAACATTTCTCCTGTCGTGTATATGTAACAGATGAAGTGCAAAACTGGCTAAATACCAACCAACCGGTTGATATTCACCTTTTATAAAATGAGTTTATACAGACGGAGAAATAATCCTACGCCAAGCACCAGAAGCAAAGCAAACCTTTAAAATACAGAAGAGAATCATCCGAATAATAACAAATGCACAAATTTATTCCTGTAGACTCCAATTCAAAATGCTTAGCATTCTTCCACATCCTTCTATATTCATATAGGAAGTCCGGAAACAGAACATTAAAAAAATCATTGATGAGCCCTGGTAACGAAAAAGTGGATAAATATTGTTCCTCTCTCTCATATACACACACACACACACACACACACATCTCACGGTTCGCGTCGTTCTCGATCGTGCCGCTAGGAGTCGCATGATCGCCAGCACTGCTCGATACAGTCGGGATCAAACGAATAAACAAAATAAATCAGCAGATTCAGTGTAGCGGGGCACAATGTTACCCGAAATTAACTATTATTTTCCGCCAAGCAAACTGTCAGACATAATCGACAAGTAGAGATCCTAGCGAATAATGACAGCACTACGTGAGTCATTTGCTGCAGCCGGGGCGGATCAAGCCGATCATTTGGGGGGGATGGGGTTATAGATTTTTGTTAAATAATTAACATTTTGTTACAATAATGTATATTATTGTTTGTGTATATATGATACTATGCAATATTATTTTTAAAATAATTACATAATTCGATCATAAATCAATTTTCCCAAATAAAGGAAGGTAGCAAATGAAAACTCGCCGCCTTTTTTGGGAGGTGGGGCATGACCCTATCCCCTGGATCCGCCATTGCGCTGCATCAAGGGTTGCCAATGGCGTTAGCGAAAACAGTGTGGTCAAAATTTACCAAATTCTTTCTTTTTTTCAGTAACTTCCGGTGCGCGCCGGCAGCTACTTTTTTCGTAGCTCATATCATAGTGAATATCTTTCAAAAGAAAAATTCAGGCCAGATTTCGACCTGAATCTGTTGAAAGGTCCCTTGTTAGTTTACACCAAGGACTGCTTATAATTGTTTTATTTGAGGTGAAGCGCTAAATTTGAATAAATTTCGGCGCATATAACACCATGACTTACGCCCCAACCCTCGTGGTTTATTTCGGGCATGTTATTTTATATTGTACGCAGCCGCCATATTAAAATGTTCGTGTCATAAAAGCGGCGCGCAAAATTCGCAGTCTTTGCGACAGCTGGCAATTTGTCTCTGCGATCGTGGTTGAGACAGCTGGATGGGATGACAAGGAGGGGGTGTCTGGAAAGGAATCGTTGCATTTCCCCCTGCGACAGAATATTAAGAATCGGCGCAGTCGTAAAAACTATAAATTTCACAAACGCATTGGTACGTATGCATTTGGCATTTTAGGGCCGGATTAATTCAACTTTGGGCAGTTAGCGGTGTTCCCAGGCCTGGGCGCTGTTTTTATTTAATATCCAGACCTGGAGGTAAGGCAGACATATGGCGAGCCTGAAGAATTACCATCCCCGAGCCTAACTTACTTGGCCTGCCTGAGCTTATCTTTCGTTACAGAGCTATAGAAACTGAGACGAATATGAATTAGAAAGTGAAAATTTCATGTTTGCGCTGGCCGGGAATCGAACCTGGGACCGCCTCACAGAAAGCAAAATATTGGTATGTAATATACGCTAATATGTATAGTATGAACTTGTCTCTTGAAGTTCGTTATCGTGGAGTAAGAAATATAAAGGGTTCCATTTAAAAAAATCGAAGTTGTGTCGATACTTCTTAATGTAAAAAAGATATATTTTAATATATAATGTATGGGAAGGCCACTTATGTGCCCTTCCCATACATTCGCATTAGTGAAAACCGCATCTCAATATCCGCAACGATTTAGGAGATATTCGAAGGGAACATAGTAAGTGAGCTACCCAATACAAAGATCTGTCTTTTACAGATTTTAAGGAAAAATATCTTTTTTCAATAGAAGACTCCGACAAATTTTTAAACTTGCAAATTTAAAAAATTCAGAGAGTCCAAAAAAATGAGAACGATACTATTTCTTAAGCTTCTTTATTTTATCCGAGGAAAAAATTTTATCCAAAAATTTGGAACCATTTTTGAGAAAATGTTGAAAATGTTCAGGCTTCATGTAAAGTACCCCCAAAATATCCGTTTCAAATTTGCTGGGACTCGAGTTCATTTAGATCAATCGGGGAAAGCTAGTTTTGGAGAAAATCGTCTGAGCTGATTAGGAGCTCGTACTGACCACAGACGGACAGACGTTTTGCCGTCAACTAATTTTCGGTATCAAGGACGGGGATTCTGACTACACAACATTATACAGAAGTAATAAGAGGAAGCACTACTTATATGAACAAGCTTCATCCACTCTTCGATATCTGGGCCCCAAAATACGAGCTTTTGTGACGAAAAATCGCTACTTTCCGCAGCAGCATTGCAATATATTATTTGTATTACATAAGTACGTAGTATGGCGAATAGTAAAAAGTTGCTGTACGCAACACGTAAATATTTAATGGCGGGCTACCTTTGTCTTGTAGTCTTGCAGTCGTCAGCTGAGTCGAAAGCAGTGCCGCAATGAAAATGAGAATTCAGACGTTAAGCACAGTATGAGATAATGCGGAATAGTACAATGAAATATTTCTATTTCTCAGTCAAAATCAAAAACTATTTTATTGTTTTGGTATTTGCATCGCGTTCCTGGGTATCTAACGAAACTATAGAGTTCTCTCTTTCTCCCATGGACGGAGCATATAATTTTCTTTCAATTTCTTTGCGCATTGAAAATTAGTAATACAGTAGAACCCCGCTAATCCGAACCCGGCAAATCCGAAATTTCGGATAATTCGAACAAAATTCGGGATCGAGGAAAAAATAAATAAAAAATATCTAATTTGTTTTAATTTAATTCGTGAACGAAAACGCATTAACATAATGTAAGTCAACCTAATTTATTCTGAATAGTACGTAGAATACCTGTGAACAGCAGTGACATAAACTGCTTCAACTTTTCTAAACAATGTAGCAACTACTACCGCATTCGATCGGTTATGAACGTACTGTACTCCGTTGTTCGCAACATTGCCATTCCCTACTACAGCTACGCTATGTTGCCATTTTCTTACATCGCACATTACGTTGCACTGTCTGGTAATCCTGGAGATGTATATGTACATGTACGGTACATTTTTTCGGATAATCCGAACAGATCACACCCTCAATTACTTCGGAATACTGTGGTTCTACAGCAGTGTTGTCAAGGTCGATGCCACGAGCGGAGTCCGAGGCGGGAGTGCCACGACGAAATCGTCCCTTCACGTAGTTCGTCACCCCACCACCAGAGACAACGCTATTCCTATTGTAAAACGGCAGGGTTACTAATAGTTTCCTTTCTCGACACTAGTTGTGCAGAGTAGCTCGTGGCATGCTACGGAGCCACGACGCGTGCCACTGCCACCAGTAGAAGACATTGACAGCACTGTTCTACAGTATAGTAAAAAGATAATAAGGCTCCTTATTATCTGACCCTGGCGGTGTATGTAGTAAACTACTGTCCCTGATAGCTCCTCTCAAAATCCTATTAACGGTAATCAGGTAGCTTGCCTGTGCCCCTCCGGTTTACCCTTACAGGCAAATGAAGTACTATTCGACGCATGTGTCTGCTGGTGGAAAACTGATCACTTTCGGCACCATCCAGAACATTTTAAAAGAATTCTAAAAATAATTTTTCAAGTACACGAGCGAGTTTCAAGAACGGATTATGCTCGCAAAACAAGATTCTTCTACACTGCAAAATTTCACAGAAACTGCGATAAATTCGGTAGTTTTTGTGGGCTCTGATCACAAAAACTAAGTTGTGGTGAAGGTAGCACTTTTCCGTTTTACAACCAAACATCAGAAAAATATCAGTGAGTTTCCGAGGACGAAACCCTCGTCAACGTCTGAAAGACAACTAGGAACTTGATAGTTGCCTGTTAATATTTTTTTTTAACGCCTATCGGTGGGTATCCTCCAAGCCAAGTAATATTTTCGCGAGACCGTACGAAAACAAATTACTTAATTGTTATTTTTCTCAAAATTTTGCTTCGAAAGAAAGGACCTTAGCAGATCGCCCATCGGCATTAACGCAGCGACGAAGGCCACGGCAAGTACACCTTTCTCTTTCAAACGCGACTTTCGAGGTGATGAGTAATCAACGAATATTGTAAAATCTAAGCTGATGGCAATGAAAAGCGAATTTAAGAAAACGTAAAGTATCGCATACTGCACATGAATTAATTTTCAGAACGCGATATTTCATGCGATTATTTCATTACATAAAGGCACTTTTATAAAGTTAGTTAATGTCATGTGACTATAAAAGAATTATTGAAATGTTTGTGTAATTCAAGTAAAAAATAAGATTATTAAAATGAAAAACAATAAAAATCTACAAAACATTTCTAATGTTACATTTCAGATCCAGATAAATTAATTCCTAATTGTATTCATTGCTATAATTCTGAATTGATTTTGTTTTCACCTTTGGAAGCCCATTTAAACATAGTAAGATTACACATGTTGAGACAAAAAAAAATCCGTGATCTCCAATTCTTTCCTCAAATTTTTTAAACCAATAACAAGAAAATTTCAGAAAGAACTACATAAAATCAATAAATTAAATATTTACAATATATATTCTCTATACAATATTTTTACAATATCTATTCTTTGTGTGATTTCACTGAAACACATTTCTTCTGATTATTACTTCATAAACTATATTAATTTATTAACGAATCTCTAAGTTAATTGAATGATCTACTGTAATAAGGATAAAATTTTGAACAAAATGTTTTCAAAATTTCACATAATTTTATAGCACCTTTAAATACGTATTCAGCTCTTTCACTGTGAATATCACATTTAAGTAAAGAAAAATATGCTGAATACACTGGAAATAAGGTTCAGAGATTCAAATTAGGAAACAAATTCAGGTATTGGAAACATTAAAATGGGAAGTGAGTAATTCAATATTTTAAAATACTTTCAGATGTAGATCTCAAATTTTTAACAAATGCATACATTTAACAAGAATTTGATATGTTCAATAAGATTTCATAAATAAAATAATCATGAAAAGCTGTTTATTTCACTGCAAAATAATCTGTTAATTTTGGACTTTCTAAGGTTTTCCAATTAAGAAAATCTCTTCACCTGCATTTTAAAACAATAACCATTTTTTAATAACAATTATTAATATATCAACCAAAATATTATATTTTTTACAATTGAATTTAGCCTGATTAACAGAACACAGCATATACTGAAAAGTTCTCCATTCATTGGACTTTGTATACTGCATCTCTACAAGTTCTGAATGTCTTAAAATTAAAACTACTCTGTTAATCTGTGTATGTTGTGAACAAGTAAGAACCTCTGCTAAACAAAGTCTTTCTGGTAAAAACACTCAGGAATTTCAAGGAGACTAAAAACCAATATTTAGAAAACTATTTGCAAATGAAAATATGATTAGTTTGCCCACACTGACAATCAAACAATCCCTGATCACAAAATCTGTTGTGAGAATCTGGTATTTTTTTTCAAATTTGGGGAAAACCACAGAAGTAATATTTTTTAAAAATATTAAGTCAGTTTTAATCTGACAAATAAAAAAAACTACTACTTAAAAAAGGGGTATCGACTAATAATCGGTTCAACATAAAAGTATTTTTTAACTACATCGCTTAGAAGACAAAATTTCATATCATCCGCATTTTTTTACCCATTTTAACGTTTTTTGGCAGATTTGAATCCTTCAGAATTTTGATTGTATCTTCGAAGTTTCGCCCGTGGCGAGATTGAAATTCAAACCATACGGATGAAACAAAAGAATACACAGGTTTCGATAATTGGGTCCAGCGGAGTTGACCCTGTTTCCCGCTACCTTCCGCATTGCTAGCGTTCCCGGCGGCGAACCGGTACGATTCTGTAATTATGAAGTCTATGAGAACGGAACCATCTGGAGTAGGCCATCCATGTAGCACACCTTTTTTACACGATATCTATGCATAAGGTATGCAAAAACAATTTATCATGTTCAATAATATTAAAATCGGGAAGAGACTTTATTATGCATACACTTTGTAAATTAAACACCAAAATCGAATTGGCAGAATTAGTATTGCAGGAACAAAATTCAGAGTGTCTAGAAAGCACAGCATTAAGCTCATTACCGAATCATTAATGAAAAAAATAAACTAACCAAACCACGTGCACGGCAACCGCGCATTAGGTTGACGTATTTGCTCAGGCGATTGATGTAATGCTCCGCATCAAAGATGCTGTCAATCTGACATTTCGAAATGCAACTAAATTTTTTCGTTGCCGAGTCTACCTATTACATCAAAATAAATAAATAATGCATCAATACGTAGGCTTATTTGTTGGATTACACTGTAGCTACTCTAACAAATTATTGCTAACACCTTCATGAAACAGTGCTCCGATCTTCAAACAAGCATTCCCTCAAACAGAGTGCGAAAACAATATTTATGGAAAGATATTTAAATGCATACTTGAGTGATATTTACAACAAAAATAAAATAATATTTTCTCCAGGCAAACACACGAGGATCTATAAAAACTGCCAGGGAAAAAAAAAACTTCTCCAAGTAATTACGTGTTCAAAAGTATCAAAGCTTGTATTAACAATGTAAACGTGTTCACAAAACAGCACTTATGATTTTTAAAAATACAAAATGGGAGATAATTTCTAAATGCAGATTTTGTGCTTAAATAACAAGAATGTCAAATTGGCCAAATGTAACGTGGGGAGAACGGCAAAGTGTTTAGTGACATTACCTGTATTTGGACGAATTACAGGTCCACCATTGTTGAATCTGTTCTCGCACCTTGCCTCGCACTACGTAAAAAATTCAATCAACAACTACATACACTTCTATTGACACTCGCATGATGAAAGCACTCGCACATTCACAGCACACCTTTTGTTTCAGGAGATTCAACAGGTGCCATGTACCACTCGATGTATATGAAATCTACTTCGAGGAATTGCGCACATTCTTCGTTTCATTTTCATTGAAGGAACGTTAAAAACTTACGGCCAGCTTACGGCCCTGCTAAGCATACGGCGAACATCTACGTGTCAACAGTAGAAATAAAAGGAGTGCGGATCAAGCGAACCGGTACCTGATGACGCGGGGCATCGCGAGAAACGGTGCATGGAACACGCGTGGGGGAACGAACACAGAGAGGCCAATGAACACCTGAGACGGTAGGGGTGGGTAAGCGTAGAGAGCGGAATGAACCCAAAGATGCAAGGTTTCTCGTACCGAAGAAATGTTACTCAACAAAATGCCATGTTTCAAATTTATGAAGATGAAATAGCTCCAGAAACTGCACATTGCTTCTGATTACACGTTTTAGAGGTTACTTTTCGATGTATGATTATCAGTTTTGTTTCAAATGTCCAGATGTTAAATGAGACCAGTGGGTCCAGTCACCACGATCTCTGCCAATGTCTCCATTGTTAACAACTGCAGTCTCTCGGGAACAAAGCGAGAAGAAAGAGCAGAGCAAGTGACACAACTTCTTCGAATGCTCCTAAGGCATTGTCATTGTCATGGACATTTTATAAATAGCTTTAATATAGCATCGAATGTCAGTTAAAAATAAAAACTTTCATTTTAGTTCTCTTATATTATACTAAAAGTGAAAATTGTGACTTAACCGAGAACGCAAGCTTTAAAGAAAACCCGAAATGCAAAATTACAAATCCAATCATTATCTCAACCTAACTTACTTCCCCACATATAAACTTCTACTTATATTTTATATGTACATAAATAATTTTCACATTCTATCCAGCATAACATAAATGTGAAACCGTACAATAAGAGGAACATAATAAAATATAGAGTATTTCTTGAAATAATGTTCCTTCTTAATTGTTTATTTACTGAAGTTCTATCAAGAAATTAAGATATAAAAATATTTGTATTTATTCCTTTTTTCATAAAAATATTGCTTTTTTCTGCCAGTATTAGGGGATTAAAAAGCAGTGTTGCAGTGTAAATGCTATTTTATTTATGCAATACTGAGTTAAATTCAAATTTATACTTTTTTAATTAGGAATACTTAAACAAGCAAGGTTTATCCTTTACTATATAATGTGTTCACCATTAAAATATTATTTTGCTGAATTGTTCAAGTAAAACTAAAAGAAAACTGAGTTGATGTACTAGTATTTCAAAGAACGTGAGGGGAAATTAATATCAATTGAAAAAAAATTATAAATAGAGTCAATAAATTGATAATTCTCATTTCTTTAATTGTTGAAAGCCAGAGGAAAAATAAAGTTATTGTAAATTCAATTGGAATACTCATTCTTCTTGTTGCTTTTCATACACTACTATAGTTTTATGAACATGTATTTTCAGCACTTGGAGTGCATAGTTTGTTTCCAGGAAAATTAAAAGATCGTTATTTTGGATGTCTGCAATGGGAGTTATCACTATGTTGCCACATCCTTTTCAAATGTGACATTGTGAGATCAGAAATAGAATTATGGAATTTTGTTTCATTTCATTACTTAACTATTCCCAGATCTTTAAACATTGATTACCAAATTGTTACATTGAAAATTAAGTTGTGAGTTAAATTTCTAAATTTTAATCATACTTTGAAATATTCATTTTGCCTACAGTACTCAAGGAGATAATACTAATTGTTGCACACTTTATCAAATTACATTGTCAATCATTATAATGGAATCCCCTATATATTATTATTTTACCCACTTTTACTTTATTATTTGTATGAATGACATTATGTAAACATTTCATTTATTGGGGTTTTAAACTGTAGTAACCAACTCTTGTCACCAATCATACCATTCCTTGGTCATCTAAAGTGATCAATTATATTTATAACATTTTAATGTTTACAGATGTATTCTATTATACACTTAGATAAAGCAACCAATTATCTTGTATCAAGAAATAATTTTCAGATTACTCTGATTAGAAAAAGGAAACTCTTTCTTTTATGTAGTATTATGTTGCTATTATTGGTATTTAAGTGAGTTAAGTTGATGAATGCACAAAAGATGACTTTTGAGGCTATATTGTGGTGGGAGTGAAATAGATTAAATTACTTACTTTTCATCACAGGTGCTGAGGCTAGGGTAATCTCTGTTAGATCCAAGCAGAATTTGGAGTGGACAAAGTGGGGTCATGGCAAATTTTCATGTGGTTAGCCTGTGGTCTGTGTTATTCATTACACTATTATTTAGAAATTTACAAATATTAAAGTAATAAACCAACATCATTTATGCAACACCAATGACCCTTATACCCATCTATCATCACCATCATTACCTTCTCCTCTTCCAACCAAGGGTGAGAAATTACTGAACAAGTTTGAGATGCCTGGAAAGGTGTATGGGAAAAGAAAAGAAGGAAAAGATTAAAGAGGAGAAAGAAGTGCACATAGGGAGGAAAATGAAGATAAATAAGAAACAAAGGAATTAGAATAAGGAGAAAATGTAAAATAACAATAAAGTAAGAGTGTATTCTGAACATAATGTTCATGTATAGTGTATATCTGCTTGTATAAACATTTAAATTTAATTTACTCCCTTTATATATTTATCAACATCATGTATATTATTATTTATTGTATTTTGAACATAGTGTCTGTGTTCATGTCTGTTCCAAAATGTATAATAATTGTTTCATATTTTCTGTTGACTTTATTTTATTACCAATGCATCTGTTGTTGTCCATGTTTCCTAAATTGTAGTTAAAACTCTATTATTTGTTCTTTTGTTGACCGTCCTAGAACAGATTATCTTTGTTCTTCTCAATTCATTTCTTAAGATTGCTTTACTTAACTGTTCTGGATAGAAAATTTCACGTGTTCTTAAAGCGTTGTTTAGATGTTTGTTGCTAAGGAGCTAGCCATATATTTAAGGACATAAATCACAAAATAATAATAATAATATATTTATTTGTCACATTAATATAAGCATAAGCCAGGTATGACAAGTCAGAATATGAACATAATAATAAAATGTACAATATAGATATTTCTGAGTATTAAATAAAATACAGAAAAGAAGAAAAAAGAAATGAAGATTAAAAAAAAGAGAGAGAGAGAGAGAGAGAGTAGTTTACCTTCATTATGCTATTGAGATTACTGTGATGCCCTGATAATTGTTGTAGTCTTTCTTTCAACCTTTCTTGAAAATGTTTTTGATTATATCTTCCTGACAGTCTTCAGGTGTTATTTCTTCTTCCAGAATTTTGCTGAATAGTTCTAAATGCTTTTCTAGGAAATGTTTCTTAGAATTGATGAATATAAATTACAATGAAGGGGCTAGGGAAGGCTCACAAGAAAATAATGAGAGCTGTATTCAGATGATTCTACTATTGTAAGGAACCAGGTCAAATGTTATATCAATTAGTACACAAATTCACTTTTAATTTAAATATATTAATGTGGCTACACACTTAACACAAGTTTTATGTGATACATGTATATTTTCTTATAATGCATTTATATAAATATTTCAGTATTACTTAATCAGGAACAGGACCCCTGGCTTTTCATCCTGCAGGTTATGATGATATTTATAAGAAATTATCAAAAATAATTATATTTTTATTAAAATTTTAATAATAAAAATAAAATTTCAGTGGGAACTGGACTTAATTCAACAAACAATTGCTTGTTGCTCTCAGAGTTGCCTTCTGATTGTAATAAATGGACATTTGACTCACCAGTGGTGTAACAGTAATTATGTTAAGCAACTACATAATGAGTCTAAACTGTAAATGTAGTATGTAATCAAATGAACACAATTATTTTACTAAAGGTTAAGTTAAAAAGATATTGGCAGGGAAGCTGAAGCAGAGCTATTTCCTCACAGAACACAAAAAGGAAAGACACATCCCCAACACCTCAATATTATGAAGAGAAAACAATGGCAGATTAGGATGTACAACAGAAATAAAACTAATGTTATTGTAAGAAGTGTGTAAAGTTAACTTGTAGGTTTCTCTGTTGGTGAGAAACATTTCAAATTCCACAAGTGCATGTACTATGTCCCATTGCATAAAAGATGTTTATCATATGTATATTTATACTCACATATAATGTTATTAAAGTTTTAAAATGTGTATATTTTCATAAACAAAAACTATAAAATATGTTAGTAATGTAATAAATAAACAAAAATCATGGTCAAATATATTTAATTGATCTTTTAATTATTTTCATGCAGTGGCCCTAGTGACTGCTTGCTAGAGTGAGATAGGGGATTTTCGAGTGAGAAATTGTCCCTCCTCTCTAGAGTTAAGTTGGCAACATTAAAATTTACATAACTGGCAAAGGGTTTTCTGGGTAATTCAAACTTGTTTTATGAATAAAAAAATTAATGTATCTTGAATTAAACATGAAAAAACCAGTTTTAGAACAGATAACAAAGAGAAAATAGGAATTATTGATAAATATATAAGAAAAACGTCGTTGTTCTCTCTATAAATGGAAGTCATCATGGAATGTCTAAACCTTTTTCTGTTCCTTTTAGAGAATGTACTATTTGTTGGTTTAAATGATCGAAAATTTGGATAGATATAAATTTTAAAGAATTCCCTTACAGTTCAAATCAATTAATCATTTTTAATATTTATATAATAATTGTTATAAATAACTATATTACATGCTTATATACATTAATCTTATAATTAATTAAAATTATTTACATATTAATTAATAAATAGTATTTAAAAATATGTGTTTTTTCTTTTAAGTATTTACTTGAGAATCTATTTTAGTTAAGTGAAGAAACATGTTTAGAAAATAGTCTATTTTTAATAGTAGAAATTTCATAAAGGTCGTTCAGAGAGTAGGTGGTGTGTAGAGTAAAATGCTTTGCCTTTGGCCCTGAAATAAATGGCTCCTGAAAGGAGAAATAAAACAAATCTCCAGCAAAATGCCATTTTTTTAATGTGTCACTTTCACATCAATGGATTGAATGGTTGTCACGAGTATATTCATTACATTCAATTCTTTTAGAATTGTACATTTGAAAACTTTACTAATAGATTTTATTATTATAAAAAAAATATTATTTATGATTTTGATCCTCAGTATAGTCCCTAGTCTTGTAGGAACAGTGATGCAACAGAAAAGATGTCATTTTGCTTTAGAATTTTGTATCAATTTTAATTGTTCATTGTCATTCAGTAATGTGTTGTAAAATAATGTGCAAGTAGGCTTCTATGTGAATTTGTTTATATTGGGATGTTGATACTGAATCTGAGGAATATCATTTCTTTTATGTGAGTTAAAATTAAAGCTGTCTGAATTGCATAGAAGTAAGTGCCCCTAATGGGTTACATCAGTTTTGACAAAACTTACTGGACTATTAATCTGTCCAAAATAAGGGCTACTTACTCCAGGAATCAAGGGACATGGTTTACAATGCTCTTGATACAGAACCAAATATATATGCATAGTGTTGTCATTCCATTTCTAACACTATAAATACAATACTATAATATACTACTGAGCTATAACATAGGCAAATGATTCCCGTGCCTACATTCAGGAATGAACAGTCACAAATTATGTAACACTAAAGAGGGGGTGCATGTGTTTTAAGGAACATTACATAGCATTGCATTAATAATAGTAATAATAATAATAATAATAATAATAATGATAATAATAATAATGATGATGATAATAATGATAATAATAATAATGATTATAATAATAATGATGATAATAATAATAATAATAATAATAATAATAATAATAATAATAATAATAATAATAATAATAATAATCCAATCTATAATACAGCCTATTCTAGAATCCAATTATAGTGGTGCAGTCGACTCATGCGGAGGGTATGATGTCATATGTGGAGGGTTTGATGTCAGAAATATTCTTGTCTGTGCGTGCTTTCTTCACTCAAAAATTATTCCCAATCTTATTGTTATGTGCAGTCAGCATTGCCAAATAATTCTGACTCTAATAATCAATTTTATTTTATTTCCCTAATACATGAGAAGAGTGACCGGGACGGGTGGATCAGGGAATCAACTGATGTCTGCAGTGCCTCTGTTCAGGAAGTCCTAGGGGCCAGGATTTTTGACACTAGTTAGATAGCGAGGTCAAATTTTGTCGCTGTGTGGAGGAGAATTCTAGCTGCAGGCTGCTCTGATCGGTAGTTTTCCATGGTTCCTACGATCAATATCAGTTGAATGTCGCAGCAGTATCCTAACAAACGGGCCACGGACCGCGCGCGATCTTTCCTTCCCATTCCTTGTCCTATTCTACCCCTTACGTACATGCACTACACTACCACACATTCCGGGAAACCGCTCGGGAGTTTAGAGCTTGTCCCAGCTTGGGCGGTGCCCCGCTGGTTGGAGAAACCCCAGTAGCCGTCGGTAGGTCAGCGCCGGATCTCACCATTCAGCGGGGAATGATCACTGCCACCTCCCGAGCAAAAACACGCACTATATTTGCAGGACTAATGATCTTAGAAGTTGACGCCCACGGAATCATCAATCAATCGATCAAAAAATCGTAAGAAGAGAACGTTTTATAATCATGTGCCGGAATTAGGTGATTAAGTAACAAAAAAGTGGATAAATATTGTTTCTACATGTAGTAAATTACTTCCTCTAACACGTCGTGTAGTCAGAATCCATGTTTTGTGGATCTTTAATGTCGAAAACTCGATTGACCGCAAAACGTCCGTCTGTGAGTCGGTCTCTGTGGTCCACACTAGTACATAATAAATTGTTCACAGAATTCTCCAAAATTGATATTCCCTATCGACATGAAAAAACTTGAGGCCCTGTGAGCTTGAAACAGATATTTCGATTTTGGGGTACTTTAAATGAAGTTCCATTTTTTTGATATACGCAAAATGACTCTAGTTTCAAAAAAATGTACACGACTTTCTCCAAATTTTCTATTTTTTTAGATCATATTTTCTTAAGAAAAAATCTCTATCATCAATATTTCATTTTTGCGATATTATTTTTTTGCAATTTTCGAAAATTTAGGGAGTTCACCGAAAAAGTGATCTTCGCCAAATTTGTTTGTGTTTAATCCCTTAAAAATCCAAAGAACCTAGAAGTGCTCAAAACACACACTTTCTCGCATTATTTTTATATTTTGCAATTTTCGACAATTCAGCGAAAATGAGATATGCTCCTTTCCTTTAGGCGTCCTTGGCTCTATCCTTTAAAAGAAGTTAAAAAGAAAATGGGAACCGTTTTTAAGAAAATGTTTTTTATAATCTGCAATTTAAAAAAAAATTATTTGGTTTGGTTTTTCAACTTTTATTGATCTTTCAACTATCGTATTTATAGCAAAAGTGTTGGGAAGAGATTCTGGAACTCAAGAAAACGTGCGCAGATGATCTTCTCCCACATACGTCACATAGTTTACTGTTTTTTGACCAAATAAACATAACTTCAAGCAGATATTACTTGAAAGCTAATCTTTTATTCAACAAATTGTACTTCACGTTATTTAAAGATACATTTTAACAAGATATTTTATTTTATAAAAAACCTCTGTCATTAATATTAAGCTTTTGAAATGCTATTTTTTGCAATTTTCCAAAATACAGATTTCGCTGGAAATTGCACCAAAGTTTTTTATCATTCTTTGCTTTTTTATTGATTGATTGATTGATGATTCAGGGCGCGTCAACAGGGTCGTTAGACCCGTAAGTGTAGTGTCTGATTTTCCTCGGTGATCTTCGCTGAATGGTGAGATCCAGCGCCGATCTACCGTCAGCTGGCAGGGTTATCCCCAACCATGTTTCTCCCACAAGCGAGGCAACGCCCCAGCCGGGACAAGCTCTAAGCTCCCGACCGATCTCCCGGCATATGTGGTAGTGTAATGAATTTAGTGTTGTTTTTTTTATAATTTTATTTTATTACTTGAATGACTAATACATGGTTCAGTAATATTACTTTTTCACATGTAGTTTTTGTGGCTTACATTTAACCTAACCTAAAAACTATTTCTAATCTAACTACAAAATTGGTTAAGGATACTCATTGAGCACCTACGCTTAGTTTACACCTGAGAATATATTGAGGAAGGTGTGTAGAGGATGTCTGTTGCGGATTCGGGTCGGAAATTCGTTAAGTGTGGCTAGGTTGTAGTGGGCTATTTGGTTTATTGAGGATATATGTGAGTAGAAATTGTTGGAGAGATGAGCGATGTGATGATTGATGGTTGGTAAATGTAATTCCCTGTGTAGTTGATCATTTGAAATGAACATGGGGCGTGAGTGGCTAATCTTAAGAATTTGTTTTGCATTATTTGGATTTTATTGATGTTTGTCTGTGAAGCGTTCGTCCAGATGGGGCAAGCGTATTGCATTAGAGGTCTGATTATTGTCTTATACAGGGCGATGGCATTGTTTAAGGAGAGACTGCTTTTGTGATTTAGTAGTGGTTTTAGTTGAATTAATTTGATTTTGGTTTGTTGAATTTTCGTTGCTATGTGAGATTTCCAGGTTAATCTTGTGTCGAAGTTTAGTCCTAAGTATTTAACAGTTTGGTTGTACGGGGTCCAGGGAATTGTGTTGTTAATAATGAGTGGGGTGGGTGTGGCGAATGTTCTGAGAGCGAATATTTTGGCTGTTGATTTTGACGGATTAAGCTTAATTTTCCATTTTAGAGACCAATCTTCTATGTTTTTCAGATGCATTTGAATTTTATTGCAAATGTGACTTACAGAATGGTGAGACATGAAGATGGCAGTATCGTCAGCAAATTGTGACGTATGGAGGTTTATTGTCTTGCAGGGATTTGACTGTGTTGATAATTAGATTATTTAATCGTGTAATTGATTGTTCGATTTCCAGTGGGGTATTTAACGTTTTAAATTGTGGCATTTTATTAATGATTATTTTTTTAATGTTTTCCAATTAATTCGCGTGTTTAATGAGTGGGTGGGGTTATGTGAGGGGGAAAGTTGCTGGGTTGAAATGATAACAGGAAGATGATCAGAATCCAATTCAAATAAGGCAGAACTATAGAATTTGATTTGTGTGTTAGTTATTACAATATCCAGAATATCCGGGAATTTGTTTTGGTCGTGAGGGTAGGTTCGTGGTTCGTAGGTTCGTAGGTTCGTAGGGTCGTGGTCGTTGGTTCAGGGGGAGGGATTAGATGTAGTTTTAAATCTGATATAATTTTATACAATTGTAATCCAGCTGTATTGGAAGTTCTACAGCCCCAGTGAACGACCTTGGAATTGAGATCTCCGACAAGTATTGTGGGGGTGTTTTGTTGGAATAGTGATCAAATTGGTACTATGAATTTTGATTTTAGGAGGTTTGTAAGCTGCTATGAGAGTTATTATTCTGTTGTCTAGTGGAAATTTAATGGCTACTGTTTCTATTCCAGGGTATGGGGTAAATTACTTTGGATATAAGGTATAGATTTTTCGATCAGAATTAAAACACCACCTCCATTTGAGTTTATTCTGTCTGATCTATGATTATTATATCCAGGAATTTTGAATGTTTCATTTGGTTTTAAATGTGTTTCGGTGATACATGCTAATTTAATCTCTTTGGCTTTTAGGAAGTATGATAACTCTGCTTTCTTATTGTTTATGCCGTTGGCATTCCAATTTAGTATATTTAGTTTGTTATGGTGCTGTAGAGTCATGATTATTATTAAAGTATGATGACAATGAGGTTTGTATATTGCTGATGATTGCTGGGATGATTGAGTTGATTATATTTACTATATGAGTTGTGATGGAATTTATTAGGGAGTGTATAAATGAATTATTATTGTTATTATTATTATTATTATTGCTAGCGTTTATGTTGTTTGGTGCTTGTTGGTTATGTAGATGAAGTGGATTCGGATTAGCGGCTGTTGTTGGAGCGAAAGTAAAGTTAGGGATGCTGCTTGTGGGTGGGAGGTTTGGGAAATTTTGACGAAGTAAGCGAAATGAGGTGTTGTTGTTGGGTCTGGTTCTGGAGTTGATTGGTTGCGAAGTTTTAGGTAGAGGTGCTACATGAACGTTTTGAGAAGCGCTTTTTACTGAGCGTAGGTCTTCACTATGAGTTCCTTTAGGGGGGTGGGGTTGAGTTAGCTTTTTGTAGAACGGGCAATCGTCAGATCGAACGTCTGCCCGATGTGGCCCATTGCAGTGTTTACAAAAAGGGGTGAGCATTTTATTTGGGCAATTTACCGAATAGTGGTTTTGTGAGCAGTAGATACAGGCTAATGTATGATTACAATTATTTCGGGTATGACCAAAGTATAAACATCTTAAGCATTGCACTGGACCTTTGATTCTGCGTCTTTTTTCAGCTTTCACTTTTAAGTTGCAAATTTCCGTTATTTGTAATACAATGTCTATGCTTTGCTGGCCGTTAAACTCGGCCGCTACCACTGGTATAGGATTGTTATCTTTGTGCAGTCTTGTGACACTGATTAGCGAAGGGCACTTTTCTTTGACATCCTCGTAGATTTCCTGCAGTGATAATGAATTATGAACATTTTTAAATACTATGGAGAACTTTTTATTAGCGGGGTCTTTATAAGTGTGAAAATTTCTTTTAGTATTTAACAGATATTTAATTGTTTTTCTGAAGTCAGGTATTGTTTTAAACATTAGCTTTATTCTGTTGTTTATTACATTCGAGGTGAATTGATTTGAAATATTGTTTTTGATTTCTCTATTAAACTCGGATAAGTTTGTTATGTTATTCACATAAATTGGTGGAATCTTGACATTTTCGTCTTGGGTTGGGGTGATGTTTATATAATTAAACCTGGGATCAGGGTCGTTTAGCTTTTCTAAGGGGGAATATCTATTACTAATTGGCACTGCATAAACACTGTTAGCACTGTTGACTGGTTTTTTAGGGGGATGTTCATTTTTATCTGAGTTATTGAATGATCTCTTACCGCTATTTGACGCAATGTCTGCGATTTCTTTATTTTTCATTCACTTGATTAGCTACGCCTTGGGCTGCATCGCTGGCAGTTTGTTGAGTACTGACCTTAGTAGCGCCGCTAGTCATTAGTTCCTGAATTTCTGGAATTGCAGTTTCCTGTACTCCCTCGTGCGGCGGATGTTGGTTGAGATTAACATATTGAAGAATCATGTTGCCTTGTTGAGTAGCATCGATGTGATGTTCATCGTGGGATGTTGGTGACGAGATGAATGTGGTGTCCATGGCGCCGTCTGTGTTATACAGAGTGGCCATGGCCCCGGCTATGCTTTGCCCTAGGCCAGGGCAGCTGGATGCTGGTTCACATGCAATGGTTGATGTATTTAGTGCTGCGATTAGTAGCACTAATAGTTGCCACTCCAGATACTAGAAGCACGTTATACACTTTGCACTTCGGTTAATATAAACAAGCCTTAACGGCAGACACTTCACTGTTCGGAACAGAGATGAGCGCGATGTGTACTCCGCGACGGCTCGAAGCGAACTGAATTTAGTGTAAGTGTGTATAAGTAAGGGGTGAGAATAGACAAGGAAGAGGAACGATCCCGCGCGGTCTGTGACACGTTTGTTTGGGTACTGCACCGGTATTCGCCTGGTGTTAATGGGAGAAAGTACGGAAAACTACCGATCAGAGCAGCCGGCCGCTAGAATTCTCCTCCAGTCAGCGTTATAACTAGACCTAGCTACCTAGCTGGTGTCGAAAAATCATGCCACTGTCGAGACTCGAACGTAGGATCTCCTGGACTGAGACACTGCAGTGACAGTTGAGGCCCTGAGCTACCTTACTCGGTCTGTCCTTTGCTACATGCGAGAAACTAGTGGTGCTACATATTTCTCGCATTATTTCTAACTATTCCAATATATTTTACTACTTCATAAACCTATAAAGGTGTTTTCCACCTCCAAACATATTTGCAAAAGTTACTTTTGGAGACATTGAAGAATTCGCCGAAAATGGATCTTGAGCCATATTTTTACCATCCCTTGATACATACAAGAAGAAAATTTAAAGTAAAACTTTGAAACGTGTTTTGAGAAAAAATGGTTTTAAAAAAAATTAAAATAGCCTATTTTCCCCGCAAAATCACACGAAAACGACTCATATTTTCGAAAAATTGAACATGACCTTATTTCCAGATCTGTCTTCAAAGAACAGATTTCTTTCAGGAAAAAATCTCTATCTTCAATATCATAGTTGTAGGAAAACGCCTCCAAAAAATTGCACTTTTACAATTTTTGAAAAATCAGGGATTTTAACGAATATGGGACCTACACCACTGTCTTGAGCGTCCTTTACGCTATCCGAGGACAAAGTTTAATCAAAAAATTTGTAGCCATTTTTGAGAAAATTTTGAAAATGATTTTGAGACTTCAAGTACTCTCAAAAATGAAAACATCCATTTTATCAAACATCCAACCAGCCTCTAGATCATTCAGATCTATCGGGAAATATCAATTTTGGAGAAAAATCGGCTGCACGGTGTAGCGCTACCGTTGACTGCAGACGGACGGACGGACGTTTTTCCTTCAATTGATTTTTCAGTATCAAGGATCTACAAAACATAAGATTGTGGCTACTCCATGTGTTAGAGGTAGTAATTTACTATACATAGGAACATGATTTATCCACTTTTTCGTTACTAGGGTCCGGCAATAAGGCTTTTTTTGTCGAAAATTCGCCATTTTCCGGCGAACAATTACATGACTCTCTCTTCTTACGAAGAAAGGGAGAGAAAGCAACAACTAGTGGTGTAACAAAAGCATATTTCTCGAATTATTTCTGAATTTGCAATTTTCAAAGATTCAGAGAGTTCAACGAAAATGAAACCCGCGCCATTCTTTTAAGTATCCCTTACATTTTTTTAAAAATTTGACACAATGTCTTTTATCCAGAATTTTTTGTAACACGTGGTTGAGATTTTCGAATGCAGTTTTAACAACACCTTCAGATTCCGAAGACAATGTTGATGAAATTTCGTCTATCAGAGAAAGTGAGTATTGCAAAGAATGAATTCGAAATATCAAAAGTATTATAATTTCATGTATTTTAGAGAAGCGGTTGTGGATGTATTCTATTTTTCTTGGATGCCGTTTCCTTCGGCTCAGGCAATGGAAGCAGCATCTTTTGAATTCAAGGAATATAAAACTGTTTTCAATTCCACAAAATGTCCTACATACAGCTTCTAATCAAGAACTTCATCGCGTTAAAACTGGCTGAGGAGGTAAGGATGAAGTTGGAAGCAGTTTTCGAAATTTTTGAATTCTAATCAGTGTCTTGACGAACATTTTCTTTACGGTGGAGACAAAATACACGTCCTTATACTGACTTCTAACAGTTTTAGCGACACGATGTAAACCATGAACAAGGCATGCCAGGTGAACCAATTTAGGATAAAGAACTATTAATCCAGACGCCGCTTGAACAATATATGGAGCAGCATCACTGAGAAATAACAATACAGTGTCATAACGTTCCCCTTCAAGTCACAAGGAAGCTAGATAGTCGTTGAAAAATTTTGCAACAATAATTTATTCGATCAAATATTTGTAAATTAAGGAGAAACTATCTGCTCCAGGTTACACAGCACCAATACCGGCACCGCATATTCACTGACCTGAGGCGTCTGTGGTTTCGTCTATGAAAATCCATATTGTTTCTTGCTTCAGTGTTCCTCAAATATTAGCATTGATACCTTGAAAATACTGTGACACATAGTTATTGCGTAATGTAGATTCGTCCGGCACCTTTTGTTTGTGTATTTTTCAAAAAATCTC
>JAHLJT010008446.1:128690197-128774076 GCA_031308135.1 Acheta domesticus | reverse complement strand
TTGCAATTTTCGTTGATGACGGTGTGGTTGTTGCAACTGATATAGACGAACTTGAGGAATTCATAGAAATGTTACAACAGGAATTTCATACAACAAGAGGATCTCTCAGAAACTTCTTGGGCATGAGAATACAGCAAAATGAAGAAGGATCAACAACAATTGATCAAGAAGACTACACACGAAACGTTTTGGAAAGATTTGGAATGACCAAGTCGAACGGAGTGTCTACTCCAATTGGACGCGAGGACAACGATGAAGGAGAAAAGGTCACAGCCAAGGTACCTTATCGTGAGGGCAGTAAGTTCTTTAATGTACCTGACTACAGCTACACGTCCTGATGTTGCTTTCGCAGTTAATAAACTAGCTCGGGCCATGGAAAATCCTACAAATCATGATTGGAATAAAGTGAAAAGAATATTTCGATATTTGAAGAGCACTGTAAACTATGGAATCGTCTTCAGGAATGGTCAAGGTTGTAGATCTACAGTGATGCTGACTACGCCGGTTGCAAGAAGACAAGACGTTCAACGACAGGTGTCATTGCAACCTTCAATGATGGAGCAGTTTCGTGGCCAGTCAATTGCAGAAGTCATTGGCAACGTCGACTACAGAAGCTGAAATATAGCAGCAAGTGAAGGAGCTAAGGATTTATCTGCTGAAAAGATTACTATCTGAATTGCTGGAAACTGTGGAAAAATCTCCTACGCTCTACATCGTATAATAGTGTGCTCTAAAATTAGCTAAAAATGTCAGAATATCATAGCAGATCAAAGCCATGCCGTTTCTATGTAGAGAGAGATTCTTGGATGGAGATATGGAATTGGAGGCACATAGACGAACCAATCAGCTTGCTGATCTACTGACTAAACCTCTGGAGAGGGTTAGATTTGAGATGCTACGTGAGAGGATTGGGATACAAAAGATTGCGTCCACAGACTGTTAAATATAGTTTATTTTGTGTAGTTTGTGTTCATTTGATCTTTTCTTTGGAGGAAGTGTTAGTATGAAAAGAAAATGCAGATAGCAACGCCGTCTGTACTTGTTTCAGTGAACTCTGAACTGAGAGGAGGGCGAGTCGTCTGTAGAGGCAATGCAATACCAGTGGCGTGATCGGACTTGTTTTGATGCAGAATTTTGTGAATTCTGTTACTTGTATATTTAAGATTAGTAACAAATAACGTTTATACAAAACAAATTAATAATCCGTACACAGTATGCTATGTTTTTGCAGTATTCTTTAGAGCATAATTACTGGTAAACTTTGAACAATCTCTTTTTAATGTGATTAGGTACATTGAAAGAAGATACTCATCTCATCGACATAGAAACGTATTTTTCTTTTTTTCAATGTTTATCAAAACTTCTTACCCTCTGGTAATTAATAAGAAAATAAAATTGATATTATTGAGCTGGGAATTCAATATGCAGCTGACAGGGATTTTCTTTCAAACAAAGCGAGATTTTGTTGGATTGTTATGGTCAAAATTTGAAGTGCAGGAAAAATGACATAATGAGAGATAGGAATAATCATCCCACATATAATAACAATTATATTCAGAGCTTGATTTGTAAAACTTTAGATTCCGGAAACGCCACCCTAAATTAATTATTAATTTAATAAAAATAATGGTACATTTATAGTATAATTTTAATAATTATCACGAGGTACCGGAAACGCCGTTCCGGCACATTCCGCCAGAAATCAAGCCCTGATTATAATATTATTATAAACATGCCCAAAGTTAACTTTACGGGAAAACAATTTCCCATTTTAGTGGGTCTCTAACTAGAGAAAGTAAAAATGAGAGATCAAACATAAAGAAAGAGAGCAAATAGACATAGTGTGACATAATTGTGAGAGAGCAATTAGACATGTCCCCTGCCCGATGTAACTCCCGACGTGCCGCCCTAGGTCCATTTATGAGGTTTGTTGAAGGTCAGAACACACACAGAAACAATCCACACTCTATAACAGAACGTAAAAAACAGATTGAGAGAAATTTCTATCAGTAGTATCTCACAGATTTTAGTAAATGAGAGTCGGTACAAATGTTTGTGGTCGGAGCCAGATCCTCTGACCGGGAGGTCCTAGTGTTCGACTCCTGACGGTGACAGGATTCTGGACACTAGCCATATTGCTAGGTTGAATTGAGCCACTTCACTGTCTGGAGAATTCTAGCGGCCCAGAATACTGATTGGTAGTTTCCGTGGTTCTCCGATCAACACCAGGGGAATGCCGGAGCCGTACCCTAACAAACGGGCAACGAATCGCGCGCGAATCTTTCCTTCTTCTTCCTTGTCCTATCCTCAACCCTTACTTAACACACACTGACATGCACAACACTATCATTAGACCTCAGATTTTAGGACAAATGCCTATTTAGCTCCTTTAGGAATTTGTGGAAAATAATTGCAGATGCTTACGAATCATGAAAAAAATATGTTACTGAGAGCATCTAATACTTCCTAAAATTTCCTAAAAGGGCGATTGATACCTATTTTGATATTTTATTGCCTAAAACAAGTAATTTTGAAGAATTATCATACTCTCATTACTAATTTTTACTTTCTCGTCTTTGCGAAGGAATTTTGCAAGAGTAAGTTATGTAATAGTGCGCAGGCGAATTTTTGAATTTGTTACACCAAAACGCAAAAACTTTCCCAAATTCCCCGAAACGCGAATATTCCCTGATCGACGAATCGACTACACACCGAAATCCCTCACCAACACACCGAACATAAGGAGTTTTGCAAGTCAATATAAAGTCAATTAGCTGTTTAATGCTGGTCTCCCGATCAGCACACACAATTGCACCCATGCCCTGTGCAGATGCGCAATTGACAGGCTGAGATTTTTCGCTACGGCGCTTCGTGTATGCAATCCTCGAGAGGAAAGTCATAGGTGAGACAAAAGTCTACTATCGGAAAAGCTAATCTTTTAAAATAAACCCAAGTCTTGAACCCTAAGAAAGTAAAGACTCATTCCGAGTTTTCTTGTGTTGTGGTGGAGGGAGTACGGTTCAAAATCGAATCTTGATTATTTACTGGGCTACTTTAAATATGTAAGTGAATAAAATAATATGCTTATAGTTACTCTCATAAAAGTAAAAATACTTGCCTTTCCCGAATAATAAATTAATTGTATTGTGATTAGTTTAGATGCCAGAAACATAACTTTTCGTGTCTAATGATTTTAAATGCCTCAATTAATCATTTTCAATGTATTTTAAGTACCTAAAACGTCACTTTTCATACCTAATAGTGCCTAATTTCACAATTTTGTAGCCTATTTTAGGTGCCTAAATCATCACTTTTTCTGCCTAAAATTCCGAGGTATATTACACATGCCGGGAGTCCAGCCGGGAGATATTGTTGGAGTGATGTTCCACTGATGGGAGATATATTGGGGAATAGCAAGCTGGCAGGAAGGTCGGTGCCGGATCTCACCATCCAGCGGGGGAAGATGCACTAGACTTACGGGACTAATAACTTTAGCAGTTGGCGCGTTCGAAATCACTAATCACTCAATCAATCGAAGGCAGATGGGTGTAAGTAGGCCTTGAGATTGATTGCTTCATTTTTTGTTAGTGATTCCTGGCGTGTCAGCTACTGAGGTCATGAGTCCCGTAAGTGTAGTGCGTGATTTTTTCATCGTGAGGTCGCGGTGATCTTCCCCGTGAGATCCGACCATGACCTATCGTCGAGTAGCGGGGTTTTCCCCAACCGGGTGTCTCCTATCAGCGGGGCACCGCCCCAGCCGAGACACGCTCTAAGTTCCCGACCTGTCTATCGACATGTGTGGTAGTGTAGTGCATGTTAGTGTAAGGGGTGAGGATAGGAGGAGGAAAAATCGCGCGCGGTCTGAGGCCCGTTTGTTAGGGTACTGCTCCGGCATTCGCCTAGTGCTGTTCGGAGAAACCATGGAAAACTACCGATCAGAGCAGCCGGCCACTAGAATTCTCCTCCACTGACAGCGACTGAATTCGACCTAGCTGACAAGCTAGAGCAAGGACCTCCCTGTCAGAGGCACTGCAGTGATATCAGTTGATGCACTGTGCCACCTTTCCGGGTTAGGCGTTGAACATTTTTAGCGTCTTACCATAAGTATAGATACGAGAGCGAAGTTACGTGAAGGCTTTGGAAATGACATTTTCGTGTATGAACTTTCAGTGTCTTATCAGAAATCAGGTTAAAAAATGGTCTGAAAGCATTTTTTGTAAAGTACTTGCAGTGAAACTTCAATTCTATCATTCTATCGGTTTCAATTTTTAAAATGTTCTTTACATTTTCCAGAATGAGTCGTGGCACTTTGGTTCTGGTTTTGGCGGGTCTGTTACTGACTTTTGCGTCGGCGCAAGTAAGTAGTCATGCAGTAAACCAAGAATTAAATAATAATTAGTTTTAATGCATGTCCCTTCCCGATGTCCAAGTGGTGAAAATTGTATTTGAAATGTGCCAAATGTTAGACTACCTTATGAAGGTGAAACAAAAATCTCTCAAAACGAATTGATTATTCATACAAAAAAAGGGAGAAAGTTCAGTAAAATATAGGTTCTTAAATTCTTTATTATAGAGTTATAGAATTTAATGAGTACTCTGTTCGTGTATCACAATAAATATTCCAAGGTACCTCCACGTGAGTACAGGCATTGAGTGCAGTCACGTGAGTCTTCGCATTGAGTGCAAAACACGTTCAAAAATGTCTGGTGTACGCGTACAGGAAGGTAGATTGCCACAATACGTCTACGATGAGGTTCATAATCGTGCACAACTGTCGAATACACCAAAGACGTGCGTTCCGCATTTTTTGGTGTGAGTGTAAAATTTGCGTAAGCGGCTGTGAATTCCTTCAAAAATATTTTGATCTGGCAATCTGCGGGTTGGGAATAGTTCTTTATATAAGCGACACGCTCTCAAAGCAGTGTTATTTGTCAACCCATGTACGTATTGTATATATGTGAGTTATTTCTTTGTATACAATGAACTGAAAATAACAGTACTTTTTATAAACCTTATTACATTACATTGAAAACAATAAAAATCGACAACATACATTTCTGTTACGGCTACGCCTTGAGACTGTGAGAACTGATTTGCGGGATCTAAGAGGTATTCAGATCATCATATATTGTATTCACATGATAACTCAAGCAACGGTAACAAATGTTTTGCATTTTATTTCAGATATTCAGTCATGCATTAATAACAAATGTTCAAATGACTCTGTAATTACTATTCCCTGACCCATATTGTACTGTTCTTTCTTCTTTCTAAATGAATAATCCATTCCTGGAGTTTTACTGTTCAATTCTTTCATCCTGTTCTGCTAGGGTAATTATCAATAATTTACGATTAAAATATTGGAATCAATATATTACAATTATAGATGCATAAAAATAATGTGTGAAATAACATTTAATCAAAATTTTACCGAAACTATTTTTTTTTAATTCCGCCAGGTCAACTTCTCTACTGGATGGGGCAAACGATCGGGTACACAAGATGGATGCAAATCCTCCATGGATTCTTTGATGTACATATATAAATTGATACAGGTAAAGTGATATCGTACGTTATTGCAGCAGAAAATTAGTGTATTTATTTTCCGTATTTGTTTACATAAAAGTATACAGGACATTATTTACTCCTACTCCTACAATGAGTACTACGAGCACGAGTACTGCTACTGCAACTACTACTACTATAATAATAATAATAATAATAATTATTATTATTATTATTATTATTATTAATGTTCAGTGTTGGGTTGAGAAGTGAGGCGGAGTACTGCGAAGGCTTGCAGAGTGAATGTAGGCATCATTTTGTAAATGTACTGTGGGTCAATGTAGGCTTAACGAATGTAAATTTAAGATATTGCCATCAAGTTCCCACAACTAATTGTAGATTTAATAATAAATCTAATATAATACTGCTGCTGAACCCAACCTCACACTAAAATTGCATGCACACTTGTTAATAATAAATTTAAAAAATCGTATATAATTTACTTACATTATAGTGTGATTTCTTAAACAAACGACACGGGAAATAATTTTCATAAAACGCAGCTTTCTTTAACATTTTAATGTGTTCATAATTAAAATATTTTTTTAATAATATTTCAATTTATATTTTTTAAATATTTTGTTGTTTTTTTTCAGATGGAAGCACAGAAGATAATCGAGTGCGAAAAATTCGCGAATTAAGAATGTTTTTTGTAATATTTGCCATTGCATAAAATCAAATATTAATTTATACAGTCAAAAATTGAAAGTGTAAAATAGATAAAGCATTCAATAAAAATGTGAGCAAGCACAATGAGTAATCACTAGTAATCAATTGAGTTCATCTAATGTTTTCCAAATACCCCTCAAAACCATAATCTTATGCGTATATTCTTTTTGGACTATTTTTTAAACCGTGTTATCACTGTTTATTTGCTACATCATATTGAGAATCGCATAGAAAATATTGGGGAGGGTAGTTCCAAATGACATAATTTTTATTAATCCACAATAAATATTTAGGTACACTTTTTACTAAGATCCCTTTTTAAAATTCAATTTGAACCAAGGAACGCACTGTGCATAGAAAATCTACATGAAGATTATTAACTTCCTCAAATAAATGAATTTTTAAATAGTGCATAATGTCATTTTGGACCACCCGCTTTACCAAAATGACATTTTCCACTCTTTTATTCCTTAAAAATAAATATTTTGAACATAAAATATAATAAGATGAATTGACTAGTTTGAAGTTATTAATGTTTTAGAAAAGTGTTGTGAACAAAACTCGGTAGTTCTTAAAACAATTTATTATTCACAAATCACTTTACAAAATCGTAACAGAGACATGCAACAATAATCTGAATTTCCAGATGTACCAAAAACTCAATAAGTCACCACGAGCCAAGATGTCCAAACACTTGCAAAGTCGCCGTATACCACAGAGAAAAGTCCAGAGTGCGCAGTCCAATCATTGCCATCAGAAAACATCACTTCGCGCTATTCGCTCCTTGGCACTGGCGTGCGGTGATAATTTTAGTAGGGGAAGCATTTTTGAAGTCCAAGGTATAAACTAGTGGTGCTACAGAATGACACAGACTTTCCCGTTTTGGTTTTCCTCTGCTAGCTATTCAGACTTGCCACATTCTCTTGCCAGCTGCCATCTATCGCCGCCCAAAGTACATTTTTTTGACATTTTATTAATTTTTCGTTTGCCTAGTAATAGAACAAAAATATTATTTTGAAAATATTAAAGAACAGTAAAATCTCGCCCTAAATGGCAATTTTCTTCGAAAAATTTGGAGCCCCGTTTTGGGCGTTTAAGCGCTATTATCAGTGGCGTAGCTCCAGTTGGTGTCACCCGGGGCAATACTAATGGTGACACCCCCATAAATTAAATATAAAAATATCTATTACTGAATAGTTTATACAATATTTAATAAAAATAAACGTATATTTGCACATTAAATTTATTTACAATATATTGAAAACTGTATGCAATTCAGATTAATTGAAATATAATCTTTAAATAATTAGCGTATAATTTTGATTATAACATTTTCTAGTTGGTGTCACCCCTAAAATGGTGACACCCGGAGCGGACCGCCCCCCCCTGCCCCCCTCTAACTACGACACTGGCTATTATAAATGCGAAATTTGAAGCACGTTTCCACAGATAATTTTTGAGCTTTCGAAAAACATCATTAAAAGGCATTTAAAGTACATTAACTCACAAATACAATAGTGTTTACAAATTGCTGAAAATGTGCATATTAACGGTGTGAGAGATCTTTAAAAAAATTACATTTTTGTATTTTTTGAAAAAACAAAAGTATAGAGCAGTATGGCGTTTATGTCATCTCATAGAGCACATTAGGCACTATCCTTAACAAAAGTTTAAAGACAAAATTTGGAATCGTTTTTGAGAAAATTTTGAAAATGTCCGTGAGGCTTCATGTAAAGTACCCCCAAATTATATAGAATGTTTTTCAAAATATCAAAGCTTCGACTCGAGCTAGATCGACAGGGGTTTCTTCAATTTGAAAAAAAAATCTTACGTATGGTTTAGGCGCTAGTAGTGTTCATAGACGGACGGACGTTTTGCTTTCAATTGGTTTTTTCGGTATCAAGGACCCACAAAACAGGGATTCTGGCTACACCACGTGTTAGGAGATTTTTTTCTTAATTTAGCAACTGATTTTATCCACTTTTTCGTTTTCAGGGCGCGGTAATGAATTTTTTTCTTCCGAAAATCCGCCGGTTTTTCGCACAGCATTACATAACTTTCCCTATTCTACATATATTACTTTGTATATAAGTAGCGTTTATTGTCGACAGAACAATTTTTATGCATGGTGGTAGTTTTGCACTACATAGTATGTATATATTGGTTGGTTGGAGAGTTCAAGATTGTTTTGACCTTTCTTGCGTTATTTATAATAGTCTGAGGATTTTCCTCTCTTGTCTCACTGACGCACCTTTTTTGTATTATTTACACTATCATTACTTCAACAACCTACATCTAATTAAAATTACTTCATTGGCGACTCTGTCGCGTCCTTACTGCTTTTAACTTAGCGAAATTTTCTTATCCTGAAATGGCCTAACTCTAAGCACAGGTGTCACTGTCACGTCCTTGTGCACTGATTACTATTTACACTATTTACATTTTAACTGCTCCATCACTTCACTATCTTCTTTGACAGGGTGTAGGGGCATCGAGGGGCTCTGGGTGGTGGCGCGGGAGTCTTCAGGTGCGGATGATGATATATTACTGGGAGTAAAAGCACAAACCATTGATTCGACAAAGAAGCAATTTCATAAATAGTGATTGTCTTTCCTGGGTTGAGTCATTCACGCATCACAAGCGGCATTGTAATTAATTTTCAAGGGTCCAAAGACACCTACATCTAATGGCTGGAGTTTTTTCTGTGCAATGTGGAGGTAGAGTCAACAAAACAATATTGTTTTATTTACAAAATGGTATGGATGCAATTGATATGTGGCTATCATGGTTATCTAAAATAAGTAGAACGGGCTTTCCAGAAGTTGGAACTTATGTAAATGAAGATACAAAAAAAAGTTATTTTGTCATCCACCCAGTTTTGAATGCCACCCCAGCAGATCCAACAGGAGAACCAAGCAATATATAATCTTTGAAGTTCTGGTAAATACATAGAAGGGTGGAATGGTGGTTTCCCCCTGCACTTACTGTACAAAGAGCTGTAACGAGAGTCCCTTGCTCACTGCACGTGACTCCTCTGACTTGCTTTAGCCCCCTTTTGAGGAACTACCTTCCCCGGCTTCTGAACAGTGGTCAGCGCAGTTTCATCACAGAATATGCATCAAATTTTTACATGCCATACACTGTTTTTAAATTGTTAAAAACTCCTCCAACGTTCTTCTTGTACTTCGCGACAGACTTGTGGATTCTGGTTTTCTGATTGACAAAGTGGGATTGCGAATCACAAATCATTTCCACCAATCCTCCCTTGCTATTTGATGTTTTCTCCAATTTTCTCTGAATTGTTGCAATTAGCAAACTGGAATGCAAGTTCACTTGCAGCATGCTTCGACATCCCATAATTATTTTTTAAATAGGTAATTATGTAGTCAACAAGCATCCCTTGAGCTACTATAAATATTTGTGAGTTTTTGTAAACAGATTCATGTTTTTCTACATCTTCTTGCCTTTTTTCCGAGTTATATTTAGCAAACTTTGCTGAAATGGTTTTAGGAATATTGTATTTTGAGCAATTTTCCGAAGACCACCTTCCTTATATTCCTTAACAGCCCTCCCAATGACATCCTGGGGAATGATATGTCTTTCTTTCTTCCTTTTGGAAATAAGAGGCATCTTCTGAATCCTGAATATGTACAAAAAAGTTGGAACACGACCATACGTTTTAAGTAGCATGAGCAGGTAAGAACATAATACTAAGGGAGAGTTGGGACATGTCCCAGCTCTCCCGTAATTGACTGTCCTAACTTTCCCAAGGTAGCGGTGATAAATAAATTGTCAAATTTTACGATATTTCAACAAATTCAGTTGTTCATTTTTCCCGAGACTTAACCTCATTAGTACAACTATTCAATGTTTATAATCAATAAAGACAAAAGGCATACTTTCTTATCGAAAATAATGGACGAATACAAGCTAGAAAAGTTACCTTGAACATCGAAAAAAGTATTAACTCACCTGCTTGATTGTAAACCAAAGGAAAACAATATAACATCAAATACAATGCTTCCTCAATTGAAGCTCTTCAACTTACAGGTACATCTTGTTTATATGGCCAACATTACAATAATAAATATGCACCTTTTCTCGGTCCTGCCACTAGAAGTCGCACGATTGCAAGCACTGCTTGATACGGACGCGATCATGCTATATCTAGCGGCACGACTAAGAAAGGCGCGAAATACCGTAACATATTCCAACGCGCTTCAGAGGCAAAGTTACAAAAATCGCAGTATAGGGACGTAATTTAGTCAATCGTGTAGTGTGTCAATTGTAAGAGATCTAAATGAATCGCAGAGAAAAGGGTGAAATAACTAAATGTAGTAAAAAATAATAGTATTCGAAAACTTAAAAGAAAACATCCCAAAACGGAGCCAATCGTGTGAATAAATTTTGCACAGACAGGCATCAGCAGATATTCCTTCTTTAAAATGAAAAAGAAAAATTGAAATGGAGAAATACTAACCCCGAGAAAAATTAAGTAACACCACTGAAGTATAGGATCAGTAGAGAAACGATGCACGTTTTTTCTACATACGGTGTCTGAAATTCCAGGAGTTTCTATTTTAAATGTTGGCTGTGTCAAGCTGGCACAACCACTATAGCACAATCATACCAAACCAAATGGAATATTTAGTACTCATTTATTACTGATTTATTACCCAAAAATTAAATTCATTACTATTGCCATTTAAGAAAAAATTGTGCTGGCGTGACTGTCAAGTTAGCACAACCAAAATTAAAAAATTGGCAAAATTCATTCAAACTATTACAAATATTTAGTACTCAATTATTACTAATTTATTACCCCAAAATAAAGTTAATTACTCTCCCCGTTTATGAAACAAAACTGGTATTATAGATATGCAACCCGCACGACACCATGCCAAAAATTACAAATACAATTATAAAGAGAACCGACGAGCACAATCGAACGAAACCAAGAACATAATTAAATATACATTATATACTAATTTAGTAATCTAAACAGAAATTTATTACTGTTCCTGTTATGAAAAAAATATTGTTAAAGACAGAATTAAGGCGTTGGGTCTCTCTATGATCGTATTTGAATAGTTGGCATGGTTGAATATGAATAAGTTTTCAACAATATTTTTAACGGCAACCGTAATAAATTTCTATTTGGAGTAATAAATTAGTATATAATTTGTATTAAATTATGTTTTTGGTTTGGTTTGATTGTGCTCGTTGGTACTCTCTATAATCGTATTTGAATTTCTGGGATGGTGGGGTAACTGATTCAGTTATTCATAATATTTTTTTCATAAACACAAACAGTAATAATTTTCTGTTTATAGTAAAAAATTAATACATAATGTGTAATTATGTTCTGGGTTTTGTTCGATTGTGCTCGTTGGTTCTCTATAATTATGTAATTTTGGCATGGTGTCGTGCGGGTTGCTTATCTATGATGTGTTTAACTATTTTTGTTTCATAAACGGGGAGAGTAATTAACTTAACTTTTGGGTAATAAATTAGTACTAAATATGTGTAATAGTTGGAATAGATTTTCCCATTTTTTACTTTC
The DNA here is from genome assembly GCA_031308135.1 of Acheta domesticus. NCBI lineage: Eukaryota > Metazoa > Arthropoda > Insecta > Orthoptera > Gryllidae > Acheta > Acheta domesticus. The sequence continues at coordinate 128,762,279 of JAHLJT010008446.1, read as the reverse complement.
TCGCCTTACGAATACTTCGTAAGAGGAGAAAGTTATGTAATCGTGCGGCGGAAAACGGAGAATTTTCGCCAGAAAATCTCTTATAGCAGGGGTCTGGTGACAGAAAAGTGGATAAAACCTGTTGCTAAATTTAGAAAAAAAAATCCTCTATCTCGTGGTGTAGTCGAAATCCATGATTTGTTGCTTCTTCATACTTCAAAATCGATTGACGGCATTCCGTCCGTCTGTGGTCAACGCTAGCGCCTAAACCTTCGGTCGATTTTCTTCAAAATTGATATTCCCCGATGGTTTTGACTCGTCTCAAGGCCTCTTGAATTTGAAACCGATAGCTTAGTATTTGAGGACACTTTACATGAAGCCCATTTTGAGATTTTATGAATTAAAAAAATGGCTCCAAATTTTTTGATTATATTTTGTTGTTGAATAGTGCCAAGAACGTTGAAGGGAATGACGTAAACATCATTTTCGTTTATAGGCCCTATTTTTCGAAAATTGCAAAAAACTGTTTAAAAACTCCAAAATTGAAGATAGAGATTTTCGCTTCAGACAAAGTCGGTTGTAGAAAATTAGCACTTCAAATAACGTCATGTACCATTGTTGGGAAAAACGAATAGTTTTTGCGTAAATTGCGATTCAAATTGACAAAAAAAACTTTTCTCAAAAACCGCTCCAAATTTTTTCTTTAAATTTTCTGCACATGTGTGAGAAGGGAAGGTAAATATATAAATAAACTAGTGGTGCTATAGAATGGCACATACTTTCTCGCAGTAGTTATTTTCCAAATGCCGATCATCCGATAAATTATGTGGAGTTAACGGTTTACCGCTGCCTTTCTTGGTCATGTTTTTTGTAAAGACATGTTTTTCGCATGTTGACAATTACCTTCTTTCTAATGATAGAACTGATTCAAGATCGTTTTGACTGAAATATTAAAAGTTGTTCTCCAAGTCGCTCCCGTAGCGCGATTGGTTAATGCACCTTGGGGTTGAGATCTTCAATAATGAAGGTACCGAGTTCGATTCCCCGTGGGGAATTTTAATTTGATGAATGTGATGTTTCAGAAAAAAAAACAATGAAGAGTGTAGATACTTTATTGAAAATCATGTGAAGTACTTCTACTCACGAATAGATTCAATATAGAAAAATAGACAGGACTTGTCTGTGTTTTCTCTAACTGCGTCTTTTAAACTATACTGCGATTTTTGTAGGAAGAGCTCTCAAGGCCACTCAAATCCCATCTTCGCGATGGAATATGTCACGGCATTTCGTGTCATTCACAGTCGTTCCGCTAGATTTCGCACGATCGCGACCGTATGAAGCAGTGCTTGCGATCATGCGACTTCTACCGGCAAGACCGAGAAAAGACGCGAAATGCCGTGACATATTCCATCGCGAAGATGGAATTTGAGTGGCCTTGAGAGCTCTTCCTACAAAAATCGCAGTATATTTTGCAACTCTGTTATTCGATTTCTGAAGCGTATGACATGTCAAATCAACCGTTGTTTAGTATATATCTGTATGAACCAATTTAAAATTATGAGCATTTAAAATGTAATTGTAATATAATATATCCAGAAGGCATGCGATGAACTTACATATCCCTAACGGTTCCAAAAATGGTTATTACTTTCTAGCTTTACGAATACTTCGTAATACGGTTTATCGCTGCCTTTCTTGGTCATGTTTGAAAGACACGTTTTTCGCATGTTGAAAATTACCGGCTCCTAATTATAAAAGCGATAGAATTACGTTTTGACTAAAATATAAGTAATTGCGATAAATGTCCTGGAAATGTCTGAATATATTTGTTCAAATAATTAACTTTTAACAATTTTTTACTTCTCTTGTATTTGTAAAGCGTTTTGCCATCGTATCAATTGTTTCTTAATCACGCATTTACCATTTTATAGGTCGGTTCTATTCTTTCATGGTTCTGTTCGACAGAGACGGTGTTGGTGTTGCGTACTGGTGTAAGTGCCGGTTCGTTGAATTTGAGTTTCGGTTGTCGGATTTTGGTACCGAAAACGTTTGCTGGTATAATACACTTTTTCTGGTCGATGAAGTAGTGGAATAGCAAAAAGGACCGTATAGAAGCAGAGCGAGAAAGTATGTGCGTTGGAAGCACCACTAGTTCAAATTTGGTTGTGCTATTTGGTTTAGCGTGACAGTCACGCCAGCCCAACCACTATTTTTTCATAAATGGCAACAGCAATAAATTCAATTTGGGGTAATAAATTAGTAATAAACGAGTACTAAATATTCCATTTGGATTGGTGTGATTGTGCTATAGTGGTTGTGGCAGCTTGACACAGCCTAAAATGTTCCTGTAACAATCGTGGGCGTAATGAAAGATGTTAATGATATACATTTACAAAACTTCACATATTCTACACTTTATCGCTTATTGATAGAAATTGGATTTGTATTTGAAATGCGAGAAAAACAGAAAGTTAATTATAGAAATGATATATTGTGCCGATATTCAAATCTTCTAGAAATGCGACAGTTTAAAAATGAGAAAAGGAACATAATGTACTAAGATGAAATTTGGATAAATGTTGGTCATATTGTTTCGTTTATTGCGTAAATTAAGCAATAACTGATGGTACAACCAACATTCCCCCCATTTTGTAAGAGAATATTACATGTAAAGAGTCCCTATGTATTCGATATTTACGCTAATAAAAACTAGTGGTGTTCAGAATAGCACAGACTTTCCGGTATTACTTTTTCTATTTCCTTTGGTCTCGGCTAGCTACTCGGACTAGCCACATACTCTTGCCAGTTGCCATCTATCGCCGCCCAAAGTACATTTTTTGACATTTTCTTAATTTGCAGGTTTCGCAATTGAACGAAAATATTATTTTAAGAATATTAAAATACAGTAAAACCTCGTTCTATATGCCAATTTTCTTTAAAAAAAATTTGGAGCATTTTTTAGGAAAATGTTGAAGCGCTGCTGTAAATTCGCAATTTGAAGCTCTTTTTCACAGAATACTTTTGAGTTTTCTAAAAACTTCATTAGAAATCATTTTAAGCACTTTAACTCACAAAGTTTTGAATTGTTTGTTGATGTTAAATACATTAATTAATAGAATGAACTATAAACATTAGCACTATTTACTAATTTACGTGAAAAAATGTGAATTTTTTCAAAGAAAATGTTTGCCAGCTTAACCTTCCAGCGGGCGCACTGTCGTAAATTTTACAATAGCAGATTTGTTTGTTTTGCTGTCAACTCATTGTTGTCAAAGACTTCTGCGTTCTTGGTATTCCTTGCAGGTATCTTTAGTGATGCATTCCTGCAGTCACTGTTTAGTTTGCCTACGATATTCAGTTTTTGTAACGCTCTATTCGGGATAAGTGCATAGTGACGTAAACTTTACGCTGCGCGCCGGCTGTTGTTCTAAAATATTGTATAATAATTTGGCCTAATCGAAATTTTCTGTAAAATGTCCAGATAAAGAATTCAGGCGAACGAAAATCAGATTATTCTTCAAGAGCTGTCTGATCGGAGGAAGATCATGAATTGAATAGTGACAGTAAACGAATGTTGAAAATATGGACGAGCATCAGAACGATACTGGATCGGAACAAGATCTTTTTGTTATTAAATACGAACGTTTATCAACGAATATGTTTTTTGGTAGTAAATATCATTCTTAGATATTATAATGTGACATAAAATTCCATTGTTCTACAATTTCTTTGATTTTTTCAAGTCATTGAATGTCGTAAAATGTACGACACGCGCCTGCTGGTGTGAACATTTTACGCGCGCCCGCTGGAAGGTTAAACTTGTGTATTGATTACAATACTTCTAGGCACATTTATTAGCAATTCAACTAGTTTTATTTAAAAGATTTTGATAAAATGAATCCAACATTTACCTAGTCAATATAAATTGAAATGATTTCTGTACATAATCTTTAATATGAGCTACCTAAATGTAAGTTGCAATTTCATAGCATTTAATTACACATTTACATACATCCAGTTTCATGGTGTATGGATACGAGTTGCGAATTTATGTATATTCTATACATCGCACCATGGACAAAAATAATGATTATCGAGTAGTTTATAATAATTTCTTAGTCTCATTTGTAAACACAAGTTCTAATAACTAAAACATCTTTATCTTATCACTGCCACCATCTTGTAGTTCACCAACAACATAATTTTAAAATATCCCTTGCGGCATTGTGGTGCAAATTTCAATAAAGCTTTGCGGATAGCTCGAAAGAAATACATCAATACATCATACAAATTGTAAATTTAACAAACATTTTTTATAAATTATTATAAAATACTATTTTTGTTCGATTATTAATCTCGTCGAATCCTATTTGCTTTATAATCATCCTAAATTTATGGAATAACGTTGGGTGACTAATTTTGATGCCCAATTACTCCTTAAATATGCATATTTTGGAAAAATTTAACATGAGCTTATTTGAAGATCTGTTTTTGATGAGTATATTTAATTAAGAAAAACATTTTTATCTTCACAATTGTAGTTGTAGGAAAAGGCCGAACTTTTTCTTTTTTCCTTCTCTTTGCAAAATCAGGCATTCCACCAACCATGAAACCAGCACCATTCTCTTAATTGATTGATTACTGTTTCCGGGCGCGCCAACTACTTAGGTCATTAGTCCCGTAAGTGTAGTGCGTGTTTTCTCGAGAGGTGGCGGTGATATTTTCCCCGCTGGATGGCGAGATCTGGCGCCGACCTACCATCGACTAGCGGAGTTTACTCCTCAACCAGGTATCTCCCGCCAGCGGGGCACCGCCCCAGTTAGGACAAGCAGTAAGCTCCCGACAGGTCTCCCGGCATATGTGGTGGTGTAGTGTATGTTGGTGTAAGACCATTCTCTTAAGCTTCCTTTATGCTATATAAGGTCACAATTTAATAAAAAAAATGTGCGCTTTTTAAGAAAAAATTGTTTAAAGAAAATAAAAAATTGCCTGTTTGACACAAAATTTCGCAAAAGATACTCATGGTTTTGAAAAATTGAATATGACCTTATTTAAAGATCTGTTTTTATGAACACATTTCATTAAGAAAAGATCACCTGCCACCTATCGTCGCCCAAAGTACATTTTTCTGAAATTTTCTTCATTTTTTAGTTTCCTAATGGTAGAATGGAAATATTAATTTTAAAACGCAATTTGCTTTGAAAAATTTGGAGACGTTTTTAAGAAAATGGCGTTTAACCTCTACTGTATATTCGAAATTTGAATCTCTTTTTAACAGAAAATTGTAGTTTTTGAAAAACTATATTAGCAGTCTTTTTAAGAAATTTAACTCACAAAATCAATAGTATTTATAAATTGCAATAAATGTACATATAAACGGTGTGAGAGATCTTTCAAAAAAATTACATTTTGTATTTTTTGAAAAAACAAAACAATAGAGCAATATGGTGTTTATGTCATTGCATAGTAGTAGAACATTTAGTACTATCCCTACCAAAAGTTTAAAGAAAAAAGTTTGAGACGTTTTTGAGAAAATCTTGTTTTTGTAATTTTTTAAAATTGCACATATTGCAATATCGCCCAAAAACGACTACAATTTGCAAAAAAATTTACATGACCTTAATGAAAGAACTCACTTTGAAGAACAAATTTTATTTGGAGGAAAAATCTCTATCTTCAATTTTGTAGTTGTAGGAAGACGTCGACAAAAATTCAAACTTTTGCAGTTTTCAAATATTCAGCGTTTTCAACCATCATGAGATCTGGGCCATTCTCTTACATGACCTTCAACAAAATTTATCCACCAACAAAATTTATTCAAAATTGTTTGCGCCACTTTTTTGAAAATGTCCCAAGGGCTTCATGTAAAGTACCCCCAAAATATCTGTTTCAAATTCAAGGAGCCACGAAATCAGTCAGATCGAGCGGGGAATATCAATTTTAGAGAAAATCGGCTGAACGGTTTAGCTGCTAGCGTTGTTCACAGACGGACTGACGTTTTGCTTTCAATTGGTTTTTCGGTATCAAGGACCCACATAACACGGACTCTGGCTGCACTACGGGTTTTTTCTTAATTTAGCAACTGGATTTATCCAAATTTTCGTTATCAGGGCAAGACAATGAATTTTTTTCTGGCGAAAATCCGCCGATCTTTTCGAACAGCATTACATAACTTTGCCTATACTATGTATATACGTACGTAGACGAGAAAGTAATATTTTGGCTATAATAATAAGAATGAATAAACATTTTTTAGTAGGTATATTTATTAAGAAAAGTATGATGAAATGATTTTGGCGATTCTGGAGCGAATGGTCAAGCGAACATGTGTCGGCAACAACGCGGGGATTCTCCATAAGACACATTGTGCCTTCACAACACGAAAAGCAGTACAGAAAAAATAAGTACCGGTAGTTACCTATTCTTGAAAGCGTGCAACTTAATTTATCTTGATCTACTATTTGGTTGTATGAAATAAACAATTTGCTCTGAAATATATTTCGGATGTCCTGAATTCCATTGTTATCCTTATGGCAACCCTAACTTAAGCATCAAAGCACTTACATAGAGTTTTCACATGGGCCTCTCTCCCCTAAAGGCTTTATAGTAGTTAGCAGTTTTGGGGTACAAGAGTACTGTAAGTTCTGCTTTATGCTCCGCAGTCACCCTGAAACAGTAGCAACCCATACGACTCATATGCACATTAGTATTCCAACTATACTGCGATTTTTGTAGGAAGAGCTCTCAAGGCCACTCAAATCCCATCTTCGCGTTGGAATATGTCACGGCATTTCGTGTCATTCAGTCGTTCCGCTAGATTTCGCACGATCGCGACCGTATGAAGCAGTGCTTGCGATCATGCGACTTCTACCGGCAAGACCGAGAAAAGACGCCAAATGCCGTGACATATTCCATCGCGAAGATGGGATTTGAGTGGCCTTGAGAGCTCTTCCTACAAAAATCGCAGTATAAACAGGGGAACATGTGTTTTTTGACAGCTTAGCACTGAGCATCAACTTCTGAGTTCCTGTGTTCAGTGCTTCTCTTGACCCTCTCCACCTGTCCAGAGATTGTGTATGTTTTACTTACATAATGCATCTCAAACATAAACGTAAGTGAAAAGGCCAAGTTTTTCTACGACATCATTGTGAATTGGCCAACTACCAAGAAAGATACCCGAGATAATTTCTTGTCCAAAGTGGAAATATAGGGCAAAGTTCCATGTTAATCACTATTTTGTACACTTATTGTGGAGTATTGACTTGTAACCAGGACACTATGAAATAGTGTCAAACTTGTTCAACAAACATGAAAACAAAATACAACAAAGAAGGTTCAAATTTGAACCTTCATATTATTAAATTTTTTTTAAGGCATAATCAAGAGAAGACATGCGGACACACATCCAGAGGCCACCACACCAATCTTATACTGCTCAGAGGAAAGGTTAATTAAAAGTTACATTTAAGGATCACTATGGTACTCTGCAGAGAGTGCAATAAAATTTAATGATGTTATAGAAAGGGCATTGGTTAAATAAAGTAGTACAATATTTTAATACAGAAACAGATCTGTCCTACCAGAACATATTTTGTCCATACACAAATGCAAAAAGAAAATACATTATTAGTATTTTTTCGTGTTATACAGAACTCGCAGGGAAAAAAAAAAATTAAAAATTAGATTATATAAAAAATGTACATTTTACAATAATAAAACCACATTAGAGAACTCTGCAGTATCAGATATGCCACAAGAGGATTTACTGAATTTCAGATATCATTCATCTTTCTTGTGAAACTAAGTCATCCATTCCTTCATATTTCTTTCATTTTCGAGTTACTGCTTGCATAAAATTATTTTTTGGAACCACTCATACTTGCATATTTCTCAAAATTACCAAAACTGATATTTTAATATACATTTAACTTATATAACAACCATTTTGCATTTACATTAAGTACAAATTTCACAAAGTCAATCCTTTACATATTGAACGAATAAAATATACAACTTCCAAAACGGTCACATGTAGTCACATTTTGTCACTTCATTTGTATACACACATTCTACAATATATATTTTATTTTTACACATGCACATGCATAATTATCAAATGCAATCTTGCGTATTCGTGTTAAATAAATTTGTACAAAAGTTCATAACAATAAAATTACAGACTACAACATACATTGAAAGTCCATCTAATAATTGATGTCCCAATAAACTGTGGTAATTTCTTTTCATTAAACACCCATGACAATTGAAGAGCTTATTTCCAAAGTGACATATCTCCCTGAAACATGGGAAAATATTTGCATTCAGTCCGAGAGTCCAAGATAGGATTACAATGTTTTCAAATATTGTTTAACGTATGAAAAACAATTCTTTAACACAATATTTGGCAGCATAAGGCAGAAGACTTAAGAATATTGATACATAAAACTAAAAAACAATGAAAACGGTGGTATGTCACTTTGGAAATAAGCTTTTGATATGAGAAAATGTAATGAATACTTATGAAACAATTATACCATAAAATAATAATTCATTAGCCTGTATCTGAGGGAACTTCTGGTAATTCTTAAGGTCTATTTTTCTAGTTTACTTTCCAAAAGAAATTACCTTTTTGAGGGCATCCAGAATCTCAATTCTCTTTGCAAGAAGACAAAAGATTAAAGATCGCTGGTTTATACCTTATGACTAGACATCGGATGTTTAGGGAAATGCTTATTTTTTTCTAGCGAACATATTTAAAGGCTGATAATATATGTGCACGAATCATGACAAATGATGACATATGATGATGTTTTATAATGCTTATTTTTGCTTATTTTAGCATAAATGCCTTTTCTTTAGAATTACTGCATGATATTACCTTTTATGTATTATTTTTATATACAATGCTAAGATATCAGAAAATTGACCATCATCCAACCTGACCATTCATTACGAAACCTTCAATTAACGCATTTATATTTTGAAATACGGGAGGATTTCTGAAAGTATACCAACATATTTTTCTCCATTTCCCTATTTCATAAATACTAGTCATGTTCTGAGAAAATGGTCGATTGACAATACACCGAGGGCACCTTTTGAGCGGAAATAAACAAATTCCCAGAAGGTTTCTGTGTTCCTAATGTTGGACTTATAAAATATATGCCACTCATCAGTAGATGTTCAGAAATCCTTCGCTGTATTCAAACTGATTTTGCCTCCCGATCATTACAGATTTGAAATTGCAATCCTTGAAAAGTTACTTGTAATATATTGCAATGGAAACTATTAAGAATAAAATGTAGAAGAGTTGTAAATATGTATGGAATTTTACATATAATTTTTAATTTTATTGTGAATGTTATTTATGACTGTACCTTTTTTTCTCCTTATTCTTGACATTTTCAGTGCCTTTTTAGGCACCTAAAAGGCGATTTTTAGAGCCTAAACATCCGATGTCTACTTATGACAATATAAAATATGGCTTGTTTGACCTGTAGTAGTAACAGAAACGTGGCATTTATTTGAGCAATATAAAACTACTGAAAACTTTAGTATTACGAAAGACACATTACATTTTTCTCTCTAATATTAATTTTCTTGAAGACTATTGCTAACTACTGAAATATGTACTGAAGATCTCTCACACTTACAATGTGCCACAGGAACTCCTGCAGTTAATGAAGGCTGCATTAAATAATTATTTATTGAGATATAGTTGAATAATTTATAAAGGCTACAAGCGTACATGATGATTATAATAAATCAGACAAGCCTTATGTTTTGAAATTTGATAATTCAAAAAATTCATAGTCCCCTTCATATTTTCAATTATCTTTCATTTAAAGAATACATATACCAAGGGCGTTATTGATTTGACAAGATTGGCATTGTTTCAAGAGAACCTTTACTTACCAATAAACAATAGCAAAAATATAATACTAGTAATTTCATCAATTAAGTTATATCTGTTATCATTTTTACATGCTGTGAAGAATGAAAGAGTATTAAGTTTAAGATACAAAATTGACTAGCAGAAAATTAATACTTGAACTGATAGTAAACAATTAATACAATCACAAGAGTAATGTATTTACTTTGTTATCCTTTAAAACAGTATTAATTTCTTGAATGTTTATTTTCCTTTCTAAACATATTATAATATTATAGAATTCACAAGTAATTGCAAACTCCCTAATCAACAAAATTAGCATATTAAAACAGAGAGAATATAAAACATTTGTAAAAAAATTGAAATAGTGTCATTAAAAAGATTTACATTATAATATACAGAGTGTAACCGATTGAAAATACTTTAAATCTCAACATATTTTTCACATAAATGGATTTTAAATATTGTTAAAAATAATGTTCTGATGAGCCCTTTACATATGTATTCTTGAATATGAATATAATAATTTACAATAAAAATGATTTTAAATCGAAAATGTTTTGGGCAGATGTTCTCAGCAATGTTCTCTTAAATACAAAGTGTTTTATAAATAAATATATACATACTGTCAATTTCTAAATATTCAACAGAGTGTAGACAGGAAAATGAACGGTCTTGAACAATTTAGTCACGTTGTCATTTTCCACGTTTTAAAGGCATCCTACAAAAATGTAAACACTTTCTGCATTTATTACAATAATTTTCCTTTACCTTCATACAAAAATACTATATGACATTGTGCAGTAAGGAGTATAAAGGGGCTTCTTAACAAAAATAGATGTGCCAATTCTTCGAACTACACAAACGTCTTCAATATGTATTTGTGCAGCTCACTGCCATTTAAAGACATCACTTAAAAGGTTATAGAATATTTCATACATTAGTTGCAAAGTTTTAGAACAGTAGTTACAACAGTCTTTGAAATGAAGCAAAATTGCTTATGAAAACTGCTTCTCACAGGAACGTCTTATTAAAGTAGTCTGTGCTCTCCTTTCTAAAACTACAAATAGTTCAGACTAAGTGAACAATTGTAAGCTGCTTCTTCATTACTGGCAACTAATGTCACAGCATTCAAGGAATCTACTATTTCCGAATCTTCTGTGTCGTGGAGAGCAGAATCAGTCTTGTTTACCTGTGAATCTCCGCTTTTCAAGTTCCCAGCCTGATAAACTGCATTTGGTTCTAGACCAATGATCTTTCTCACATTATCTGGTAGTTGAGCTGCCAATTTTAGTTTAAGAAAAATAGATTCAGCATTGCAAAGTGTAGCTTCTAGGTCAATCTTCATAGATAAATCATTCACATGCTGTAAGTAAACACACATCAAATGTTTACTGCAGTTTAATATATAATGTATATTATAGCTAAAAGGCATTCACTGTCTAAAAAGTGAATAAGATTAAATCAGGAAACTTATTAAAAGTATGTGTATCATTTTCCAGAAAAGAAATTATCTAAAGGTTTTGATGTCAATGGCATCATTTCTGACAAATTGTTAATCTACTTAATATTTCACACCAAACACACCAGTATTCCTAATACAAATGTAAGAACATACACTATTAATTAACTCAATATAATTAATTAAATGAACTTCAATCACCAAAAGGTAAAAAATTGGTACAATGAAATTCAATGCATTGAAATTGACTGAAGTTATATTTGTTATTGTTATAAGAAACATTTTCAACTTACTATTTCTTTACTAGGATTGAGAGGCCCTTGACTATGGAGGTCTACGTGTGTGTGTGTGCGTGTGTGGGCGGGCGTGGTGTGTGTGCGTGTGTGGGCGGGCGTGGTGTGTGTGTGTGTGTGTGTGGGCGGGCGTGGTGTGTGTGTGTGTGGGCGGGGCGTGGTGTGTGTGTGTGTGTGGGCGGGCGTGGTGTGTGTGTGTGTGTGTGGGCGGGCGTGGTGTGTGTGTGTGGGCGGGCGTGGTGTGTGTGTGTGGGCGGGCGTGGTGTGTGTGTGTGTGTGTGTGTGGGCGGGCGTGGTGTGTGTGTGTGTGTGAGCGTGGTGTGTGAGCGTGGTGTGTGTGTGTGTGTGTGAGCGTGGTGTGTGAGCGTGGTGTGTGTGTGTGTGTGAGCGTGGTGTGTGTGTGTGTGTGTGAGCGTGGTGTGTGTGTGTGTGTGTGAGCGTGGTGTGTGTGTGTGTGTGTGAGCGTGGTGTGTGTGTGTGTGTGAGCGTGGTGTGTGTGTGTGTGAGCGTGGTGTGGTGTGTGTGTGTGAGCGTGGTGTGTGTGTGTGTGTGAGCGTGGTGTGTGTGTGTGTGTGAGCGTGGGTGTGTGTGTGTGTGAGCGTGGTGTGTGTGTGTGTGTGTGAGCGTGGTGTGTGTGTGTGTGAGCGTGGTGTGTGTGTGTGTGTGAGCGTGGTGTGTGTGTGTGATCATGGTGTGTGTGTGTGTGATCATGGTGTGTGTGTGTGTGTGATCATGGTGTGTGTGTGTGTGAGCATGGTGTGTGTGTGTGTGTGTGAGCGTGGTGTGTGTGTGTGGTGTGTGTGTGTGGTGTGTTGTGTGTGAGCGTGGTGTGTGTGTGTGTGAGCGTGGTGTGTGTGTGTGTGTGTGTGAGCATGGTGTGTGTGTGTGTGTGAGCGTGGCTGTGTGTGTGTGAGCGTGGTGTGTGTGTGTGTGTGTGTGTGTGTGTGTGTGTGTGTGTGTGTGTGTGGTGAGCGTGGTGTGTGTGAGTCTACCTCTACCTCTACCTCTACTACCTCTATCCCTACGCCTACCTCTACCTCTACCTCTACCCCTACCCCTACCTCTACCCCTACCCCTACCTCTACCCCTACCCCTACCTCTCTCTCTCTACCTGTCTCTCTCTCTCTGTCACACACAAAAATGTTTTAGTCACTATTAATTCTAACATTTCACAAAATGTTCAAGCAAAAATATTTTCGTGTAATCATTAAAACAAATAAAATCTTATCACTGCAACAATCGAGTTTAGCCTGCGTTATTCTACAGAATCTGTAATATAACACATTCAACTATTTTGAATTCTCCCCTCTCTCCCCCAAAAAATTGTGTTTGGAAGATAGCTCTGTTAAAACTATTAATCTTTTCATAGAATCTTTTTATTTATGATTGTTCATTGATTACAAAGAACTTGTCATAGTTGTTTTATTTTATTTTCTATAGACAAAATATTTTATGTAAATATATATTTCATGATATATTATTTTTATACCCAGATAGAAAAAATGCAAGACATACAAGGTACTTCACTAAGGGAATATTACTTAAAATATTTCTCCTGAAAAGTAAGGTAGATTATATTGTTTGAACTAATTATATCTTTTCATTCGAAGCATGCTTGTCCTGATATTCTATCAAGAAAGGTTGTACAGGAAATTAATATTGTTAATTTTAATTGAATATTAAAGTAAATATTTCAAAATTTGTAGGTCATAAATGCATATTTCAAGATATTTTAGAGCATAAAAATCCTCTCTCTGGTAATGAATAAGGAGCAATGGCAATGGAGAGGCTGGGAAACTGGAGAATCCTGAACCATTTAGCAGATTTCATCAAAAATATGTTCAACGATTACACATTTTCTGTAAAAGCTAAGTTGTTTTATTTTATTTTAGCAAACTTGTATAGTTTTATTGCATCTTAATTATTATGCAAGACAGTCAAATGTATTCTACACAACTTGAATACACATAGTATTATTATTATTATTATTTGAGTAATTCATAATGAAAATTTCTTTAATCCCATTGGTTTATCAAAGTTGAGAATTTTGGTCTGATTATCTAGTGAGGAGGTTACTTGAGATGAATCGAGATTTCTATGGTTTTGGTGCATAACCAGTTCCCACTGATTTCTTGAAGATTCTGTTCAGTAGTAGAGCAAGTTGTAGAGCACACTTCTGTAGTAAAATTGTTGGTATGCAATCTGAACCAGTGGCTGAACTTTCATCCAGTTTTTGTAGAGTTCGAGCTGTTACAACATCTGAGCACCCAAAGTTGTCCTGGGTGTGATGTCTCTCTGCGACACATTCGGTAGATCATCCACTTCTTCTGCATTGTAAATTTCCTTTCTCTCTCTTGCAAATCATCATCATCATCATCATCATCATCATCATCATCATCAACAACAACAACAACAACAACTTAAGGAATGAAATCAAATGGTTTGTTCCAGTGTCAAGTATTTTAATGCTGGATTTAAAACTGATCACTCCAACATTTCCTTTGGCGCCCTACATTCCTTCTTCCTTGAGGACTGTAGCTGAGAAAGTGTTCTCGAATGCAGCCATCCTCCATTTTGTCAAGATGTTCCAACCAATTTACTTTGTATCTTTTGATTTTATCAAGGATATTAGTGATTTAATTCCTGATGTATAGTGTCATTTCTTTTTTGATCTTTGAGAGTGTATCCTGCCACATGTCGGAGAACTTTCATTTCAGTAGCATCAATTCGGCCGACTTGATTTTTTGTTTGAGTCCAGTTTCTGGAGCCATAAAGGAGTGATGCTCAGGGAAGGGCAAGGATCTTAGTATTTCTGCGTGATGGTTGCTCTGCACACTACTCAAACACGGTGACTAACTTTTCGAACATTACATTCCGAGACATTGGATACGATGTGGAGGTACTATGTGTTGGCTCACTCATTTCCCAGACTTGACACCACTAGATTTTTTCTTTAGGGTTTTCTTAAAAACCACATGTACCAAGAGGCTCCAATTACATTATAAGATATGCATAGACATATTGTAGCTGCATGTTCTGAAGTTAAAAAAGAAACATTGCTTGCAGTTAAGAAATCTTTTCAAAAGTGCTCGCAGATGTGTTGGTGGATGGAGAACATTTTGAACACATGCTAAAGTAATTTGACTAGTAATGTAGTGATGTACCTTTATTTAGTATTTGTGGACTATATTTTTATTTTCATTATTGCCATTATCTTCCTGCAATTTTTCTTTTCATAAGATATTATTATATTCTCATTAACAGTAAAACTATTTGCTGAAAATATGCAATATTCTTTGTTCAATGTTAATAATTTATTCTTATTGTGTTTAGTTTCCAAGATCCCATTAATATCCTGTGGTATGATATCCCTTTAAATGAAGTAGAAATAACAAACATCTTATTTCAAAACATACTTCTTATGACAAATCCATATTCTCAATCCTTAAGTAATACAAAAAATCTCAAAATCCGGAAGGATTGAAAGCAGAGTTCAGGAAAAACACTGCAACAGTTTTGTGAATATTTGGAAAATTGTTTCATATTTTCATATACTAAGATCCTTTCCCTTTCCCAAGCGCTGCCTGACCTTGGGTGGCGAACTGTTACATTCATAATATTCATTTAACACTAGTCGCAAAAAAAGTCAAAATTACCCAAAAAATGCTTATCTAAAATATGACAATATGTATATCATTGGATTAATCTTTTTATGCTCATCATGATGGATTGAAAAAATATGTTTAGTTCCATTTGACTGTTGTGTAAAGTTACCTCAAATATCGCAGAAAATACAAGTGATAAAATAGAAATGAATACACATATCAATTAGCCCCATTTCCTCATGCACTTCTGTGAAAATTAAATTGCAGTAACTTCAACCATTCAAAAGTTAGGAGGAGGTGCTAAAGTTACATGACTCACTCACTCCTCTTCCAGTTATGGGACCTATATATTCACTGATGTCTGCTAATAATATTTCTTCTGGATTCTCTTGTGTCCATTCAGTTTTTGTAGTATTTTAACAATTCTTGTCTTGAGATATTATTGAATTTGAGATTATCTTTCAGTTTTGTTTAAATGTTTCAGTATTTTATAAGCTCTGTCTCATCTGCTATGTATCTCATATTTTTTGTTTCTTACATATTTGCTCAAGTTATTGTATTTAATTTTCTTCTTTTCTTGCTGTGGCATAATATTGCTTGTATTCAAATCTTGCATGGTTAATATTTATATTTAGATGTCTTAAATATGCTTGTCTTTTGTCATTCATTATTTTAGCGATGTCATCTTTCCATATCCACAGGCAACGTCTATTATACCTTTTTATTAGTGAACCTAATGCTTCAGCTGCTATTTGGGTTACTATGTATTTGATGTTTTCCCATTATTCATCTATGTTGTTACTTATTGGTTCCATTTGTGAACTTTGGTTCAGTTGACAATGGTAGAGGGCCCTCATGCTCTTGTCTTGCAGTAAATTGACTTTCAAAGTAACTTTTGCAGCTTGGATTTATCTTTGGTTACTTTCTTTTCCATTCGGGTCAGATATTGATCTTTGATACCAACAAGAAATGGTTAGATCCAACGTCACAGCTGCTAAACACTTATGTGCATGTAACTAGCTTTCCAAGTGTGTCATTTACTAAAAGGTAATCAATTATTAATCAAGAACCCCTGGCATTCCAAGTATAATTATGGATGTCTTTCAGTGGGAAGAAGGTATTGGTTATTTTGAAGTTGTTAAAAGTGGCAAAATCTACGAGAATGCCGCCATTTTCATTTACAGATCTTTCTCTGTTTTTCTATAACATTTTTGTAGGAGAATTTGCCAATGCAGGCATTGAAGTGTCTATTATAACCACTGTGCCAAAAAAAATTTCTCCACAGCGCACAGTGTGTAATTTTGGCTTGAAAAAGCTAGGCTGCTGGCTAGGCAGCTTGACTAGCTGGAAAAAATTAAATTTTCGACTGAATCAAAATAGTAAAATTGTAATATTTCTGTGTAGTAGTATGTCTGAAGTATGTGGGAACGTTGTTAGTTTTCTCTTGAAAGTCACATGGACCCCATGGTGCATGTTCAAACACGTCTATCGCCGTTCCGTCAGCGCTCGGTTCTGAATGGCCCTTTTCAGTCCGCAAAGTTTTCTTGGTAGAGATACACTACTTGTCTAATTCTGTGATTTGTGGGTTTTTTATTAGTAATGTACATGCTTTTACGATTGTTTTTATGTGGATAAAATTTAATTATTTAAGGCGGAGGCAGAGACAGAGGCGGAGGCAGAGACGGAGGCGGAGACGGAGGCGGAGGCAGAGACGGAGGCAGAGACGGAGGCGGAGGCAGAGACGGAGGCAGAGACGGAGGCGGAGGCAGAGACGGAGGCAGAGGCAGAGGCGGAGGCAGAGACGGAGGCAGAGGCAGAGACGGAGGCAGAGGCAGAGGCGGAGGCAGAGACGGAGGCAGAGGCAGAGACGGAGGCAGAGGCAGAGGCAGAGGCAGAGACGGAGGCAGAGACGGAGGCGGAGGCAGAGGCAGAGACGGAGGCAGAGGCAGAGGCAGAGACGGAGGCAGAGACGAAGGCAGAGGCAGAGACGGAGGCAGAGACGGAGGCAGAGGCAGAGACGGAGGCAGAGACGGAGGCAGAGGCAGAGACGGAGGCAGAGGCAGAGACGGAGGCAGAGACGGAGGCAGAGGCAGAGACGGAGGCAGAGGCAGAGACGGAGGCAGAGGCAGAGACGGAGGCAGAGGCAGAGACGGAGGCAGAGGCAGAGACGGAGGCGGTGGAAGCTGAGATACTAGCGCCCCAAAGGGCGGCGAAAATGAGTATGAAGGCGGAGATGGCAAATCCTGATTCGGCAGTGTGCAAGAGATTTTCCTGGTGCGCTGTATAATCATTTGGATTTATAGCATTTATACTTTCTGTAATGTTTTATAGAACTCTTCTCTACACTTGCAAACATCTCAGGTATTCATGGACTGTCATAATTTCTCCATCTTTGTCTTTAATATGTTGCAGGACCCCAGATTTCGATGTGATTTGTCATCAGATATATTCCTAGAATCATTTACCACTAGCATTAACTACCTTGTTCCTCGTGTTTGGATCTCAAGCGTCTACAAATCTTTGTGAGGGTGTTCAAAGTATATCTATAGATTGGATAATGATCATACAGACCAGTCATCTTTTAAGTTATTCAAGCCCAATATTTCTTTCTGTCTAATTGTATAACCGAGGGATTAATCCAGAGTTTAGTATTGATTTTCTTCACCTTCTATGAAGGATGTTGCTGGCAAAAGAACATAGCATTTATCTACGAATTCATCATATATACCATGCAAATTTATCTCCTTGACATTCCTTGACAGTGTATGAGATTGGACAGATGGATTTTCATCACTTCAAAATCAATCTTCTTTTATTTGGCTCAGCAGCGATATTCATCTGATTGTGTGCATACTCCTTTTATTTCCATCTGAAATGTCACAATGATTACAGGTGATCACTTTATCTGATAGGTGGCCTCAGTATTGGAAACAGTACTGAAAATCCATTGGGACTTGAACCCTATGACTTCTCAGTCAGCGCATAAGAGGCTAAGCTTCTTCTGAGCCATTCCTGGTGGTTGTGCGAAGAATGCCGTACCTTTAGTTGGTCTTGTAAACTCTCTCGATATCAAAGATACCTATGAGGTGTTGTACCATGCAAGAAGAGATCTGTGAAGCTAGGGTAATTAAATGATCCATGGTTTACCAATGTCTTCTGAAGCCACAGTGGATAGGTATCGGCAAGCTTCTGTTCCTCTGCCAAAACATACAGGAGTTTATCATTCGCTCAAAAAGTTTAGACACAGCTAGTGAGTGAGATCAGGCAATAACTTGAAGGGATTGTGCGGTCCTTTCCTTCCCTAGAGATTGGGATGACAATAGCTTCGCACCAATGCCCAGGATGCTCAGAAATGGTACACTCAACCTAAATTTAACTGAAGAGGTGAAGGAAGAAATAGCAAGTTCTTTACAGTAAATGATTTAGAATTTGGTTGTGTATCTGTTCAGTTTCTGAAAAATAATCTTAGTGTGAGCAAGGTTAGAACATTCTTCCATGGTGAAATGAGCATGTAATCTTCTACCACGCCACATGAAAATTCAATGCACAATTTTCTGATCTCTTAGTAATGAGAAAGCTCAAGGTGTAACCTCAGGAACAGATGTTTGTGAGTAATAAGGAGGTGAAGATATTTCCATGCAGAGTAAGAGGCCAGTTCCTCAACTATATCTTCTGGGGAGGTGAAGAAATGTCCATTTACAAGTAAGAATGGGAGAGTTGTTAGAGAGATGAGGAGAGGAGAGGAGAGAGGAGGGGAGAGAGGAAAGAGGTGGGGGAGAGAGGAAAGAGGTGGGGGAGAGAGGAAAGAAGTGGGGAGAGAGGAAGGGGGAAAGGAGAGAGGAAGGGGGAAAGGAGAGAGGAAGGGGAGAGGAGAGAGGAAGGGGAGAGGAGAGAGGAAGGGAGAGAGGAGAGAGAAAGGGAGAGAGGAGAGAGAAAGGGGGAGAGGAGAGAGGAAGGGGGAGAGGAGAGAGAAAGGGGGAGATGAGAGAGAAAGGGGGAGATGAGAGAGAAAGGGGGAGAGGAGAAAGAGGGAGAGGAGAGAGAAAGGGGGAGAGGAGAGAGAGGGGAAGAGAGAGGGATGTACACATGTAATTAAATTCTTGAAACAGGAGAATGATTTGAAGGTAGGTCATTTTGAGCCTGTTTTCAGATATGGACATACTTTGGTGCAGTTGTCACAATTATCTTCCTGTTGTGCTAATCACACATGGAACAGTAAATTAATCTCTGCAGTCAAATCTTCTGGGAAGACTTAAAATGCAGCACTGAAGTTAGTGTTGTCTGTGTTTCACTTCGGCAACCCTTGGGTAGATTGGACTATCTCAGGTCCTGGCAAAACTGCATAGATCACCAAGTTTCTGATTAGGTGGCAGTGTCATATGTCAAGAAAAGGTACTTTCTTCAAGAGACAATTTTTAAAAATCTCTCTTTCCTTTAAAAATGTGGGCATTTGTTACAAGTGGATGGATGATCCCCAGAGCAGTTCACATTTTCTGAGCCATTTAAATGAATCATGAGAATCCTTTCACACACACTGTACACCCCATAATACACATGCAGAGTTACTGAATGTGGGCAAACCTCTGACACTAACAGCTGTGCTGAAGATTCAGTATGTGCTTCCTTAATTGAAACTGTCGCATGGACAGATCATAAAACCCACATGAGATCATCTCCAAACAAAAAAGGTTGGTTGAAAGCAAGGATCACTATTCAGGTGATGATTACCCCATTCACCTTCAGACATTGGTAACCTCTGCATGAAAGAAAGTTTTGTATCTTCCTCAGTTTCACTTGAAAATTCTTCATTATTTTCCCTTCCAGAGTTTTAAGGCAAGGTGAGTAAATAGCTGAACCTGGAGGCCTGCCATTTCCTCTAATTTCAGAAGTTTTTGTATCAATTTGTCAGACTGACATTCTAGAATAGTTTCACAGTGCTGAAGGACCACTGCATGGAACTTCCCAAATTAAGCATACCATAAACAGTTTAGACACATCATCCCTATAAAGTCAGTGAGGCAGGAATGGAGAGCAAGAAAATGGAAGATGAAAAAAAGAACCACAACTGTCTTCTCTCCATCTCTCTGTCAAAATGCGGACCAATCCACCTCCATGGGCATATAAGAAAAAATTAAATTGAGACTATACACTCTGTGCTTCATAGGCAATGCAACCCATGAAGATAATAAAATGTGTGTATATAATAAAATATATATATATAGATAGAGAGAGATAGAGATAGCGAGAGAGAGGGAGAGAGGGAAGGAGGGAGGGAGGGAGTGGAGGGAGGGGGGAGGGAGGGGGGAGGGGGAGGAAGGGATGGCGGAGGGGGAGGGGGAGGGATGGTGGAGGGGGAGGGGGAGGGATGGTGGAGGGGAGGGGGGAGGGGGGGAGGGATGGTGGAGGGGGAGGGGGAGGGAGGGAGGGAGGGAGGGAGGGAGGGAGGGAGAGAGAGAGAGAGAGGGAGGTGGTGCGGGGTCCCTGTGACCCCATGTATCTTTGCTTAGCTGCAATTGCCTAATTTTGCGAGTCAGAAGCTTCACATTTCTTATACCTTTCACCACATTCTTCAGCTTTTGTTGAAAGATATAAGCACTTCGCGACAGCGCGAGGGGTTCCTGAAAGAGCGATAACAGTCGAGCCATCACACTAAATGATCTTTCTGGCCCCCCCGCCATCACTTCCGTTGGCAGTGCAAAGAGCTTGCAGCCATGCTTCAGTCGTGTCGGTACAATGATAGAATGTGTCAGCGTGAAGTGTATTGTTTATTTATTTGACATTACCAATAATTTGAGGAAACCTTAACGTTTTGTGCTAAATGCAGAAAACAGGCTGGTCAAGATCATCGCGATGTTTTGTATAAACCATGTACTTCAGTGAGAAGGGTAATAAATTGTTGACATGCAACATGCTCCTTTCCAAATTTTAGATGTAATAATTCTTTTATAAATATTTGTGACACCAATACAAACATTTTAAATTTCGTACTTTTTCTAAGTTGTGTTGTTTGACTTAGAATCATTTTCTATTAATTGTTTACTTATTTTTTGTGTGAGACAATGTTAGAAAATGAAACTTATTGAATTTTCTTATACCTTTGTCATTGAAATATTCAGGAAAATGTAAATGGCGTCACTACATAAAGTTAAAGATCAATGATAATTTTGTCCGTTTATTTTTTCAATTCCTCATTTGCATGTTTGTTTATAATAGTGCATTATTTTAATATTACCTTATAAACGATTGATCATTATTAAAATAAGTAATTTCATACTTATTTGTTGCTAAATATAATATTATAAAGAAATAACTTAAAGGGGTCATAAAGGACCCCACGCCACCTCTAACGTAACTCTCAAATTCATATACACATGTTATGCAGTACAGTAAAGTGTAGTAGTAGTAGTGTGATTACAAAATTATGATTGAATAAAAATACTAATAAGATTAACAGGCATTTACCTTCAGAATTTCTGTGAAACCATAGTTGCCATCTGTTATAACTTTCTTCTCTGCTTCTAATATTGCAGCACAGATAAGCAAGTGAAAATTCGTACATGGTAAATCAGTCCACAAAACCTACATAAAATTGAATGAAAATCAGTGAAATATTGCTAGTGTTTAGCACTCGTGCATGAAAATTATTTTTTACCTTCACTGTTTATTGATTGGAAAGTGTTACTTTGCAGGGTAAGTATGGCAAAATTGACTTTGCTGTACACACTGCAAAGAACTTGTGACCATTATTAAACTACTAGGTACTGCAAAGTAAACAAAACACTGGCGTAACACAAATTGGTGTGGTAGCCGTTTCATACATTGAGAATGATCTTAAGACAATATACTTGTAAGTTTCCAAGATTTGTACTAAAAAACGTACACCACTTGTATAAAAGTGTCTTTGGCACACTCATTTCAAAATGTTGGACTCTGTTCCTACTGTTTCCCCATCAATTTACATTTCTTTTGTACATCTCAGACTCGCTCTGTGTACCAGTTACATAATTGTGAATGTGAATCAGTGCTCTGGACAATGCAGAACGTCATTTTCCACATTTTTAACAAAAATTAAAATATTTGTGAAGTACTTTTAAAAAATCTTTAACTTAATTTTCAAATTTCTAGTTAGTCTTAAATAAAATGAGAGCAAAACATTGCAAAACATTTAACTTGCTCAATAATTGAGAATTGGTGCAAAAACAAGTCAGCTCTATTTTTAGATGAAACTGACATTGTGAATGGATTTAACCCTAAAAAATCATTGCACAGAATATTCTCTAAGCTCAGTTTTAAGAAAATGTTGGCTTCATAGTTTCCTTACCAACGAATTAACTACATGAAATGCATCCACTATGAGAATTAAACAACAAAAAAAGGTACCTTATATGGCAAATAAATATTCAAAACCAATAAATAGTACTCTGATATTGTTGAAAAAGATGATGGAACATAATTACTACCAGAAGAACCTGTAACTGACAAAGTCAATGATGTTGAAGTTGTAACAAAGAAGTATTAATCATAAGGAAATAATTATTTTTTAGCTTTTTCGTAATAAACATTCCTTACATTTTTTTCTTTTATACAATTTTAATTATCAGGTAAAAACTAGACTGTTCCTTTTGAGGAAAAAAATAATCCTGTACATTACTCTAGAGAAGCAATCAGCCATCTTTTAGATATTATGGACTGCTAAATTTGAAATTTGAAATTTCATGGACCATACGTAGTGAAGTTATTGCCATTTTCCCAAATGTGATATTACATTTATGTTAATTTTCTTATATAAAGTTTATTGAAAATAAAATTTAATTCCTTCTTATATAGTTATGAGGGTCATTCAAATATAAACCATAACTCCGTTTATTTGTCTTGGATATTTATGTGATAAGTGCGGCGTCCCTGGGAATCTGTGATGGGAACACAGAGAGGAGATAGTCATGCACATGGCCCTCATACTCAAGTCAGCCATTTCAGTATCACTAGAATGAACAGAATGTATCAGTGTCAGATGCACAATGAATAATTATTTGTTTTCTCACCAACAAAGTTGTGAAATTGAATGACAACTCAGAGCACAGTTCAGTCATTCTTCTCTGAGTGCTCAGTTGGGACTAGAAATGTCAAAGTGGTCATGATACAGTGGAAAATGAATGCAATAAACAGCATCCGGTGACCATTGTCAATGAAGGCAATAATCAAAAAGTGAGTGAGCTTGTTGAAGGTGACGCCACATTACTGTTGCCCCTACTGCATCAGAGGTGGGTGTAACTGTTGGAAGTGTCCATACCATTGTATCGGTCGGCAACTCCTGGCAGCTGGTGGTTGATCAATCGGTGGCTACAGATTCATATCATCCTGTGTGACAACGCACAGCCACATACAGTAGCTCTGACTCATTATAAATTCATCGAATTGCACTGAATTACTTCTAAAACACTCACTGTATGGATAGAGCATGGATTTGTTTCCATGTTACTACCATATGTATGGTCCACTAAAGGAGGCATTAAACGGAGAAAAATTTTAAGACTATACTGGGGTCAAACAGTACGTGCAAATTGCTACTATGGCAGCCATCTTCTTTTTTGTGTGAAGGAATCAGAAAATTTTTTATGCGGTGGAGAAAATGTATTTCTGTTAAGGGAAACTTTAGAGAGAAATGAGACTATTTGTATTTTTATGTATCACCAATAACACTGTTAAAAAATTTCAGTTCATATTTGAATGACCTTAGTATTAAAATTCCTACAAAAAAATTATGATACTATGATACACCTATGGAATGGCTTAAAATCATAAATATATTAAAAAAATAATGGTAAATTTTCATAATTGTGGAACAATCAGACAACACTTGGCAGATATCATTAAAAAAGAAATAAAATAAGACAATGATCCTTCCAAGAGTACAACACTTCTGAGAAACCTAGTCATAGTCATGCACACCATCTTTGAGGTAGATGTTTTGCAAGACAATAGCATTTGTAAAAAATAAATTTGCAATATAATATTCTTGTTCCATTTTCAGGCTCACAAGCCTGATTAATTTCAGTCATTTTTTTCAAATGTTATATTTCTCTGACTAGAGCTTCTAGCTGTGTTGACTTTTCTCTATATGTTCCTATCTTAATTTTTGAAGAATATACAATTATTATGCTTGAATGATTACTTACATGATACAAATTAATAATTTAGTTTTTGTTAAAAAAAAAGTGAGGTTTGGCAGAAAAAGTGAGGGCAGTCAAGGTAGTAAGAAAAAAGTATACAAAGGTGAAAAAGCGAGTTGCTTAGAGGTTTACAAGTTGACCAGTTTTTGCCCTTCAATTAACGGTGAAACTTTTTAAAATAATTTTCAATGAAAATTTTGGTACTTTCTGAAGCAGAACTAAGAGAATACCTTTCAAACTTGAAATTCTTTTTTAAAATGGATTTTATCCCATAACACACAACTACACTTAAGGAATTCCCAAATAAAAAATTACTTTTCAAGAATTCTACAGTTCATATCTTACCTCCCAAAGCTTCATGACATCTGCTTGTGAAAATTCTCTCTTGAATAAAACAAGGAGCCAACGGAAGCAAAAAAACATGTTGCCAGAATCATGGTGTCTTATATAAGAAGTCAATTCAGGATTCACAACACTCAAAAGAGTTTGCAATTCATTTAATTGACACTTGATCCCTGACTGATCCAGATCAAAATTCCTGTACTGAAACAAGTGAAAAATGCACAAATGCGGAGGGAAATTTTACACACTTAAACATACATATTTTACACATTTAAACATTCCATGGTTTGAGTCAAAAGCACATGGCTGTATGGGAGACTGCATCTTAGGCACAGTTGCAGATTTTCGAGTAGACATATGTACAACCTTCCTCACAGTGATATTCTCAGGGCATTTTGCTCTGAAGAAGGTCGCAGTATGATGACTGAAACATTGGCAACTGAGTCTAGCATGTGGCATTACCTGGAGAGCCAAGCATCTGTTCACACAATTAGTTTACTTCACAAGAATGAAAATTCATAAATACCATAGGAGATGAGGAGGGGGAGAAAGGAATGGTGTGAGAGAAAGAGAAACACAATGTGGAAGTAGGACAGAGAGCAATAATGAAGAGAATGATTAATTCATTGATTGATAAGGTTTAAGGGTACTTCAACTTCAGTTAATTGGAGCCCATGTTAAATTATAAGAATCCTGAATAAGGGCAGAGGTCAGCTAAAATCATTTAAAAACTAACGAAAATGCATTAAAAAGAAAGTAACAATATAGTCATATAGTGTATAAGGCAAAATAATATAATGATATATCTTATCACCCCTCAAATGAGATTGTAGTCTATTTTTCCAAAGAAAGATGAATAGTCTACAAAAATAGAACTTGTCAATGCGAAGCAGGTCTTTCAGAAAAGTAGCAAGGCAATACCTACACTGCCTTTTTTTTTAGTTTTGCAGTGCTTGAAGACCTGCTCTACTGCAGGGTCTATTTACCATCTATTAGAGATAGGAGCTGATACATCGGAGGAGTCCCTGAGAAAAGTGCAGTGACTGCTGTGAAGGCATGTTGGGATGATTTCCTCATGCCTAGCAATTCGAGATGAAGCCCAAAGTTTCCTTTTTTGTTTCAATTAAATTACAAAATCCATCAATTAATGCTATTTACAAGATTACAGATAAAAAGAACGAAAGAAACTGCATAAAAACATAATCTTAATAATAAACAAAATCACTCACAAGTTTCAGGAACTTGGAGACAGAATGGCAAATAAATCACACTAAGATTAACAGAAAGAAATTTATTAGTATCAATAATAGTTTGATAAAATCATGAATTGTAAATGCATGTTTTGTAGGTTGGAAGATTGTATAAAATATAATGTCTTGTTTCCAATTGTGGAACTGCCAGGAGGATCATTGATTAGAGTTTATTAGATTTAGTTGGAGGGTAGGAAGGGGGGAGAAGAAGGATGAGAGGTGGGAAAGAAGGGGTAAAGGGGGAGAAGGGGTGAGGGAAGGGAAAAGGAGGAGAAGGGGTGGGAGGAAAGTAGAGGAGACATTGGGAAGGGAAGGGAAGGGAAGGGAAGGAAGGTAAGGGAAGGGAAGGGAAGGAAGGGAAGAAAAGAGAAGAGGAGAGGAAAGGGAGAAGTGGAGACTGAGCAGAGGGGATGAGGAGAGAAGGAAGAGATAATGAGAAAGGGGAAGAGGACTGTATTTTTACATCATAATGAAACACATCTAGTACAGCTAAGCCCTTTTAGTACAAAAACAATATAATTTTCATTATCGGTAATATCATTAGTGATTTGAATTGTATGTTTCTTTCTGACATGCTTCACTATAAGTCCCCTTCATTTAACTCAAGAAATAATTATGTCTTTGACTTAAAATTTTATAGAAGTAATACACAGTGAAGAATGCTGTAAACCACATATGTAAACTGACAAATATGTTATCAATCAACATGTTTCATGATAATACTGCGTCTTTTTTATCAGATGAGAGGAGTAGAATATTTGAATTTTTTAAATTTTATATCTATTCAGCACATGTATGTTACTGTGAATATTTGTTTACTACTCGTTTTCTTTCTTTTTATATTTTTATACTGTAGTTCTTTGATTCAGAATTACTTGCACATACTTTTTGTATTTTATTTATAATTTTTGTACATTAATGGACCAACTGCCCGTATATTGTGATAAATAAATAAACTATGTCCACATCAAACTACTTCATTAATAACTATTAAAAAACAGCATGTTCTATCTATCTGAACAGAATGTGATATAACTTCATTTCTGTTTAATAATAATATACTTACCACTCGATTCATAAAACCCACAAAGCACCAGAATGCATCAGCTTCATTTGTCATCAAGCATAAAATTGGAGATAGTAGATCACTCATTCCTTGGACATAACCCAGATCGAAGTTGTACATAACATAAGTCATGAGGATATCTGACAAAACTTGAAGATTTGAATTGTTTTCGCCAGCAAAGAATTCTATAGTGCGGTCAGTTCGTTTCGCATCTTTCTCTGGAAAACAAATAAAAAATAAATAAATACACAATTATACGATCACATTATTTACTAACTCAATAAGACAAATAGATAGGTGGCTCTCAACAACACTAATTTTTTGGATGCTAAAAACCAATTTTCTCCTTTTCAGTTTGTAATTGCTTCTATTTTTCAATACGCAACAAGAAACTAACATTAGAGACATGAAAGCAATTAATGTTTGCCAAAAAACAACTTACCAAACCCATTCAATGAAATTGTCAAACGGTCATCTGATAACTTTGTATCTGACAAGATTAAAATATTACTGGGAAATTCTTATGCAAAAAAAAAAAATCCTTGTAAAAAAAATGAAGAATTAATAGTATTGTATAAAGTTCTAGTTGAATAACCCTTGACATATGGAATATAACTGTGCAGTAACACAAAACACACTTGGGTAAAACGTGTAAACTAAATTATTGAAGGTATTAAAATTAATAGCAGAAACAAAAATTTGAATAAGAAACAGCTATTAAAATATTGTAAAACATTAACTCCAAAAGAATAGTAAATACACCCATCGTCATAAAAAAGGCTGCACCCCGAAGGACCCTACTGATCCACTGCAAACTTGGTGAGTATTTTGCACACGATTCACTAAGCCAATGATTTCGTTTACACGGTCGGCCGTGCACTGGGGGTCGGGGGTAAGGGAGTGACGTCGTGCCCACTAGCCGAGAAAAGAGTGTCTCAAATGGCCGCGTCGGCCATTGCGACATCGGGTATCGTCGCCAGAGCATCACCTGCACGTATACTACGCCTAGGCGACGTGTTCGACAGCCGGTTGTCCAGATAGAAGCTTTCGAGAGGGGCCGCACCATGGGTGTGCGAGAGGCTGATTGGTCCTATCCCCATATTGCGCGCCACACCAGTCGTACGGACACCACCATCGTCCGCTGTTGGCGGCAATGGATTGAGGAAGGCACGCACACACGACATGCAGAATCTGGACGTCCGCCACGCACCACGAAGAGGGAGGACCGACGGATGGATCTGGCGACCAGATCCAATGGCAACTATAGGTGCTTCAGCGGGTTGTGCAGCCTGCACTGTCCCATCCTGTAAGTGCCAGTACCATTGGCAGGCGGTTGCACAACGCAGGGCTCGCCGTACGCTGACCGTTATGACGCCTGCCCCTCACACCCCAGCAACGTTGCTTCAGACTCGCCTGGTGTCGGGAACGACGGACCTGGGGCCATGCAGACTTGCAGTGGGTCATCATCAGCGACAAGTCCCGCTTCTGCCTTGAGGGCGACGATCACCGGGGTCTGTGCCTGGAGGCGCAGTAGGGAGTGCCACGACGACCGATTTGTGGTGTCCCATCACACGTCCCTCCAGCCCGGTGTGATGGTGTGGGGTGATATCCTATGGTTCCCGTTCACCGTTAGTGTTCCTCGGAGGCACCGTGACAGCCGCACGGTACATTCAGGAAATCCTTCAACCGGTGGCCCTGCCGTTCGTGAACGCCCACGCCCATGACCTATTTCAACAAGACAACGCGCGTCCGCATACCACAGCCATCTCCCGAGCATGCCTTGCAGCCGTGGATACTCTGCCATGGCCAGCCGCATTGCCAGGCCTTTCCCCGATCGAGAATGTTGAGGGGTGCTACGGAGCGTGCGATCAGGACCCTACCCCTACCCATCAATCTTCAAGAACCGCGCGCTCAGGTGCAGGCCGCATGGCATGGACTAGCACAGGACTCCATTAGAGACTTGTACAACTCCATGCCACGACGTCTGGACGAGTGTGTTCGCCAATATGGCGACCTCACGCCAAACTAACATGTAATCTGTGGGCGTGTAGCGCAGTAAATATTGGTCCTACAAACGTAAAAATGTAATCATTTCGTATGCGTGGTACCCTCTACCTGCCTGCCATCAATGATCGTAATCCGCCTCGTCCTTCTGGGTGGAACATTTTTTATGACGATGAGTATTTATATTTCCTACAATATCGCAATGATGATTCAAATAAAATAGTAAATAGACGTGGATTATAAAACAAAAAGGCAGAATTATTGTGTTCCATGGATCTAAATAATTACAGGGAGAAAACCCTGAACTACGAGGGTTGTACCAAAAGTAAGGTTCCCATATTTTCTACAAATAGAAAACATTACTTGTTGTTATTAATTTATACATCGTTGAAAGCTTACATTGTTGTCAATTTTTCAACAAAGTCTCCAATTTTTCGACCCACTTTTGAAGACGGTGCTCCAGCTTTTGTATTCATAAGTCGAAGTGTCTCCCGCCAATCCGTTGACGAAGCGTGTGACCTCTGCTCGGACTTCACCGTCGCTCTTGAAGCTTTTGCCACCTAAGTGTTCCTTTAGCTTGGGGACGAGGTGATAATCGCTGGGGGCCAAGTCCGGGGGATGGGACATAACGGTCCACCCAAATTTCTTCAAAAGATCCTGTGTTGGACGAGCGACGTGGGGTCGAGCGTTGTCGTGAGGAAGCACTACTCCCTCCGTCAGTCGTCCTCTCCGGCGATTCTGGATTGCTCCTTCTGGATTGCGGTAACTTCCTTGGGTGGAGAAACCGCATTACTGCTCGAACCTCGCACTTGGCGGGAGCGGCGATCGACACTTCCATCTCTGACGGCTGCCAAGCGAACACTGAGCAACGTAGCGAATCGCGGATAGGCGAGCTCAAGAACCACTGCGCACGGCACTGTTGTCGGATTTAGCCTAGCACCTTCCCTCGAGGCTGTAGCTCATTGGGAACCTTACTTTTGGCACAACCCTCGTACATCATTCAAAAACTTTTTAATTTGATTCCATCCCCTCTGCTCTGGATGGAGACACTCAGAGGAGGGGGAGAAGGGCCTGAGAATAAAATACTTCAATGGTAACCTCAAGATTTTTTCGAAATATGAATGATTTGGATGCTAGACAAAAAAACAACAAAAAACTGATAGATCAGGGAAGTTCTACTTCTTCACGCAGTAATTTGAAGATTTACTACCAGAATGTGTGAGGCTTGAGGACAAAACTATCGGACATGCGGGATGCTGTGTTGTCTTCTACTGTCAACTTTGATGTTCTCATCTTGGTGGAAACTTGGCTCAATAAATCTCGTTTCAACTGTGAACTGGGCATGGATGATTACATGATATATTGAAGAGACCGAGACTCTTTTCCTAGCCAATGAGGTGGTGGAGTTCTCATTGCTGTTAAGGACTCCATTCACTGTACTGAAATTAGCATGAGTTATTCTGACATTGAACAACTCTTTCTTAAACTCTCTTTGGTGGAAGGTGAGGTGCTGCTGGGGAGTTTACCTTCCTCCAGTGTGCGGTCTGGAGAAATATGCCAGCTATGCAGAGTGTCTTCTGGGAGTTCTTGAGACACATCAACCTCAATCTTTGCTGATTACCGGGGACTTTAATGTTTCTGGGGTCTGTTGGAATGATCTTCTGGACGGACCCAGAGTAATGTCTTCATCCCCATGAATTGCTGAAGCTGCCAGGTCATTGCTCGATGCGTTTGCTGTTGCCAATGTTCATCAGCACAATAATGTTGTGAACTCACATGGTGCACCGCTCAACTTAATTTTATCCAACCACGATTCAATTGTTGTCACAGAGTGTATTGATGCTCTGTTAATATGCAGTGTACACCATTCTGCTCTGGTTTTTGAGCTTCCATCAGTTATCTATTCATTTTCTTCAATGCTGCTGACAGTGGTTTACAAGGGGAAATTATTGTTCTATACGTTTTTGTCTAAATTGTATTGATTGGGACTTATGCATTAAAAATTGTGATATTAACGATAATTTAGATCAGTTTTATAACATTTATATTTTTTGATAGATCTTTATATTCCTAAATGTATAATTCGTGATTCAAACTATCTGTCATGATATAACGCTGCACTGAAAACTTTGATAAGTGAAAAGAAAAAATGTCACAAACAATTTAAAATTTTCAGAACTATAGCTCTATACAACAACTTTTCAGCACTGACATCTGAGTGCAAATCACTGCAAAGAGAGGTGTATAAAAAATTTATTACTTCGACTGAATTGTCCATCGCTGATATCCTTGGGCTTTTTGGAGACACATCAGAAATCATACCTTACAGAATACATTACCTTGTACCATGCACCTAGAGGAAAATCACAAAAACAATAGCTTCCTTGTTCACTAAAGTCAGTAAACAATTTTCCTTCAGTGACTTACCAGACTACTCCATTGTTTCTGATTTGGATTCTAATTGCGTGACTGATTTTCATTCTATTCATATTCACATGGCAGATATTTTTGAAGCAATTGGTAATCTGAATATTAACAAGGGAGCAGGCTCTGACCAAATGCCGAACATCATCTTACATGAATGTAAATATATTCACTTTCGTGACCGACCGCTTTGGATACTTTTTAATTAATCTTTGCGCACTGGTATTTTTCCTACATCGTGGAAATCAAGTAGAGTGATGTCCATTCATAAAAAGGGCGACAAATCAGACATTGCGAATTACTGTCCAATCTCTATCCTCAGTGCTATCCCAAAATTGTTTGAAAAGCTGGTAACTAAATTCTTTATGGTGAATTTCAAGAATTTGCTTTCTGAAAGTCAGCATGGATTAATGAGCCACAGATCAACTATTACAAACTTGACAGTTTTTAGGAGCTTTATCACTAATGCATTTGAGGATGGTCACCACGTAGACGCAATTTATACTGACTTTACTAGCCTTCGACAGAGTTAATCATACCATTTTCACTCGCAAATTGTCCAGGATGGGTGTGGACAAACCTCTTCTGTCCTGGATAAGTTATCTGACCAGCAGACCACAGAATGTGTCTATAAATGGCTTTTGTTCGAGTCTTTTCCAGTGGTTTCGGGGGTACTTCACGTTCTTATTTGGGCCCTATCTCTTCATTATATTTATTGATGACTTACCATCTGTCTTTTCCTATAGTCATGCCTTATTATATGCTGACGACGCCAAGATATACTCCAGGATCTTAGATCTGAACGATGCTTGTCATTTGCAGCAAGATCTCGATAACTTGAATCTGTGGTGCACTGCTAATGCGATGCAACTACACACAGATAAATGTTTTGCGATAATTTTTTCTCGTCTTAGAAATCCCATATATTATCAGAATTCCCTGAATGGTTGTCTGCTGAAAACTGTTGATAACATGAAAGATCTTTGAGTAATATTTGACAGCAAACTGAATTTTAATTTACATGTTTCTATGTTCTATGCATCAAGGACTCTGAGTTTCATTATGAGAAACACTTGTGATTTTAACGTCATTAGAACCTTCAAGATCTTGTATTTTTCCTTCATTAGACCTCTTTTG
This sequence comes from Acheta domesticus, assembly GCA_031308135.1. Lineage (NCBI taxonomy): Eukaryota > Metazoa > Arthropoda > Insecta > Orthoptera > Gryllidae > Acheta > Acheta domesticus. Next base: position 128,729,655 of record JAHLJT010008446.1, on the reverse strand, counting down.
GAATATGTGTCCATGATTTGGTCCCCTTATACACAATTAGTATTGATGCTATTGACACAATTCGTAACAGATTCCTTCGTCAGATAGCATATATAATCAACACCCCCATGTCTAGGTTCTGCCATAACTATACTTGGGTCTGCAAAATGTTCGATATACCTTCATTATCCAACAGTAGAGACTATAATGACTTGTTACTTTTGTACAATGTCATTAACAACCATATTGATTATAGTGAAATACGAGGGTTGGGGCAGAAATCATGGCAACTATTTATTTTTTTTTTTTTAAATGTTACAGAGAGCACAATTTTATTTGTAGCGTGAGAGAAATGCTGCAGGAAGATGTGTTCACATTCACAGAGGTCTCTGTGAGTGTCTCTATTAGAACAGAAACCAACATGAAATTGGTTGTCCAACTACCGCTGCGCAAGATGAATGTAACGTGTTTCGAGCAGCATTCATCCTTCAAGACAGCCGTTCTCCATGAGAGATATGCTCGAGAATGTCCCAGGGAATTGATGGAAGTTCTTGGGAATAATGCCCTTCCATACCGGACAGTGGCAAGATGATCACGAGGATTTTTGCAAGGACGTGTAGCAACCAGTGACCAGCAATGCACATCGCAACCTGCGAGGGTGCAGACAGACATGACATGTGCATGTGCATGTCTGTCTGCACATGCTGAATGTCTGTCGAGCACCTGCTGAATTGGGCCTTTAGAGAGGGTATATATACGTTGTGAACTCGTATATACTAAAATGCTTTGGAACATGAAACCAGTACTGTCATTTCAAATACATTAATTAATATGAGAATGATAATTTTGGTATGTCGTTATAGGTCCATGCACTTACTTAATACTCTGCCCTTTCATGTGTATATTTGACATAAAAGACATGACTTATGCCCCAACCCTCGTATTATCTAATGTTTTTTTGTGTATTCTGAAGAGATTTACTAGAAATCAAATATTGTTTAGCACTAAATTTTGTAGATCCAATTATGCCACAAAAACAATATCGTTAACAGAATCTGTAAACTCGCGAACGATTTTTGTAACATTTCAGACTTCTTTGAGCCTAACTCAATATGCTTTAAAGTTCGCTTGAAAAAAGTTTTTTCTATATCTGAATCATGATATTTTATTTTACTTATATATTATGCCAATTCTTATTTTACCGCTTTTATTGCCTAATTATTTTTGTATCGTACTATGTATTAATTTTTGTAAAGGGTTCATCCTGTTGAATAAATAAATAAATATATAATATATTTGATCTCGCATCCATGAATATATTTTTTTTATTGACCTTACATTCTATGTACTTTGTAGTGGCTGCTACTTTTTTATCTGCATGAATGTAACAAGGAATAAATTGTAATAGAAAATGCAGGGAACCTGATGCCAAAGTCCTTGGACTTACCAGGACCCAAAACTAACTGAAAGCTAATAAAAAGTCAACTCTCTATTATGATAATGATAATCATAATGATATGACCAAATTATTATTGTTATTAGAAATAGTATTGTTATTGTTATCACTGTTATCATAGTTACCTTTATCATCGCCGTTATTGTTATTGAGAAAATATCAACAAAGGCACTACTAATCAAAAACTAATTGAATGAGGAGGACTTACAAGCTTTTGCAAACCATGCAGTATTCTGATAACTAACATACACTACATACCAATAAGACTTTTTCGTTCTCGGTAATCAGAAAATCGTTCCTCTTGTCCAGGTGACATTGTTTTCCACTGAAGCTTCATTCGAAAATATTCATCAGTCTTCTGTTTACGTATGTTTTGACGATCTGTATTTGTTGAATCCCATGGAAAATATCCTAGCAAGAATTTCCAAACTTCATAACGTAGCGAAGGAACAATTCCCTAAAACATTGGAAAAATGTTCTTTCTATTGACAATACAAACAGATTACAATTTCTTCAAGGATTATAGTGATGTTTTTCTTGGAGTTGCAATGAATGGGAATCAGAACTTACAAACTAACATTATTGATATCAACTAGTTCACTTTTAAACTTAATTCAAAAACCTTTTACATTTTTCTTGGAATTATGGGGAAACAAATTATAATCCAATTTCTGTTCTACTTACTCCTTTAAAAATTATCATCTTGAGCATATCCACATCTGTTACTCTTCCTTCATCATCTTGCAATTGTGCCCACTGTTCTACAGTGAGGGGTGTGCTACGTGTCACTGGTACTGACTGAGGTAGAGGTATGCCTCCAATAACTTCATATTCTTCAGATCCAATATGTGTTATCTGATCATCGGGAGTCCAACTCCGAGTTAAAAACTCCGCTACATCCTCTTCTACTTTTTTCTCCTCACTTGATCGCCCATATACTATAACAATGTATATCTTGTACAAGACAACACACAGAAAATATCAAGACGAAACAAAACTTTAATAAGAAATAAATCATTTTCCAAAAACTTGTTTTTTTGACCACACAAATGATCTGAAAACAAGTCAAAAAAATTGTGAAAACTAGTGGTTTTGTTGACACAAAGTTGTCAAAAATACGAGTTGATAAGAAACTTATCCATTTAGGTAAAATTGTAAAAAGGTTTATATGAATGAAGCTTATGATGAGATATTACTAATATTTGACTATGAATATACAGTAAATAATATTTCTCATGATTTTGATAAAAGAAGTTATCTGTGCCCAAGTCTCTCATCAACTAGAGTTTGCAAATCAAATTTTAACAAAAGATACTCTTTATCTCTTCCTTTCATAGGATAAGTTTCTGTTTCTTTGAATTACAAATATTATCAAAATCTTCACTGACATTTTGCCATAGTATTTACCAAACCAATGTGATCCGGAGACTAAGTAACTGACGGGTATTCATGCTTGACTCTCAGGAGTGCAAAAAATATGATTTTTAGTACTCTCATCGAGCAGATTTTTCTCCCACGACTTATGACAAATCCTAACATTCTATTTACATTATGTAAAAGTTCCTCTATATCAGGGTTGTCCAACTGGCAGCCCACGGTGCCATTTACTGTGGCCCGCAAATGTTATTAAACGAAAGTGAAAGTCCCTTTCATCCATGTCGAGTGAGAATGTTGGGGGCCAAGTGCACGCACCCTGCTGGGGTAAACACCAGTGACGTAACTACCGTCGGCCCGGCAGGTGCAAATACCTGGGGTCCCGGGACACAAAGGGCCCCCAAACATAATTTCTTTTGTCTAACTGAACGCCCTTTAAAGGCCCCTTCTGAAAGCCAAAAAAATGTGTAAACAAAATTAAAAATTACCTATATTTCACCCAAATTATGTAAAAGTACTCAAAAATTTACAGGACCTTATTTCAAAATGTATCTATAAGGAACAGATTTCAATAAGGGAAAGAATCTCTGTCTTTAATATTTTACTTGTAGGAAGTCTCTGAAAAAAATTTAAACCTTTGCAATATTCGAAAAATCACGGTCTTCAATGAACATGAGACCTGCACTATTCTCTTAAATGTCCTTCACTCTATCCAACAACAAAATTTATTCAAAAACGTAGGATCTATTTTTATGAAAATTTTGAAAATGTCCCAGGAGATTCGTGCAAAGTACTCGCAAAATTAATATATTGGTTCCCAATTCAAGGGCCTGTGACATAAGCCATATCGATCGGGGAATATCAATTTTGGAGAAAATCGACTGAACGGTTTCGCCTCTAGCATTGTTGATGGACGGACGGACATCAATAGATTTTTCGGTATCAAGGACCCACAAAAAACAGATTCTGGCTACACCACATGTTAGAGCATGACTGTACAGCAGTGCTTGCGGTCACGTGACTTCTAACAGCACGACCGAAAAAAGACGTGAAATGCCATGTGATATTCCATTATGGCCATAGGGGCTTGAGAGGCAGAGTTAGAAAAATCGCACTATAGCTTTCCACATATCTGCTCAGTAATCTTGTTTCTAACGATTCTCGTGACTGTTGCAACTAAAGGAAATTATCAAAATTATATGCGAAATTCGATTGGGAAGGAATGAATGACAGACCTTAGCATTTTGTCCTTAGGAGTAAAAATGAGGAACTTGTTAAATCGAACCTGGCCGACATTATAAGTAAATTCGTCAAAGTGAAGGGCTGCAGGCCTGGATTCTAAATTATGTGATTGATTATGATTAATAAAGCTTCCTCCAATTAGTTTTCAGCACACTTTTTTCATTTGGATAAAATTTTTTGCGGGGCCCCCAATTTAGTTTTTGAACCAGGGCCTCGAAAAGACTGGTTATGCCACTGGTAAACCCTCATTAATGTAAACAAAAAGGTTAAGTTTAGATTTAAGGATTTTTGTCTAGTGAATTCAGAAATTCAAAATCATCCCAATGTGTAATATTGTGACCTGATATCACGCATAATTCTATCTCCCCCTGCATCAGAGCGGCTGGGCAAAGAGCCGAGATTAACAATACGGTGAAGTCACATGTGGATGTAATGAAAATATGGCCCACAACTGAATTGAAGGTTTTAGGTTTGGCCCGTGACACCCTGGAAGTTGGACCCCCTGCTCTATATAAAGATTACATGGTAGTTGCCAGACAAATGCAACAGCAAGGGTTTTTATTATGAAAACCAATACCAGTACTATTTCTTTCAGAAAGTATTGTACTCAATTTTCTGGGTTCTGTACAATGACATGATTTTGCATTTATCAGGTAACTTATGTTCAATATAAGACTTCTAAAATATGTTCAAATTATTCTGTAAGTCAATGCAATCCAGTGTAGAGTTGACAAGTAAATACAAATTCAAGTCATTTGCATAAGTCATAAAAAAACTGGCAAAATTGTTTGCTACACAATAATGATAAATTCTTTAGACAAAAATAGAAACTTCAAAATTTTATTCGATAAATGCAGTAATAATACTTACACCAAGCATCTGTTAACTTGCTGAAGGCAGTCATTGTGGTTTCATAAGGACGATACTGAAAGTCTTTTACAAACTTCCACACATAATCTGACTTGTGTTCAGTGAAAAGTTCCAACTCGGCAAATGATTGGTCAATGACTTTGGCTTCAGGAGAACGTACAACTCTATAAGAATGACGATCTTTCTTAAACCTGAAACACAAAAAAAGCCACATACCTTAAAAAAAAGCCTACTTAATAACAATGCTTCATTCAATCAAATCATTAATAATTAAAATCTACAATTAAGAAAAACAAAACACATCAATTACAAAAATACTTTTTACTAGAAGCTGAACATGATCATGTATTTGATACAATCCAGTTCTAAAGTGTTGTTTAATAATAACAGATTCATGTGAACAATTTATCATCACTAGATGCATGTTCAAAATTTAAACCAGAAGATCAATGCGACAAAATTAGAAAAAAATTTTGAGATGTTTTTCTTCACAGAACTCTGGATGATTGACGGTATTAATAAAGGCACTTGAATACAATTAGTAGAACTACTTTACATTAAAAAGCTACTTTTGCATTGAATAATACTCACGCAGATTTCAAAATCCCACGTAGTGCTGCAACAAAACTATCAGCATTGCCATTTTGAAATATGAACACACTCTGTAGACCTGACTCACTCTGAAGAAGCAATTGATGACCATGCTTGATTACTTTAAAACTGTGTAAGTCGGCTAGTCTCAAAACAAACAATTTTGATCGAGAAGAAACTTCATTATGTCCTGTAAATAGAAGACAAATGGAACTGAGGTGCATATACATAGAAAAACAATTGTAAAAAAACATGGAAAGGACAAAGGTACAACATTACAAATATTTGTTTACATGGAGAGAAAATATAAAGAACGTGTTTCAAGCAAAAAAAATATTACAAGTTCAATAGAAATAATATTCAATTCAGATGGACGGACACCGCCCGCCCGACGGACGGACGGACGGACGGACACCGCCCGCCCGACGGACGGACGGACGGACGGACACCGCCCGCCCGACGGACGGACGGACGGACACCGCCCGCCCGACGGACGGACGGACGGACGGACGGACACCGCCCGCCCGACGGACGGACGGACGGACACCGCCCGCCCGACGGACGGACGGACGGACGGACGGACGGACACCGCCCGCCCGACGGACGGACGGACGGACGGACACCGCCCGCCCGACGGACAGACGGACGGACACCGCCCGCCCGACGGACGGACGGACGGACACCGCCCGCCCGACGGACGGACGGACGGACACCGCCCGCCCGACGGACGGACGGACGGACACCGCCCGCCCGACGGACGGACGGACACCGCCCGCCCAACGGACGGACGGACGGACGGACGGACACCGCCCGCCCGACGGACGGACGGACACCGACCGACCGACCGACGGACGGACACCGACCGACGGACGGAGACAGACCGACGGACGGAGAAACGGGAGCATTTCTCACCCTATCAGCATAAAAATCAAATAACAGAGGTGTGCAAATTATTAGACTAAAGACATAATGTTGGAATTTATGAATTTATTTTCATACATAGGAATTATTTTTAATATTTAGTGAATATTCCTTTCTTTTAGGATTCTGATCCTCTTTGGCATCTTTCTTATCAATGTCAAGAACTGCATTTTGATACCTGGATCGTTTTGCTGTTTTGCCATATTTCCTTCAATTTTACCAACAGACCTTCACGTGTTGTTATCTTATTTTTCTTAGCTTCTTTTTAACTATTGCCCAAATATTTGCAATTGGGTTTGCATCTGGACTGTTCGCTGGCCACTGCAGCACAGATTGCTCAATTGTTCAATGGCGGTAACTGATACACACTATAGAGTAAACAAACTATCCACACTGTGGAGTAAACAAATTAAATAACAGTTGTACCAACATCAATTGTACTTGAAACACAAACAAAAAAGTAGCAGACATCACTATGTATAGTTTTAAAAAGAATAGGAGTGCTGTCAGTTTTATTTATAATTTCTATGACAAGTTTAACTTGAATTCACCACAAAAATCTTTAGCCTAATAATTTGCACACCTCTGTACTTCAAACCAAAAAAGTTTTTAAAAATGAAAAATTTACATATACATTTTATACATGTAAAACTGAACATAAATAGCATAGCTAAAAGGACAAGTTCTCGTGAATAATTTTCAGTGTTGCAAAACATTATTTGCACCTTGGGTCATAAAAGGGGTCATCCAAAAACTATGTGACGCCTTGGTGGGGGGAGGGGGTCAAGCGAATCTCACCTAATCTATGGGGAGGAGAGGGGGGGTCTCGGCAAATATCACGTATTTTTTTCGCTAAAAACAGTCCCCATGGACTGAATTACAATGAAGTATTGCACTTTTAGAAGTGCAAAAATATTCATTATAATTCTGTCGTTCTGTTTTATAAATACTAAGGTCCGATTAAATTAAGGTGATTGACAGTTGTGTGACGTCAGGACGCCTCACCCGTTTCCATGGCAGCTGCCAACCAGAGACAAAACGTGACGTGTCAGGTCGCTCAGTTGCCACTACCGAACACGGGGAACATTTGAGCATCGCACAGCGACTTCCCTGCCGCCGTGCCGCCCGCGTAATGTGTACTGTGTTGTGATGAGTTGCGTTGAGGTTAGGCTTTTGTCGTATTTTTTACACTTTTACACGTATTTTTTGAAGTGTTTGTTTTCGTGTCCCGGTAACACGTGCTCAGTGGTTTGCGACCTGGCAACGTCGCTCCCCTCCACTCACAAGTGTCAATTACCTTCTTAATTTAATCGGACCTTAGTCATGCTCACACACGCCTGCCTACGTACAACGCGCATGCGTCAAGTATGGATATTGCTACTGCTATATAAATATACTTGGTTTCTTATAATGTAGCAATGCTTAATACGGTCGCGATCATGCGACATCTAACGGCACGACCGAGAAAGACGTATAATGTCGTGACATGTGACATATTCCATAGTGAAGACCGGCCGTGACGCGCCACGTTATAAAAACCAAAGTATAGTTCACTATATTGCGATTTTTGTAGGAAGAGCTCTCAAGATAACTCAAATCCCATCTTCGCGATGGAATATGTCACGGCATTTCGTATCATTCACAGTCGTTCCGCTAGATTTCGCACGATCGCGACCGTATGAAGCAGTGCTTGCGATCATGCGACTTCTACCGGCAAGACCGAGAAAAGACGCGAAATGCCGTGACATATTCCATCGCGAAGATGGGATTTGAGTTATCTTGAGAGCTCTTCCTACAAAATCGCAGTATACACGGCCTTTTCTCAGAATACGTTGCGATGCGAGGCAGCTCCCGGGCGTGCCTATTCTGCGGACAAAGCACGAGACAGATCAGATCGCACGGGCTGTTAGAAAATGCTTCAAATGGAAAGATTCCACGATCATCAAATGTTCATTATACATTTCCAGATCAATAACACTTATTCCACACTTAAATTGTATCATTTATTCCTTTATTATTATTATTATTAATTATTATTCCATTACATCACGACTAAAGATGTTATGAGTCGGCTGAGTATAAAATCTACTCCAGGTTGCAACCAGCTACCTAAGGAGCTGGACGGACCTACGGACTGTCGGTGCCTCTACAATACTTTGCGCAAAATGTGGGCTGTTCCAAATATAGTGATTTCTTGCACTTCCCAGTCTTTTGAATTACCTGGGAGTGTAGACAAGTTCTTACACAAATTTTGCGGAACAAATCCGAGAGTTCCGATAACTATCGGTACGACCTGTGCTTTTACGCCCCACATTCGGCTGATCTCGATTTCCAAACTCTTGTATTAAGACGTTTCTCTGCCTCCTTGGTAACGACGTTTTGATCGCAAGGTACAGCAACATCGATAAGTAAACACGATTTTTTCGCCAAATCCCGGATGACTATATCCGGTTTGTTTGCCACTATCGTGCGATCAGTTTGAATTTGTTGGTTGTACAATATCGTACACAATCCAACAGACGTCACCGGTTTCGGTGAGTGTTCGTACCACTTGGGGCATGTGTTCGGAACTTCGAGGGCGGTACAGAACTGCCAGTGGAGGTCGCTACACACCCTGACGTGTCTTTTCAGGTATTCGGTTTTTGCTAGGATTGGACAAGCTGAGACAATATGATCAATTATTATTATTTTCTGAAACACATTAAACTAGGACATATTCATTAGGGTAGGCAGTGCCTACCTTACCCACCCGAAGGAGCCACCACTGCTACACTGCTTCAACTACTAAGAGATTTCAGAAGGCAATGTATATAGAGACATCAGTGGCAAATGAGTCTCTGTGATCCACAGCTAGTTCAATGAAGAAAATGGTAATTCTGGATTGAACAGCTTATAGAAAAAGGAGAATTCTCCTTTTAATACCCAAATTATTTCAAACCCAGTTTTAGCTTGAGTTGACGGTACAATCACAGAGTGCATTACAACCCAATTCAAATCTAAACATATCAACATTTTGGTAATCATAGAACAATTTCTCATTGGCACACAAAAACTGAGTTACAGTCTCAGTGTATACTTTAAAGATGATAAAAAGTGTTGAGTAATGAGTGAAAAGTACAGATGATTAGTTGATATAAAGAGGGTAGTGAAACAGCAAAACATATTTTTAGGTATCTTGAAAATAAGGAATGGAAGTGTAATCAGTTTGGCAGCTGTGGTTACATTTTACAGAAACATTTGGAAGTAAGGTCCATGCTTCCAGAATATTTGAGATTTGTTTGACTTTTACCAGTGATCATTTTATCACTTGCAACAGCAGAAAGGGCAGAGGAGACAGAAAAACATGAGATTAACAACGAATCTGAATCTGCTAAACCATCTTGTAAGCATCACAAGACCAACTCCTTGGACATGGATACTTTAGCTAATGGCTTCAGACATTGGACAGATTTTCAGTCGACTTTCCCTATGAACATTAATTGAATTTCAACCACACTTAATACATTAATATAATATTTTATTTCATCGACATGGGGTTTGAATTGGTGGAATATGTCAACAATGCTAATAATTATTGTAAGTGGCTGAAATAAATTGAAAACAAGTTATTGACTGCCTGGAATTTACAGTAATAATTAAGAAAATACTGAAATAACTAGAACACTATTTTGAGTGATCCACTTTTTCAGTCTCCTCAGTTATTTTTATATCTTAAATGGAAATATCTTAAAGCACCACTGTGTATTGTCTTACGCAAAAGTCTTTAAGAAACTGTAAATGGACTATAATACTCGCATGGAAAATCAGGGAGAAAAAGTCGAGAAAAAGACATTTTTCCTCTCAAATGCTCTACAATGATGCCAGCTTGTAGAGCATTTGAAATGCTTTCTTGACATTCAAATATCATAAAACATTATGTCAGGAGAGATTGAAGTAAATAGGTTTGATGGAAAGGAGAAATGAATGAGGGTCAGTTGGCAAACTGGGAACAACTAAGTCAGCTAGTTTGCTTACATAAAACCATATATCGTCTGATATACATTAAAAAAAAAGAGAAAGAGAGAGAGAAAAAGAGAGAGAGAGAGAACTTCAAAAAAATGTTAATTTTCAGAAAATATCATAGTCTATCGCAATAAAAATTTCTTTACATTTTTTATGAAATTTTTACTTATATATAATATTTCATAAAGGTAATTCACAAGACAAACAATATATACAGTAAAATTTGGCATCCAAGTAAATGGCTCTGTTCAGATTAAATCTGTACTCCTCCAAAATGGGAGTTTTCCAGGTCCTGTGCCATTTTTCTTGTGCATCAAAGATATACAATACATAGTACACAAATGCATCAATATAATAAATTTAACACAGATGTTTTGAAGTAAGAGGAACAGTGTTCATTAAATGCAATTTTCACAATTTCAGGTCAAATCGATTGTTATCATCTCCCTTCTCTGACCCTTATTTCATTCACATTTCTAGGTCTGCATATTTTTTCTTATCTGTCCTGTTTCATGTGGTTTGGTTTTCTAAACTATTCTGGCAATGTGGTAACTAAAAAAATTGGCAGGAGATATGACGCACCAAGGTGTTAACTAGATAAAATGCTAGGTACAGTCCCAAGTAGAATGCACTTTTGACATGACAAATTATTTTCTGCGCTTTCTTTGAATATTTTCTGCACCTTATTTTCCTATTTTTTTCATATTTTCCCAGATTCTCCAGAAATCAGTTGACCAGCTCTTACAGCTTGTGAATACATACTTTCAAAGTACATTATAATGATTTTTATTCTTTAATAAAACCAAGAAGTGAGAAAAATTGAAGGGGTTGGGGAACATAACCTTAATTCTGTATATCCACAATTATGATTTTAGAATTTTCACAGAAAATAAAAGATTACAACCCAAACACTGCCCAAATGTGTTCACAGAACTTTAATAGGTCAATAGAAAGCAACAAGAAGAATGACATGCTTGGATTTACAAAAACTTTTGTTTTTCTTCTCGCTCACAAAAATTACAGAAATGAGGATTATATTGCTCAGACACCTAGATTTTCAACAACTTAAACATTTACTAACGCTTTTTTCACCATCTCCAATTTGACTTTTAAGTCGTTTAGGGTATGATTTGCACACAAAGGTAATAAAGGCAAAATATTAAAAATCAGTAGACCAATATAGAGAAAGGAGTCAGGGAATATATGATATCTCTTATAAGAAAAGCAATGAATATCATGTTTTTACTTAGTCTATAATCCAATTACACTAACACAAGATACAAGTGAATACAAAAAACCACAAACCAACATATCTAATTTTATCATAAATGATTTTCTTTTCTGACAAGAAATTTCTCAGGCAATCAGAAAATGGTTAGTCTCACTCTGCAAGCTACTGACAGAAAGCTATTGACACAGAATTGACCTCTTGGCAATGATATGGTGATAAAATAATAGTGATATGGTAGATGGATGGATGGATGGAAGGAAAAATTACGACGACGATGATGATGATATAGGATACATTGTGGTTAATTCTCACCCTTCACTCTAAAAATTATCTGGTGAAAATATATATAATTCAATTAATATCTGACCTTGAGAGTTTCTTCTCTGTTGGCCAGTGTTAACCATAGTCCATTCTTGATCATTTGTATCTGAATCCACAGACACTTCTGATGGCTTCCATTCAATGCACATCTCACATTTCTATGAAAAGAAACATACTATGCAAATACAATAAATTTAAAACATTTTTTGTGAAATTTGAAACAAAATTTAAGACAAAACGCTTTTTTCTAGAAAACTACAAAATTGTCACATTTGTCACCTCAACACTGTACCACCTCTCAAAAAAAGTATATTTACAGCTTAAAAAGTATGTTAATTTTGATGCAAAACAACACATTGCTTAATTATTAAAACTGGATGTAGACATATGAGGAAGCTTACACTTTTAATAGTAAGTATCAGTATGTGCCATTGGAAAAATGTAATAAGATATCATAATTCTCTTGTCAAAAACTATATTAACAAAACAGCCTCCATTTTCAATTAAGAAGTAACTGTACTGCAAAGCAAAATTGGAAAATAAAATTTGTTTTCCCTAAGACAAAAAAACGTAAGGAATTTATATAGGTGAACACTGGTACTGTAATTTTGAGAAGGGCCACAACTTTTACCCCAATCTCACTTCTTAAAACAATTTTTAATCAGAGCATCAAAGTCATTTGTCCAATTTCTGCATAACAATTTGCAACATTATTTCAGATACAAACTAATTTTTTTTTCCAACAGACAGTCATAACCACGAATATAAAAGGGCCAGGGGCCAACATACACTAATCACTTAAATGCACTGTAATAAATATTGCACGATCGATAAAACAGTATTAAAACAGAAAAATCAAATACATTCAATACTTCAAGAAAATAAGACTACATGGAAAAATTCATGAAACCATTCAGTGTTAATCAAGACAAGTTTTTTACATACATACAATAAATGATATTTTCAAACATAATTTTACAGATGTATCTCACTTCATATATAGTTAATTTTTAATTAATAAATTTATAGTTTTCACAATGGGACATGGCACTGAAATGTTGCAAACACTACTAAAATGCAAAAAGCTGAACAGTTATAACTCTTTCCAATAAATTATCTTTTACCATATATTATTCACTAATACTTCAAAAGAGCATAAGTGGATTCCATACCATCTTCTCCACTCAATTTTCAATAAATTTCACTCAACTCTGGCATAATTAATAAACGTTTTATATAAATTAATATTTGTACTTTAGGTTAAAATCCAATGGACTGCTTTCAACAAACAATTCATAATAATTTAATCATCATGATAGTAAATCCAAATGACAGCAGATATTAAATCAACAATATTCAACATAATTCTCCTCCACAAATCACTTAAGAAACTTAAATATATTCAATAAAATTAATGTAAAATACCAACTCATATTTACAGTAACTAAAACATGCAATTTCAAAAATGTGAAAAAATTAACAAATTTTGACAATGTCACTTACATAGTCAATAATGCTCAAGGTTCCAGAATTATCATCATCTTTATGACCACTGTAACTTTTCCACAATACTCCATGGTGACTATACACTTCCTGAAAAAACAATTTACAGTATATCTTGAAACTTCCCAATGTTCACTTTGTCATAATACCATTTCAAACAAATTTGCTTCCCTTCTTTTGGAAACTAAATCAGTTAACAAAGAAGAGAGAAAATTCAAATTTTCTATGTACTGTAATAAAAAAACTGACTAGCCGACATATTTTATCCTCAAAGCACAATAAATACAATTTTCGCTATAGCATGGACCTCTGCTTCAATTTTTCTTTCACGCAAATATTAAGAATTAAGAAAAACAATGTGTCTATTACCCGCAATCTTGGCATCAATAGATATTTATTGTTGGTTCTGTAATTTATTTATTATATTATCATATTAAATTTCTTGCTTTATTAATTCATTAACTCAAAAACAGTCACAAGTTCATACAATTAAAGAGGAGTATTTTTAATAAGAATATTCTAAAATAAGTGTATCTATGGATTCAAAATACTTTAATGCATACATACTTCTCCATTTTCTTTAACACCATTCATCTTGAAGGTTAATAATTTTTTCAGAGTTCTTCAAATGATGTTAAAAAACAATACAATTTTCTATACCTCTTGTTGCATGTGTAACACTCAAAACATTATCCGACGATACTAGTCCCATAATTGTCAAACCTCAAGAACAATAACAAATGTCATTTCATTTCGGGCATACCCATGTTCATTTCCGCATAAAAACCTTTCACAAGGATATTCATCTGCGCATACACACACTCTCTGAATCACAGTATCAGCTGTTGTCGTTGAGCGTACGTATCAGTTCAATTGACAGTGACCAACATTTATCCTCAATCTTAGTAAATGACAGAAGGCTAGTGAGACTTCTGTTATTTCGACACAAAGATTCTCGAAACAAGGTTCGAAAAGTTGCAGTCTGCACAGACAGTAAGCTCAGATACTCTAACCGACTTAAGTCCAGCTGAAGACAACAGACAGATCGCCACCATCGAATATTACGTAAACAACTTTAAGCAGAGCGTCATCCAGTGTAGTTTTCTCAAGATTTACTTCAGAGATAGTACATTGGGAGAAATACAAAATTATGCAGAATCGTTTAAAATTAATCTGCATAGCTGATACAATTTACTGAATGACTGGCCTTGGTATATTTAATAGGACATATATTTTTTAATGCTACGGTCGGTCAATTTTTATTAGACTTGTATTTTAATTGTAATAACTAAAACAAAACCAACAAAAAGATATAACAAAAGAAGAAATCAAATCTAGAATCCATTTAACTAATACTTTGATAAACTGAAAATCGACTTCAACATTTCTTAGAGCCGTATGATACGCTCGATACGTCTTATTGGCCATAATCAATAAAATAGAGAGAAAATAAAATAAAATAATATCTTCTATTCGTTATAACAATATTGTCGAAAGGAAATTTGCTCTATAGTATTTATTAGCAGAAGCGGTTCGTGCTTAGGTTGCACTGTTGCACAACCCTCAGATAATAAAAAATTATTTTGTAACATGTTAGGAAAAACTCTTTTTAATACCATTCAATTTTCAAAATATTGCAACAATATCGATGTATGTGAAATCATTTTGAAACCGCAGAGCGCCCAACTGGCGATCTCTCCGGCGTCTTTGGTGCACTCCCAGGTATTGCACCACGCTCTTGCCTCCTACATATACTACTGCGTTTACTGCATTTACTCTTTGGCCCTGCACTCCAACAATGGGCCTTCGGTGCGGCAACCAATAGAGATGTCCGAAATGACGCCACAATGTTTGGCGGGAAAGTGTTAGATGGCAATCATCTGCTGTGCGCATAAGCGATTCCTGGAGATTTACTAAGTTTTGGCGGTATTATGCGGTTGCAGACATTTGTGTTTCATATCATCTTTGTTATTTCCAATGATATTTGTTTTATTTCGGTTTAGATTTTGACTGCGCATCTCGTCCACAAATTTAATGTAAATAAGCACTATTCTATCACATACAGTATACATCAAATCACTATTTCTGTTATTTTGAAAATGGTTCGAAGTAAATATTATCATGACTTAGTGATAATGCTAAGATGCTAATTTGTAATATAATGAAATCTATGAAACATTTCGATTCACGTGCCCTTTCATCAGATAAGAAACTGCCAACGACTTTCGGGCCCCTGTGCTATTCGAGTAGAAGTGATTCCTTCTGTATATTTTTATAATCTATCGGCTTTTTAAATATTTATTTTAGAAAATTGTATTAATTATCATCACTGACAGAAATATTACTTACATTAAACTTGAATAACACCATGTAACAAGATTTTAATTTTATGGTCGTTTCTGATTCAGTACGTTTCAAAACACTATGTAAACACAATTTTGCATATGGGAAATTGTTTTTAGGGAAATGACATCGACTTTTTTAATTTTAGGAAAATACATATATTGAAATAATGAATGCTCGTTTACATATACCCATGAAACAAAACAAAAGAAATTCTTAAATACAACGGTTGAAAAAAATGAAGATGCAGTAAATATATATGACAAAAGTGTTAAAGTACATGATAATGTCTACGTATCACGTACAGTGGGCTTAAAAATGTGTTGTCTTCCTACATTTCTTCTTGTACATTACATCACTCTCTCTGATCAGTCCCCAAATATAATCTCCTAGCTTTTGCTTATTATACTGTCCCTGGTACATTCTTTCAAACAGTTGTAAGCCCTGATGGAAACTTTCACTTTGTTCCTCTAAATATCAGTGGCGTAGCGTCAGAGAACACTGAGATGCTGAGCATCCCTGTATATAAGAACCTTAAATACTGTATTGGTAATCTTACAAGAGGTCTGTTGAGCGAAACACGTTTTGTATTAATTTTAAATTGATTTCCTATGATTGAATTCGGCGGGCTGTTGAAGCTGGCCTGTGATTGCTTGGAAGCTAAAATGCTTCTAGCGTCTGCCGCGAGATTGCGACGAGCAATGACGCATGAGCAGATGGCGAGGTTCCCCTCTCCTCTCTTCACCCCTGGCACAGAGAAATCCGACTGCTTTACGCTAGCATCTACTGCGGAAAGAAGCTCGTTTGTGCACGAGAGCGCAGCACATTTCAGGCGGTCAATAAATTATCTCTCTGTCACTCGGGAGTCCCCGCTTGGTCATGAGTGCAAACTGTAGAAATAGTACCTGTCTACTGTTTCTTAATTAATATCCAAGAAATTGTATCATCTCTTAAATAGATTACATATTATTTAAGTCTGCAATGTATAAATTAACTAATGGTCTTGTTGCCATTCGCGTATAATTAAAGCTGAGCCATTGTATAATTTGCTTTCAAGAGATCGGCCCTGACTGCTGTGAGGATTTTGTGGGAAGCGCCTACACCGTCGTAAGCAATCGAGATCGTGGAAGTAGTTCCAGTGTATCTACCTTGTGTTGCGTTCGCCTGTGAGATGAAGTAGTTAATAGTGACATTTTGTGTGTTATTGTTGAGCATCCTCAAACGTGCGAGTAACGCTACGCCACTGCTAAATATGTACCCAAATGAGACTTGAAAACATCCAGATGCGAGTGGAGTACATGCAACTTTAAAGTCATTCTGCACCCCATTGATTTGTAGTTATTCAAAAGACCTACCACATCCCTGTAATTGTCCACTCTGTGATTTATTTAGGAAACTGTTTACAACATCTTCGAAGCTCTTCTAACGCTTTCGTTGAGCTGGTAGAAGCTTGCTGATGTGTCATCACGAAGTAATTTTGTACTGTGAGAAAGTTTCATGGCGTTTTCTCTGAATGGATATTTTGCATCTCTTTCTCAACAGGTTCTACAGCTTTAGTCTCAATGTCAGAATTTCTGCTTTGGATTTTGTAAGTCCTAGATCCCTGATCAACTCATTTAACCCATTTTGTGCGAGGTAGTGAGGTGTAGCAACTTCATCATTTGAAAAGTCCTCTTTGTGTTCGATTGAGGTATTTAATTCACTACTGCTATCTTCACACTCTTTCAGAACTAGAGGAGGGGGAATAGGAAGCTCATCACCGTGTGGAATGGCAAGTCCGAATATGCAAAAATATTGGTTTTCTTACACTTCTTATAATGAGACGAGTCAGTATCACAGAAATAGCAGTTGGAGAACTGATCTGTTGGTTCTCGCCAAAGTCTAGATACACCAAATTTTATTTTTCAGTTTTCTCCTGTATACCAGGCCTCGACAGAGGATCTGCAACACCCAAATACAACTTATGGTGCCCAGTTTTTGTCTTGATCTCCCACAGGCGTACCAAAATATGAACTGTTTGCTAAGCAGATGATGTTAGCACCCTTTATTCTATGCTTTACTGCTTTAGATCCCAGGAAGATGTCACACACACAACAAAAACAGTCTGGATCACGCTTACAACAACGGAAAGATGACATTATTAATCAATTATGTGAATTTGAAACAGGTAACATACAGGTGAACCGTTCATCTCATAGATAGTGTCATTAGCTAATATGATTTTAACCAATTAATTTCATATAATTTCGCATAAAAAGCTAAAACAATATTATATTAAAGTAGAAATATTCAATGTAATGTAGTTGTGACATAATTCATTTAAAACAAGCACAAAACCCACTTAAATGGCAAAAAGTTTTTTTGTTACATGGTGTAATCTTTGGGAAAAATTCAGAATGTTCATATACTGTGATATTTTATTATCATAATGTGATTAATTAAAGGACACGTAAGTAAATTCCGTTGGAGAGGTAAAATACAATTGCATTTTAAGTTGACCAATCAGAAAATTGGACAGTGTGCGATTAATCGAATGAGAGAGGGGGTGGAAGCAAAAAGGAACGTATTTGGGTACAGTTCGCGCATGAAGCTGAGACAGATGACGCGCGAGAAAGATAAACGAGGAGATGGTGTTTAGGCGTGCTGGTAATAGGACGTAAAATGTTGATCTCGTGGTGTTGAAAAAAACGCGAATGGAAATGTCATAGAACAGCAATAACTGTTTAGAGAACTCTCCGGTAATTTTGGAAGTATCGATGGGAAATATAGAAGTGCGTGTCTAAACACGGACATTTTTTTTTTGGTGTGGACTAATTGGAAAATGGAGGTGGAACGAATTCACGTCCTGGAGTAACGTCGGTCAAGTGTGCTGTTCGACTACTAAAGGGAAGTAAACGATGGGGAATTGTCCAAAATTAATAACTGTAGGAAGATCAAGTTGTGTTTAAATTTTAAGAATTAATTTAATATTTGAAGGAAGTAAAATTGGCCATGCATGCATTCAGGGAACGAATGAACAGAAAAAAATTTGTAAAGCAACAATGAGAGAGTGAGAATAATATTTTGTCAATGTTATGGGTTCAAATTTTGTCATAAATTGGATATTTGTATGTTTATGTGTGTATTTACAGTATATAAATAGCAAATGTTGCGGAAGTAAGTATTGTTGTTATCAGGGACGTCGGAAGTATTTTCAAATAGGGGGGGCCATTATAGACTCACTTTAATCCTCACCCCTCCCCGTCAATCTATATATATATATATATATATATATATATATATATATATATTGTAATTTATATAGATTATAAATTATATTATAAATTATAATTATATAATTTATATAGTAACTATTTATACTTTTAGAGTAATTGTTTATAAATAATATACAAAGTATATAATAAGAAACTCAAGGGTTAAGTAAAAAATTGCTACTAAACAGAAAAAGTATACATTAATTTTCAGGTATGATACTAAAAATGACTTATTCTTTTATAATCAAATCTATACTGTTTTGGGACTGAATTTAAGTAATTTCAAGTAAATATGTGTATTTCTTTTTACCTTAAAGTAAATGTATATTTTCTCTTTATAGTTTTCATCTATACTTTGCCTTAGATATATATATTATATCAATTAAATATACACTATTAATCGATACATATTACTTAGATTTTAACGCCAAATATTTTTCTTCGTTCCTGTGTTCGCGATATAAATTCTTCTAAAACTTCATCTAAATCAATTTGCCTTGTTAATTCTTGGTGAACATGAATTAGAAGATTCGTCAATCTCTTTTGCGTCATATTTCCTCGAAGATATGTTAATATACGCCGAAGAGCACTGAAGGATCTTTCACATGAGATGGAAGTAGTTGGAACTGTCAGGATTAGTAGCAAAAGCTTTTCAACTTCTGAAAGCATTCGACGACACTCATTCGGCAACAGCTGATTTTAGGGGGTCGGCGACCCTCCAATTCTACGATTGGGGGGTCGCTCAGACCCCCCTGACCCATACTTCCGACGTCCCTGGTTGTTATTATTAGTCGTAATAGTAAGAAGAAATCCCGTCCCCGACATAAACAAATACGTACGTAAATATTACATGCCGCGAGTCTGTATGACGGTCTATCAAACCCGCTCAAATAATGTTTTCCTATTGACCGTTTCCCTCAAATATTCTTATTATTTCAATATAATAAATAATGGAAAATGGTGGAGTAAGAGTAAAAGAGAGGGAAAATGCAGCGGTCATAATACACAGTTCCAAAAGTAATTTTTCACGATGAACTTTCAACAAATACTATAGACAATAGAGGATAATGGGAAATTCGATATAATGAGAGACATTCGACGCCAGCGCCCCTAGTGGCCCTACATGTCGAAAGTTACGACTCGCAATCATGGTAAGTGTGAACTGTTTGGTAATATTTTTATTGTACATACGATTACAATTACTTACGTGATAGAATAATTTCACATGGTCATTGGTAACCTTTTTAATGGCTGGCAAGCTGTGTTCTGTATTAGCTTGCAACAATTATGAAATACAGAAGAACTCAAGATCATTTTTTCGATTCCCTCGTGATGAGAAGTTGTAAATACTTTATTATGTAAATACCTAATTCTTCAATTAAATGTAGACTTTACATTATTGAATAACTGACTTTTATATTGTAGTCTTGTACATTTATATTAAAAAATTTAAGCTTACCAATTGTTTGAAATTTCTCGTTACTTGATATGTTCTAGGTATGATCATTGGGTTTTAAAATGTAGAAGTGTCTTAAATGATATATATATATATGTATATATATATATATATAGATTCAAGGGACCTTTCTTCGTGTGTATATATATATATATATATATATATATATATATATACACGAAGAAAGGTCCCTTGAATCTTAACAGTATTTAGAAGATATGTTCAGACCACTTCGTAACAAATGACTTTAAAAATCTACGGTTGTATGGTCAAGGGTAAGCAATGTGCCGTACCAATGTTTCATATTAAAATGAAAACACACAATCTTTATTTAGATCTTAATTTTAATTTTATTTTCACGATTAAAACCAGGTTCTCATACCTTCACTAAATCTTCCCTCCAAATTCTGTGTTGTACGTAATGAACAATGGCAGGTCCAGTTTTTCCGAAAAAAAATTGTCTTTGAGAAAAGTGAGTTTAAAAATTATTTCCGGCCGCGAAATTCAAACCGGCCGCAACGACACTGCAGACGGCGCTGTGGGCTGTGAATGGCATCTTTCCGATATTTTCAGTGAACCTCGGTCGAAATTTTGCGAACGGGAATGAGTTCTTTTGAAATATTTGTACACCACGGAATGCAACAGTCTTTCTCATTTTTTACCCTTTCACGCCAGGAATATATTAGTTTTCTATTTTTTATTCATTGGCATATGTCACATAAGGCAACGCCATTTTATCTCTGTTAATATTGATCTGTGGGATAGGTTAATTGCCCACGAGCCTCCTATAAAGATTCATCAATGCGCTATTCGACCTGCATCGCCACAAAATGACTGCCAGAAGCATCAATTCAAATGCCGTGCCCAGAGATAATCAATAAACTCGCTATTTTCATGAACGAATATTTCATTTCCGAAATGCTTTTGAGTGTATCACGACATTTAGAATAGTCTTCACGAATGTGGCAATCTTAAGCCCAAGGAACTTGTTCATATGAATATGCGCTAAAAATAACAATTCGACCATTCCAGGAGATTCAATATTTTTCATAAATGTTGGATGTGTTCATCATTTATGTTTACGCCGCCGTGTAGCGTGGCTATCAATTTGAACAAAACTGGATTTTCAATAAGTACATTTAAAATATTTATTAAACAGAACCTACAAACATTTGACACTATTAACATATTCTAGTGTAAGCCACGCTATGCTTTCCTTAGAGAATATTACTCGACTGTTTCACCGTTTACGCGGAGAAACGAGGAAATGCTCCGCGCAGATGGAGACGCCGTCGTCTGCAGTGTGGTAGCGGCCGGTTTGAATATCGCAGCCGGAAGTGATTTTTAAACTCAATTTTCTCAAAGTCAATTTTTTTCGGAAAAACTGGACCTGCCATTTTTCATGACGTGCAACAAAGAATTTGGGGTATTTTTTTGTAACGGGAGCTTCTGGACATCCTGTGTGTGTGTATATATATATATATATTGTGGCGGCACATTAATATTTATTCCTAAAATAATGTTTAGAGGAAGGAATTCGAGTTCTCGTAAACCCACACGCCAGACCGCACGGGCCTGGCACATTTTCATAAAATTTTATGACCAACGGCCGCGCAGGCGGGCGTCGCTTCGGAGGGGACCCTCATCTAAGAAGGAGTTTGTTCTAGACCCACCCCCTCGGTACCCCTTCTTTCCCTCCCCAAGGTGATATGTTCTCGGTAGGTGAACAAGCCCACGCTTGACGAGAGCAGAGAAGCAACCACCAGATAAATGAAATCTATTTATTGGAGCGCGTATCCGCGGGCGTCGCAAGACACCCTCGCGCACAGCTGCGCCTCAAAAACAGACAGAGGAAAATTCCAAAAGGACGCCGGAGCTGATTGGCGGGGAATAAAGTAAGACGCCACAAGTTGCGGCCAATAAGATGATGACTGCCGGGGAAGGGGTGAATTCGAAGCCAAGAAGGGCTGTGGGGAAGGGGAACCGGGGGGTACGTACGGGAAGCGCACGTAAGCGAGAATCACTCCACTTCACTTACTCGGTAGACTTACTTGGTGGACTTGCTTCATTTCGTTCACTTCAGAGAGTCACTTCGGTCCCCAGGTCTCATTCTGAAGAGACGTCCTAATTTTTTGATCCTGATCGAGAGACGTTCGCATTATATTATTCTGAGTCCGGCGTTTGATGGCCGTACCACCAAAATTTCGCGCGTTGAAATCATCCGCGGGATATGACCGCAAATGATCGACTGTAATTGTGAATGATCCGCGACTGCCTCGGTCGGCGAATGTCTACCATATGCACGCGGGTACGAAGTGTCTGAGCCACGCCACGATTCGACGCTGCGACTGCAGGGTGAGCTGAAGGCCGCACCGGACTGCGGGCGACGCCCCAGACCGCCCCAGACCTCTTCAAAAGAAGTTCCTTGAAAAACTATAGAAAATTACCTTTTGTTACATTTCTTGCGTAATACTTAAGTTCAGTTAACTTCTTCAATAACTCCTATAAAATATAATTTTATGACTTTCTTAATGGTCCTTAAATAGCTCTAAAAGATTTATAACTTCACCTTGGTGTTAACACTACCATCCCTAATACTCCTTTCAAAAACAGAACTTGCACTTCTAGCTTATTAACATGGAAAAATTCTTTCAAAAATCAGTACAGTCCTCCCACACGAAAAATCCATAACTGCAAGTATCTTCTGCACATGTTAGAAAGATACTATGAGAATGCACATGTCACGGATATACCAGTCATTAAACACGTTTTATAATGGCAAAACAATCTCCGAAAGTGAACTACGGGAACCATACCTCAACCTTAAATCGGAGGTTGTGTCCGCGGAATTGTCTCCAACAGTGAACGGCGTGAACACATAATCGGGCAGTTCGGATGGAATGTGCCCGATGTGGCACATAAGAATCGAAATACCGACCTTAGTCCGTTGGAATATTTAGCTCGCTCTAACAACAGAGCGTACTGGAAGAACAAGCGTGACGGCGTCCGCCTTAACGTGGTACAATTTCCGCTGACTGGACTCGCGGCCACGCCTCTCGCTCAGTCCAAACTCACACCTCCGCTTCTCGAAACATTCTGTCCGTCTCTGACCGTTTGTTTCACGCCTCTCCGCCGCGTACGTCAGCACCGCGTAGGGGTGACAATTCTCCCCCCGCGCCACCCCTCCAGCGACCGCTGATAAGGCGACGGGTCGCCGCCGCCGCCGCGGCGCGAGCGCGCGGCGAATCTCGCTGACAATCTTTTTCTCTTTGCCAAGTTGTTAGCGATCCTGAGCGAGCTCAGGATCGCTACAATATATATATATATGTATATATATGTATATATATGTATATATATGTATATATATGTATATATATGTATATATATGTATATATATGTATATATATGTATATATATGTATATATATGTATATATATGTATATATATTATATATATAGTGACGAACGCATGTGTGGAGGTTCGTCATACGTGCCTACACATCATAATAACGCCGATAATAGAACGGGTAAGAGAGCGCGGCGCATTTCGAAAAGGGCGCGCCCGCGCCCGAGAAGACTGTCGCCCGCAATCCTCCTCTGAACGACGCGACGAAAATGACGTACATCAGCCGGAGAGGGGGGGAGAGGCCGCGTTACCCCTACCATGAAGGGCACATAAAACGCAAGCCCGCGAGCGGGAGCGTCTTCTTGGTTCCGGATCGCCGACCCAACGGTTGCTTTTTGGTATTGGAATTATTCGCCGTAACGACGTTAGCTAGGAGTGTCCAACGTCAGAAAGACGTACTAGTCAGTCGTCCGCGAATTTTATTAGATGTTGAGAGAAAGCTTTCTCCAGTTACGACACAGTGGTGAATTCGCCTATTAAATTGCGATAGTAGTTCGCGCTGAGATTTAACCAGATATAATCTGCAGCAGGAGAGAGACTGGCACGAGGTGCTTCGTGAGGCGAGAGTCTTATATCTTATTGATGCCTTATTACTTCAAGAGTTTGTAAATAGAACGTAGTTAATTTATTATTCATAGTTGCAACTGAAGTGTAGAGAGAGTGGTGCCTTATCGCACGCGGTTTTGTTCATGTAACCTTATGCAAGAAAATTTACCAATTTGAATTTAAAGATCACGAATTGTTTGATTAGAGTTGGAGATAAATTTGGTCAAAATTGAGTTACAAAGGAATTCCTTAGTTTTTTGAGTAATTATTTAGTGTGCAAAGTTTGAAGAGTCTTGAATTTGTCTTTGTTTTTTTGACGTGAATATTTTTGTGTGTTGATGTTGCATTGAAGTTTATGTATGATGATTTTGTAATAGACGTAGTGGGTTTTTGAGGCAATTAAACCCTGTTTAACTGTTAATGTGTTCTTGTTTGGATTGGCTCTCAACACCCAAAAAGATCCTACTGCCCCGAGGTAACAATAGCTCGCAAGAGCAGATATCTGCGCACCGCCCTGACGCTCAACAATTGTGGAGGGCATTAAATTGTTATAGTTCAGGGCGGGTTTGCGTCAGAATATATATGGTAGCGATGGTTAGAGCTCCATGTTGGCCGTTTATCGCATCCAAGGCACCATTTTGTTTTGTCATGCCAAGAGTGTTGTAACATATCTCTTCTTTTCATTGTCACTGTTACACCATCCTTCCATTTCACTCTTGGCCGTCCTCTTTTCCTCCGTCTTGCTGGTGTCCAGTTATAAACCTGTTTGGGCAGTCTTTCTGAATCCATCCTTTGTAAGTGACCGTTCCATAACAATCTTTTTTTCAACATCACTTTAACATAATCCTATATTTAATCGCCTTTTTGTAGTCTCTGTTTTTACATGATCAAGCAGCGTGACTCCACAACAATCACCAAAAACTGTTTTCAACACTATTAATTCTCTTTTTCAGAGCTTCGTTTAGTACCCAAATTTTAGAGCCATATGTTACTGTGCTCTCCACCAAAGATTTAAACAGCTTGATTTTTGTTTTAGTTCTAATGTCGTTACTTCAAAGTGGTGGGCTTAATGTACTGATTATCTGTCGACATTTTCCGATTTTTGATAAAATATCGGCTTGATCCGTACCTTTTTCAGTCAGAATTACTCCTAAATATTTAAAATCTTTTACATTTTTGATTTCAGAACCCTCTAGAATTAAATCTTCCTGTACATCACCAACTAACAAATAATGAATCTTTTCCATGTTAATTTCCGATCCCCATTTTTCATATTACTCTACAAGTTTTCTCATCATGTAGGAAGCATCATTTACATCTTCTGCAAGAACCACTTGATCGTCAGCAAATAATAAAGTATATTTTCTTCCCCTATCTGAATTCCCATTTTAGTGCACTTTTTTGTCCATTTTCACAAGGCTGATCAAATGTATATTTTAAAGAGTGTTGGGGATAAACAACATCCTTGTCTTAATCCCTTGTTAGTCATAAAATACTCTGATAAACCTGCGTAAGTTTTAACCTGGCTGCTATTTCTTCCATAGAATCTCTTTACATCATTTATGTACTGCCCGTGGATGTTGTTCTCTTTCATTGATTCCCACAACTTTTTCACTGGTACACTATCGTACTCTTTTCTTAGGTCTACAAAAACTAGATGTAATGGGCATCCGTAGACAATGGACTTTCCATCAGCTGTTTCAGACAAAAGAGATTATCTGTGCAGGTTCGACCACATCTAAATCCAATCTGTTCTTCTAGTTCCATCATATCCTTTTCAATGCGACCTCTCAGAACCCGTCCATACAGCCTTCTTGTTGATGGGATGACACTCAAGCCCCTGTAATTGGCGCAAACAGCTTTGTTTCCTTTCGCAAACAGCTTTGGTTCCCCTGTAATTGGCGCCAACAGCTTCGTTTACTTTCTTATAAAGTGTTGTAATATATGCGCTTTTCCAATCTTTTGGTACGGCTTCTCCTTTCAGGCATTTATTAAATATTTCTGCCAAATATTCTAACGTAACTTCAGGGGCATGTTTCAAAAATTCAACAGGAACACCTCCAGGACCGGGAGCTTTGTTTTTCTTCATAACCTTTTAAATATTTTTTTAAATGTTTGAGTTTGCTGTGCTGAATTAAAATTTTAATGGTTGAATTTCAATATCAAGGCACGCGTTTAAAATATTACTTATATTTTCTCCAAATATTTTAATGTTAGCATTTCTCATTAAATGTGTTTTCAATATCTTTTGGTTGCCAGGGTTGAATGAATATTTGATGCCTTTTCTTGCGATACAATTAGCACATATGACTTGATAACCATTGTGGCAGAAGTAAACAGTTGATTTGGTAAGCTATACGTCATATTTGACCTTCGCTTTTAAACGAATAAAATCTTGAAGATCTCAAACTTTTAGTGACTCATACATATTATGATGTGTTTGTTAATCACGTTCAGACACTGAATGTAAATGACAACTTATTTTTTACTTTCCCGTATACGTACGTATATACGGAATATATACTTAGTATACGGAATGTTTTGTAGGCCTAATGATGCGGAAAATCCTTTCGCAAGGATATCGAGATTTCAACGGAGATACACGTTTTGGGGTTCCCTGATAGCGAAAAAGTGGTTCTTTTCAAAACGTCCGTCTGTCAGGCTGTTAAACAGTGAACAACCGTAGCGCCGAAACCATACGTATGATTTCTTCCAAAATGAATGTTCCGCAGCCGATCTGGTTGCACTCGAAGCGCCGCGATTTTGAAAAATATTCTTCAAAATTTGGGGGTACTTTACATAAAGCTCCCTGGACATTTTCAATATTTTCTTAAAAACGGCTTCAATTTGTTTCTTCAAATTTCTTGTAAGGATAGAACAAAATACACTTATAAAGGTGGCATATGTCCCATTTTCACGGTTAACTCTGAATTTTTACAAATTGCAAAAGTTTGAAATTTTTCGGCGTCTTCCTAGAACTACAAAACTGAAGATAGAGGTTTTTCCTTCAAATAAAATTTGTTGTCCAAAGTGAGTTCTTTCATTAACGTCATGGACATTTTTTCGAAAATGTTAGTAGTTTTTGCGCAATATTTGCAATTTTAAAAAACTACAAAAAACAGATTTTCTCAAAAACGGATACAATTTTTAAAAACTTTTTGTAGGGATAGTTCTCAATGTGCTCTATGAGATGACATTGCCAGATTAGCCTATTCTTTTGTATTTTCAGAAATCACAAAAATGAAATTTTTTGACTTGTCTCTCACGTCCTTAATATTTACATTAGCGGCAATTTTTCACATTATTATATTATGAGTACATGTGATTTAAATAACGACAAACCTTTCTCGAAAATTAAATAGTTTTCTGTGAAAACTAGCTCAAACTTCCACATTTTCAGAGACACTCAAAAACCATTTTCTCATAAATGGCTCCAAATTTTTTTCTTCAAACTTTTGGAACGGATAGTGCTAACTGGACTCTTTAATATGACGTGAAGTTTGGTAATTTGGAGTATTTTTTGTTTTTGCGAAAATTACACAAAGTGAATTTTTTTGAAAGATCTCTCACGTCTTTATTATCCACATTACCAGCATTTTGTACAAAGTATTTTATTTGTGAGTTAACGTGGTTCAATGACTTCAAATAAAGTGTTTCGAAAAGTCCATTAATAATATTTTAGAGGACTCTCTCGTTTAGATTTTACCAATGTTCATAAATCTTTGGATAAATATGTCCCTTTTGTCCCACTTGGCCGCTGTACTTTTTTACATTTCGTCCGGTTTGTTCCCATGTCCCATTGGTCCCACTTGCCCCATTTGTCTCCCTTGTAGGTTTGTCCCTCGTTCCATTTTGACCCCTTGTCGCATTTTGTCCTATTGTCTAACCTTGTCTGACTTTTTCCCATTGTCCTGCTTTGTCAATCTGTCTCACTTTGTCACATTGTCCCACTTTGTCACATTGTCCCACCTTGCCCATTGCCCACTTTGACCCCTCGACCCATTTGTCCCCTGGTCCCCTTCGCCTCTTCGTCCTTTGTTCCTCACTTTGTCACACTTGTCCTTTCGGTCCTTCTGCGCACAGCGATTGTTATTTAAAACAGTACCAAGAAACCTATACCAACAACCCTTGCTACAGATCATCGAGAGTAATGGCAATTCTTAACTGATGAAAGTGTTAAATGTTTATTCTGAATAAAAAAATAGAAATAAAAAAAAATATTGTATGTAACACGTCTTCTATTAGTCTTGAAGACGGGGCCGGAAGGTTAACTGAGAGGCGAAGCAATAGCGGAGCCGAGTCCTTAAATACTAAAAATTGTTACATAAATATGTATTTGTGAGAGCTATTTTCTTTTTATTGGGCTGTTTAAATTATAAAAATGTGGAAAATATACATACGTTTACAATGAAACACCTGAGAAAGAGAAAAGTGTTTAGATGTTTAGTAGTTTGAACAGCGAATTACGACGATGGTGTTAATGCCTGTATGTGGCCACTATTGACATGAAAGAACCACATAACTGTTCTCGCTTCAAAGCAAAAATATACGTTTGACCTCTCTGCTTTAAGGGTGCTCTAATTTTACTTTCATGATTTCTAGGAACGGTAGGGAATCTAAAAAAGATTACTCTGCTTCTCCCACCGTTTTTGCGTCAGTCCAGTACAGCACACAACTTGGTTATTGTGAAATTGCAACTTTATTTTAGAGAAAAATAGAACAGAAAAATAGAACATCTCATTGCAAGAAAGTATACCTACACGAAACAAAAACGTTTCTAAATCATTATAGGCAGATGAAAACCTCCAACGAAGTATGATATCCACGTACTAAAAGAAAATCCACGCGTATACTGTATTTTAACCACTATTTTGCGTCATACCAGCACTGCTACTTGCCACCCAGAGGTGACGGTGCTGCCCTCAAAAGTTCTAAAAGTCACGTGTTCTGGACATCTCTATGGGTGAAGATTTGGTCTCCGAGCTCTGCGCGGTGTCCAGAGGGGAATTCCAATTTTGTCTTCGCCTGACACCTGCTGTAACTCAATTTTATGAATTTCGCATGTTATTGAAAGTACACAAGTTCAGTCAATTATTGACGATAGTGAAGGCATTATTTATGATGTTTAGTGAATTCATTTTCTTTTTTATTATGTTATTGATTTAAAATGTACATTTGATTATGAGTCGGTTGTGTACACATGACGGTTCTGGATATCCCTTTCTACTTCTCAAGGTGGGTGCATATTTTCGGTTGCATTTACAGCTGAGTTACAGTCTGTGAGCGATGTTGTGTGTATGGAATATTTTGATTACAAGATATACCAGGGCAGTGAAATTTTCGAATTAAAATAATTTTGTGAAAAACGTGTCGAAGCAATAGTGTAACTTCCACTTGCAAAGTGCTGCAGTGTGATCACCATATATTCGAAACCAAGTTCTTTTTTTGTTTTGTGTGAATTCTATTATCGACAGTTGTCTGAAAGCAGAACTAATACAAAAAATTAAATCCCCAGTGGATATCAAAGCCAGAACAACATGCGCGGAAGGTGTATATATTATACAAGCAAGTTTTCTTGAGCCCTTCTACCCCCACTCCTTTACCAACATTAGTTGAATTAAAAATAAATGATAGCAACGAGCTTTGTAGACAAAGTCTGATAACCAGAAATGTTCGCTCCCGTGTAATAGAAACTATTTTGCATTGAAAACCCAATTTTAAATTTGATATAAAATACATTTTGTCAAAATAACCCTACTCCTCACTCCTCTCGCAACTAGCGAAGCGAGGGCTCAAGAAAACTTGCGCGTATAATACCTGACACCGACACAATACGTGTCTCGCCCATCCAGTGCAATTAGAGTGATATATCTCGGGCGAACTCTACAACTCATTAAAATCAGGAGACTAGCGTAAGAGAAGATATTTTGTTTCTCCGACACCAAACACAATACCAATAACAGATATCTGGCCTTGTGTCCACTGTGAGGTACATAAGGTCTCCGATGATTTCCCTGTAGCAACCTACATCATCAGCCAGTGGTGACATTCCAGGTGAACATCCTAGCACAATTGGCATCGAACTTGAGTTTGTTTCAGCCATGACATATCTAGATAAAACTATCGATGTAAGGGCTTTGGCTGACACAGATTGTATTGTCAACCTTCCCTACCTCAAACCCAAGGTAGCACCCTACTTCACTAACTATAATTTCAAATCTTGCCTGCAGCAGTCTGATGCAATTGTTGTCTTTGACCTACCATCTAACCATCATTTATGTGAAACAAAATAGCTAATTTTTCTTTTAAAAAAATATACCGGGATTTACCATGCTTTGGTTCAAGCTACAGTTTTTAAGAAAGTCAATCAGGAACATATAACAACAATCAGACACATATAAGCATTTCTAACACAGTCCATATAAACTACGTTTTAATTTGCACACATAATTAGTGCTCTCTTCATAATCTTGCGATTGCTTCACAAAACGTTCTCCAACTACTGAACCATTCAAAAAGGCTGTTTTCACATCAAATTGGACGACGTCCAATTTTCTTTGCACAGCAACACCAAGGAGAGCTTTCATGGTCACAAACCTGTCCACAGGACTGATGTCTGTGTAGCCTGGTAGCTGGCTGAACCCCTTCACAATCAATCTAGACTTGTAGCGCACTATTTCATTACTCTCGTTCAACTTGGTCGTAAATACCCATCCAATGATATCGCTCCCTACTGGTAGTCGCATCGACCAAGACTCAGGTGTAATTCTTGTGATGGACTTCAATTTCTTCATCCATAGCAGCGTTCTATTTGTCTGCATCCTATGCCGCCAACATTAGTTGACTTCTGTTGATGCATCCTTCAGCAATATCATCCTTAGTTGTTGACAGTCGGTTGAATTGTCTTTGTAACGTACTGGCTTCCTTGAGATGTAACTGTTCCTCAGCACTCTCGTCTCGCCAATAGCATTTGTTTCACTCACACAGACATGTGGGTGGGACTGATTACACTGACCTGGTCCGTGTTGGTCGGCGCCGTTCATCTTCACTAGTTGTTGCAACACTTCATCCTAGAACTTGTCATCACGGCACACTACAACAGAATGCTTCTCAGGAAAATATACTTTATAACCACGATAATCATACCTAACTTCATATCAAATTTCAGGCTCCACGTCGAACTTTTTGCGTTTTTGTAAGTAAATCCAGGCGAATTTTTGGACCTCACGTGACACTAGCGCCTCGAAGCGGCCAGTAAGCTGGTATATATCTGTTGTTTCTGTTACCGGTGACATTAGGTTATGTGCAGAACATTTCGATAGAAGCCAGATAATACTCAACTTGCACAACTTCCGAAGAAAATAGGAAATATTTAATTGTGAGTAATTTAAGGTGCTAATTATTAAGATTAGTGTGTCATTACTGTTCATATGTAGCAAAGAAAAACGTTAGAAATTTGGAATGTATGAAAATGATTGTAATTATCTCCTTTGTTTACTTTTTGGGTGATCTGTAAATATGAATATGAATGTTGAATATTGCTTTGCAACTGTTCTGTATAAGGGAACATAGAAGGAACCTCCTCATTCTGTTTCTAGTAACAGTAAATAAACTGGCAAATCCTTCCGCCAATGTTATTACTGTAACAGTGTTATGACACTGATGTAATCTCTAAAAAATTATGATTGATCATAAATAAACGTATCCGAAATCTAATAATATAAAGTAACGGGGGTAACACTGCCACATCTTTGTTTCTTTTAAAGTTGTACTTTGTGGCAACAGTCTTCACAATAATTATTTTGAAACATTAATCCTTTACAAAAGTACAATGTTTCTTCAAAATTTTGAAGTCACAGCTTCCATAATTTGAAAGATTTTATTACTTATTTAAAAGCAAGCAGAGTGGCAATGTTACCTCGCAGGGGTCAAACATTGCCACCTCCACTTATTTCCAAGTCTCTGGCAATGTTGCAATGTATGGGAGTTGGATAGGAAATAGAAACACATAAATATGCATCAGAACATTATTAGTCTTTGATATTTGACAGTTTAAATACTCTAAACAGGGATAATTACTGCTATGAGAACTTAGTCTAAAATAAGTTTTATTAACTGTTTTACATTGTGATAAAATGCAAAGGGATTTCTCCTTTTATATTTAGTCTGGGAAGCTTAGCAACAATATTGTATTTTGGCATAACACACGTCTTTACCTTATTTCCTTTCGTGAGTGTGTGTGTGTTTGTTTGTTTCATGTGATTATGTCATCGCATACATCATCGCTTCTTCGTTATTGTACAACTGTACATAACTATTCAGAAGAAAACCCAAATGTTCATATAATTTCAACATTCTGGAGATGTTGAAACCACAAAATATAAAGAAATCCTTTCTGAAACGTCATGTGTCAGATCTCGCTCTGCCGACCTTGGAAGGAATTCTACTAGATATTATATGCTATTTTTAAGTTTTTATACTTTTAAGCTTTCATTAATAACAGCAAATGATAAAATTGGACTAGAATGTGAATTAGGTTTTCAAAAGAATATAATTAAGACGTCAAATTCCTGATCTAGCGTACATAAGCTATGGTACGAGGGCGTGACCTGCGGGACTGTGTTATTAGACTGTGTACATGCGACCAAATTATTTCGGGAGTGTTTGCAGCAGAGAACTATATAGGTCACCTTCGTCTATTTGCTTGCTACGTAGATTGATTTTTGTTTGCACCTCATTGAACTTAGCAAGATGACCCTGTATTCCCCTTGACCACTCTCATTCGGTGTTTTGGAATGTATAGCGTAACAAGTCTATTTTGTCCACCATAATAACCTGTGAGTACGTGATAATAACCGATGCATCTTATCTCGCATATCTATGTCATTATCGCAAGTTGCAACACGAAGTAGCGGCTTTGTTTCGAGTGACATTAGTCGCTTCCTAGCCTTGCAGTTTGCTTTCACCCACTAACCAAGTTGAGATGTAAGATCCCTTACACCTACTCGGACTTCAGGTTTCTTTATCCATTGATTACATTATATACTACATCACATTCTAGCACTTAGGAATGCACCCAGTGGCCCAGTTTTCGTCCCCACTTAACTTATCAAGTTGTTGCTTCTTTCTGCTCATATTTTGCAATTCTTGTACAGATTATTTGTCTGTCTAGTCCGTATGTGCACGCGAGTGAACACGTGCTTGCGACCGTTACAAAGGTATTTCGGTTATGTTATTTCTCGTCGAAATCATACACTCTTCGTCTCAATAAATATTCAATAAACGAAGCTCTTCTACCTTGTTTAGGTCCAGTATGCTTCTCTATATTTTTTCTACGAATATCACTATCACAATTCCTCGTCACCAGCAGTTTTATCGGTTACTCTTGAACTACACCGGACACAGAGCGAACCAAAGGGAAGCCGCTAGAGCGCGCTCTTAAAACTGAATATGGTCTTTCCCTAATATTTACAATTGAAAATTTATAATTACTCCCGAGGCTAACTAGGAATTGTGTGCGACCAATGGCCTAGGTGCTGTATAGTACGGAAGTTTGAGAGGTCATAATGATACGCGTTCTTGCATTTTGCTAGCGTCTGCTTAAAAACTCTCAACC
Source organism: Acheta domesticus (assembly GCA_031308135.1). NCBI lineage: Eukaryota > Metazoa > Arthropoda > Insecta > Orthoptera > Gryllidae > Acheta > Acheta domesticus. The sequence continues at coordinate 128,695,545 of JAHLJT010008446.1, read as the reverse complement.
GAAAGGTTCAAAATATATTCTTTTATCCCACAAACGTGTAAAGAATATTGAAGAAAATGGATTAAACATTTATTTCAATACTAAAATACATATGTAAAAGAAGAACCGAATCCTCGTTTCACCCAAATGCTCTGTCAGCCAACGCGCGATGCGACGGTGGGAGGTGTCTACGATGAGATACAAAAGAACACGCAGAAGATAAGTTCAATAATATCAATTAATTAAATGCTATTTGCATGCAATTAAATGCAATTAAAATTGAATTTACTCATTCAATCACAACCGTCAAATAAAACCTCGTTTCTTACTGTAAGAATTAGTTGGCGTTGCTCGCTTCACCGAACAATAAAGTCTAGTGGATTTTTTGAGGGAAGTAAGGGAAAAATATCTTCCCACAAGACGGGCTGACGTGGTTATGGCTAGGGCATGAGGTCCATAACTAATTAAATTCGATTTTAGATTATACTATAGATTTGTGTTGAATGTTTTCTTCGAAATCTAACAGATTCAATTATTGAAAAATATTTTAATTTGTTAGAAAAATGTATTAACTTTTTACTTTATATATGTCTATATAAATTCGTTTTTTAAATATTTTAATGTTTTTGTTCTTCCTACTTCTTCCAGTTTTTTTCAACTTCAGGGGATGTCGACGTCGACTGTCCCACGCCGGGTATACACTATGTCCCTCATGGCAACACACATTAATCTTTTACACTAGACACACTTGCGGGCATCTCGGTATGTGTTCAGCATATTGTGATGGCTTTCCAGGACAACACACATAGACGAAAGACAATTGACAAACAACCATACCCACGGTGGGACTCGAACCCGCGACCCTTAAGACCGAGGCGCTGAGACGGCAAACACTTTAGCCGCATTGGCCATCCAAGTCGTTTTCTTATCTTAGTATTGAACTACGTAAAGGGAATTACTTCTAAAAATATTGAAAAAATTAAAAATAAGCATAAGTGTTACGTAACAGTAAGACCCTTGCCCTAGCAAGAAAAAGGGACCTCACCCCAACTCAGCGTAATTTTGCCTCAATCCCGGGTTAGTGTTACTTAATTTTTGGACGAGACCTAATTCTACCCCCGACCACACTGCGCCCACTGCGTCAGCTCTGCCCCGCCGGAAGGGGAGAACGTTCCCTTAGGCGACGGCCTCGTCGCACACCCACGCACCGCAGGAGCGCAGGAATAACAACAGGCATTGCCATTGTGGAACTTCAAGCGGGGTTTTCTCCAGCCAGTTATCTTGAATCAGCGGGGCAATGTCCCAGCCAGAACAAGCTCAAAGCTCCCGGCATAGTTGGCAGTGAAGTGCATGTAAACTAAGTGTGTGTAAATAAAGGATGAGGATACGTCAAGGAAGAGAAAGGAAAGATCGCGCGCGTTCGTGGCCCGTTTGTTAGGGTACTGCTCTGCCATTGAACGGACAAACCACGCAAAACTACCGATCAGAGCAGCCGGCCACGAAAATTCACCTCCAGACTGTTGTGGCTAAGGATGCGGGCAGGAACAGAGAAAATGTTAAACTCCAACAACATAAATTTATTTCAACTGCGCTCTGAAGTTCCAAAGTCGTAATCCAAAATACAATAGCCTTTTCACCAATATACCAGAAGATTTACCAAGAGTTACTAAGCCACGAATATGCTGTAAACCGAAGTACCAAATCAAAATGCAGGGTCGATATACAATATCAAACTTTAACTTATAGTGCGATTTTTTAAACTCTGCCCCTCAAGCCCCTATGGCCACGATGGAACACCACACAGCATTTCGCGTCTTTCTCCGTCGTGCCGGTAGAAGGCGCATGTTCGCAAGCACTGCTTGATACGGTCGCGATCATGCGGTATCTGGCAGCACGACTCTGAACGTCGCGAATTACCGTGACATATTCCATCGTGATGACGGGCCTTGAGGGCGAGTTAGACAAATCGCAGTATAACAACGTTCGGCTATCGCTTCCCTATTTCTAATGCGCCGCGCTGGCCACCGGCGCAGCATATCAGCCGCTGCTCCGACGCCCCTCTCCGCCGCCTGGTGAAGGGGAGAGGCGGGGCGGCCGCCCCTAACAGCGCGGCGCCCTCCGCGGCTGCTCCCGCGGTGTTGCTGCGTGGCGGAATGCGGCAATTCTCCCCGCGGCTGGCGAGCGACCACACTAGTGGCAAGCGCTTCAATGACCGAGACCGCCACTTCACAGACAGTCGCTGAAATGGATCTACCTATGTAGCTAGTGCCACCGTCGGGACTCGAACCCTAGGGCCTCCCGGTCAGAGGCACCACAGTGACGTCAATTGATGCCCTGAGCCACCTAAGTCAGTGAAATCACCTGGTCTTCTCTTCATCTGTCACCTAAAAACCCGACGGACGGCACCCGTGCGGAGACTAGCGAGGCATAGTGCCAGATACCCAGTATCTGTACGGAACATAGGTGTCTTCACGTTTTACCTCGCCGGTTGAACGTTGTTCTCCACACCATACCTTCTCAATGCCTACAACCGAATCCCTTTGGCTTCAGAGAACCTTGAAAAGACTGCCTTGGCGAGACCATTCGGTCTTTTCGAGTTCCCATAGGTCGTACGAGCTCAGAATTGCAGCACAAAACTTCCAGTTTCATCGATGAATGTCTTAGTGGTTGTACTTCTGCTTTCCGTACACTGATGACGCGCCAGGAGACTCTTCCTTGGAAGCCCACGAACAAGTCATGAAAGTTTTCCATTGATTTTTCGGAGTACGGCATACTTGTGAGCTCCGCGAAATGCATTGCCCACTCTTCGGAAGTGAAGATCGACATCCAGATCACGGCCTCTGGTAACTGCATGCCTCCGGAGCGTGTACCCGCCCTACGGATGTACCCAACACCAACTATCGTGCGCGAGCTGTGTCGTTACTCAGGTATGATAATGGTATTTTATGCAATTAGTTAAACTTTATTGTATTAGTTCGTGTTTTGAAAACGAGCGACATTATAAGCGAGTTTTCTAATTCCAACGAATGTAATCAACCACATACGCGATTTACGTAAACTATCGTATTTGTACAGAGCGAATATTTTATTAGTGTGACGGCCCTCACTCGTCAGGGAACGGCGGGCTGAACTTTCCTGTAAACGCTGCCAACGGGAAGGTTTCAAGGTCTCGTCCTGCAAAAGGCGTGCTTCTAGTCTTGTTGCAGAGCACTAATCAACTTTTACTAAGACTACTTCTCTCACAAGTCCCTTCTCGAGCAAGTGTTACTGACCACGTCTTTCTCTCCAATGTCTTTTTCACCCGAAGGCATTAACCCCCCAACTCACACCCCCTCTCCAATCATCGCACCATATCCCCGCCCCCTACTCCGATCATCCAATAATCATCTATAGCTGTAACGCTCGCAAAAAAACCATCATGGCGGACGTACCTTTGGTGAAGCTTCAGAGGCATCCCCCACCCTGCGGCAGCTGAGATTTCCCCTCTCGGCGATAAGGAAGCGCGGAGGCGACAAGGAGAGGCGACTTCGAAACGCAGCGATCGCACAGGCCGTCACTCGTCATCACTGCCCTCATCGTCAGACGAGGAACTCGCGCAGCCAGGAGTGTCCAAAGAAATGATTAATTCATCAATGTGTTGGTCCATCACACAATCCTATTACTCAAACCCTTTTTCAAGACACGGGTTATTTTCGGTTGATCGTTTGGACAACCCTTTCTGTAGAAACACGTAAGCTGCCTTACGTCTGATCCTTCTCACTCGTCAATGTGTTATTGCCAAACACAGTGTTGAATTACCGCGCGACCCACGAGGAAAAGACAGAGATCTACGTATGTTGGGACAAAGAGCGCACGCAGCCGGGATAATATTTGTAGCTTTGGAGGGGGAAGCCACGTTCGTGCATGCGCAGTGGAAGATTTTTTTGACTTTGGGAGGCCTATAGGATTTTGAGTGTGCTGGCTCAGTGTCTCTCATTGGCTGTTTCCCTAAATGGGTTAGCGTCTCAATGGATACTCGCATGTGTTCCCGAAACGTCCATAGTTATATTGTTTGTATTGAATTAGTATTTCCGAAGGCAATACGCTACTGGGCGCATTAACGCATCTCTGCCATCCAGATGCTTGTACATTGCGGGAGATCAATATCTCTTCCAATTGTCTGCTCCATCACACGGTCAATTTTGCCTGACTTCGACATCCGAAATGTCGGGAGGGGTGTGTCATTGTTTGGTTGTGACACGCTTTCGTTTTCTTTCTCAACCCAAACCCGCTCCGGGCCACCCCTGCGCCCGCTCCGTCTGCGTTGCTTGCATGCGCTGCTCTTTAGTGACGCCTGTCACAGAGCATGAAAACAAGCACAGCTTTCTCTCGCACGTGCATATGTCTACGGCTCCACCCGAAATGTCTTTGATAACGTTTTTATTTTCTTTCTTGTATTTGTATGATGTGTGTGTTACATCACAATATATGCGACAAATCCCCACATGGAAAAAGAATTAAGGCACAATATACAGGAACATATCTGCAATACCACAGGGCATCCATTATTGAGTGATTCAAAATTTTATTTAAATGGCAAGAATGTATCAGAGCCACGATTCCGTCATCTATAATGTAAGTGCAATTTAAACTTTCCGGTAGCGAAAAGCCATCTTCCCTCTTCGGCGATTCTACCGACCGCGATGTCTCGATTTCCCCGGCATCCGTGGCCTCATTTGCCGAGGCCGACCGGAACTTTATAAAATGATTGCACTGCATAACAGCATTACAAATTTATACGAAGACTTCAATTTAATATTGGGGTATATCTTAATTGTGACGTCATGGGTATTAGACGTCTTAGCGAAAAAACGATGGTCGGCTGTTTCGTTTATCGTTACTTCACGATTCTCTTGCTGCGTTTGGCTGAATGTTTCATTATGCAATTATTCGTGACATTAACGGCAAATATGTCATAGTCTGTACCATAATGTCCTTTATGAACGATTTATTGTAACGAAAAAGGTCGTTTTTCTACTACCATTGTCCAATTCTGCCATTTGATGGATGCGACCCGTTGCATAATGATACTCATTATGGAAAGGATTTTGAGGTGCAAATAATGATCGTAAAGGAGGGAGAAAAGGTTCTGAAAATACATGCAAAAAGGATTAAGAAAAGTGCTGCTGAAACAACTGTATTAAGGTTTATACCAGTTACATGAAATCAGTTTCTAGAATATGCGTATCATTTTTGCACCAAATGTTTCTTCTTCATAGAATCCGTAAGAGGTGATTCACAGTATTTTATCCAACACGGTAGTAGACAGAAAGCTGTTGAACAATTGCCAATACTGACTGAACTTATTTTTCCCGTCGATCGCATAGTAG
>JAHLJT010008446.1:128608233-128689197 GCA_031308135.1 Acheta domesticus | reverse complement strand
ATTATTTAGGAATTTTACCATTACCTTGTCTCGCTGATTTACTAATCAGTAGTTTTGTCAAAAATGACTTACTTAAGGACGGGAATATATTTTCAGCAAACGCCGATGACTAGAAGTATAACACACGACGTAGTAATCATATTCATCAGGTGGCAGTATCAACAGGTCACTAAAAAAAATCCACATACAATTCATGTACATTACTCTACAACACTTTGCCGCATGACATTAAACGATTAAATTCGATAGAAAAGTATAAGTCCCAAGTAAAATGTTTTCTGCTGCATAACTGTTTCTATACATTCAAGACTATACCGAACATCAAAAGGAAAGTAACATTAATTTTAACAATTATAGTTAATGTAATTATTTACCATTTGGACTGTATAATTCGAAAGAACCTGTAACAAGTACTGTACCACAGCTTCTTGGTTATGGCCCCCATCTCGATCAGGTGTTTTCGTCCAGTTTCCCTGATCCTTTGAGCAAATGCTGAGATGGCCTCTTGTTTTGCTTCTGGGCATAAATGTAACATCATTATTTGTGCACGTCTTCTAATTTCAATGCGAAATATAGTTATTGAAATTATTGTTTTCCATATTGTCGCGGCAAAAAGTATTATTCTTTCATGAAGAATATGATGAGGGTTAAGGGCACAAATTTATAGTTAATTTACCTTTGAAAAATATATTTTATTATATAGGAGCGAATATTTTGTCAACAAAACTCGAAAAAAAACTCTCTTTTCTGTATTCAAAATTCGACTAGAATATGGTTTAGGATAGAGTCCACAGAATTATGAAAACGTGCACAAAATTCACTTCTCCCCATAGCTCGTCATATGCAGTTTTTAACTGTTTTTTGACGTAAATAAATAAATAGTTTTGGCCACCAAAACTACTTTTCTAAGAGCTTCCTATTAGTTACTTTGCTACGTTTGATGAAAATCACAATATGTCATAAAAATATAACAAAACATTCAGAATTTGCCGACAGCACACATGCTCTTCGAACAAAAACTAGCAGGAAAAGTGAACTCCGAAATCTCTTTTCCCGCGACAAGCCACCAACTCAGTGGAGCCAACTCGAGCACCGCTTCACGATCGCGTGCAAAAAGTAACTGTTAACACCGTCTTGCTCGTAAACTTTGAGGTAACAGCTTCTCGCATACAGCCTACGTTCAATGAGTTGACACTTACTTCACATCAAATATTTCGAAAAATATTGTGATTTATATAAAAACTAGAAAAGCAACTAATATGAAACTCCCAGAAAAGTTGTTTTGACGATAAAAATATCACAAAATTTTGAGTTAACACCTTCATGCACTAAGCCGTTCAATTAAGCTTGCTTGTACGAACATTTTAATTTTTTTAAAGAAATAACTTTATACGAAATATGATTCACTTCAAAATACAGTTTGACTCCGGTTATAGAGAACGTCTGGGAACTAACATTTGCAGTTCACGATGCCAAAATTAAATATAATTTCTCTGTAACGATTGATTTTATTAATATAGAGATACAGCACAATACATTAACACAAACTAAAACGCATAGAAAACTTCATTTGTTCTAAAAACAAACTATTATCTTCAATTGTTTGCCTCGTCTTTTTTTCATTAGTAATTTCTCTAGACCCTTCTCCAGTTTGTGCTCTCTCCATACTTGATTCCACATTGTCCTGTTTCTAACCCGCAACATTCACCGTGCTGGATACTCAGATCGTCATGAAATTTTACCAGTTTGTTCAGCACCTTTCAAATCACATAAGTGCCAATTTTGAAGTGCTTCGAAGCATTGCTAGTAGTGTTTTGGCGAAAATTAGAATTCAGCAGTGGCGTAGCGTCAGGGGACGCTGAGATGCTGAGCATCCCCGTATATAATATTAATAAAGAAACCTAAATATTGTATTGATAATCTTACAAGTGGTCCGTTGAGCGAAACACGTTTTGTATTAATATGAAATTGATTTCTTATGATGAATTCGGCGTATCCACGAAATTGAATTATCTCTTAAATAGATTACATATTATTTTAGTCTGCAATGAACGAGTGGTCCTCATTGCCATTCGCGTATAAGAATTAAAGCTCAGCCATTGCATAATTTGTTTGCAAGACATCGGCAGTCCTGACTGCTATGAGGATTTTGTGGGAAGCGCCTACACCGTCGTAAGTAGTCGAGATCGTGGAAGTAGTTCCAATGTATCTGCGTTGTGTTGAGTTCGCCTGTTAGATGAAGTAGTTAATAGTGACATTTTGTGTTATTGTTGAGCATCCCCAAACGTGCGAGTCACGCTACGCCACTGGTATTCAGACCTTCCATGACAGTTACACCCCACACGCACATTATCAGATTATCTGTAGGCAGGGTCTTGCCTTCGAGGGCATGTTGAGGGTAAATCTCAGTTTCACTTTTCATTCTTCGGGCAAGATGACAAAGGAATTATACAAGAAATTCATAACAGAAGCTGTTTTAAATCAAATCACAGGAAACAAAGTTTTGCTTCTACTGGACTCTTATGGGCCTCACAAAGACAAAACATTAGTTCAAACATTACGCAGGATGAATTAGAAATTCACCTGATCCTAGAAAAGATCTCATCACTTTGTCAGCCACTAGACCTGCATTTCTCCCGAACGTTCAAGAATATGGCCTGAAAACTCTTTGATGTGGCAAGGAATCATTCAGAGGTTCACATTCCGCAGAGAGACATTTTAAAGCTGCAGTCACTGATGTACAGTCAGTTTCGTTCATCTAGATTCAATTTGTCCCATCAGGATGGCTGGAAATTAGCAGGACTTGCTTACAACGCAGAATTTAAAATCCTACAGAAGTATAGACATATAGAGGGTTTGGTGTCTTCATAGTCCATGTTTTACTCATTTTTTTTGTTACATATCGTTATTGTGAAAATTGTGTGTTAGATTCATGAGTGAACTTTATTTTTATTTACTTATTTATTTTTCATATTGCATGTTTATTTTTATTTATTTACTGTTTACGAGTTTTTGTGCATTTATAAATGTGTATATAAATAAATTGCACAAATAAATAATAACGTTAGTATGCATTCAATGGTAGCATTTGAATTACTCATGCATGTTTTCTTGTCCTTTTGAACATGCAATGTAAACAACTGTCTGGTCACTCAACATGCCCTCCGATGGACGACCTTGCCTACAGATAAGTTGATAACGGTCGCGCGGTGTTTGAGCCGTAGGGCCAGCGGCGGGCAGCGATTTCCGCTCTTCCACAGGCGGTAAGATCATAGAAGATCTGAATACTACTTGTCGCAAAAACACTACATGCAATGCTTCATAGGAATTAAAAATTTGTACTTATGGCTATTGAAAGGTGCTGAACAGGCTGATAAAATTTATGTCGATCTGAGTATCCAGCATGGTGAGTGTTGCGTGTGTCATAATGAAAACCTTTCAATGCCTCTTGCACTGTTGGAACACCGTGTCGCTCTCCCAAGCGTATTTACTCCTTAAATAACCTAAGAGATGCTTTCGGGAGCGGGATGGCGCACAAGCGGCTAATGAAACATCGCTTTTCTGCAAGTGGCACGGCGGATATCGCCAGGCAGTGGCAGTCGCATTCCTCCGGTCGCCTACGTAGAACTCAAGGCGCTTGTCTTGCGGAATACCGAGTTACACCAAGATTAAAACGGAAGCAAACAATTACACGTCGCCGTTGTAGCCTACGCAGAGCACGGCCGTAGTTTCACCGGTGAAATTGCACAAGGTCATCAGGAATGTCCCCATCCCGGGTCCTCCTCGATAACCTTTGACCCACTCCTAGTTTTTTCCTGTTCCCTAGTGTAGTAATTTGTGACACTGAGGCATTCTTTTCCTGGATGTAATTAATTTCCAGAATGAATTTCCTATGTTCACTATAACAATCTCCTTATGCTTATTTGGAAAGTGAAACGGGGCCAGTGAGTAGGGGCAATACAAGCGAAAATTCCCTCAATCCCAGTTCACTGCAACCAGGCGACTGTATATTAATTATTAAATAAGAGGCCCCCCATGGAACTACCGCCCAAGCCCTTTTATTTGGACATCCTGCATACACTTAACATTTTCCTTACTGCAGTACAACGGGTTCCTTATCCTTTGAAAGACTTACAATAATGATGTGAATTAATACTGAACAAAACTGATACTGATATGAACACACAGAATCGATTATACTATTTGACAGCACGGTGTCCAAGGGTGTGTGTGTGTGCAAGCGATGTGTAGTTAACTCTGATCCGAGCCACAGTTAAGCGAATCCAACAGAAAATGATCATATCATTAAATACTTTCGTTATTCCATTAAGATCAACAATAAACTTCGGTTTTTATTTCTTGGTGCGTCGGGGTGTCTCATCAAAATGGAATATCTCACGGCATTTCGCGTCGTTCTCGGTTTGTGCGGCTAGGAGTCGCATGATCACCCGCACAGCCCAAGTCGCTAACATGCGAATCCTAGCGGCACAACCAAGAACGACGGGAAATACCGTCATTCCATTTTGACTGTACACCCCCACACGCCAAGAAAGAAAAACCTAAATACTAAATATTCATAGCACTTGCTAACTTTCGACAAACTTATCCCATAGCGTTAGCCTCAACACAAACCACAGTACAACCAGTAAGTCCTACTGCTCTTCCTTGCAGTAGTATTAACTTACATCACTACCCTTTAACATGAGAAATGATCTTGCAGTCCCGTGGAAAGGATGTAGACCTCCCAGCTCACCAAGTGGTTTCCAACATTTCACAGGACAAAATTTTCAATCATTCAAAATTTCATATAATTTCTCATATTCAATAAATTGTATTAAAGATTTTACTGTAGATCAACATCACAACTTACCTTGTGAAAATGTTTAGGAAGGTGAAAACCAATCTGGACAAAAAAGTCGCAAAGGAGGAGGCCACACAAAATACAACAGAAGTTTACTTATATGGTTCACACAGCAATTGTACATTTTATGAGCTGTTGCCAACAATTTTTAAAGGCTGCTCCACACATTCACCAAGCAGCTATGTTCAGCGAACATTCTTTGATGTGTCCAAAAGAGACAATGTGGTTGGTAGGGTAAGCACAAAGTTTGTTGCTCTGCTAATGGCAACTCAACCACACAATTCAGATTCACTGGTGGATACTCTCAGACTAGCAAATGTATGAAGCAACCTTAAGGTACCAACTGTACAACAAATATTTGCACAATTTGTGTAAAGGCAATGAATTAGGTGATCTTGGTGAACAAGTGGAAAATAAACTTAACTCTCTCTTCAAAAAAAAGAATCATGCCTAACAACATTAAATGTCAATTATGCATTCGGTAGGCTTAGGCATATTTGTGTTTAATGCATACGCTAAAGCATTATTACACACATCAATACATATTGCATAGTCAAAAGTGACATCCACATGTACCCAAATGTACTTTGTTATAAAACACAACGAACACTGAAGTTATACACCGAGGGTGGATTTTGATGACCTAAAATATTATCAAAAACGATCAATAAAATGTATTTAAAATGCCCGAAAAGCAAAGAAAAATTATGTAAATGAGTGGATCAGAACAGTCGGATGAACAAAATGTTGGATGTTACTGATTTAATCTATGATTTCTCCTTTCATTCAAGGGAACTCAACTGGCAATAGCTTGTTTGGACTGTTCCTTACCAGAAAATATCAATATTTTAGTTTTCTTGAAATTGAACCAAAAATAGCTGTAGTACTGATAGGCATCACACAGTCTGTGGACAACATTTGTTGCATCTTGTATATATTGTTTGAAGCAGGTGCCAATAAAAGTAATAAAATCAGCGAAAAATGCTTTAAAAATGACAAGGTTAAAAACTCATTAGTTGAAAATTGAGTTATAAAAATTGCTCACTTTACTTTTACCACAACATAACATTATCTGTACTAAAAAAAATGAATTTCATTAAAATCCACCCCTTGTTAATCATAGGCTGAAAACTGAATCATGTTGGTCACCTATAGTGTCCCATAATTAAAACTCCATTCTGCTTGCAGGTTTTCATGGCGCATGTTCACAAAAAGTCAGCTGTATTAACTCGCACTTAAGTTTTTTATTGGTACTGACTGGACGAGTAAAAACGGCATCCTTTCCCAGGAAGTAAACCATCTCAAATGACTCTCCTAAAAGGGTAAAATTGGAAGAGATGATTTGAAGAACAAGAAGTATGTGCCCCTGCACATTATCAAGTCTGGAATATTATCATTACTACAGACTTTACATAAAATCACATAAATGGATAGAAGTCAGAGTTAGATTTTATCTTTATAAAAAATTACATGAATAAAATTGAAATTAACAATAACATTTAGTTTCAAAAATATTTGATGTTACAGATATAAAATTCTGCATAAAATGGTGTCGGGGTCCACCAGAGGCCTTAACCATGTGCTAATGTACTTGTGTTCATGTTGGGAATTACTCCATAGTTTAATTGAAACTTCAATTCCTTGCACTGTAAGAAGGCAAATTTAGCACAAACGTCTCCCATAACTAGTCATTCTTTCTGGTTAAGCATGTCAGGAAAACATCTCCACTAAACTGTATTTCCTAATGTATTCTGCAGAACACAACACAACCGACAGCCAGGATATTTATTATTTTTATTTCTCCACAGAGAGCTTTCCCTTCTTGCCTATCATGAATAGAGTGCTAATGACCAAAACCCAATGCACAAAATCATACCTCCAATTAAATTTTCATCATAGCTTGCAATTACTGACAATTTGATGTAACATATCCAGGAAACCAATTAACTATCAAACAAGTACGAAAATTATGTATATCGCCCAGCTTCTAATTGATATTGGTGACATCGAAGTACAATATAATTATTTTCAGTACACACCAGCTATCAGCAACTAGACCACTGTCTACACAGATTTACTTTAAAAGTGGTGAAGTAGATACTTCTAACAGAATGCTCAAATTTATCTTACACACAAATTTTAAAACTCAACTCGGAAAAAAATAAAATAAAAGTCAAGAATTCAGAAGCTGTTTATTGGTGTCACATTTTTGTTATTGGCACAAAAATTAAAATCATTCTGTCCATAATTTAATGGTATATTCTCAACAGAACAATGTGAGTGTCCCACACAGAACAAGGCAAGGTTTCAATGATAAAATCACAATATACACAATTAATCCCAATGTTATTTACAAAGAAAAATCATTAACTTTTAAATACATGCAGATCCCCAGAGATTTGCCAAGGGGTGGCCAATAACAAAATAAAAAAAATAAAACAAAAACATGTTCAGAGTTCACAGTAAGTATTTCAATAGCATCAATTTGGGTTAAACTACACGATCACTGCTGGTAATCCGCAACTGCTGGTGATCTCATTGCCAGAAAAGAAAAATCAGAAGTTATTACATATTATTCTGATACAATAAAACAGTATTTTCTTTTCACAAAAATTCTCCATTGATCTTTAGAATGAATTGATTTTCATAATCTCTAAGGGAAGATTATTCTCAAGAATTGCCCCGAGAATTTTACAGAATGTTGATGTTAGACACCTGAATAACAGAAATCTTTGTCACACAGCTGCCCAGACATTGAATAAGGCACCTGGTCGAGTGCTCCTAAACTAGCAGCTCAGTTCTAACCGATTTTTTGATGCGGCACCCAAATGCAAACAAGCTGTATGTATGAAATTCTTAATATTTTGATAGCATGTTTGAAACATATCTCAGGACAAAATAGTCTATGTGGGACACACGTTACAGCAAGCCACATTTAAAAGAATGAAAATGGCTACTAAAGACCATTTCAGTTGTCAAGAATATCTGGCTAGGGATTTGATGATCACTTAGCCAGAACCCCATTGTCACTCTTTTGTATGTTAACAGAAATACAAAGATATCTAAGAAATAAACAAAAACTTTTGTTTTAAGTCTCCGTAGATAAACCACTTAGTAAACGCAGGTGTTGTCTTCCTTCACATAATTAGGTCCATTATCTAAAACTGCACAAGTGAAGATTTTGTACATCTTTGTTTATATTTTATTTTCCCTCTGAGAGGTTTTAACATTGTAGGCCAGTGTTCCCAAACCACCAGTCACGTACCACTTTGCACTAAGCTATGTTTGAGCCACTGATGAGCTCTTGTAAGTTCAAACCAGTTGTACGTGCATCATATGTGGGGGGGTAACACTGCTACACAAAACCAATACAAGCACATCAAACAAATTCTGAAGAATCTGCTTGGGCAAATGCAAAAATAATCCCCATTTAACATGACACTGCATTACCTAAATGGTAACCATGGAGAATTTACTAAGAAAATCTTTTAGAGATACCAAATTAACCCGGCAGAAACCTTGAAATCGATCTGAACACTGGACATGTACTCTCAGATCTCTGGACCTGAAACAATAATCTTCCATTAATTCATGAGGTATGTTACAAGGTTTGCAAACTGTGCATCAGAGGAACAATTACAAGCACAGTGTGTCAGTCACTACATTCAATAGAAGAAATTCCTCCAATTCACTTACTCTTGGGATTAATAACATAATTTCTGAATTACAGTAGAACCCAACAAATCTGAAATTTCAGATAATACAGACAAAATACGGGTTGGAGGGGAAAAAAAAAATAAAAAGCTTATTTCTAATGCAAAGAAATGATTTTATACTTCTTGTTGATCTGAACAACTAATATAATTGAAACAAATTGTCAAAATGAAACTTTTATTGCACTGGTAACTACGGCATATTTCACAAGTTTATGTAACCGTAATCTTAACTTAGAGGAACTGACAAATTCAGTTATCTATTTGACATAAGAAACTGAGCCCCTACACTACATTGCCATTTTCTTACATTGCACGCTACATTGCATTGTGTCTAGTAATCCTATAAATATTAATGTATATGTAAGATACATATACATACTGCATATGTATCTTATATAATATACAGTACTATTGAAAAATCCAATTTATACACGCAGCAAGATCATATCCATAAAAAATGTAAAAAATTTACAGTTATTAATAGGGCCCGGATAATTTTGTACCAAAAATAAGGAAAATATGTACATATGTATGTATTAAAATGTATAGAAATATGTACTAAAAAGTAAGAAATATGTAACCAATGAAAAATGTAAATATTTAATTATTATATCAATTCACTTTATTAAAATACTTTTGCTTAAATATTGAACTGTACACTTAATATACTCGTAAAGACCAAAATACTCCTCATAATTCGGTTATTTAAAATGAGAACAATGAGAAACAAAATTTGTTTCAAATACTTAGAAATGAAACTTTTCCTATTATGTTTGAGGGCCTTGCACCGACCAAGTGTTCCACATCGCACAAAGTTACTGCTGTTAACTTTTGTCCCAACATGTCACTGTTCAATTCTATTTACGGATTAGGGAATGAAAATATGCTGGTGGATATTTAATCAATTTACTCTTAGCACAAATTCTGCTTTCTTTAATGATGTTCTTACCCCAGACACTATTGCTAGACTTCTCTGAAAAGATACAACAAACTGCCTTTGACAGATTCCCAGTCTGCGTTACCACAAGGTTTAAGCTAAACGCCATGAATTATTTCCTTTCCTTTTCTTATCCAAAAGCTGCAGTGCCACATCGTGATTTTCCTTCGATTTTCACCTCACTTTTACAAAAAAGGGCTAAGGCTCACGTGTAACAAACTGGTAAAGAAAACTGTTAATGGCGATTACTGAGTTGCGTTGGTGCATGCAATTTTTGGAGAAGGATATTAAGGTCAAGGGAGACCTCTGGAAAATGCGTCGTGGGTTGCGAATTATTGCCTGCTAGACATTATTTTCATACCCGAACTTTTTTTCCGAGCAGTATTTTGTTCTTAGTTATACTCGTGCTGAAATGTAGACACTGAAAGCTTTGTAGTACAATAACGCCTTGCCCTTTCGTAGGATGTAGCTTGCTGCAATATTAACATATTTACGCAATGCAATAGTGCCAATTTAGAAAGAGGACTGCAGGAAACTTGTGTCTGAGAATGCTGAATTGTTTCTGTGTGATTCCTTGTCAAAAACATATAGGATAATGAAGAATTATACAAAAAGAATTCAGAAAACCGAAAACATTACGAAATATTTAAAAAAATGTACTTTTGAGTAAAATAAGTAAGTACATGTACTTTTGGGTAAAATATGTAAATATATGTACTAAAGAGTCAAGGTTTTTAGGCATTAATCGACATGAAAAGTAAATATATCGTGTTTTTGGCTTGATGGAGTTAACTTATGGAAATAGGTAATTACATAATTATCCAGGCCCTTGTCATTAATAAATTCAGCATAAACTTATGGGGAAAATGGAGCAAGATCTCAAAAGATACACCAGAAATAATGTAGGGTGGGAAATTTTGAAAGCAGAAAAGAAAAAAAGACAGCGGAAATTGGGTTTTATGATGAAAGGAAAAAAAGCTACATTGGAAATTGGGTTTTATGATGAATGAAGCTAACGCAGCAAGGCAAATGGTATCATATAATTATATAATGGTAATATATAATTAAGGAATCAACGCACAACAGATAAGACTCCTGTATAAAAAATATACAATATTTACAATCTACACTATATCTACAATACAGATACAACTAGATAGAGAACGAAACTATACCATTACTCTGGAATTATTTTAATACTTACTGTATGAAAAGGTTTCAATAACGTCTGTCTCTGGAATCTGAACGTGATCGCCTAGGTGATCGGCTCCTGGATCTGGATCGACTGTGAGAACGCCTACGTGGGGAACGTGACCTAAAAAGAAATTGATCATTTAACCTACAACATATTTGGCATTTCCAAGTCTGAAGAGCTGCTAAAACACCAGATCTGCAATAGCGCTAAGATAAAAGGCACAAGAGCAATACCATTTCTCACTCTGACTACTGAATTTACATGAATACAAGACACTATGAACAAAGTGTTATTTACACAAATAAAAACACGAAGCAGATGAACTCATCATTACCAATATATAATGTGTCAGAAGATAACTATTTTCTCTGAACAGACCAGATGTATTTTTTATTGAAGATTTACAATTTTTTAGTAGAATATTCATTTTTGTTTAATTTCTGAGACGACCAATAAATGTTTACAGAGAAGATTTAAGCTCAAAACTAATAACTGAATGTAGACAAGACGCAATATCAAAATTTATGATTAAAAGAAGCAGAGTCCAGCTTACTGTTATCTAGTAAACACAGGCAACCAGAACCACAATCTCACAGAAATGTCACTAATATGTATGTACATGCTGAATACTGGACCTTTTTCGCTTACCACACATTAAAATTAATATTATCATCTTCAACAAATATCAGTCATCCATAATATATGTACACAAACTGTTATTATTCTGAAACACTAATTCAGGGCAACACGTTTCATTAACAATGTCCTACTTGCAGCACTATGGTGCGTGACTACAGGCTTGAACTCATCAGTTCACACTATCAACATCAATGCAAGCAATTGGAAAGGAGAAAATTATCATGTACCACACACACACACTCTCTCAGTCAATCACTTCCAAAAAAACACCCATAAAACATATCTACCATAAGTAATTTAAATCCACGGGAGCAAGTAGAACACTACCCAATTTGAACGCAGTCTACAGATCTTGCAGATTTCCTACATTATACTCCCATTAAAATGATACTAAAACAAACCACTACAAATAAAAACAGATAAATTTACCGTCCTTTCAGATCAATACGTGATTTAATAGCTCTGCCACAACTGAAAGTGCATGAAAAGAACGACTGGAGAAGTTATTTTAAGAAAAGCATGAAAGGAAACAAAAGAAAACGTGCCCTTATTACCCAGTTTCCAGAAAGATTATTTCTCATTACCCACATCAGAGTATGACTGCCTTTTATAATACCTGAAACATATTCATTGATCACACCCAAAAATATAATTCATACTTTTAAATGTTCATTCTTTGATTGTGATTAATGGAAGGGAGAAAAAGGATTCAATTATAATGAAATCGACTGAAACGCTCTCTCCAGCATGTATGCAACAGTCATACAATTAAAAAGCAGGGGCTAACAAATATTAATAATATCAAATGAGGGCAAAAACTTTTACTATGAAAACAGTAAGCTGGAGATGCAGCTTTATGTAAAAATATTGGAAGTGAAAATCAAGCAAAAATATAATGAAAATTGAGTTACATCTTGTATTCAAATAAACACAGTAGTAACTTCCACGTTAACCCAAAAGTTTAAGCACGAATAACTAATCATTAACTGTACCTGAAAAAACAAAGGGAAACATCGAAACTTATATCACTATTTCAATATCTTGTGTATTAAAGCCATGCATTCTCTATTCTCGTAACTACCGTAAAATAGAAAATAGCACTACTAATTATTTAAAAGTTTAACCCCAAAGAGAATCCTGCCCAACAAATTATATTTAACCTAGGATTCAAATTAGTAGTAGCAAAATCTCTTTCCCTCCAACTGTAACAGTGAATGGTTTCCAAATATGTCATTTAATTAACTTAATTTATGAGTAGAATACCAGACTGCAGTTGGGCGGGCGAGTGCGTTGACATGAAGACAGAAGAGAATGGCAGACGAGTTGGACGAGAGCTGCAATAGTCGTGCCGATGGCAAATGATGGTGGAATGTTGTGTTGAGGGTTGGACAAGCCAGGCTGATTCATTCAACCATGCCAGCCCTGGTTGGGCAGGTTACCGATGGATTGGTGATAGTGGTGGTGATGGAAGGTTGTTGGTTTTTTGAAATTCCGTGTGAACACAGCAGCACACAATTTTTGAGCCTAAATAGCTGAGAAGGGTAGCACGCGGTACACGTTGCGTTGCGACGAGAAGCACCAACTATTCATATGGGGAGTTGTCGGGTTGTTCCCCGGTCATGTTGGTAGCAAAAACATGATGATCGGGTGTCTGGAACCAGAGGTGGTAGATCGGTAGGAGAAGAGTGAGCCCTGCAAATTGTGTCACATTTATCATCATTCGTCACCAGCACCTGCCCATTCCTTCAATACCTCAACATTACAATGTTAATGGCATTAGATAATGTTCCAAATCACTTGGCTCACCACAACATTATGGTTCCTTGAAACTCGCCTCATACACAATAAGGAACAAATAACAGCAGGTGCTCCTGTTACAATTGGCAGTTTAACTAGTTTGCAATAATTTGGAAAAGGCTCATAAATCCTGATGTATTAGCAACATTAATATATTTCCTTTACCTTGAGTAGCGGGTAGGGCCAGATCCTCTTCGGCTACTGCCTCCACCCCCACGTCGACTACGTCCAGAGGACATCTCAACACGAACTCTTGTTCCACACATTCTCCTAAAAATATAACGAAACATAACCAATACGCTGATACACAATAGCCTGCTGTCTTACGTAATACAACTGAACATTTCAATATTAAAGATTTACACACATTCTATAAATGATGACCCATTAAAAATAAAAATCATAATCATCACTTCTTCCTAGAATTAAATTTAGTTTTCTCACTTTCCCTTTTTCAAAAACAAATTGAGAAATATATGATGTATCATTTATCTAAGTACTTGAGAGATAGGCCTTTGCACAGGCCACATTACTGTCCTTTTGCTCCCTCCAAAAGATCATGACACTGCCAATCTAATACTAGATTTCGATCACTTTTGATATTTTTCTGTTGAGTACCTGTACTGTCTAGATATTTGTAATAAGAATTTGATGTTGGGCTTTATGTACAAGTGTTCATCTGATTCAACTATTCTCTTCATTCATTCTAAGGGTGGGGAGGGAAGATAATACTGCAAAATCCATCTGCAAGAGTGTGTGACACTTGGAACCATCTATCACTGTCATCACATATCTCAAAAAAATCAAGCACGAAGTCCAAAACAACACATGTTGAAATATGTACAACTTCTCCCAATAAATAGGCATGAAAAAATAATGGATGGCTAACCCTTATTACTTTCATATACAATAATTTCGTAACAAGTGAAGATTGTCATCCTTTTATTGTGAATCTCATTGTGGGAACACTTAGTAAATAAAGTAACCACAATAGAGCTTGAAAAACTTTCTTCAACCAACCATTTTAGATTAATAACTGAAGTTCACCATTACTAAAGTCTAATGTTAACCTATCACCAGCTTTGAAGTATTAATCTATAACAATGTTCATGGTTAGCACTGAAGTTGAAAACAAAATTCAACCAGAGAATTGCATTTATGAAAATTAGCATTACTGCACAGGTGAACATCTGCACTTTTTATCCGGAAGTATAAAGAGAAAACCACCCAACAGCTTTGAAATAACCACTGAACTAAAGAAATTAATTCAAAATATGAAAGAATATATTAAAAACAATCCTGTTTCTACCAAAAAAATATGAAATTTAAGATTACATAGAACTTGCATTAAACAAAAATACACAAAAATCAAACTGAAAAATTCACCACTGAACATTCCAACCATTCATCACTGAACATCCCAAAACCAGTACTTAAATGATTTCCCAAGCTCCAAGAAATTCATGGTCCACATGAGTATTTACAAGAAACATCAATTGCCCACACATTAATATCCACAAACAGCACTTTTCACTATTCTAGTTACCAAAACAGCACGCCAGATTTTATTAAAACTACACACAGTTAATTTTGCACCACTAAACCAATATCAATATTTCAGTAGTGAAAGAAGATCCTTATGTGGGCACATACTTCTCTTCCACATAAGCTTGCTTTGAACTTGCGGATAGCAATGTCAGACAAAATCACGGCTAGCATTAAACAAGACAATACATATAATATTCAAATAATGCACAATAGTGATCATACTGAAAACACCACTTTGAATGCAAATTATACTTACAATTCTTAAAAAGGACTTCTACTTACAAAACTTAAAAAACTCCTACTAAACTATACAATCTGGGAACCCATCACTTTAAAACCCCTTACAGCAAATTTTTTTATACTGTGCAAATTTTAGGAAACAATGCAAAGTTTAAAATGGGTAATTTCAACAACACTAAGACTTTGTAAACCCAAGATGGTTTTTTAGATGGCGTTTAAACAAAAACAAAGTAGAATAAATATCTAATAATGAAACCGTGTGATGCAGTCACAGAAAGCAATGCAAAACTGCCAAGTTAGTAATGTCAATGACCCCCTAGCTCCAACACAGTAACAACTTAGACAAACAGACCGCAAATGACCATGTATCCCCAAATTCAACATTCACCCCACAAAGTTTAAATAGACTGAAACAACAGCATCTGCAAAGTTTCAGAGATGAATCTTTTGTACTTACGTTCCATCAAGTCCTCTCACTGCATCCTCAGCATCCCTTGGATCTTCAAATTCAACAAAAGCAAAGCCAGGTGGATTGCGAGCTACCCAAACATTTCTTAAGGGACCATACTTGCTGAAAGCTGACTCAATTTCATGTTTGGATGCACTACTACCCAGATTACCAACATATACTTTGCAGGACAGATCCCATTCACGGTAGCGTGACATCTTGAGAATCTGAAACCAAAATATTTGAGATCAAATTCACCTTTCAACATTTTTTTAAATTCAAATAAACTTTATCAGGATGGCTTAAAATTTTTAACACAATACTTTGCAGAATGCATTATCAGTTGAGTTCGGCAACCATTTTCATTATTTGAACATCTCATATCGAACATTCTAATCACAAGTAGAAATAGTGATCACTAAACATTCATTTGCAGTCCCAAAAGAAAAACTTTTACAAAAACACAAACAAAAATGATGTAGAAGAGCTGATTCTAGATGGATGGCATTTGCTCAATGAATCACAGGCCAAAATTCAGTGGAAACTCTTCCAGAACTATTCATACCATTCCAACACCGAACTAAATCCAAGCACTACACCATAAATGCAAATCCGAAACTAACAAATCAATTTGGACGGGGAATTAAATCGACAGTCACCATGCATTAAATCGGGACAATCGGGCACGGTAAGTCACAGTTCCCTCTGGAATCTATTCCGCGAAGAAAATTTCACGGGGATCGGGTAACAAAAATGGCAATAATACAAGTAGGAAAACCAGAGAAAAAGAATGTTTAAATAGAAAAAAGAATGCTCTTCAATTAACTTCAAATCAGCCGGTTGAACCGGGAAAAAGTCTGCACGAAAACTATGTACAATGTTACCGTTCAGATACCGTAGTCATATTCGCCCATCTTCACAATCCATGCCGGACTTACGTCGCAATCCATGCCGGTTTCCATTATGCAAAAACTAGAATTTCAAGCTTATGAAATTGTAAACAATTACACAAAAACCAAGCTGTATATCACGAAAACGATTTTAAATTTACAACTGAATGGTTCCCGTGTATTATAAAACCACACAATATAATGAAAATAGTGCGGAAAATGCGAACTCGACCGCAGTGTGGAATATCGATCACTGGCATCGCAGTTTCGCGTTCGTACCTCCGAAATAGGAACCAATAGAACCAAATTAGAACTTCCAACTGTAATTGGGTAGCTTAAACTTTGTTTAATATTCACTGCTTTCCATTTTCTTATAACAATTTAAGCTATCTCAGAGGTCATGCGTAATTTTCCTATCGCCATCTTGAAAAAAAATGCTACATGGTCAAACAAGACGCCACATTAAACTTCGTTCGTGTTCCGAATATTTTCACCAACAACCACCTATTCCACCTCAATATTCCACTTAACATGCTCTTTTCAACATACTGTTTTATTCCATTTTCAAGATGACGCTGCTATTCAGAAACTGAGCAAGTAATACAAACCTGTACAGAGTACAATGCGATGAACTTACAAAATGGCGGATCCGGCGTAATTAATTCCGGCCAACTTTACGTGCTCACACGGCTATAAATTTTGTGAAACTTTACTCTCCAGATATATCAGCGGGAGTTCCAGCAATATGCCAAATCTTCCCCCCAAAAAAATTCACTGAATGGCAGAATTTAGAGAAACAACGAATTTTTTTAGAACAAATTGTAAGGGACGGGATGTAAATACGGATAATTTACAACAAATAAACACCCGGCGCATTTCGGCAATCTAACTAGCAGCACCGTTCATCTGGCTTCCTCGTGCGTTGCTACTATTATAATTTACTTTTTAGAATTTAGTTTTTACTCTACAATTTTCACTATCACATATCCTCGATGGAATTGCACAGCAATCGGAAGGAAATTTACGAAAAATAATTGACTTTTTTCCGCATCAATCTCCACTAACATTCACATCAATCTAAAATAGAAACAAATAATTCCCTCAAAACAGCAAACCAACATGGCGTATTATACCTCACTTTACCTACGATCTTTATACCGCCTCCACAGCACACAACTCATTAACTATTAGCATTCTACACACGCTGAAACTACTTTAACGACTTAAAAAAAATAGGCTTTATCGTTCAAACAACAAAACTATTTCGGGAAATAAATCACCTATAATTCTATAAAACGACAATACTCATAGCGTATGAGTGGTCTACATACCTGGGTAAAATGTAGAATGCAGCAGAAAGAACAGAGAATCCAACAGGCGCCTTTCACAAGCGTTAAGACGAGACCAGTAGGCTAGGTGACTACAACCGACGCCAACCTCCAGGATATGGAGAGCAAATGGCCGGGGAATAACCTTGGAAAGATACTCCTCATTGGCTCCCTCTGGCTCCGTTATTCGCTCCCTATATCGCTTCAAAGCAGCGCCATTGGTTGGTTCCAGCCAACTCCCTTCCCTGTACACTTCAAAGATCGATGGAATTATCGATATGTGTATATACAATTGAACACAATTGAATAAGTCAAGGCATATCTAAAACCATCTAAAAACCTAAACCAAAACATACTAAACCTAACTGGTTGACTTAATTATGATAAGGATTGATGATAAGGGTTACTTGAGCGACTGATAATTTAATGAAAATTATCTATCGACCATATTATGAACTTTTTTGCCTCAAAACATAATTTTGTTGTAAATTAAATGCAAATGTAAATTAATTGCAAAACAATATAACCGCACGCATAGTGTGCTTTGAGGCTTTAACCAAAACCACGGTGTAAGAGAATATATTCCTTACACTGTGCTAATACCGCTATAATTACACTGAATAATAATAATAATAATCATTACAAATATAAATTGTTGAAGAAAATTTCTTAACAATGGCACACACAGCTAAGTAGGCCTGAATACTGCTACATACGTCCCTAGGATTTAAAATTTTCTTTTATGTTAATTTTCTTCAGAAAAAAGTTTTATTGAATAATCCTGTATATTCTTACAGAATTCTAACAGTTATCTTCCGAATTTATTGATGCAAATTATGAGCCAGGTTTTTATGGTAATGGTATAATTCACATACCGCTGTTCCAAAAGAACATAGAACTGAGACATTTTTTGTTAACAGTACAGATACAACAACTAGAACCAAGTGCTCACGAGGGTAAGGCACAATTGAAGTTAGACTCTGTCAATGCCCAACATAACTGATTTCATTGACTACACAGTCAGAAATGTAAAATCATTCTGTTTTTAAGCTCCTGCAAAAAAAGGTTTTTTCTTCAGTTGTGTCATTTTTTTTCTGGAAAAATAATATACCGTAAACCAAGGATACTTGGACAACTTTTTAATTTCAGTACAACAAGCACATGAGACAACTGATGGCTACAAACCTTTCTATCACTGAGCTTCAACAAGTAAAATAGATTGTAAGTCAATATTGACACTGATAGTAATAAATATGATAGATATTTGACAAAAACTAGGTGATCGAAGTTACACAATACTTGGGAATTCTTTGACTGCAGCTTTAAATACATCATGAGAACTTTAATATGGGAACTTTGAGAATTAATTTACAACGGTAATTATATATGAATTAACAAAATGTTTTATTGATAGAAATGAATATTTAATGTTACAAAAAATAAGTATACAAAGCTATATGACTGAATTTTCCTTTATTTGATATCAATACAAATTAAAACCATCTCTCTCATTTTTTAAACAAAGAGCTTCCCTTTAATATATCTAGTTTTGTCAGGACAAGAACAATTTGGCTTTTGTCTACAGTGTCTTCAGAGTTCAACTCTGGTGAATGATGTGAATCTCTGGTAAATGAAAACGATGCTCATTGCAACACAGTGGATACCTAAATAAGTTTGTTATCCATCACCAATTTTGGAAAATACTTTCTGTTTTAACAATACAAAATCTGATTACTTGAAATAATTCTTTTCACATAAACACTATACCAGTTTCTGACATTTAGAGAGAATGAAAGAAACATTTAATTTCTGTTGAAAGCTTGGTTTTTTAACACTATCCAAAATCTGGTACTTTTATATCAAAACATAGTTAATAAAAGGAGAAGTGGTGTAACTTCTAATACACATTGCACATGCACTTTAGGTGGTTTTTTTCATATAGAGACAATTGCTTTAAAAGAAACCAAAGAGACTGAATACTTTTTGTTACAGAGAGATCTTGTCATATGGAGAGAGTGTATAAAAGTTACCAACCAAGAAATATCTTTGTTAAAGGGACTTTTAATTTGTTTTTTAATCGAGTTTGTTATCAGAGCTGACGTATTTGGTTATATAAATACGTTTATGAGCTGACCTGGATAGTCAAGGTGGTCAGAGCATGTGTCGACTCAGCACCTTGGTTCGAAGGGTCACTGGTTCGAGTCCTGTCATGGACATGGTTGTTTGTCCCTTGTCTTTCAAGTATGTGTGTTGTCACGGAAGGCCTTGTGAGTCTGCTGAACACAGACCAAGAAGCCTGCATGTATGTCTAGTGTAAAGGTTAATATGCATTCCCATGAGAGACAGTGGGTACCCAGTGAGGAGGAAGAGGAGAAAAAAAATGTTTATAAATTTAATTGAATTTCTTTCTAACTCCTCTACTCTATGAAAAAGTTTGTTTAGCTTTGGCATATCAACTTTCTACCAAGAAAAAGCAAAATATCTGGCAATATTAGAAACTAAGAAACTGTTTTTGTAAAAAATCTGCTTGGTCATCAATTAGGAATGTCAGATTACTCAACATTTCCTCTATGAATCAAATAAGTATTAAGAGAATACAAAGAAGCGCACCCAGGGGGGGGGGGGCACCATCCACCAGATGCCATTGATACACATTCAAAAATTAGGTTTTTACTAATAAAAATAGTTTTTAAATTCAGGAAGAATAAAAAAATTCTTTATATTAAAACATCACCCCCGTCCTGAGGAAAACCCTGGTTGTGCCTCAGAGAATATATTACAGAATTTGCATCATGCCACCTTTACGCATGCATTAGGAAAATTAACATTAACCTGTTGGTTAGGGAGGGTACCAACTAAGTACATTGTAGTGAAGTGTTTAAATACCACCCTGGGCATGTATGTTTACCCCTTGTCCTACATGTGTGTTGTGTTGTGATAGGCAAGTGTGCTTGTGTTCAGCATATCGGGCCAAGAGGATAAAAAAAGTATTTGCTTGCAGTATTTAAGTTTTAGCAAAATGCTATGAAGCATTTAATCCTAACAGTAGCATATACTACATTTTGTGATGGTATAATAATAATAACAACAATAATAATAATAATAATAATAATAATAATAATAACAACAACAATAACAACAACAAAGTCAATATCAATGACAATGATGATAACAATAACAATAATGGGCTAAGGGGTGTGATATGTGTCAGACAAAACCCTCTTGCACCCACAGTTAAAATAACAATGTGTCACACTGTGCATACTGCCATCTGTGGATCAATAAGGTACTGACCTGACAATGTCAAATTCAATTTATCTATTGCTTATACATGGACATTTGAAAGTTATTTAAAATAACATGATACATGATATTAAAATTACCCATTTCATTTTGTTATGAGTTAGTTCATTGGTGATATTCATGAATTTGTTTGCAATTTAAATATTTCAAATCTATCTACAAAAAAAGTGTATGAACACATATGAACAAATTAAAAAGTATCCTAATTGCTTAAAACTACAATCCAGAGGATCACTATTAAAAATAATCTGTCAGATATTTATTAAAATAAAAACAAGCATCTCATTTAATGTTAACTTTTAAATCAAATTCCATATTGGTTCTATTTATTATACTGCAAATTTTCTAACTTTGCCTCTCAAGGCCCGTCTCCACGATGGAATATGTCACGGTATTTCGTTCTTTCCCAGTCGTGCCGCTATATGCCGCATGATCGCGAACGCATCGAGCAATGCTTGCGATCATGCGACTTCTAGCGGCACGAGCGAGAAATACGCGAAATGCCTTGTGATATTCAATCGTGGCCAGAGGCGTATCTAGAGTATGGCAGACATGGCTCGTGCCATGGGCACCACTCTCAAGGGGCGCTATTTAGCTTTCGTCATTCTCGGAAAAAAGTTGAATTATTTTTCAATAAAGAAATTAAACTTTACACAAAAGATAAAATAAAATAAACGTTTTAAACAATCTAGTCATGTTCATCAACTGTGATAATTCCTCCCCTAACTTGGTTGGCGTACACGCAGAAAAACTAGAAGTATTAATGACCCCATTTTTCGTACCTCTTAAACATGGGTTCTTTTCAGTATCTACAACTCGCTGGGAACAGTAGAAACTAGTGGTGCTACCGAATAGCACAATCCTTCCCGTATTAGTTTTTTTTCTTTTAATCTCGGCTAGCTATTCGGACTTGCCACATACTCTTGCGAGCTGCCATCTATCGCCGCCCGAAGTATATATTTTTGACATTTTCTTACCTTGCCGATTTCGCAATAGTAGAACAAAAATATTATTTTAAGAATATTAAAGAACAGTAAAGCCTCGTCCTAATGTTAATTTTTTTTTAAAAATTGGAAAATAAAATTGCCTATGTTTGACACAAAATTTCGCAAAAATACTCATGTTTTTGAAAAATTGAACATGACATTCTTTGAAGATGTTTTTTATGAACACATTTTACTCAGAAAAAATGTATCTTGATAATTGCAGTTGTCGGAAAACGCCAAAATTTTTTAAAATTTTTTCAATTTTCGAAAAAACAGAGTTTTTAACCAAAATTAGACCTGCACCATTTTCTTACATAGCCTTCAGACTATCCAACAATAAAATTTAATCAATTGTTAGCGCCATTTTTTTGAAAATTTTGAAATGTCCCAGGGGCTTCATGTAAAATTTCCCCTCCAAATTAAAATATCGGTTTCAAATTCAAGGGGAAAATCGCCTGAACGGTTTAGTTGCGTGTTGTTCACAGGCAGACGGACGGACAAACGTTTTGCTTTCACTTTGTTTTCCGGTACCAAGGACCCACAAAACAGGGATTCAGGCTGCACCACGTGTTAGGGGATTTTTTTCTTAATTTAGCAACTGGATTTATCCACTTTTTCGTTATCAGGGCACGGTAATGAATTTTTTCTAACGAAAATCTGCCGTTTTTGCGCACAGCATTTCATCTTTTCCAGTACCGTATATACGTACGTAAACGGGAAAGTAAAATGCCATGCCTGTGGTTCTTATCTTTATCAGGCACAGACACCAGCACTGGTAGAATCTGTGAAACATCTTCGACAAAATCATTGAAGTTCTCCAAAACATTACTGATAATTAGACCTTGGATTTTAGGACAAAAGACTATTTAGTTCCTTTAAATGTTGTGAAAATTAATTGCAGATGTTTACGAATCATGAAAAAATAGATCCACTGAAAGCATCTTATAGTGACTAAAATGTTCTAAAAGGGCACTTAATGTTAATTTAATATACACCAAGTAATTTTCAAGAATGACCACTAGTGCCGTGTTAAAGTACGAGCTCGAAGGATCCGGGCCTAAGGCCCCAATGTTCAAGGGCTCCAGATAGTTCTTAAAAATATTTAACACTTAGGTTTCAAAAAATAAAATAACATAAAATGTGATGTATAATTAAACTATACGCAAAAAACGAGTATAACGGAGTGATGTGTCACGCATCGTTGGATAATATATGAAATGTTGCTGGTTGATTTTTTTTTATATTGTGCATGTTCGGGGCTACTATACACTTAATGTTCATGAGTGGACTGTATAAATGGAGTATTGTTGAAGTACAGTAGTCCCGAAACCCTTTGATAGCTCTTGGGATTGGCGCAGGAGTGCAGGATGCATATACGAGCAAGTTTCCAGCACAAACAATGCTTAATAAGTAAATGCACAGTATTCACCCAGTAAATGCACAAGAAGTACAGAATTAAGATGAAAATTTTTCTTGGTGCATTAACACACCTGTCCAAGCGTAGTTATTGTAGTGACACCTTGGACCGCCGTGGCTACCTTGCGCCGACCAGAAGCAGCCGCGAGTTACATAGTTCAACCAAAATTGCGGGCGCAAATCCACGCAAGAGCGACAGACACAATTAAAGGGTGCACTGCCACGATTAAACAATTTATGTGCGAGCCGTATGCAGCTCATTTGCACGATTATACATTCTTTACACGCTTTACGCGCGGAGCCCTGAACACACGCGGCTATCTTGCACGGTGTCTTTATGCGATCTACCGAATTCGGTTAAGCCGAATTCGGTTGGGGCAGAGCCGTTAGGAAAGGGCTCTCACGCGCGGCAGAGGTGGGGATGGCGATGGCCAATTACCATTTGCCATTTGATCTAGATTTGCAATGATCTGGCGGTTTTTGTCCGTTGCTCCTCCAACGGACCGCGCTGTGGGGGCGAGATGGGCAGGCGGACACGTACGAGCGGCCACGCCCGTCTGTTGCCGTCCGTTGCAGAATTCACGGATCAGCGGATGTGAGGGTGATATGTGACACCGGCTTAACGGCCGCGCTCTGCCGATTACGCAATTCAACTGTTCTGCCTTGCTTGTGAAATAAACGTATTTGTTTCTGCTTTGCTGTGGGCCCGAACAGTGCAATTCTATAAAAAATCGAAGTATTTAATTTGTAGTCTTTTTAATGTAATTATAAGTCTGTTATTCTTACATAAATGTTTAAATTTTTTGTTTGAATAATCTTAAGTTGAGCCACCAAGATAGACTTTCAAAATATTAAACAAATATAAAATACAATGTAAATTGATAGGATTTTTTTATATTTCAGCATTGAAATAGGGGGGATCGGTGAAAATAAGAATAGGGCCCCCCAAATTAACCTAGGTCCAAGGGCCTCCAATGCTGGTAAAATACGACTCTGTTGATCACTTTTTAATTGCCATTTTTTAAAATATGTTTAACGGAAAAGCAAATACTTTCCCGAATTTCCCAAAGTAGTATTATCTGATCGAATACGCAATTGACTACGCACCGAAATCTCTCATCCAACACACCGAACATGAGCTCTGCAAGGCAACATAAAACGGATGTTTCAGGCTCGTCTCCGACTAGTAATTTTGAGGCAATTGCACACATTCCTGGGGCAGCTGTGCTGTTGACAGGTTGAGGCTTATCGCCGCGGCGCGTCGTTTTCGTAATCCAGGCGAGGAATGCCACAGGTCAGGCAAAAAACCTGTTGGAAAGGAGCTTACAAAACACAGTTCACTGGTTAAATGGGTCGTATAGTACGTTTGTTGTTTGAGGGGGAAGGGGAGTGAAGAAGTTCCAGAAGTGGGCGTGAGAAAAGTGCTTAATTTTGTTTGCTCTTATAAATCTGTCAGTGGAAAGTTCATTTTCAGCTTTCAAAATTATTTTAACACATAAAAGACAGCCTGACAGTAGAAATTTTGGAGAAAGTATTGATTATATACTATACTGCTAATTCTGAAAGTGAATAAAATAGGTCCATCAAGCTGGCCCACCCACCACAGCAGAATCAAACCAAACTACTACGTGCCAGAATTTTTAACTTTCTTCTTACCAAAAAACCATTTTTTACCGCTCATCTTCACCAAAAAAATGGGTGGCGAGCTAGCTTGATATCAAGCTAGCCCGTCCTCTATAGCAGAATCAAACCAAATCAGTACCACGATTTTTAACATTTTTATTGCTAATTTATTACCGCAAAACAATTTTTTACCGCCCATCTTCACCGAAAAACATGGGTGGCGGACTAGTTCGATATCTGCTTGACTCGCTCACCATGGCAGAATCAAACCAAACTAGAACCTGAATTTTTAACTATTTTGTTACTAATTTATTACCGCAAAAAACAATTTTTTACCGCTCATCTTCATACACACAAACGGGTGATGGGCCACTTTCGCATATTCAAATAAATTTTAATTGTTTATTACCGTTCATTTTCACCTCACAAAACAGTGTTCCCTATCTTCATATCAATATGGCCCGCTTACCACCGCAGAAGCAAACGAAACTAATTCTCTGTTCTCTGAACTCCTAAAATAAAAAAAAAAATTAAAAACTCATGTTTTTCGAGAGAAATTGTTTATGAAACTTTTTGAAAATAATCAGAATCTTATTTACACTAGTATGTACTCGTTAAAACAATTATCAACAACCCTAATTTGAAGTATCCTGACAGGGGCGCAGATTCTATGCTTGCCATGGGCGCCTGAATGCCTAGATTCGCCTCTGATCGTGGCCATAGGTTTTGAGACGCAACGTTAGAAAAATCGCACTATAATTCCTAAAATCGTTCAAATATTTCAAGTCTTTCTACAAAGAATATATGTGAAAAATATAAAAACCAATTTAATATATCATCCATCAAAACATGTATTGTATTTGTAATAAAATATTTAATTTTATCATGATAAAAATTAGGAATCACTTAACAATGACCCTTAAAGTTGGTACTTTGTTGGTGATGTTTATGAATTCATTTGTTCATAAATTTTTATAAATATTTTGACTGTCCAGAGACAATTTACATGAATGTAATTAACTTAAAAAGAATCAAAACTGATCGAAAATTTAATCCTTTGGATTACTGGATTATTTTATATGATCAAATATATAAAATTTCATTTTAACTCGTATTTCAAGTGATATGATCTAAAATGAAAGCGGATCTTAACGAGTTAAGAGGAAAGAAATTTTTTTAATACCTACAAATAGTTTTATAAACACACAAAAAGTTTATTTTACAAAATATAAGCCACTTTTAAATACAGTAAAATCTATCTAAACCGAAACCTCTACAAACCGGAAACCTGCCTCAACCGGAAAATTTCTCAGGCCCGGAACCTCTCCAACGCGGAAATGGAATGGTTTTTCATTTCCTGTAGGGCAAAAAATGTTTACAAAACGGAATTCCTGTGAATTGAATGCAGTTGGCACAGAGACGCGAGATGTCCTTAATGAAATGAATGCATCTGCAAGCTTAAATTCTCTATCCCAGTGACACGCGATTTAGTCGTGGCCACGGTGCAGGATATATTTCTTACACCGTGGTCATGCCAGCCGGACATTGGAGACGGGTTCAGCTGTCAGCGTAGAATTCGACCTAAAGGTTATATCCAGAGGCAGGATTCGGGGGGGGGGGGGCAAGGGGGGCAACTGCCCCCACAATCTAGGGACAAATCAAAAAAATATATATTTCATTTCATTTCGCAAATCTTCAAGTGTATGTATAAAATATTTATTTGTTTCTGTATTTCGAAAAGAAATGTAATAATAATTAAGCGAACAATAATTTTATTAAGCTGAGCGAATAATATACTTTAATAAATTGGTGAACTTTAGGTCAGTATTATTAAACACGCGGGATAGTGTTCAGCGTTATTTTGAATATTCTTATTAATAAATCCTCTTTCAATTATATATTGCTTTTAAACGTTATTTACTTGGAAATTAAACAGTTTAATGCCTAAAATCATGAGTCATAACTAGACCTCTGATCTTAGGGCAAATGCCTATTTAGGATATTGTGAAAAGTAATTGCAGATGTTTACGAATCATGAGAAAATAGATGTACTGAAAGCATCTAATATGCCTAAAATGTCCTAAAAAGGGCGGGTGATGTCTGTTTTAATGTTTTTGCCTGAAACAAGTGATTTTCAAGAACGATCGTATTTTAAATGCTAAATTTTGAAATTTGTTTTACAGAAACGCAAAGTCTTTTCCGAAATGCAAATATTGTGTGATCGAACAACGCAGCGAAATCTTTCACTCAAAATACCGAACAAAAGAAGCCCTGCAAGTCAACGTAATAAGGATGTTTCACGCTCGTCTCCGATCAGCACGCACTTCTTGGGCAATTGCACCCAATCCTGATGCAGGTGCGCTGTTGGCAGATTGAGGCTTATCGCCGCAACGCGTCGTCTGCGAAGTCCAGGTGAGGAAAGCGAGAGATAGGCCAGGCAAAAGCCTACTCTCAGACAGGCGTATATCGCAAAATACTGTTCAGTGTTTAAATTAGTCGTGTGATAGAAGTTTTATGGGGGATGGGAAGAAGGGACGAGTGAAAAAGTTCCACGAGACGTGAGCATGAGAAATGTAACTAAATTTGTTTACTCCTATAAATATGTCAGTAAAAAATTCATTTTCAGCCTTAAGAATTATTTTAATAGACAAGACAGCCTTATTGAAAAAAAATTGGAGAAAATATTCATTATATACTATACTGCTAATTAAGAATATGAAGAAAATATGCTTGTAGTCTCTTTCATTAATGTAAAAATACTTTTTCCTGCATAATAAAAATTGCCTAATTTAATCCTTTTGAGACAATTTCTATATGCCAGAAATATAACTTTTTCATGTCTATTTTTTTGCCTGGCTTAGTCATTCTGTAATCTATTTTAAGTGCCTCAAACGTCGATTTTAATGACTTTTAAAGTCTAATTTCGTAATTTTGTTGCCTATTTTAGGTGCCTAAATCAAACCTTTTTTATGAGTAAAATTCCGAGGTCTAGTCATAACACTCAAATTTTTACTCTCAAAAAGAAATAGCATTTCCCGTTTATTAGATGTAGATAGAGTTAAAGGTGGTGATATGAACCATTTATATAATACAAGTATGAGCCCCCTTGGTATCTTTCGCAAACATTCCAGCAGGAACAATTTTAACTAGTTTATAACTCCTGTTGCTAATATAGCTTTGTGGTTCAGTTGTATATGCGAGCTGATGTGAAATAGAGGTGTTCGTGTTTTCTCGGTTCTAAACGCTTTGGAAGGTATGTCTTTGGCTTTTAATTAGATTTGAGTTCGCTTAGACCGATTCTGATTTTTAACGAATGAAATACAATATGTTTTAGACGTTTTTATGCATTCAATCTGTAATTTCGAACTATCATAGACCGGTTTTAGTTTGCAGAATTTTAATATGGCGATTGTTGTAAAACGAGTCCCGAACTATGGAGCGTATACGAGCGTATATATACGTATGAGCCCCAAACTTTAACTGGCTTGTATTACATACACTACAACTTGTGTTCGTACTATTCTTGTTTTAGACGCCACCAAAGATTCTGGGGCCAAAACAAAATGGAACTAGTGGAGCTACAGAATGGCACAGATTTTCTCGTAGTAGCTAGTTTCCTAATTTCTTTGGTCGGGGCTGACTTTTCGGTCGTGCCCCAGCCTTATGCCAACAACCATCTATCGCCGCCCGAACATTTTTTCACATTTGCTCAATTTTTCGGTTTCCTAATGGCAGAACCGAAAAACTACTTTAAGAATATTATTGAAGAGTAAAATCTCGCCCTAAACGGAAATTTTCGTTGAAAAATTTGGTGCCGTTTTTACGAAAATGGCGTTTAAGCGTTACTGTAAATGCAATATTTGAAGCTCTTTTTCACATAAAACCATTGAGATATCGAAACACTGGAAGTCGTTTCAAGCACTGCCACTCACAAATGTGTTAATGCGAAAAGATCTTTTTTACAGAAAACTATTTCGATTTCGGAAAGCTTTATTGGAAGTCGTGTGAATCTCCCAGACACAAATGCAAAAATATATACAAATCGCCGATAATGTGCATATTGAAGACATGAGAGAAATTTCAACAAAATTACATTTGTGTAATTTTTGAAGAAACAAAAATGCAAAATGAATTTCATGCCATCTTAAACACTGTAATTAGCATTATCCGTGCCAAAAGTTTGAAGAAAAAATTTGGAGTCGTTTTCGAGAAAACGGTTTTCGAGTGTTTCTGAAAATGCGGAAATTTCAGTTCATTTTTACAGAAAACTGTTGAGTTTTCAATAAACTTTATAAGACAAAATTTAATGTATATGGGCACACAAGTCGAAATAAAAGTGGAGGCTCATATTATCACCTTGCACAGAAGATTGCATTTTAATTAAAATAATTTATTAATGTAGATTTCAAAATATGTATCCTACAGTTAAGTATAAACATTTGTGATCATAATAAACCATAAACATTTTCAATATTTCGATATATGATTCACTGAGAAAAATGCATTGTTGAATTTTCAGTTCGGACCTTTCAAATAACAATGAGGATCGTCACTTATGTGTTCAACTAATCTAATTAATAAATTCAATAATAATTAAATAATTAACAAAATTGAAAACAGTGTATGTAGTTACAGCACAATTAATTAAAACCATTCATATAAACGAATTTTTCGTGTCCACAATAGCGCCCAAATTTGCCCCCCCCCCTATGAAAGATTCGGAATCCCGCCTCTGGTTATATCTGATCACAGATAGCTTTGTGACCAAAGGAGTTAATGGACAAAGAGCACCGATTGAGCTTTTTTTCATCTGTCAGCGTAGTACCTCTAAAGTTAAGAAGTCCTCTTTCTGCTCTACCTCGAGGTAAGTATGACTTCCTTCTGTTCTCTGAATTCTAAGGATAATGAAGTAGATGCCTTGCAAGAGTAGTTCTTATTTTACTATAAAAAATCTGTAAGGATGTTTCTATCCATTTTATTATACCAAATGTGTGGGTTGCTATAGGGATAGTCCATGTGTTAATAGTACTACGTCTTTTTCTTGAATTGATGCATGTTTTGCACACTTTATTTACTCTGGGAAACACGATCTGTACAATTTTTTTTCTAATGCCTGAATCAAAAATTTCAAAAAAACTGTAGTATTTCCATATATTTGTAAGAATCCCCAGTGCCGAGATTTTTAATAAAGACGACACCAGATATTTGCATATTGCTGTGTTATTACACTATTGCTTCCCCTATTTCCCTTGTGACAGCCATTCTGTTCAGCAACCAAAATGAGCAGCAAAATGTTTAGCAACCAAAAAGAAATTATTGATGTATAAATCTTATGTAGTGTGGGCAGGCAATGGTCCGCTGATAATTTCTAGACTGGAATATATCACCGGGTTTGGACACCACGAATATTCTGCCTATCAACTAGTACTTTGGGAATACAGTTGGATCTTGCAAAGCTTCGTTGAGCTGTCGAGTTATGCATGATACACAAATATCTCAATGGCATTCCTTCCATTGCCGGAGTGAGCGAATTCATCTACGCATGACATAGCGTTCGCGGTGAAGGAAACCCGCATTAAAGTCGCCGTGAAGCGACTTCAGCGTGCCGCAAATGCGCTAATCAACTGAAGCGCGGACCATGATCTCACGCTGAACGCGCAAACCTCACGTTGAACGCGCAAAAATGCCAAGTCATTTTCTGCACACACAAGCTATCACACAACACCCACACTGTCGCACCCAACCGCCTAAATGGTTATACTGCGATTTTTCTAATTTTGCCTCTCAACAGAGTCTTCACGATGGAATATGTCACGATATTTCGCGACGTTCTCAGTCGTGCCGCCAGGGAGCGCATGATCGCGACCGTATCAAGCAGTACTTGCGATCATGCGACTTCTAGCGGTATGACGGAGAAGGACGCGAAATACAGTGTGATATTTCATTGTGGCCATAGGGGCTTGAGAGGCAAAGTTAGAAAAATCGCACTGTACACCAGTGGCGTAGCGTGACTCACACGTTTGGGGATGCTCAACAATAACACACAAAATGTCACTATCAACTACTTCATCTAACAGGCGAACGCAACACAAGGCAGATACACTGGGACTACTTCCACGATCTCGATTGCTTACGACGGTGTAGGCGCTTCCCACAAAATCCTCACAGCAGTCAGGGCTGCCGATGTCTTGAAAGCAAATTATACAATGGCTCAGCTTTAATTCTTATACGCGAATGGCAATAAGACCATTTGTTAATTTATACATTGCAGACTTAAATAATATGTAGTCTATTTAAGAGATAATACAATTTCTTGCATATTAATTAAGAAATAGTAGTCAGGTACTATTTCTACAGTTTGTACCCATGACCAAGCGGGGACTCCCGAGTGAGAGAGAGAAAGATAATTTACTGAACGCCTGAAGTGTGCTGCGCTCTCGTGCACAAACGAGCTTCTTTCCGCAGTAGACGCTAGCGTAAAGCAGTCGGGTTTCTCTGGGCCAGGGGTGAAGAGGGGAGAGGGGGACCTCGCCATCTGCGCATGCGTCATTGCTCGTCGCAATCTGGCGGCCGACGCTGAAGTATTTTAGCTTACAAGCAATCAGAGGCCAGCTTCAACAGCCCGCCGAATTCAATCATAGGAAATCAATTTAAAATTAATACAAAACGTGTTTCGCTCAACAGACTACTTGTAAGATTATCAATACAGTATTTAAGGTTCTTATATACGGGGATGCTCAGCATCTCAGCGTCCCCTGACGCTACGCCACTGCTGTACACTACTCTGTGGCGAGACACTATCAAATATCTTGAAGTCACTTTCGACCAAAAACTGATCAGAAAACCACACATTGCCAATGCTCGAACCAACAAGATTCACAGCATTTCATCTCTTCTTCCTCTTTTCAGAAGTCGAGCTCTAAAAGATGAAGTCAAACTTCGTCTATATCTCGCATGTGTACGAAGCGCAGGGCTCTGCGCGTGCGAGGTTTGGGCCACGGCCACTGAGACTAGTCTTCTCATGCGAGCCCGAAATTATTTCGTTCGATCTGCTCTCCACCCTCCTCCAGGTACAGTCTTTGCCGATCAACTCACAAACAGAAACACTAACACAATCACAAACACAATACACAAACTCACCAGGGAAAGAATTCACATCTTCACACACTTCCATCCTCTCTTTCAACAATTCACACAATATTACTCTAAACCAACATGACACAAAAGGAAAACAACTACCTTCAGACGTAATATTTCTAAAACCACTTTAAACAACACTTACACTGTCACATTAAACATTCTTTCCACAAACACCTAAGACACAACACACAAAACACACACTCTAGGAGCGTGTAAGAGCATAGCGACGCCGAAAAAATACAGTGCATTTCAAATTACCAAAATTACATGCAAACACGAACACACTAACTACTAATATTCTAAAGAAATAACACACAGGAGCAAATTACTAACATACTAATCATTAACATACTAACTACTAAAATACCAACTATTAACACTAACAAATAACAAACAACTAACAAACTAACAATAAACAAACAACTACTAAAATAAGATTAAATCTGACACCCAAATTTGTCTCTCACAATTATTAATACACACACTAATACAACACATTACCATTATTACAACTAAATCTTACCCTAAAATTTATTATCACACACCTTCAAAACTAATTTCCCAAAATCTCTAACCTGAAAGTCTATTACTGCAAATTTATGAAAAATTATGGTTGCCTCATAAAAATACCCTTTAGAAATTTAATGTCAATTAAAAGACTCATTGGCATTCATTCATGCTTTTTACGCAAATATTATCTCAATGATGTATGTATTATTTGTATATAAATTAATATAAACTAGGTATTATTCAAAACGTTCCATTTATTAGATAAATTTAGCTTTATTATTATTATTATTATTATTATTATTATTATTATTATTATTATTCCTCTAAATCACGACTTAAGATGTTATGTGTCGGCTGAATATAAAATCTACTCCAGGTTGCAACCAGCTACCTAAGGAGCAGATCTAGGGACTGTCGGTGCCTCTACAATACTTTGCGCAAAATGTGGGCTGTTCCAAATAAAGCTATTTCTTGCACTTCCCAGTCTTTTGGATTACCTGGGAGTTTAGACAAGTTCTTACACTAATTTTACGGGACAAATCCCAGAGCTCCGATAACTATCGGGACGACCTGTGCTTTTACGCCCCACATTCGGCTGATCTCGATTTCCTAACTCTTGTATTTAAGACGTTTCTCTGCCTCCTTGGTAACGACGTTTTGATCGCAAGGTACAGCAACATCCAGAAGTAAACACGATTTGTTCTCCAAATCCCGGATGACTATATCCGGTTTGTTTGCTGCTATCGTGCGATCAGTTTGAATTTGTTGGTCGTACAATATCGTACACAATCCAACAGACGTCACCGGTTTCGGTGAGTGTTCGTACCACTTGGGGCTTGTGTTCGGAACTTCGAGGGCGGTACAGATCTGCCAGTGGAGGTAGCTACACACCCTGTCGTGTCTTTTCAAGTATTCGGTCTTTGCTAAGATTGGACAAGCTGAGACAATATGATCGATGGTTTCTACGTGTTCCTGACAAATGCGGCATTTATCATCTTGGGAAATTTTGAGAACCGCTTTATCATAATGTCGTGTTCTCAAGGCCTGATCTTGGGCAGCTATTACAAGTGCTTCCGATTCTGGCTTCATTCTTCCCCTTTTAAGCCACATAAATGATTGATCATTATTGATCTGCACCTTGTCCATTCGTTTCAAATATTGTCCTTGGAGTGGTTTGTCTCTCCACGATTTCTTTAACATTTTCTGTGTCTCAAATTTCATGTTAAGTAGCATCAGAACTTCAGTGTCTCTGTCATTCTGGTTGTCTTGCATAGTCTTGTTCGCAATGCTTCTTGCTACACTTACAATACCACTGTTTCCCATTCTTCGGTCAGATTTCATGACCTGCCTCATTAGTGGGTCATCTTGATGGCTGACTACATACTTTCCCATCCCGGTTATTGCATTGTGCCAGGAGGCTTCAATTTGTCTCAGGCCTCTTCCTCCTTCCTTACGTGACACATAAAATCTATGTACATCAGCTCGAGGGTGGGCAACATGATGTATTGTAAGCAGTTTTCTGGTTTTTCGATCCATGATGCGAATTTCCTGTTCAGTCCAGTCTACTAGTCCGAAACTGTATTCGGCTACAGGCACCGCCAAACTACCTATTGCTGATATTTTATTCCTTGAGTTCATAGCGGACTGCAGGACAAGTCTCACTCTTCTATAATACTCCCTGCGAATTCTCTCTTCATTCTGTCGTTCGAGATGGTCTCACATTCTTCAATGCCCAGATATTTGTAAGTTTTACCTGGCTCAAGATCTTGAATCACAGTGTGTCTATCAACTTCAGTGTTCTCGGACGTGGTCATTTTGCCTCTTTTAAGATGGCTTTTGCACACTTGTCAAGACCAAACTTCATGCAGATGTCATTGCTAAAATCATTGATGACGGACAGCAATTGGGAGAGAATCGCTTCATTCTTAGCAAACACTTTAAGATCATCCATGTAAAATAAATGTGATACAGGCATTTCATCACATGGAGCTTGTAACCAAAGTCAGTGTGCGACAGCTGTCTTGATAGAGGAATCAAACTAATGCAAAACAGCAGAGGGGATAGTGAATCTCCTTGAAAAATTCCCCTGTTAATCTGAATATTTCTTGTTTCTACTACTCCCTTTCCGCTGTGGATTAGTAACCTGGTGTTCCACGACTTCATACTAGCCTTGCAAAACTCAACACGTCTAGGATGAAATCGATAGATCTCCAGGGTCTTCAAAATCCAATCGTGTGGTACACTGTCAAAGGCTTTCTGGTAGTCAATCCAAGCCATGCTTAAATTACGTTTTCGTTTCTTTACATCATTCAAAATTATTTTATTCAGAAGCAAGATTTCCTTACAGCCATAGGAACCTTTACGACATCCTTTCTATTCAACTGGCAACAGATAGTTCTTCTCTAGGTGCCTATACATTTTGTCAGCAATGGCTGCAGTTATAAGTTTGTATATTACTGGCAAGCAAGTAATTGGCCTGTAGTTCTTCGCCAAAGAGCTGTCTCCTCCTTTGGGTAGCAAATACGTAATGCCGCGAGTGAGCCATTCGGGGAGTTCGTTAGGGTTTTCTAAAATTTTATTAACTGCCTTTGCAAGATGAGAATGTAGTGCTGTTAATTTCTTAATCCAATAAATCTGGGTCTTATCAACACCAGGGGATTTCCAGTTTCCCATATTCTTAAATGTTTGGCATAGGTCCTCTTTCGAGAATCCTTGAACATGTTCCACTGTTTCCATGAGTCCATTGGCAGCATCAACTTCAGATTGGAGCCACGATGCGTCTTTGTTGTAGGATCTGGTTTCCTCCCAGATTCCTGACCAAAATGTTTTACGTCATCTTTTGAAGGAGGGGCAGCAATGTCATTCGGTTTTTCAGTCAGACTGCGATAGAATCTCTTCGCGTCTGTTTCAAACAACCGGTTCTGTACACGGAAATCTTCTCTACGTCTGTACCGTCTTATTCGTTGAGCCCATGGTTAGATTTTCTCTTTTAGCTTTTCAGCTACCATTAGCCTTGTTGTGTCATTGTCAATTAGGTATTTTTGTTCAACATGGAGTATTTTTTGTTGAACTTTGTACGTGTGGTTTGACTTAGAAGATGCCTCGGCTAGGAGTGATATTTCACGCCGTGTGTCGGCTATCCGTTTCATAATTCTTTTCATCCACGGAGGTACGGAGCTTTTTACTCTGTCGGGCTGTCGGCCATCGGTGTTCTTGGCTGGTCCCAAGATTATCTGAGATACTAGATATCCAGTTGCATACACGATGTGATTGATTTCAGTAAAATCTAGATCTCTACTTGAGGTCTGTACAACCTTATTTAAGACAGAATTCGCTGTTTCTATCACTCTCTTAGCTTTAGCATTTTCGTAAATTCTCCTCAACGGTGCACGAGATTCGAATGGAAGTAGACGAACTCGTTCTATCTCGCATCGGAGGAGGTCCCGCATCATGTCCTTTTCGTGTGACTCATGGCCAGATGAATTTTCATCACTGACGGATGTTTCATTTGGAAGAGATGAACCTTGAAGTGGATCATCGTTTTCAGGGATATTAGATGGTTCTAAATGTTCGTCATGTGAATGGTTTGATCGATGAACATACTCTGCGTTTCTCTGGATGTCTGTAAGTTGTTCTGCTGTGAATTTTCCACTGCTGAGTATGTATCGTCGTTGACTGGCAAGCTTCTTTGAGTCTAGGGTAGGTCTCATATCTGGGTTCCGCTCTCTCCATATCTTAAAAACTTCTATTTCTGAGCCCCCATTTTTCGCTTTTGCATAGTAAAAGCACCACATCACCTCCATTAATTCATCCCGGGTCCATCTCTGACGATGGCTTCGAGCTACTGCCGGCTCTGGGTCCCTGGGACTAACATCCGTGGGATGGCCAGATGTCGACAAGGTGACATTAGCTCGGTTCCTGAGCAGATATGGGACATTGGTAGAACAAGGCACGTTAAGGTTCATTACATTGCTTGTTCCATTCATTTTGCTCACTGGTTTCAAGTGAAGATTCGCAGGTAGCAATTTCGAGTTCGCAGATCACACTTAACCCTCGGGTTGTTTCCTGCCATCCGTTACTGCGACCCATAGTGGCCTCGGGGCATCCCCCCGCAGGGCCCAGCAAGGGGTCCCTCCGATCGCCAGTCGGCATTACTAAACCCCACGGGATTTTCACTGACTGCTGAAGGCAGCCTCCTTCGCTGGCTAATGCAAGGTTCGGGCCTCCACTCTAATCAGTGGCCTGGTGTGCCAACCCAGTTTCTCTCCTGTACCCTCCATGGGCCGATAACAGGAAGTCCAAAGGTTCATGACCCTTCCCTCTCTACTTACTTCCCACTCTCCTCAAAATGGAGTACTTCTTCGTCGGACCGCTCACCTTCAACCTATTCAGCAAGGGAGACCCTACCAGTAGCTAGGCTACCACTGACATAGCTCTCAGGCTCATGGGGGTACTCAAGCTCCACCACCAACTCCAAGGTCGTGTACTCCCTAGGTGGAGTTATTATTATTACACATATCAGATTTCCAGTTCTTTTATTAGGGTCTTAGGTTAGTTAGCATTATAGCAAAACACACTGTATAAAAACTGTAAATATTCTCAAGGTCAAGTTTCTTGGTTCTAGGTTTTAGGCATGGAGCTATGAACACATGGAGATGACCTTACTTTTCTCTTCAATGTTCAGAAAGTGAAGCCAGTCCGCCATATTGTGGTGCCCAAATCAGGTCATGTCAACACGTTATTAGCTTCTTGTGACGTAGGAGTATGCAGGCCGACTATGACCATGTATACGACAGCCATCTTGCTTTAGTACATGCTATGATTGAGTTAGAGCTTCATTCTGCGCCGCAATTATCGATAACTTCATATTTAAATTATTACTGTACATAAAATCCAGAATATGGATTTTTAATGCTGTGATCCAAATGACTGGAAAATTGTGACTCGAGACGGGAAACCGAGTATCAGTGTCTTCGTTTCCGGCTTTGAAAGAAATAGACATGCGCCAAAGGAGACCAAAATTCTTACGAAATCAGCATTCTAAGGTAGGGAAACGTTTCTAATTGATTTGAGAGCAATAGTGTGGAAATAATTTAAAATAAATAACTAGGCGTTGAAAATTATAGTACACAAATCTCAATTATGAATTGTAAACAGCCAAAGACTTTCTTATCAATCAAATAAGTTTCGTCCAGTTTCTCTTGACTTAGTGAGTCAATGCTGATAAGATCGCTTGTTTGGGGTCTAGAAAATAAATGTAGCTTTCTTTCCCCAAAGTGACGATCAGTTTAAACGGCTGTTTTCTACATTAAATAAATGCATCGTCAGATTAAATCTCAGCGTGATTGAAGGTTATGAGGATATGTTTGACTATTTTACTGTCATGGTTTCAACATACACTTAAAATGGGATGAATGCAAGGAAAATAGGAATGATCAAGGTTTATTAAGTGACGATATTAAATACTGTTAGGATTAATAATTATATTAAGAATTTTTAACGAAAATGCTTTAACAATTTTCATTATTTCTAACCTACATTAAATTTTTGCAGGTTTATGAAGCCCATTTTTGTCCAGAGGATATCCAAAGAATTTGTGAGTGCTATGATGAAAGGGCAAAGAAACTCCGAGCATCACGAGGAAAACCGAAATTAAAGATGGTGCATTGACATCAATATTTTCGACTTGTTCTAAATATTTATCTTCAGCAGTAACGTCAAGAGAGAGTGTAGAGGAAATAAGAGTAAGATTAAAGTATCAAAATTTGCAACGTGCAACTAACGACGGCCTTGCGTTGAAAGCAAACGCAAGAACACATTTTGTCTTGAAAATTTTCAGAATGTGATCAGTGTGTGACAATTCATTGCGTTGAAGAGTAAAGTGCCACATTTTGATTAATGTTACAAGACAAAAATAAATTTTGTACTGTAAATTATTGTTTGTTTTAAATATATAAGAAACTTATGAAACTACTTTTTGAGTTCCTTATGGTTGTGTTATAGTTTATTCCTTAATATGTTTCCATATCTCTTTCTCAATCCACACTTTTGAGTAATACTTTATTTTATTGCCTTTCTATTATTAGGAGGAAACGAACTACTGTAAAATCTGGATGCAAACTAGCTATTCTGAACAAGGTTTTTAAATATTAAAAACGATGCCAAACAACACAACTGAATACGATCACAGCTAAAGAAACGACAGAGCACTCACGCGGTATGTTTATTCTACAAGCTTTCAGGGCTCCAAAAGATGGCGGAAATGCTTTAAGTTTATGACATCATTCCATCTCCATATATTCATAGCTCCATGGTTTTAGGTCACTCACTGTCAGATTTTTAGTTATATTACTAAGTTTCTTACGTTCATGTGAGGTTGGCACTGGTTAACATTAATTAATAACTTGTGTGAATGTAAGATAGAAGGAAGTTGAAATTGTATGCTTTGTATGGTAAGACACGCTGACCTGTGCTGTGAAATAAATGTGTTCGTTAATATTAAAAAAGACAGTGCGTTTCATTACATTAAGACCTCACATATTGGCGACGAGGTAAACAGTGTTAATTGAAAAATAAGATTTCGAAGTAGCAGTTACGAGACATGTTGGATGTTTATTGGACTATCGGTTGCAAGTCATGGCATCTACAGAAGAATTCCACAAATTACAGTAATGTCTTACAGACAAGAGGCATTAGCATTAAAACAGAAGATTTCATTGTCTTATTTTACTTGGAGAGACTCAGGCCATGAGGCCTGCTCTTCCGTCTGACCACGCAAATTTCGCTACGCTCCTTTCACCAACTAGCGGAGAAAGAAGGTATTCCATGGACGACGAAACAGGCGATTTTGAATTTTGCTCAGAGGCGTCATTTAGGCTTGAGGTTCTTTTACATGCAGTAAATCTACTAGCATGGGACAGCCGGCTTTACTTCCC
Source organism: Acheta domesticus (assembly GCA_031308135.1). Taxonomy (NCBI): domain Eukaryota; kingdom Metazoa; phylum Arthropoda; class Insecta; order Orthoptera; family Gryllidae; genus Acheta; species Acheta domesticus. The sequence continues at coordinate 128,649,685 of JAHLJT010008446.1, read as the reverse complement.
CTCCGAAGGAAGGCGTACGAAGGATTTTTTGCCCCTAAAAATTCACGGCTTCGATCGGGTTTAAATCCGCGAACTTGGGTACAACAGTCCGATACGCTAACCGTTACAACATCGCGGCCGCATTGAAGAAAGAAGTGAAACTATTAAAGCAATGCAGAACGCAGGAAGTTTATTACAACAAGAAGTGGAAACTTTACGACCAACGCAATTTCATCACAAATGCCATTGCCACAAGTACAGGTAAGATTTCATTCTACGATCGGATCACTTTCAGAATTTTGTATCCGTGATGACTGGGAATTGTATCAGTCTTGGCTGAATCAGTATTTTATAGCCAATGATGTTGACGAAGGAAAAAAGTGGCAAATTTGATCACTCTAATTGGGCCAGGTGCATATAAAATTTGAACGATTTATGCGATCCTGTTTTACCAGATACCAAATCATTTACATAATTGTGTACTATTTTGACAAAACAATTTTTACCAAAAGTGTCCATTTATAAAGAACGTTTAGTTTTACAGATTAATTAAAGGTGAATATGACTCTGTTAATCAATAGTATGCACAAATTAAGAGCAAAGCAGTGAATTTTTAATTTTGGTATTTTAGAGGCACATTGTAGAGGCGTAACCCCGCGTCGCCGTTGATTTTCTGGGGGTTCCTGGCGATCTCCATCGCTTGCTTGATGCGTCTGGACGACCATCGGTCTTCTCTGGCGAGCACCTACGTGTCTTCAAATAAGAAGTAGTGGCGAGATTCCCAAGCGTGTTGGGCGACAGCGGAACTTTGGATATTCTTGTGTTTGAATTGGCGCATGTGTTCGTATAGTTTTTCTTCTACCGTTCTGACGGTCTCGCCGATGTAGTTACGCCCATAGCTGCAGGATATAGCGTATACTCCCGTTGTTTGGAGTGGCAGGTTGTCATGAAGACGCAAGAATACAACCTCAAAGTGTCCGCTCTACTCGAAGACGAGGCCTACGCCCCACTCCGGGAACTTCGAAGAGAAATCGCGGCCCACGTCAACAACTCCACCGTTATTGAACCTGAAATCAAACGGAGGTTAAAGATGGGAAAGGGCGCCATGCAACGGCTGTAAGGGCTTCATAAGATTCACAAGGCTGACATACTTCTACGTCCAATTGTGAGCTCAATAAACTCTCCTACACAGCCACTAGCACGCCATATTGTCAACAAAATACGCCCACTGCCAGAAGATGTTACGTCGGCTGTCAGGAACTCTAGCCACTTCATCGACCTGCTGCTAGGCCAGGCTGTTAAAGCCGACTGTTAAAGAATACGGACATCCTTGTCAGCTTTGACGTTACATCGCTCTTCACCATGGTCCCAGTTGACGAGGAAATTGCAGTTATCCAGAAAAAATTAGAAGCTCGCAGACTACAAACAGAATGCGTCGACGATGCGATTTTTGCCTATAATCCACCTTCTTTCAGTTCCTTGGTAACGTGTATGCTCAGGTAGAAGACGCGGCCATGGGTTCTCCTTTATCACCGATAGCTGCGAACCTCTTCATAGTGGCTTTCGACAATGAAACACTCGAAAACGGCAGGCTGAAACCCGCTATGTGGGTCAGATATGTAGACGACATGGTCGTTACATGTCCCAACGGACAGGATAGCCTTCAAGAAGTTTTGGATCATCTGAACAGCGCCCATCCAAAGATAAAGTTCATAATGGAGAAATAAAAGAATGGCCGATTGCCTTTCCTCGACATTTCGGTGAGCAGACGTGGCGACGGCAGTCTAGGGCACGTGGTATATAGGAAACCTATGCAAATGAAGCAAAATTCTTGAAGCAGAGATTTCGAGCTCTAATCTTATCTAAACTAAAAATATTTTGGATATGGAAATTTACGAAGCCAATAGCTGAATTGAAAAGTGTCTATTTCTATGGTTTTAACGTAAAATTGTCCATGTTTGAACTCATCTGCCCTACTGTTTGAGTCAAGTAAGCATTGTTTGATCATAAAATTGTTGCAGGGTAATGTGAGCACAACCTCAGCAAAAAATCAGTTGATAAAAATAACTTAAAATAAAATTTATTCGTTATTTTCTAGAAAGGGGGCCCAAGATGCCAAAAAATGGGTATTTATGGGGTTGGTGGCACTTCTTAACCCATTTTAATTGGTACCATTTTATTGATATTGTTCTTGCATCGAAAACTAACTTTTTTCACAAAGCCATTGAATTATCTATATGTATATATACGTATATAATTCAATGACATATACCGGGTCTTTATCGTATCTTGCAACCCAGGTCTGGAAACATCAACTCTTGTTTTGCCAGTTTGGCAACGCGTGAAATACCTTCGACGCCCTTTCACTTTTAGCGAAGCCCGGTCGCGTGCCCTCAGATTTCGGGCTGAGAGAATGTGTCTAATTTTAGTTGGAAGAAGGAGAAAGCACGTATTCTGTCCTTGTTACTCTTCAACGTACTGCAGCCACTACACTGAAAAGGGTAAACGCCTGTCTCTTCATAAACGGTGGTCACTTTGAGCATTTACTCGACTGTCAGTTTTTGGTCATTTTAAGATAATTATATTTTATTACTTTTTATTAATTATTTTCAATAATTATTAACGTACTACTTAGTTACAATTTATTAGTATTTTTAATAATTTGATCGGTCACATGCGTCTTTAGCCCATTTTAACATGCAACCATACAGGCGTGTACCTATCGGTATGTTAAGCAATTTAATATAGCATCGGGTTTTCACATCTTTGGCAACGTGAATAAACAACCATTGATTCATCGCAAGTCAAATGTTTATTAAGAAAGAAACAAGTCGGTGTAGAAAACAAATCAGATTCAAATAATTCAGAATAAAAGTAACTCATATTAGTTTTTGAGATAATTATTGTCCATTAATAGTGCAGTTAAAATGTGTTTTAGGTAAATTAATTTCATTTTCCACGCATTCCATCAAATGAAATTCTTCGGTAATCATATTTACTGACGATCTGAGATGTCGCCACTGGAAATCGACGCGCCAGCTTCCTCACCGAACGTCATTTCTTTAGTTATCTTTAACTTCAGGAGAATTATTTGTATCTATCTTTTTTCAAACCACGGTATACGAATATTGTTTAAATAGATATATCGCAAGCAATACCCCACAATATCATAGTAACATGCCGCAACAACAGAATTCATATGTTTACATCGCAGTAATATAAATGTTCGCATAAATCGTGAGATTGACCGATAAAATGATGAACATACCACAAAATGTTACAGTATTATTACTGCCTCGTCCAAATTAAAAATCTCGGCTCCGCTACGCTCCACCTCGATTTTCAACCTTTGGCCTCTGCGGTAATTACTCTCATAACATTTCTAGGTATGTTTATTGTCTGTTACTAATGTTTTCTTATTTGCTTAATATGCAGATAATAATACATTATTATTATTTTTATAAAATGAAGAGCTAGGCTGTAATATTTCACGATATCTTTTCGATTTCTCTCTGAGCTGGCTTTACTTAAATAATTATTGTTACGTTGCTGTAAATAAATCGATAACTCCCCTCCACATTAATATTACAGTTTTGTTTCTTCAGCATACTGGGCAGAATTGCTTAAAGAGACGTTTTGTTTCAACGCTCATGCCTCAGCCCACCCCATCCCACCCACTCTGTGCAGCGTGAAAAGATTTCGGCATGAGAGCCGTGTACCTGCCCGCCGACACTCTTGAATGGGATCAACAAAGAAACAGGAAACTTGCTGCAGCTTATGACCTGACGGTTGCCTCCTCTGCTGTCCCGACGTGCCAGGCACGGCTGTCTTGAAAGGTGTAAAAGAGACGCGGTTGCCAAATTACCAAAACACGAACAAGTGCTCTCAGACATGAGTTGCAAGATAAACTAAAGACCCTGTATATGTCATACACACACATATGTATATATATATATATATATATATATATATATATATATATATACGCACACACTCATCGTCATAAAAAAGATACGCCCCGAAGAACCCTACTGATCCGTTGCAAACTCAGTGTGTATTTTGTACAGCATTTGCTAAGCCACCGATTTCGTTTTCACGCTCAGGCGCGCACTGGGGGGTCGGGGATAGGTGCGTAACGTCGTGCCCACCGGTCTGGATGAGAGGGCTTCAAACGGCCGCTCATTTGCGACATCGGGAATTGTTGCCAGAGCGTGACCTGCCCGTACACTAAGCCTAGGCGACGCGTTCGACAGCCAGTTGTCCAGTTAGACTCGTTTGAGAGGGGCCGCATCATGGGTGTACGGGAGGCTGGTTGCTCCTGTCGCCCTATTGCGCTCCACACCGGTCGTACGGACACCACTATCGCCCGCTGTTGGCGGCAATGGATTGAGAAAGGCATGCACACATGAAATGCAGGATCTGGGCGTCCTCCACGAATCACGAGGAGGGAGGACCGACAGATTGTTCGCGCGCGAACAGATACAACGGCAACGATAGTTGCTATTCAGCGGGCTGTGCAGCCTGCCTGTCATATCCTGTAAGTGATGCCATCCTGAAAGTGATGCATCCGGTAAGTGCCAGCACCGTTGGCAGGCGGTTGCACAATGCAGGGCTCGCCGCACGCCGACCGTTACGACGACGCATGCCACGAACATCCGAGGAACGTCACTACAGACTCGCCTGGTGTCGGGAACGACAGGCCTGCGTCCATGCAGACTGGCAGCGGTTCTTCTTCAGCGACGAATCCCGCTTCTGTCTTGATCGCGACAACCACCGGGTCCGTGTCTGGAGTCGCAGGGGGGAGCGCCACGACGAGCGGTTTATGGTATCCCAGAACATGTCCCGCCAGCCTGGTGTGATGGTGCGGGGCGCGATATCCCATGGTGCTCGTTGACCGTTAATGTTCCTCGGATGCACCGTGACATCCGTACAGTACGTTCAGGAGATCCTGCAACCGTTGGCTCTGCGGTTCGAGAACGCCATGCTCATTTAAATACCTCAAACTTCTCTCCCCACTGTGGTGATTGTATTCAAGTACGATCAATTCAGTGGATATTTCTTTATTTGAACTGTAGCCAGAATTCATGACAAAATCAGAAGCCGGAGTAGACGTCCTTTCAATAGATAGTTTTAAAATCATTAGGACAAAGGAATCTATCTTCTTTAACAAGTTATGCTAAGTAATGTGGAGTTTGTATTGAACTAATACAGGTAACACTCAAATGTGTGAATGTATTCAACAGACGTTATAGAAAGCAAAAATGTTTACTTTCATTTTTCTTCTTTCTTCTCTTTTTTCTTCTTCATATTGTAATAAACCTGCCTCCCCGGCTTACTCCGACTCGAAGTATCTGCTTAGTGATTGGAATGGGGGACGTGGCTTTCATAACAAAAACACAGACACATGGATAAATTTTAACAAAGAACATACAATTTCATTTCACATTGTCATACAATTTCAAATATTTGTTGTTCAAAATAAAACATAAAATGAAAAAACGTCTATTGACATTGTTGTTGTCTTTATGAGGACAATTCCACTCGTGAAATTAAAACCAATAGTGTCCATCTATACATATAAAATCCGCCAATCAACATTTAGTTATTTTCAATATTTGGCGAATTTTGGAACTCTGTTGGACATAATTTCGTTCGTGAATTAATAGCGGTTTGGAAATTCTCAGATAAATCCCTTCCGTTCTTCGCGGGTCGGGAATTTATCGACAGTTTCCAATTTCCTGAAATTACATATGAGCAATATAATTTGGCATGGGTCAAGACAACCTCATTGTTTGTGAAAGCTGCTATGTCCATAGTTATAAACAAAGGCACTAAATTCCACTAATTGGCTAAAGAATTTCATATAAATTGACCTTTTTCAGAGAGTGATGGGTAAGAGGAAGAACCTTGAAATTCTGTAAATTAGTACGCTCTAGCATGTTTTTCTTTTTCCAAACCCGTAATCTTCCAATCAACTCCAAGCTCATTGAACATATTCTTTCATAAGCATGTCATGAACATCAGTTGAATTATTAGTTACATATTTTTACAATATTAGTTACATATTTTTAATGCTCATGAGTTTTATCTGCCACTTGAACATTTAAGAAATCGAAAGTGTCCATAGGAACAACCAAATATAGTCGGAAAACCTTCGCATCCTTTACTATTTTACGGGCATTTACTCGTAAGCCGTTGTTAAACTGCCTTTCTTTTTACTTTCTCGCCTTACTTCTTAAGAATCGTCGGAAAACGGCGAGTTTTGGACGGAAAAACTCTTGTTGCCGGGCCCTGGTAACGAAAAAGTGGATTAATCTCGTTCCCAAGAGGTCTGGAAATCAGCCCCGCGCCCCAGGGGCCGCACTCGCCTCGTTGCGCCGCCGATCTCGTTGGGCCCACGAAGTTGAACCGCCCCGTCCAAGATGATAAATGCCGCACTTGCCCCCAGGGACAAGTAAAAAGCCATTGATCTTATTGTCTCTGCTTGTCCAATTCTAGCAAAGACCGATTACATGAAAAGACACGACAGAGTGTGTAGTTACCTCCACTGGCAGATCTGTACCGCCCTCAAAATTCCAAACACGTGCCCATTCACTAAAACCGGTGACGTCTGTTGGACGCTATACAATATTGTACGACCAACAAATTCAAACGCATCACAAAAGGAGAGGAATAATAATAGTAATAATAGTAATAGTAATAGTAATAATAATAATAATAATAATAATAATGACGATGACCAACGAGCAAAATGGATAGAACAAGCAATGTAATGAATCTTAACCAGCCTTTTTCTACCAATGTCCCATACCTGCTCAGAAACCGAGCTAATGTAACCTTGTCGACGTCTGGCCATCCCATGGATGTTAGTCCCAGGGACCCAGAGCCGGCAGTAGCTCGAAGCCATCGTCAGAAATGGACGCGGGATGAATTGAAGGAGGTGATGTGGTGCTTTTACTATGCAAAAGCGAAAAATGGGGGCTCAGAAATAGAAGTTTTCAAAGTATGGAGAGAGCGGAACCCAGTTATGAGACATACCCTAGATTCAAAGAAGCTTGTCAGTCAACGACGATGCATACTCAGCAGTGGAAAATTCACAGCAGAAAAACTTGCTGACATTCAGAGAAATGCGGAGTATATTCTTCGATCGAACTACCAACATGACGAACATGTAGAATTTGAAAACGATGGTCCTGTTGAAGGTTCATTTCTTTCCAATGAAACACACGTCAGTGGGGAAAATTCATTTGGCAATGAATCACACGATACGGACATGATGCGAAATCTCCTCCGACGCGAGATAGAGTTCGTCAACTTCCATTGGAATCTCCTGCACCGTTGAGGAGAATATACGCAAATGCCAAAGCTAAGAGAGTAATAGAGACTGCAAAATTCTGTCTTAAATGAGGTGGTACAGACCCCAGGTAAAGATCTAGATATTACTGAAATCAATCACATCGTGTATGCAACTGGTTATCTGGCCTTTTAGATAATTTTGGGGCCAGCCAAGAACACCGACGACCGACATCAAAACAGAGTAAACAGCCCTATACCCCCATGGACAAAGAGAATTATGAAACGGATACCCGACACTCGGCGTGAAATATCACTCTTAGCTGAGTCTTCTAAATCAACGCACACCACTAAACTTCAACGAAAAATATTCAATGTTGAACAAAAATACCGAATTGAAAATGACACAAGCAGGCTAATCGTAGTTGAGAAGCTTAAAGAAAAAATTCAAGCATGGGCACAGCGAATTAGACGTTACAAACGTAAAATAGATATCCGTGTACAGAACCGGTTGTTTGAAACAGACGCGAAGAGATTCTATCGCAATATGACTCAAAAATCGAATGGAAACGATGTCACTCCTTCAAAAGATGACGTCGGAGCATTTTGGGCAGAAATCTGGGAGGAGAGCAAATCCTACAACAAAAACGCATCTTGGATTCAATCTGAAGCGAATGCTGCAGATGAATTTGTGGAAACAGTGGAAGAAGTTCAGGAATTCTCGGAAGAGGACCTCTTCCAAGCAATTGAAGAACATGGGAAACTGGAAATCCCCCGTGGTTGATAAGATCCAGATTGACTGCTCAGACTGACAATCTGATAAGATCCAGATAATTTACTTTGCACAATATTGATGTACATTGCATGGTCCATTGTACAATTTATAAAGTTAATATTCCCCACACCAAAAGTACTCATCCACCCTCAGCCGAGTACAGAATCACCTCTGTATTTCACTGTGAGCTGGAGGTTCTCTTTATAGTAGCAACTTTACTGTATACAATATATTTAATTCCGCTAAAAATTGGTCATTAGGTTACTATTTCTACGTAAAATTTATTCATATTCTCAGATTTTCAAGGTGTTCTAATACTTTTGACACTCACTGTACGTAGCATGGTATTTCAAGTCATTCACTGATAGCTTTCCATGCCGGTTGCTTCGTGTGCGCCTTCAAGCGAGCACAGAGCTACTTAATGTAGTTACTTAACCATGCTATTTTTTACAATTAAAAAAAATGGAATTAGTTAGACTGGCTTCTGAACGCTTCAAATAGTTCATCGAAATAACCCTGGTGAATGGCGACTCAGTGCAAATCTGTGTAGTGAATGGCATGCAGCTATGATCCTCCAACAAGCGAAGTCGTAAGTGTTGCATTGCTTGTTCTTAATAACAGTGAGAACCAGCCAGCAACAATGGAAAGTTTCATCCTTAATAATCCAAATCACTTCACTGAAGACAAAATGGAGGTGACGTTGGAGAACAACAATCAACACAACACCCCCGGCACTGTTGGCTAGGAACCGATTCAATTCAGCCAACCCTCAACTGTTCAGCTACCAGAAAAAGACTCCACAGACTCCAGAAAAGGTCAGTGACAGACAATGATATAGAGCGACAACCCAAAACATTTAGTTGCAATCACGATAGTTACAGTGATCAAAATACAAAATCTTATTCTTTATTAATTAATGTGCCGGTCAAAATAGGTTCGGATCTCTAAGTGAGTTTGATAAGCAAGCAACTGAAAATAGCTCCACTCATATTAACAACCTTCCTAGTGATTAAAGTGAAACCATCAGTAAAATACCACCAATCATAGTAGCAGACATCACCATTTATAATTCAATCATTAAAGAACTAAAGTCACCTCAAACTTCATTGCAGATCAAAACTAGTGGTGCTACCAAAGCACATACTTTCTCGCTGTTTCTAAATGGTCCTAAATGCTATTTTACTACTACATAAACCAGTAAAATAATTTTCAACCAGAAAATTCTTTTTCCGCTCCGCGACCCGAACACAGATCCTCAGAGTCAACGTGGCGGCACTCATACCACTACGACAAACAAGCGCCGTATGGGTCGAACCCGGGCAGAGGCATAAAAGGGCAAATGCCAAATTCATGTAAAAAATAATTTGGGATAAGGTATACAAAATTCCAGCATTGATATAGTTTTGTCTCATTGAAATTCAAATTCAACTAGTGGCGCTACCAATGCACATACTTTATTGCATTGTTTCTAAATGCCACACAATATTATACTTCTAAATAAAACAGCAAAAGTGTTATCAACCAGCAAATTTTTTCCGCTCCGATACCCGAATTCAGATCCTCAAAGTTAAAGTGCCGGCACTTTTACCAATACGCCACACAAGTACCGTATGGATCGAACAGAGCCATAAAATGGTAAATGCCTGGTAGGAAAATAATTGATATGATGATGATTGATATGGAGAAAACGACTGACATGATAATGCGTTTTACAAATCCGAGAAGAGATATGAAAAATTGTTAAAAAGTTGAAAATTTGAAAATCATGTAGAGACACTTCCAGTAAATTTATCGTAATAATTCTATTTGTGATTTAAATTGCTTCAAATAGTTTTCAACAGTTTCTAGAATTCTCAAACATTTCCTGAGATAACGGATATTTGTGACAAATAATTGTCCCCGACCAAGATTCGAACCAGCGAACCTTGCCTCCGAAGAAAGAAGCCTCTTCGCGTCACTTAGACACCTCAGCTTCTGTGGATATACATAGCATTAGTACTTATATAATGGTAATAAGTGTATGGATTTTGGAGCAAGGCAAAACGCATTTTATTATCGATCGGTCTTGGTAGCTTTGCTTGCGCAATCTCGGAGCCTCGAAGGTCACGCGGGCGCTCCTTATCTGCCTGTTGAAATCTACACGTAGCAGTGGCGTAGCGTCAGGGGACGCTGAGATGCTGAGCATCCCCGTATATAAGAACCTTAAATACTGTATTGATAATCTTACAAGTGGTCTGTTGAGCGAAACACGTTTTGTATTAATTTTAAATTGATTTCCTATGATTGAATTCGGCGGGCTGTTGAAGCTGGCCTCTGATTGGTTGGAAGCTAAAATACTTCAGCGTCTGCCGCCAGATTGCGACGAGCAATGACGCATGCGCAGATGGCGAGGTCCCCCTCTCCCCTCTTCATCCCTGGCCCTGAGAAACCCGACTGCTTTACGCTAGCGTCCAGAGCGTCTACTGCGGAAAGAAGCTCGTTTGTGCACGAGAGCGCAGCACACTTCAGGCGTTCAGTAAATTATCTTTCTCTCTCTCTCACTCGGGAGTCCCCGCTTGGTCATGGGTACAAACTGTAGAAATAGTGCCTGACTACTATTTCTTAATTAATATCCAAGAAATTGTATTATCTCTTAAATAGATTACATATTATTTAAGTCTGCAATGTATAAATTAACAAATGGTCTTATTGCCATTCGCGTATAAGAATTAAAGCTGAGCCATTGTATAATTTGCTTTCAAGACATCGGCAGCCCTGACTGCTGTGAGGATTTTGTGGGAAGCGCCTACACCGTCGTAAGCAATCGAGATCGTGGAAGTAGTCCCAGTGTATCTGCCTTGTGTTGCGTTCGACTGTTAGACGAAGTAGTTGATAGTGACATTTTGTGTGTTATTGTTGAGCATCCCCAAACGTGTGAGTCACGCTACGCCACTGACACGTAGGTCTCTCTCAAGCATTGAAACTATCGGAACCGCTCTCTTCTCGGCTGCTCTCGTCAGTATCGGCCGGTATCCACAGTCTCGGCAGAAGAGGCCGCCGCTGGGCGCTTGGTGCAGGCTCGGCGGCTAGGCAGCTCGACGCAACTGCGGGATTAAGGTCGCCACGTATTGTGATCGCAGAACTCTTTCATTTAATTTTAATTGATTAATTTTAATCGCAGTAAAATACAATTTCAATTTATTAATTGGTTGAAAAGTAACAATCACTCGATTCATTGCAAATAATTTCAGAGAGAAAATAATACAATTTTTGAAATAATTAAAAGCAAAAAATGTGTGCAAAAAGTAATTTAAAATAAACTTTTTTGCAATATCAATTAAATAGAATAAAACTAAAACTAAAATAATTTTCATAAATTGTTTTTAAATTGTGAATTATTACACAATATTGAAATCAAGGTTATTAATTGGAATCTCTAATAATGTAAATGGATCTGCAGTTTATTTTGAAGTAAACAATGAAAATAATTATAAAAGTTTACATTCCAGAATTACATATAAAAGCACAAAAATATGTGTTAAGGGAAAAATAATTTATTTCATACCTATTGTTATGTCATTTAAGTTTCTTACAAATTCGAATGTAAGGCATATTTATTAAACACAGTTAACATTTGGTATTAATTTCATCTTTACATAATAAAATCGCATAGGCGAAACAAAATTGAGATGGGTACTGTTCTGCCCTGCGTGAAAACGTCCTTTCGTCACTGGGCACAATTTATTGTGTAACAGTCGATGTAAGCTGCCATGGCCTCTGAATTGGGTGAAAGAATTGGCGGTCAAACAACGGTGCCCACTGCAAATCAGCCTATTCGGCTCCTTCCCCTATTGCCACACATGAGTAGTGTTTTCAGAAATTCGAAATACATAATTAATTATAATATACTTCATTTACACATCATATAAAATGAGGAAAAGTAATAAATTTATAACAATTTTTGCGCCATAGAAAAATGTAATTTAGTACAAGCCTAGAAATGACAAAAATAAATGTTATAATTGACTTTAATTCTATCACTGGCATACCTTATTTCTTACCTTGTTGTTATTACTTATTGTTACTTAAATACCTTATTTGTAGTAAAGAGCAATTCTTCTGTCTTGATTTGCAAAATCAACGATGATACTGTCGTAAAATTTAGAATTTTCACTCAGTCTTTTAATAAATGAATTTTCAACACTGAAAATTCATTTATGAAAATTCATTCAAAATTAGAAGGTCTATCCTGAATTTTAAAAATCCTCAAATGGTTTTTAAACGCGCGCGCGAGCGGGTCTGTGTGAATGTATACGTCGAAAAGGTGCGTTCAACGGATCCAATTGTTGCCGGAATAATCATAACAAGTTTGCACCGTTTCAAAACTTTTCAACACGTATACTTTTTCCAATTTATTTTCCCGAACAAAGCACAACAATTCTTGAGCACTTCTTTTCTTAATACCATCAGTCACACTGTACTCCATTCAGAGCGCAAAGGAACTACATCGAAAAATGTTCCATAACTCTATATTAACGAATCTAGGACATCTTGTGGGAAGGGCGCTTGGTTATCGTTTTCACTATTCAACCAAACAAGGATTAATTGTCCATTCTACAAAGAAAATTTAACTATGAAAAACATCGCAAAAGACGTGTATAAAAATGGCCTGATGATGAAGGAACAATGACCTTCGAAACGTTGCCACAGATCTCTGTTTTATTATTTTACTAGATTATTTTACTATGTTTACCACTACACTATGCAAAGAAATTAATCACCCAAACAACCAATTGAAACTGCATCTGAGAGGCACACATGTTAAATTGTTTGAGCTAAACTTTCTCTCAGAAAAACACTTCACCCGACATGGTCTTCACCTGAACCTTGTCGGAAAACATGCACTCGGTAGTGAGCTTGCAAAACATCATTTCACAGACTTGGCAGTGTCCTGCCCAAGACCCATCCCCACCCAAATCTCCTAGTTCTCTTCCATCCTCTGGGACCCCTTTGGACCCAATTACCTTATCCCCTGAACCTAATCCTATCTCCCACTATTCATTCCTCTACATCTGTTACCCCTCCGTCCTCACCTCTTGTCACTGCTGGGACACGATACTTCCTTCGACCACGCACTCGAGGTAAAATGAAATAAATAAATAGCAACTACAGTCAGATGCAGCAGAAAAATATCCATGTAGGTACATGCAAAAGATTCAAATAATGCATCATAACGTGCAATCTCTATCAAATAAAATTGAATTTATCGAGGCAGCATTACAATGTGATCTAAGACAAATAGATGTTTTTTGCTTTACAGAACATTGGTTGTCTCAAAATGATATAAACACACTCCAAATTCCTAGCTTTTACCTTGCAGGATTGTATTGTAGAGCGAGGGAACCAAATAAGGGCCCTGCTTACGGAGGTTCGTGTATATACATAAGAAATTATATTGATTCTACCTTCTTGTCAGAATTCAATTTATATGCAGTTGAAAAAGTTTTTGAAACAACAGTAGTACATCTTACTACTCTCAAAATTATCTTACTTTGCATTTACAGACCTCCAACAAAGCGAGCTTCAGATTATTTCACTTTCTTGGAAAATCTAGAGATAATTTTGAACAAAATTAGTAAACTCTCTTTTAAATCCATTGTTGTATGTGGAGATTTCAATATTGATTTTCTGAGCGAATCCCACGAAAAAGAGCAGTTTCTCAATTTACTTCATTCTTTTAATTTAGACATTACAGTGAATGTACCTACACGGAATACGCTTAAATCACAAAAAGCATTAGATCAAATTATAATTAGCAAAACCACAACTACATATAAAATAATAACGAATAATCTAGGATACAGTAACCACGATGCACAAATTCTTACAATTACTATATAAGAACATAAACACTGACACAATAAATAATACACGCATGTGCAGAGTATTCACTAAAGTTATTATAAAATTATTTACGGACTACTTGATGAAGGAATCATGGGACGCAGTTTATAACGCTGTTGACACAAATAAAAAATATAATTTATTTTTCTCCAAGCTTTCAATTCATTTTAACGCGTGCTTTCCTCTTAAAAAGAGAAAATTAAACATTTCAAGCAAAAGTAATACTTGGATCACACAAGGAATTAGAACATCGTGCAAAAACAAACGTACGCTTTACTTTATTTCTAAACATCATAACGTATCACCCGGTTTCCATATATACTTCCAAGAATATAAAAGAATTTTAAGAAAAGTAATAGTTCAGGCAAAAATATTGAAAAATAGTCAGGACATTTTGAGCGCTAGTAACAAAACTAAAGCAATGTGGGATATCGTAAAAAATACAACCACATCATCTCGATACCTTGTAGAGAATGTTATTTTAAAGGATAATGAAAGAGAAACGAGTAATCCGGAAAAAGTTGCCAATCTTTTCAACAAACACTTTTCTATGATTGCGTCTGATCTCACGAAGGGACTAAAATCACAAAATTCAAAATTTTACACTTCCCAAAAAATTTCAGATAATACGATGTTTATTTCCGAAACTTCTCCCAACAAAATCCTCAGAATAGTCAGTAAACTAAAAAATAAATATTCATCTGGTTTAGATGAATTTCCGGATTGTTTATTAAAAACTTGTGCACCTGCTTTTATACATCCGTTAACTCACATTTTCAATGCTTCTTTATGTACAGGAATATTTCCAGATATTTTCAAAACAGCAAAAATTAAGCCACTTTTTAAAAAAGGGACCAAAAATGATATTCAAAATTACCGGCCAATTTCTCTTTGGTCAGTTTTCTCAAAAGTATTAGAAAGGCTTTTCTACTTACGAATGGAAACTTTTCTCAGGAAAAACAGAGCGTTTTCAGACTCACAACACGGTTTTAGAAAATCAAAATCTACGGAAACTGCCATTTTTTCTTTTCTCAAAGATGTTGCTTCATCAATAGACCAAAATGAAGTACCCATTGGAATATTCTTAGATCTCTCGAAAGCTTTTGACGTTATTGACCATAACATCTTGCTCTCAAAATTACCTTCGTATGGAATTCGTGGTATTGCCCTAGATTGCATAACTTCTTACCTTAAACATCGGACTCAAAGAGTAGAAATACCATACTGGCAGGAAAGGACATTACATACTTATATTTCCAATTCTTTGCCAACTGAGCATGGGGTCCCGCAAGGTTCCACCTTAGGTCCTTTTCTCTTTCTGTTATATGTAAACGATATGCCCTCGTCTATTAAAAATGGAAGAACGGTCCTATTTGCTGATGACACGAATGTACTTTGCAAAAAGAAGCAGTAAATAGTACAATTTCAGACGTTTCAAATTGGTTTAATAATAACAAATTAATTGTTAACGAAAGAAAAACTGTTTCAATGCATTTTTGCATCTCAAATCGGAAATCGCATGTTTCATTGAAAATGAACAGTATGCAATTAGCTGATGTTGAGGTAACAAAATTTTTAGGTCTTTCAATTCAATCAAACCTCAAATGGAATGTACATATAACAGAATTAAACACTAAATAAAGTTCATTATGCTACGTATTCAGAATTCTTTCAAATTCTGTCAGCCTTCATGCAGCTCGTTGCGTTTATTTTGCAAATGTACATTCCCGCCTGAGATATGGCATAATATTCTGGGGAAGCTCATCCTGTAGTATTCAGATTGCAAAAGAAAATTATTCGAATAATGAAAAAAATGCCTTCCACGTGATTCCTGCAAGCCTCTTTTCATTGAGCTGGGAATCTTACCATTGTCTACTTATTGTCTTGTCGATTTATTTACGAATCTGTAATATTTGTCAAAAATGACCTACTTAACGGAGGGAACATATTTTCATGCAATATTGATATTTATAATTACAACACACGCCGTAGAAATCACGTGCATCAAGTGTCAGTATCAACAGCTCAGTACAAGAATTAAACATACAATACATGTACGTTACTATACAACGCATTGCCAGATGACATAAAACAATTGAAGTCGGTACACAAATTTAGGTTTAAAGTAAAATCTTTTCTGCTGCAAAACTGTTTCTATACAATTAGAGACTATACTGATCGTGAAAAAGAAAAATAATGTTTAATGTAACAAAACAAAGATATTTAATGAATTAGTTTACGTTTGCATTGTATACATTTTAAAAAATATTTAATACGCCTGTAACAAGTAATGTACTTCAGCTTTCGGGTCAATGACCCCCATCTCGATCAGGTTTTTGTCCAGTTTCCCTGATCCATTGAGCAAATGCTGAGATGGCCCCTTGTTTTGCTTCTGGACGTAAATGTAGCTTCACTGTGCGCACGTTTTGGTGAGCACTCCTTTTGCTTGTAGTTCATTTACCGTTGAAATTGATTTTCTATAACTAGGGAAAAAACATTTTTCAAATATTTTTATTTTTCTAAAATAATTATTTTCTAAATTCATTTATTCATTTTTTTTATTCTGGCCCTCAAGAAAATGTGCGCAGATAAATTTCTTTCCCCACACGTCATATACAGTTTTTACTGTTTTTTGACAAATAAATAAATAAATAAATAAATAAACCTGAAAAAAAATCGACTGTCTAAAATTATGCAGTTGGAACTCATTTAAACTGTTAGTATGAAAAGAAAATGCAGATAGCAACGCCATTTGTGTATGTTTCAGTGAACTCTTTGAACTGAGAGGAGGGCGAGTCGTCTGTTGAGGCAATGCAATGCCAACGCGTGATCGGACTTGTTTGATGCAGACGTTTGTGAATTCTGTTACTTGTATATTTAAGATTAGTAATAAATAACGTTTATACAAAACAAATTAATAGGTTATGGGCCCAGGCTACGTGTGAATCGTATTCTCTAGTGAGTGGAGCCGAAATTGAACGTCCGAAGAAAACGTGCTGGATTTTTATACACGTTTGAACTGGAACTTAGTGTGTAAACAGCAAACATGGCTACCGAGAGTGACTACAAAATACAAGTGAATAAGCGTGAAGGACCTGAAGGCTGGGCAAAGTGGAAGTGGCATATTTCGATGGTGTTGCGTGCGTATGAACGTGACAACGGTGCGTATGACAGTGTTAACGGTTCGCGAGCGTGTCCTGATTTGGGAGTTTATGCAACTGCGGCGCAAAAAGCAACTTATCAGCAATGGAAAAAGGACAACGCAAAAGCGGCAAGTTTATTAGCAAGTGCGCTAGGAAAAACTATTGCCGAGCTCGTGTTGACTTGCACCAGTGCTGCAGAGATTTGGACAAAACTGAGTGCGCGTTTTGAACGCAGCAGTACGCAACGGCTGAATATACTGATCGAGTCATTTTTTCCGCGTGACGCGTGACGACAAAGAAGACATCAGTACGCATGTCGCGAAACTGCAGAAGTTGTTCGTTGGTTTGAATGATGAATTGACGAAGAATAAAGAAAATACTTTGTCCGAGAGAATTTTGAATGGCCGTATCTTATCTACGCTGGGAAAAGAATATGACAATTTTAAAGACTTGTGGGACACGATTTCGTCGGAAAATCAAACTGTGAATTTGTTGATTGAAAAATTGTGCGCGATTGAATTGCGTGATCAAGGGAATGTCGAATCGACTGCGTTTGTTGCACGCGGTGGTCCTAACAAGAAGCCTTGCCATAAAAATGACACCGGGGAAAAATCAAAGGAGAATGTTCAACGAGCAAATAAGAAGTTTCCATGTCACAAATGTAAGCAGTTGGGTCATTGGGCAGCAGAGTGTCCGGAGAAGAAGACAGTTGGCGCTGGTGGAAACAGAAGTCAGTCTGATGCAAGTGTAGCGTTTATGACGCATGTCATGGGTGCCTCAGTCGATAACTTTATTGAAGCCGACAAGTGGTACTGCGACAGTGGCGCCACAAATCACATCACCTCGAATAAACAGTATTTTACATCGTATGAGAAGTTTGCCGTTCCTGAAAAGATTTCGCTCGTGAAACGAGGTGTAAATATGCTGGCTCATGGACTAGGAAGTGTGAACATTCAAGTACGTCTAAATATTGCTTGGTCGAATGCCGTACTGAAAAACGTTTTGTATGTTACTGAAGCAAGTGCCCATTTATTTTCCGTGAAAGTAGCTGCGAGAAAAGGTTTTTCTACGAGACTTGATGATCGAAGTGTTAGCATTGAAGATAGTGTCACTGGAAAAAAGATGATGACTAGATATGTTAGTCATGGTCTGTATGTATTGGACATCCGCGTTGTGAAGCCGACACAAGTTCAAGTGAATATGATGACATCATAAGAGACATTGCAAGTTTACCATGAAAGGTTTGGCCATCAACATAAACAACATGTAAAGAGCGTCCTAAAGCAGATGAACATTAACGTGGACGAAGGCAAGGAAGAATTCTGCGATGAATGTGCTCTGGGAAAAATGCATAGGTTGCCATTCAAGAAACGAAGGAATCGACCAATGGTAACTGGTGAACAAATCCACGTCGATGTAAACGGACCCATGTCGACTGAATTTCTCGAAAAGGCGCGTTACTATGTGTGGTTTAAAGATGACTTTAGCAAATGTCGTAGAATTTTCTTTTTGAAAAAGAAAAGTGAAGTATGCCCTGTTTTGGAGCAGTTTTTGAATGAAGCCAAGACAAATGGACATGTTGTCAAGCAACTGAGGTGTTATGGAGGAAAAGAATTTTACAACAAGAAGGTCTCTGAACTGCTAGCAAGCAGGGGCATAGAACACTGCATTACTGCGCCTTATACACCACAGCAAAATGGTGTTGCGGAGCGTGAAAATCGAACTATTGTCGCGTGCGCGCGTTCCATGTTGAATCCAAGCAAGTTGCCAAAAGAACTGTGGGCAGAAGCATGCAATACTGCCACATACCTCCTGAATCGCACTGGAAAGTCTTCCATTGAAACTAAGTCTCCTTATGAATTGTGGAATGGACGACCAGTAGGAAGTCTAAATCATTTGAAGATTTTCGGAACAGAATGCTATGTGCACATCAACAAGAACTTCCGCTCTAAGTTTGACGATAAAGCTGTTCATGGACATCTCGTTGGATACGTGAACGGCAGGGATGGATTCAGGGTCTGAATTCCGACACAAAGGAAGATAGTCCTGAGCCACGATGTGAGATTCAAGCCTGAAGTTGTCTGCAATGTGCGCGTGAATACCTACAAGCTTGAAAATTCATGTGAAAAACATGCATCATCCGAAGTACAAAAGCCAGAAGAAGTCAACGACGATGAAAAGGAGCAATGGAGCGAAGCAGAAGAATTTGTACCAGTGTCCGGCTCCGGAGGAAGTGATGTTCCAGCGGAAGAAGATGTCAAAGAAGAGACAACAAGGAAAAACCAACGTGAATCAAAGAAACCACGGTGGATGACTAGCGGAGATTTGTCTACATGGCCGGATCATCGATCACTGAAAACAAGAATTCAAATTCCTACATTAAAGTGCTGCAGTCTCCTGACAGAGAAGAGTGGTTGAAGGCTCTTAAAGAAGAATTGGATTCTTTAGAGAAAAATGACACCTGGGTGTTGGTCGAACGTCCAAAAGATGTGAAAATCCTGAAGAATCGCTGGGTCTGCTGCCAGAAACTATTGGACAGCGGAAAAATCCGCTTCAAGGCTCGATTGGTCGCAAAAGGTTTCGTACAAAGACCGGGAATTGATTATGAAGAGACATTCAGCCCTGTTGCACGATATGAAACCATTCGGATCTTGTTGGCGGTGGCTGCTGCATTTGGAATGAAGCTTTCTCAATTTGATGTCAAAACCGCTTTTTTTGAACGGCGTGCTTGAAGAAGACATGTATATGGAACAACCGGAAGGTTTTAAGGACAATACTGAACGAGTGTGATACGCGAAGAAAAGTTTGTATGGCTTAAAACAAGCGCCGCGCTGCTGGAACAAACGATTTGAGAAGTTTATGAAGAATGCTGGATTTAAAAACAGTAATGCTGATGCATGTCTGTTCTACCGCAAGAGAGATGGGAAACATGTGTATGTTGCAATTTTCGTTGATGACGGTGTGGTTGTTGCAACTGATATAGAAGAACTTGAGGAATTCATAGAAATGTTACAACAGGAATTTCATACAACAAGAGGATCTCTCAGAAACTTCTTGAGCATGAGAATATAGCAAAATGAAGAAGGATCAATAACAATTGATCAAGAAGACTACACGCGAAAGATTTTTGAAAGATTTGGAATGACCGTGTCGAACGGAGTGTCTACTCCAATTGGACGCGAGGACAACGATGAAGCAGAAAAGGTCACAGCCAAGGTACCTTATCGTGAGGCAGTAGGTTCTTTAATGTACCTGACTACAGCTACACGTCCTGATGTTGCTTTCGTAGTTAGTAAAGCAGCTTGGGACATGGAAAATCCTACAAATCATGATTGGAATCAAGTGAAAAGAATATTTCGATATTTGAAGAGCACTGTAAACTATGGAATCGTCTTCAGGAACGGTCAAGGTTTGAAGGTCTACAGTGATGCTGACTACGCCGGTGACAAGAAGACAAGACGTTCAACGACAGGTGTCATTGCAACCTTCAATGATGGAGCAGTTTCGTGGACCAGTCAGTTGTAGAAGTCAGTGGCAACGTCGACTACAGAAGCTGAAATAATAGCAGCAAGTGAAGGAGCTAAGGATTTAATCTGGCTGAAAATATTACTATCTGAATTGCTGGAAACTGTGGAAAAATCTCCTATGCTCTACATCGATAATGTTGATGCTCTAAAATTAGCTAAAAATCCAGAATATCATAGCAGATCAAAGCACATCGAAGTTCGCCATTTCTATATAAGAGAGAGATTCTTGGATGGAGATCTGGAATTGGAGCACATAGACGGAACCAATCAGCTTTCTGATCTACTGACTAAACCTCTGGAGAGGGTTAGATTTGAGATGCTACGTGAGAGGATTGGGATACAGATGATTGAGTCCACAGACTGTTAAATATAGTTTATTTTGTGTAGTTTGTGTTCATTTGATCTTTTCTTTTGGAGGAAGTGTTAGTGAGTGTTAGTATGAAAAGAAAAAATGCAGATAGCAACGCCGTCTGTGTATGTTTCAGTGAACTCTTTAAACTGTGAGGAGAGTGAGTCGTCTGTAGAAGCAATGCAATGCCAGTGCGTGATCGGACTTGTTTTGATGCAGACGTTTGTGAATTCTGTTATTTGTATATTTAAGATTAGTAATAAATAACGTTTATACAAAACAAATTAATATATACTTCTTAATAAATATATCAGACAGCCTAACTTGTTCAAATTCAAGCTAGCAAATTACTTTGCATTTACCTTTACCCTAAACAAAAAGAACCAAGGTTTCAGAAGTCTTGTGAATTGCCTGAAGGTGAAATGATCCGCAGTCTCGTGCTTGTTCTATTAAATTCGCGTGGCCAAGGACCGAGGCCGTTTCACCGTTGGCAATGGTCGCGGCGCACCTGCGTTGCCTTCGCACGCGGGCGAGTCTCCGCAATGAAACAAGGGACCATGGTGGAAATAACACGCATTTCCACCATGCAAGGGACCTCTTTCGGGGTTGGCCTGGCGTGATAGTCTGCATCACGGTGTAAGATATATCTTACACCATGGTTTGCATTCTGTGTCGCACGAGGAGAAATGAAGGCACGGAACTACCCCTCTTTCCCCTTCCAAGTTCTGGACCCGCGGGCTATTCAAGTCCACCCGTACTATCTTCCCATCTTACTGGTGTTACTTGTCAGTGGTTAAGTTTTATTGCCGGCCTGGGCTAGCCAACAATGGAGACTTGTCTCAATATATGTGTATATGTATAGTAAGATATAGTACTCGTATATAACAATTACTTACGTCTTTCGATCAGCACAGATGCATCGAAATACCACAATTCTTCCTCAGCGAGTGGAGTTCGCGGTTCCCCGAAAACAATCGTAGGAACTGCCTTGCGAGCAGTTCCCTGCGTAGCGATGCAAAAGCGGTAATAGGACTATTCCAAAAAGGAAATAACTTCCAAAAGTGTTTCATAATGCGCCAAATATCATATTAATGAAACATTCAGTTAATTCAATTTCACGCCATCTTTTATGACTTGTATTGCAACTTATGGTTGACCGGAAGAGAAGTAGTAAGAAAAATCTGATAGAAAGAGAGATACAGTTTTTTAGATATACCGCGCTTAAACTGGTATACCAGATGCATTGTTAAACATTATTGGTGTTAATTTCCTGAGTGGAATAGACAAGAGTAATTTCATCATGTGACAATTAGAAGTGAATATTAAACTTGGAAGCGTGTCGCTCTCTCCCGTGTTATTCGTGAAACAGAGGAACGGAGTTGTACGAGTTTGTGAGTTCGAGTGAGTGATACCAGTACCGTAAATGAATTGTAAAAAAGAAGAAAGTCCCCTTTTACCAAAAATAAGGGTAGAAATCAATAAGCTAGAATATATTGTAACCCCAAATAAATTATTTTTCAAGTTTGCCGTCTTATTCGTGATCTGTTAGTTCGCTTCTTATTGCAATGAAGGTGTGTTTACACAGCGCGAGCGAACGCTTCCGAACTAACAATTTGGTTGGAATTACTATTAATACTCATATAGTTTGAATTATTGCTGGAAAGCAACCCAAGGGGAATGTTCTGCAGGTACATCATGTGATCATGACTGATGTTGGTGTAAGAACATGTGCCAAATAATGTATTGAAAATGGAAAAGTTGGTGGAATGAAGGACTGAGGAAATGGGAGAACCGAAGAAAATCTTCTATAATCCCCTTGTCAATCACAAATTCCACATTGAGTGTTAGGAATTTGGACTCAAAACCCAGAATGAAATGACAAATTCAATGAAAATTTCTTTGGATTTCATGTAAACTGGAAAGTTAAACAAATTTCTCTAAGAGATCAGTCACTTTCTTTTAGTTCCTCTATGTTAATTTTTTGCTTACTGCATACTTGCAAACTGTATTCATAACTTCATAAGAAAAGGAAAACGGAAACCAATACTGTAATTTAAATCTAAAATGATACACAAAATTCAAATTCAACATCTTTAATTTGCAAACACCACACCTGCTAAGCATTTTTCTTATAAAAATACTACATGTTACAATTGCAAAGAAAGCCATGTTACAGAAGCTACAATTTAATTTCAGTTACACAAATCTGACAAAATATTTTGGGAACATATAATTTAGGTTATTACAAGTACAGAGAATGTGGCTAAGTAACATGAACATTCCCTCAGATTTGGGTGTCAATACTGTATGTACCTGTAAAGGAATCTACTTTATACATTTTTGTAATGGAATCTTTTTGAAATGGAAGCCATTAAATGAACAGCCAAAGCTTCTGTTTCTTCTTTTAATAACGATTATTTTAACAAAGCAGTTATAGTTGCATAGTAGTGTTCTGCATTTTTATTTTACATTATATATAAACAAATTACATCACAATACAAAGCTGCATTTGCAGTTTAAATAGCACCTAATGTGAAGAGAATGTGCAGGTGATGATTACCCAGTAGACAATAACGAGAAACCAGTAGAAGGAATATGAAAAGAAAGGACAAACTGGAAGGGGAAAAATGGACATGGAGACAGAAAAAAGTGGAGATGCAATTCTCCCCTTCGGTTCGTACATCATATAGAATTTACAATATTCTGCAAAACATTTAGAGAATACACATTTTCTTAACAAATATCTAGACATAATGGACATTTCATTTTTAAGACTGTTCAGTTTATGATGTAAATTTTAAAACAAAATAACAGCAAATCTCTCATACATGTATCAAGCATATTTGCAAATAAGCAAAACACAAATAATTCACTGTAGTACTGAAAATAAGATGTTCAATAAGTTGTACATGTATTCTCTGAGTACAAGGGAATAGAACCAACACTTAAATTTCTCCCATTATGTGTTGAAATGCAACGAAGCACCTATTTCCAAATTCAATGTCACATTTTGCAATTCACAAATTTCAAGATTGTATCAGGTGTATGAACCACACACATTGCACCAAAACATAATACTTAAAATTAAGCAACTTTACTGTTTGCAACCCTACTTCTTATTATACAATTGACCATTTACAATATAAAATACCTGGTCAATAAAATATAAACACACATAAACACATATGTGAGTTTACATCCACCACAGTGTTTATATATAATATATATTTTATATTATATATACATAATGAAAATAGAAATGAAACAGCTGAAAATTAACAATTTCTTTACAATTTACAAATATTAGCAAAAACTATATTTTCTCAGTCGTACCTCTTATGTCAAATATACGGCGTACATACATAGCAATCCATACACTTCCAACCTCCATTTAAATACATAAACCAAAGTCTCAGTAGTCTTTGACACTTTACAATACATTCAATTCATGTAAAATGCTGAAGATTCGAGAGAATAATTGTTTTCAGTAATCCCAGTAAGGAATGTCAACATTCTGTCCTTGTACTTTTGTAACTGAAATAATGTAGAGAGGATAAGTTTCAGAAAGCACTTACATTCTCAGTCTTGTGTTTACTGAAAATACAATTTATTAAATAAGTACAATACTGAATGAATATATATAAAAAAATATGCTAATTTCCATTAATTATTTAATCAGTCCATTAATACGTCTTAAACTGGGGGTGGACCATTTGGATAAAACAGTAAAGGTTCAAAACTGTTGGCTAAGTTATTGCTCAGGATGCAGGAATAATCTTCTTCTCTTGAAGGAACAAGGGATGCTACACCCAGTATTAGCAGCATCAAAGCTTGAATTGGCAATGATGCTCGAAGAACACGGCCAAAAAACTGATAGCCTCGGGTCAGTACTGTGGTATCAACTTCATCCTCTCTAGCAGTGCCATTATCACTAAACAAACACAAAACATAATGAATGTATAAACTGTATCGAAAACAAATACACGGAACAAAATAAGTAAAGAGAGTACCCACAAATATAAATGAATTGTATAATTAGAAACTACTTTCAAGAACGGAATTTTTATTGAATTTCAATTATGCATAGTGTTACATCATAAAATACCCGAACTTCTTCCATTACTAAAATAAATGCAATTGCAAGTGCTTTCAGAAATGAATATGTTTTGAACTCTTCTGAGAATAATAGGTAAAACACAGCCATCAGTAGGATTAGAAAACCAATAATATAGAGAGCATCGTTTTATTGGATTCCTGTTAAAAACATCTAAAGGTGCAAATTTCAGTAAGTTCAAAATTAAAAACATTCTCTTTAAAATGTAAATGTTCTCCCAATTAATACATCATGACAATGCAAATATATTAATTGTCTCCTTTTCTTTTCTTCATAATTTTCATTCAAGAAGTGATCTGCAACTACTAATTTTGGAATTTTACATGTCTATATCATAACTTCCTTTTTATCTTTCCAAGGTAACATGTACATTCTTTGCATTTATTTTATTAATTCTTAATTTTATAAAATACAGGTACATCATCTGCAAATTAGTTTTCTGCTAAATTTTTAAAATTAAAAACATAAGTAACAACAATAATGTTCTTCTAATGTGCACTGAAATATATTTTTGATTTAAAAGCTTGAATGGAAATGTAATGACAATTTCTTCTATTTACTTTCAGTTTTAATTGCTGTTTTGGTTGAAGCATTTAAAGTTTTTAGTCATTACCTGAATTTTTAATTTTTTAATTAATGTAATGTTTTTGTAAGCAATTGAATTTCCACACTGATATTACTTATTCACTTCTTACTTTGAATGAAGTTTATTGTAGCCCTCTTTTTTTCAATATTGCAAGATTTGAATGAAAATTATTTCTTAGGGAGCCTTATGACCCCACAATGAATTTTCTTTATTAAAATAGGTACCCTTCTGGAATATATCTCGTGTGACACAGGCTCCTTTCATACATACAGCACTTGCAGACAACTAACATTCTTCCTTTAATAGTTTTGAATTAATCTATAACTCTATAATGTTCAAGCAAAAAGTTTAATATGAAACTGATGAACACTTAACACTATTTGAAATATATGATAGTGAATTTCTAGCTTTTATTTCCTCCTAATTTTGCACAAGTCTGTCCACAAATTACAATTCAAACAATATTGGTCCTCACACGATTTCAACAACAGGATGGTAATATACTAAATAAAGAAGAAACAAGAGAATAGTGAGATAAAAAGTCAGAAATGTCATTCGAATGAATGATTCATGGAAGAGAAAACAATTACTCTACAAACTTCAAGGATGAGCACGCCAAATGAACTACATTTACAGGAGATCCAAGATAAATAAGCAACAAAGAGGTGTCACACAAAATTTGCTTTATCAAATCTTTTTTTTTTTTTGACCATTCACATGATGTGTTGTTGTGATGTTACAACCTTCTTTGATTCAATTTCAGCATCAAAAAACAAGTACCTAAATGTATATTAGTCTGAGCAAAAGTGTTAATTTTCTTTACTCTTCAAACCCCACTTGAAGGATATACATTTCCTGAATTCCCAGTTATATCTTCCCATGTTCATAAAAAGTAAATATATCCCAAGAAATCTTCAATATTATATGGCAATATAATCGTACTCCCTCAATATTTAAAAGGATACAATTTACATGTTCGGTTGATAGAGAGCACCAAAATTTAATATATTTTTAATGTAATAATTTTTAGTTATGCAGCAAAGACTAATCATAATTATCTACTATTCATATTAATATTTTAGTGAAATTCAGTTAAAGTTTATGCATGCAGTTTTCTGAATTAAAGATATTTAAAAAATTTTAATGTAATAAGTACTGTTACTAGAGTTAAGCAAATTAAGAAAGTCTTAATCTAAGTCTAAGTATTACAGGAAAGATCAAAATCTATATTTACTTTGAGTGCCGAGTTTCTGTGTGGATTGATGATGCAGCAGCTGCTTGCTCCAGAAGCTAAAGGGAAAGAGAAGGGAAGGGTAAATGTGAGAGATAAAATTGTGCTCCACAAATAAAATAAATTCTTGACATTTTCAATTAAGCAAAAATTAAAATATCAAAATTCTATAATAAATTCTACAGGAGGGTGCTTAAGTGTGAAGGACAAAAATTAAAAAAACAAATAATATAACTAAACTACATGGTCCAACATATCAAACCATGCACATGTGTAATACATATGTGATGCCATTTTAACTTGTTATTTTATAATCCGTTCATCTTAACATTTTGACTCAAACAGCATTGCTTTCTCTATATATTGTACTCAATTCTTTCATAGTAATATTTAATAATGCGATCTACAATAAGGAGACTTCCAAATGTCAAAGAGAAGAAATTATATCTATATTTATTTGTAACAGATTTTGTTTTATAAACTTAATACACTGGATGGAACACTATAAGTGACTCATCTAAATATGTTTCCTTTGAAAACTTCACTAAATTAAACAAATGTTTTATATACATATATTCTGGAGAAGTCTCTTTAATGTAACTTACCACAAAAGTCTAAAAAGCACCAACTTTTTTTGTTTCATTTATGTTGACTTTTTTTAATTAAAAAGTATACGCAACATCTTACCTCTTGAGAAAGACTAACTAATGATGCACCAACATTTTGTCCACTTCCTGTTCTGTGAGATGCAACAAGACCCAACTCTGAAGGATCATGTCCTAACACAGCACCCAGTTTCAATACATATATTCCTGTGATTCGCCTCAGGGATTGTAACCTTAATCGCAAACTGGTAAGACGAGTCAGTACTGAATTTTCAGGAGCATCTGACTGGCGTAACAATTGGTCAGCTGCATCTTGAAGAGACATTACTCGTGGTTCACATCTTTCAAGTTCTTCATGGAGTTCCTGAGCAGAAAGATAAAGTCAGCAATAACACAATGATAGTATAAAAAGTTGAAATAGAAATTTAAAGTTGTTTTTTAACAAAAATTTATCAAAAAGACAGCATCACATTGCTCTTAGTTTATTTAATTTAATATTGATTCAAGCAAATAAGTATACAAAATGATGTCTAATCTTACTCTGAATTTGTTGTATTTTGCTTCAACAACATTACTTTCTTCAGTGAGATCTACTGGTTCTGCAAGTCTTATGGTATCTTCTGTATTTTCTAACCACTCCATCAATTCTTCAATAATTCGGTGGAATCCTTGGTTCTGAAAAACATGTGAAGTGAAGTGTTACTGCAAATCAATACATTAAATAAGGGAAGCAGTGTTGCTACATACCTCCATTAATGCATGCTGCAGCTGTGTTTGCCACTGAGCAGCTGCCTGACATACAGCTTCCCAGCGGATATTGGTTTTCTCAAGACGTGATCGCAGAGCTTCCGCTTTCTCCTGGTCATCAGCATGATCAGCCAAATGTGTTCCCACAATGTTGAGTGACATCACTATATTTCTATGGCTGTCAAGATCCACGAGGAATTCCTAAAATATAAATAAACAATTAATTTATATTCAATGTCAATCTAAAAGATATTGCAAACACTACAATACATAAACATACCCGATGATCCTGTATTGTGTCTTCAAGTTGTTCAATGTCCGAAGGAGGAACCTGATAATTGCTTTGAGTACCTTCAGAAAACTGAAGCCATTGTTCTAACCGCCATAGATCATTGTCAAGTTGTTGCCAATTAAATTGAGAACATAATGGACATGTAAGTCTTGCATTTTCACTGCAACATACAGAGAATTAAAATCATTATTAAGTGTTACACTTAGATTGTTTATAAGTGTCATGCAACAATTGTAATTGTACAATTGTTACATACTACATTGTTGCATATTAGTATTGCTTACTTCTAATGAAATTTAAAGTAGTTATAAAATTTTGTGGAAAAGGTTTGAAAACAGAATTTAATAACTCTACAGAACTAATGCTATGTGGTTTTTGCATAGCATTAAGGCAATAATGATATACTAATCATTGTAGAATATCAGCTCAGGCAAATTTTATTTAAAAATAATGTTTGATGGACAACATGCAATTTTGATGTTATTACAGAATGGTAAATAAGATGAGAAAAATTCAGCAAAGTAAATACACAATAAGAAATTCTATCAATACGTTGATGGACAAATTATTATTTTGTTTCTATTGAGTAAAGAGAATCACAATTGAGAATATTATTTGAACAGCAACATATTATTTGATACAACACCATAATATTTCTTTGTTGCAACTTTTCCTGCTAAAAATAACATTACTGTAATAAACTTGGAATGCAGTTGTGAATTACAATTATTAAGATTGTATGATGTAAAAGGTAGAACACACATTGGGAAAAGACCACAGTTCAACAGGAGCACATTATGAGAACTACAAAACAGTGCTTATAATTATAACACACGATGCATACATCATTCTTTGTATCACATAAGCTAACATATTTTATACATACGCTAAATAAAAAAATATTATGTAAAGAACTTGAATTCTGAGGAAAGAAAAATAATAATTTTTTTTTAAGAATACATAACTTTCTAAAATTTGTTTCCTATTGATGAGTTTTTCTAAGCTTAGGTGCATCCAAGACTGTATTCAACAAAATATACAAACATGCAATATTCAATTTTAAAATTCCAAGCATATCATAAAAATCATGCAACAAATGATTTTATGGAGTTATTTATAATGAAGTGTTTCAAGATTTAAATTATGAATTAATAAAAATAGTAGCTTTTTAAGTCTTTTTAACATTTTTAAAAGCTTATTTCTACAGTGTTTACAGACGTGATTAAAAAAATTTTGCTCTAAAAAGGAAAAAGAACATCAAATTAACCAAATGCTTCTCCTTATCACCTTAATTATCCTGTAAAATGATGGAAACAAGCCAAGCCTTCCATTGATCTATTCTAGTACTGTGTACATTAACAAAACTGTCAACATGGGGCTATAGAAACATAAAGAAATAGACACGGAATACAATACAATTCAGAGATGCAGGCAAAATTATTGTCATGCATTTCTGGAATATTTAGACTACACCCATATTGAAAAGAAAAATCAACGAGGCATATTTTGAAAGAATCATGCTACTCAACATTAAACATTTGAAACATATGTTTCAATTAGGACACTTAACTGTTCACAGACAAAGTAGTACACATCCGCAGAGGAAGACCTGCAGAAAAACAAAGATTGTGACATGTCTGTTCTTGTATAACGAGTATTTAAGAGAAGTGAGTGCTGGTTTACGAAGACTATCACAAAAAAACATTACCTCACAGTACAACCATCCCCAAAAATCAAGATTTTCTTTATCAAATAACACTTTACAATTTAACAAAAAAGAATTTTCACCTGCTTTCACCCGTACTCTGATGTTGAACACATGCCAAGGAACACAGACGTTCATATTCAGTATTCAGTGCCGTTACTTCTTGTGTTCTTCTTTGTTCTTCAGATACTCCACCTTTTTCACCAAGACGAGAACTCAAATGTCGCACCAGTTCAATGGAAGACTGTGATCCAGCTAAAGCAGTGGCCTACAATGAAGCAATTCTTATGAAATACGTATATAAAAACAATTAGTAGTTTTTAATATTTCATATTCATTTAATATAATTGTAAATTTTAGTTGGAATATTGTAAGAGCTTTCTGTTTCTTGATTTTAAGTGTTTAATTTTTCATGAAAAAGACTCCATTAAAAAAGAAAACATAAGAGCTGTAATAAGACTTTTTGAGATTAATATATCAGAATGAAACCAACCAAAATTATCTAATGAATTTAACAAACTATGGATTATATTTATATTTTTTCATTAATTCTCTAAAAATTAGATGTTGGTAAGTAACTGATTATCAATATTTTACATCAGAAATTGACCAAATATATGTTGTATCTTCCTTGGTATGATGATCATCATTAAAGGCTCTTTATAAAACCCACAATCATTAAATAAAATAAATATAAATTACCAGCTTTGATCCATCGGTAGGACTTTCTTCTAATACATCTTTGAGAGTTGCCAAGTTAGATTTACACTCTGCTATTGCTGTATCAAAACCTCGACTCTGTGGAGCAATTTCTGCCAAATGTGGAAGTGTGTTTACTTGTATGGCAGAGTCTTGTTCAAAACGCAATGTTTCCACTTGAATGCTTTCATCTCTCTCCTTTATAAAGACTAGCCTAAAAGATTAAACAAGAGAACAATGAATATAAAGTGTGATTTCATGATCTTTAATTTCAATCTCATAAAATGTTTAAATGATTTACCCCTCCTTCACGTTCACTCAGGTACTCTGCTTTAAGAGTTGCAAGTCTGATTGTAATATCTCTTCTCAATAATTGATATTCATCCATCATAACTTGGATTGAACTTTGATCCTCCTCCTTACATTTTTGCAGCAGTGTCATTCCCAAACTATCTGCAGTTTGCAATAAGCTGTTAAGAGCTCTTAATTCTCTCTCCAGTTGCTGAAAAGAAAGAAGTAAACAATTTAAAATATTCTGAAACCACAGTATTATCCAAGTGATATGGTTATGATGGTAATACTTAACATGGTCTCCTTGTTTTCAAACATTAGATTCACCTCAAAAAACATTAATTAGCATAAAAAAGACAATAAATGTTACATGTACCAAAAGTAATCCCAATCACATACCTCTACTATTTCCCGACTCATAGATGAAGATGAAGCTCCATCTGGTGAATGTAAATGCTGAAGCTGTGTCAATCGTATATCTAATTCTGTTAAATTCATCACTGCTTTTCCATGGATATTAACAAAATCTCTATACATTTTTAGTTCTTGACATAAGAGATCTGCCAAAGCAGTGGCCATAGGAATTAATGCATGCCATCGTTGTAGAGTAACATGAATAAGACTAGTTGTGGGTGACAAATTATCTGGTACCATTCTACAACTTTTGACAAATTGTGAGTATGAATGATCTAAAACAACTAATCTCTGTTTCTGAGATTGTAACTCCTCCAAAACTCCCTGAAATAAATGAATATATACATATATTAATAACAAATCAAATAAATTTTTTAAGGATGAAGTACATAGTATAGTGGTATTTAAAATTATGCTAACATAAGGAGCTTTATTACTCTTAAATTCAAATACATACTGCTCTAGAAAGAGGAATATTCACACCCACCAACTTGAACCCAGAATGACACCTGAAGTACAGTGTCATAACTTTAAACTTTTTTTTGTTTTAGCATTATAATAATTGTGAACTTCTATGATTAAAATAACAGAATCCTAATTTTTCATTATAGCTTTCTTTGTGAGGATTGCTATTTAAAATATGTATGGCATGGGAATGGTAGGATTTGCAATTTTTTAACAGTGGTTTTCAGAATTTGTGCTTGTGAGTGTTTGCCTCTGTTATCAAAATTTATTTTGGGATAATAAAGCGTAAGTACTTTCCAGAGAATTTCCCTGAATATGATTCCACATTTTAGATGTGAATGAAAATTTGCAAAAAACACTGTAATATGTCTAATTAGAATTTGTTATAGGATATAGGCATGACATGACTTGGTGAACTTGTTATTTAGGCCTGTATTGTAAGGTTTGAATTATTTCCTGTATTTTTTTCAATATAAATGGGTTAAAAATATATATCAATAAACATTGTTCTACAAAACTTTGTAGTCACAACCTCACACTTACTTAAAATAATAATTGTATGTTGTTTTCATTTCTAAAAATACACAACTGTCATGATTTAGCGAAACTAAACATTTTAATACAATTTTTTATCACTCTGCCAATTAAATGATTTAACATAATTTTCTATTAAATAACTATATGAAAAGAAAGCATTGTGATCACAGTGCTTACAATGTGTCTATGCACTTATCAAATGGGTTCACAATGGTTGCTGTGATTACTTGTATATTAGTGCTCTACCATATTGATTCAACATCTTTTTAAAAAGATTGAATGTGGTACTTTCCTAACATTAGCCAATATTACTTTTCACAATTTTTTAAGAGCACATAAAATTGTGACTCACCTCTACTTGTGATAAATAATCTTGTAGCTCAGATGGTGAAATTTGGTTTATTTTTCTCTGTATACTTTCTAATATATCCTCTTGAATTTCAATCCACCGCTGTTTCTCCCGACATCCATTTAATAAATTTTTTAGTAGCTTCCATGTATTCATAAAATTACGCTTCCGCTCAGTAGAAACTTCACAAATGTGCTTCCATCTACAAAATTGTTTTGATTACTATTTGTATCAGTCAATCAAAAGATTACAAGTAATTTTTTATTAGGAGTCTACAAAAATGATTGAGACAAATACTCTTCATTTCTCTCTACATAGAATAGACAAAAACATCTAATTTGCATTAAGAAATGAACAGAAAATAAAAGATGAAATTAAGATTTATATTCTTTACTTAGCACCATACATTCAGCTCATTCATACTCCACAATATTTCCACTGGTAATAGTTTTCAGATTTATCAACACAAATTAGTATGTAAACACACACAAACACAACTTATAGAATACCACCACAAATGAAGTAAAACAGAATAGGAATTACCGTTTCTCAATTGCATCTGTGGCAATACTAATAGATTCAGTGTTTACTGTAGTTTTTACCAGTTCATAATCACTCAGCAATAATTCACTAACATTTAATATTTCTCCAACCTTTCCACTCTGATGTTCAATTGTATTTTGTAAATCCTGTGGGAAAAAAATGCACACTTAGAAAGATATGTATATAAAACGAAGAAGAAAAACATTAAAATAATATCAGAAGTTAGCCTCCATCAGAGCTTCTAGTGGTGGAAAATGTGTAACAAAGCAGCAGTAGAGTACATTAGGTACGTTATTTCAAATAATAATATAAGCAGAAAATATAAAAAAAAAAGCTATTGATTGCACAAATTAGCAAACCTACCTCAATTTCTTGTAGTCTTTCAGCATACACTTCCTGGGTGCACTCAGTAATGACTAGTGGTTTCATCAATTGTGTCTCAATTTGATGGCACCATTTTCTTAATTCTGATAACTGTTTGCTCCAAATGAGACAAATTCTGAAAATTAAAAATGACATATCAAATTTGCAATGATGCTTCCTACACTTATTTTAATATATTACATTTTACGTGTGAAATATCATTGACAGGAACTATAACATTTCACCATGGTTCATACTTCAAAAGTAAATTATATTAAATGAATGTCAAGACAATGGTAATGAAATAACATTCTTTATAAAGAATTTGAAACAGTCAAAAAAGGTAAGTCATAAGATGGCTTGATTCAATGCGCTAGCCACAACACTACCAGTAAACAACCACTGACTAGACATACATTAAAAAAGAGTTGCATACATTAAAAAGAGTTATTCTGATAAATAAGTGTTTACCATATCACAAGATAACCAACATAATACCATAAGGGTAATAATACTTTTTACTGAACAACAAGTGGTCCATTCATCACATTCTATAATTACAAAACTTGCTTTTCACAACTGAATCATATTACCATTAAACTATGGATAGGCCCTACTCAGTTTCTGAAATGAAGCAAAATAAATGCTACTGACAAAATTTTTACCAACAGAAGTAATAAACATCATGTAACAAAATATGAAATTGTCAGAACAAACAGACTGAGAAACCAATTTCTGAGAACATTTAGCAATGAAAATTAATAATTGATATAAAGTGTACTTAAAAAAAATTATTAGAATTATACCTGAAGAATGTTTTGAAGTTTGTTCACTTTATTGGCAGCTAAATTCTGGAGTTCTTCCCAGCACCTATGAACTTCAGATAATTTCTTCTGAAGATCATTTTGTTCAGTAGTAGAGTTTTCATCATCACCTGAGGCTGCAGCAATCAATTCATGACCAGTAGATAACAACCAATCAACTTCTCGGCTTTTTAGTGCTATGTCTCCTTGAATATCAGTCTGTATACGACTCAATACTTCTTCAGGATCTCCTACACATATTTGGTCCAAACGAAGTACCATGTCTTCCACCCACACCAAAAAGCGGGATCGCCTAAGTCAAAATTAAATAGCCATCAATATGCTACTAGGAATTAAAATACACTAGTTTAGAGTGTTAATCAGAATTTTAGTTTTTGCAGTGCCATAGACTATGATTTTCTACCTCTAGGTATAAAATAGACACATGTCATTTAAAAATATAATATACTTAGACAGGAACAAGAATTAATTCAACCTTTGGTGGAAAACGAAAGTAATTTTATTTACATCCTTGCCCTGCCTCATCACCCTCTCTTCACGAAACTCCACTCTCACTGCTCCATCCCACCCTGCCTCGCTTAGTACAACCCCTGCTGTGCTCCTGCTCCCAACTCTGATCTGCAATCTCTAAATGAATTGCAATGTTAATTGATTAAAATCAAATTTTCTAAAAATAAAAAGAATTTTGGGTTATTTTACATCATGTTGTTGACGAGTTAACCTTCTCTGCTGCAAATATTTTCTCAGCAGCTCGAAAATATTCATGCGAACTTTGGTTGAAATCACTTTGTGCAATTCAGAGCTAAAAGAAACATTCTATTTCTTTATATATACATTGGAGATTTTTATTTCTGCATAGGCCTACTGCTAGAATCTCTAACAAGTGTTTGTGTATCAATTCTATTAAATTCCCAAGCCCGAGAGTTTAGAATACCCAAATCCCAAACAAGAATCACTGACTCAGAATAAAACAAACTTTGGCATATAGGATATAGTATAATGAGAAGAAAAATGAATGAAGACCTAAATAAAGAAAAAAATGTTTTTCACTAGGATTTATAATTTCCATATGCTTTTCTTGAATGCCATTGGTTGAGGATCTCAATTTCCATTCCAACTCAATAAACTCACTGTTTTTAAAATTCATTTTAAATTGAGAGTGAATGCTCATTTGATTCTGAATTCTCTCTTGAGTTTCCTTTTTCTTCTTCGTAACTGAGATAGTAATTGCAACTAACTCAACAAATGATAATGACATATCTACAGAGATCATGCTTGTTCAATTACTTAAACATTATGACAACGGCAACATTAAGATGAGAAACGGCAAACAGCAAAAATAGAAATATTATCTTATCTGTAAAAATGCTTTCAGTCTCCCCAAATGAACAACAAATTTCAATTTTAGTTTAAAAAACCGTGAGTACTTCCTAATTCATGTTAAGAACAATAACATTGTTGAAATATAATTTTTTTTAAAATCTTACCTTGTGTCAAAGAGAGTAAAAAGATTAATTCGTTCTTCTAAATGATGACAAAGTACAGCAAGTTGGTGATCAAGATCATTATGAGATTGCCAAAGGAGCCATGTTCGTTGATTTAATGTTTTCATGTCCATTGGGCTTAAACATTCTCTCAACTGTTCTAAAGTGACATTCATAGTTTCTAGGTCTGATGTTAAAACCAAGATTCGTGATCGTAAATTCTGGAAACATTTATTATAATAAATTACTAAGCATGATAACACATATTTAACAACTAATCCATTACTCTCAAATAAATTGATTAATAAATAGATAAAAGAAAGAAAGAAGGAAAGAAAAGAAAGGAGTAAGAAAAGAAAGGAGGAAGGTAAGAAAGAAAATAAACAAGTTGGAAAGAAAGTTGTTTTTTTAACTTGTGTCTTCTTCGCAACATGTTTCCTAGCCCTTCTTGAACACTGACTGAATGTAGAGTAAACCTCTTGTCAAGTTTTTGTCTTTTGTCTCATCACAGTCAGTCAATACCTTTTATCCCTTCAGCCAAGGGCTCAATACCGTTAGTAACCAGGGTTTCTAGATGGTCACCTATCCACGATTCCGTGGTGTTGCTTAACTTCTATGACTTCATGGAGTGTAGTTAAGCAACTTGGCTAGCAACACCCACAAAGTTGGAAAGAAAGAAAAAGAAAGGAAGAGAAATAAAAAGAAAGAAAGACTACACATGCCTGTAACTTCACTTATCTTTAGAGATCTTATTAAAAAATTATCCTTAAATCTCTTAAAGGCACTGGAAGATAAAGAAATACAGCAACAATTTTAAAGATTTTTCAACAGTTAAATTCATTACTTCAGGTCTAGTGGGTTATTTTCAGTTCGTTTATTCCTTGAGTAGAATTGTATCTATTATTTATGAGTTGTATCCACTGATGGGCTCATACAATGGAGTTAAGAGATTTTACACAAAGATGTCCTGCCTGGCATACAAAATGCTTCATGCAGCAAAGTTTCAATACAAATAAAGGAAATAAATTTAATTGTTTCTATTATAAACAACACATGATAATAACAAATGTGAGAAATCTCAACTTCGTGTTAGAATTAACTATTAATTTCTACTACTTCAACATATTTAAATGTATTAATTCTTTTTCATCCCCCCCATTTTATTACATTATCTTTATAAGCATGCTCCACTAGTTGTAGAATGTTAAATATAATCAAATGAAACAATTAATATTTTAATAAAACCACAATATTATAACAATCAAATATTAATGAAAGTAAATAAAACCATTATTGTGTGTGGCAAACAAGACACCTTGTTTGACCATATAACAAACTGTCCATATAACAAATGTTGGCATGCCCACACTAATATTAAGGAGTTGAAGTGAAACAGTGATATGAGAAGAATAGTAAAATATAATGGATGAGATAGATGGACTTTGAGTGCTGGAAAAAACAAAATACAAATTTAAAGAACTCACCCTTAAACTATCCAGCCTATTCCTCACATCAGCATGGGATATTAAAGCTTGAGATTCACAAATAGCACTATGGATTTCTTGGAACACAGTTTGAACATTAGTTGCATTCTTTTCATAAGTAGAAACCAAACTGTTTATTCTATCTAAGTGGTCTTTCCAAGTTTCTAATGCTGCTTTCAAATTCGAGATCCTTTGTGTAATTGTTGCATATGCTAAACGTACAGAAGAAGCCACTGTGTCATCAGTATTATGAAACAAATTATTCTGAAGTTCCAATAGTTCCAGTGCTTGAGATTCACCCAATGGAACTTCCTTTTCAAGCATTGTCTGTCAACAAAAAATTAAAATATTGATTTCTTTGGTACAATGGAATATTATTAATATTATTAGAATTATGATTTATATTTTTACCTGTATATGTGAAAGAACCTTAGGAATGCGTCTTATGTGAATATTATGTAGCTGTAGCCGACTACGTTCTCGTTCTAAGTCACGGAGCCAGGTGAGCAAACGAGCTTGTTCTTGTGAATATTTTTCCCACGAAACAAGCCGTTCACCAACTTCGCTGTGACGTTTCCATAATACGTGCAAGAGTTTCATTGTGTAAGTTTGTCAATGAATTAAACTGTTCTATTACAGATAATTCAACACCATCTTGATGAGTCCTTCCTTCATTTTGTGACAGTAATACTGACTGTTGGCTCATTAGAAGATTCTGATGTACTTCACACAAATGTTGATGTTCTGTAAGGCCTCGATAATCTTCAGGAATGGAACTTGACAGGAAAGACTGTACATGAAGTAAATATTCATGCCAAAGTCTTAAAGCAGCAGCACTATCTTGGCTTTTCACTAATCTTGCTGATAATCTGTGATAATGTTGAAATGTTTCCCTAAAAACTTGTTGCCACAACTGGAAAGGAGAAATTGACAATAAAAGATCCAAACTTAAAAAATTTCATCCTAATTTGCAGAAACATTCCAGCACATTTTGCTTACCTGAAGAATCTCCACAACAGATGTTTCAGACTTAGAAGGAGAAAGATCAATGGGTCTTTCCTTGAATGTTTGGAGTTGTCCTTCTGTTTTGCCAAGAGCTAGCAAATGGTTACGAAGAGCACTTAATTGATTTTCAATATCTTTCTCGTTAGCCTCTTCTACCATACTAAGACTCTGCAAATGTAATGTATTAATGAAAAATCTATGGAACCATAATCAGTACTGAATATAACAATGTCATTCTATGCAAAACAAACTTTGTAATGTAGTTTCAATGAAGAAGAATCAATATTTTACTGGATAATAGTTACATTTGCTTTACTTACTTGCTTGACAGACGCTAGGAAATTACAGGTACTTTGAAGTTCATTCTGTCCAATCTGTTGAGCTTCAGCCACCTCAGCCAAAGCCGCTAATGATTCCCTTACATCTTCAAGACGACGTCCTAATGCTGCTACATCATCATCAAGAGGACCACCAGCATCCAGACCAACGTCCGCAGCTATTCGAGCCACAAGTCCTCGTAAATCACCAAGCCGAGCTTGGTGAGCTTCTAAGGTCTCCTCACATACCTGGAACATATTTTCCAAATCAGATTGTTTTTCTCAGAAAGAAGATTTAGGATGGTGAAGGAGAAGGGGAAGGAGAGGGACTAGGAGGACTAATTACACTGGATGGAATGATTTTTATGAATCAGTTTTCCTTATGTGCGGCTGGTTCTATTTGTTCTGAAATGAAGGATATTCAATAGTATAATGATCATAATTGGTTTTTGCAATGAGGACATTGTTATAAAATGCTTTTTATCACCATTTTCTGATTATATACTTAGAGTTTGCTTCAGAAGACCAAAACAAATTCTCTGTACCTTAAGAAGCCCAAGGCAGTCCTACAAAGGTATTATAGAAGCACTGTGGAAAAGATATTATTAACTTATTTTTTGATAAGAATGGCTGCTGCTTTTTTTTTCCTCCTCCCATCTGAGCATGTAAAAAATATTTTTACTCTACCTTAAAATATGAATTGATGTGCAAAGTACATTTTAATTGACAACTAACTTACTAATGAATTATAAACAACAATGTAGGGGCACATCATACACAGAGAATCTATCACCACGTAATCTACCACTTAAAATGCGGGTATGTGCAAGACTTAACACAAATTAATGGTAGTAGTTTGAACAATTTATTAATCAGGTACAATTTTAAAATTTCAGAAATTTTAGTGAAAATCATCATACTTCGTGACTATTTCTTTTCCTACTACTGCCTCTACTAACTAAAACTGTCAGTTCCTGAAACACAACTAAGAGAGTAAAAATGCCCATGTGACGCCCTTCTCCTAAGCCTCCACTTGCAAGTGCTCTTGCATGGCAGCGACCACGTGAACATGGAATTCAGCAAGAAGCTACACAGAGCTTTCTGTTTCTTGAGTGTGTGTGTGTGTGTGAGTGTTTTAAAAGTTGCAATTATACCATGAAATGGTATTAATGTTTTTCTTCTAATTATTTATACAGACATTGGTTAATAGTTCTTTTAGAGGGAGTTTTTAAAGTTTAATTAAAGCAGTGACTTCACAAGGCAAATAATTTATTAAATAAAGTTACAATTCAAAAGCCTAAGTTTATGTTGGAAAATAATTTTTGGTTAGTTGGGAATGTAATTGACCCCACTGCTAATACAATATATCAAGGATTGTACATATTTATGCGCTTCTAAGTGTAGAAATAAGGTGAAGTGACATTCCAATTACAGAAGTATTTCCTTTAAAATAAATTCTCTTAAAAGTTAGGAAGGTTGAATGAGTGGTGGAGTGAGAGTGAGGGCCAGAACACCCTCACAAATGCAGAACATTGAGTTGGTTATGGGCCACCAGGTGTCAAAATGCATAGATTATAAAATTGTGAAAACTGCATTTGACAGGGAAAGATTAATATTCTTGTAGATATCACGTTATGTAGTGACATATTACTACATGTAATCACGAACATTTATAAGTACAAGGGCCTTGAACTGGGGAGTCAGCTATATAAATTCCCGATCTATCTTTTCCTCACCTTACTTCATAAGAAACTTGTATTGCTACAACGGCACACACATTCTCACAATTATCTCTTAACTTTTGCAATTCTCGAAAATTCTGAGAGTTCAACAAAATTGAAACCTGTGCTATTTTTTAAGCATCATTTATCCTATGAGTGGAAAAACATTAAAGAAAAAAATTGAAGTTGTTTTTGAGAAATGTTTTTTATTATAAATTGCACTTATTTCAAACAGAAATGACGCAAAATGGTTGTTTTTTGTTTTTTCAAGAAATTGTACATAACCTTTTCTAAACACAAAAATCTCCATCTTCAATATTCTAAGGACTCTGTTCATACAAGTATGTATGTGTCGAAGGTGTTTCCAAACAGCAATTTTTTTTCTCCATGCAAGGTTCAAACTCAGGTCCATCAAGTTTATTCTTCATGTGCTTACTGCTACACAATGCAGTCGCTCAGCCATACTCACTTCTATGTATGGTTAAAAAACTAATTTTCTCTCTCATTATATTCAACATACAATTTTAAAAAATTAAGGGAGTTCAACAACAATTAGACCTATGCCATTTTTCTTAAAGTCTTTTGCTCTACCTGTGGGTGGGGGGGGGGATGTAGAGCCGTTTTTGAGATTTTTTTAAACAAATTGCACTAATTTCAAGTAGAATTTACATGAAAAACTAGTGGTAAAAAAAACTTACATGACCTTTTTGAAAGATCTAATTTTTTT
>JAHLJT010008446.1:128501139-128607233 GCA_031308135.1 Acheta domesticus | reverse complement strand
CCGTAGTAGAGCGAAAACGTAAAAGAAGAGCTCATGAAAACGTGCGCCTAGTGAAGTTCAATTTATGTTCAGAAGCAAAACCAGGAACCAGGATTTGCTGAATGGATCAAGGGAAACGACGAAAAATTAGATCGAAATGGATTCATCGTTCACTCAGAAGCACAATTTTGTTACAGGCATATTTAGTCTTTTTATAAAGCAAAATATCAACTCCCACGTTATTAAAGTAAATATTATTTTCCTTTTGATGCTCCGTATAGTCTCTAATTATATAAAAAACGGTTATGCCGCAGAAAATATTGTACTTGGCCCTTAAATTCGTGTGCCGTAGGCATATAGATTTTAATTATTTAATGTCATCTCACAGAAAGTTGTAAACCACGTACATTTATGACGATTTCTTGAAGAGAGCTGTTGATACTGACTCGTGATAAATATGATTCCTACATTTGTTTTAACAATAAATATATATTTTGGATGAAAATATGTTCCCACCTTAAGTACGTCAGTTTGATACAAACTACAGATTCTTAAATAAATAGGCAAGCCAATAGTAAGACACCAAGCTCAATGAAGAGAGGCTTGCAGAAATCACGTGGATGGCATTTTTGCTTATTATTCGTACGATCTTTTTCATCAATCCATAAGTCTATACGATGTGCTTCCCCAAAATATTATGCTATATCTCAGTCGGTAATATCGTACATGTACAAATACACGCAACGAGCTGCACAAAGGCTGACAGAATTTGAAAAAAAAAATCGAAAACGAAAAATAATTAACTTCATTTAACAATGAACTTAACTTCATTGCTAACAGCAAACTTAAGCCGGATGTACGCTTCCCATATTCTCAGAACATCCATTACACAAGTGACACCTTAAAACAAATTTCACTGTCTAAAACTTTGTATAATGAGGACGTTACTCAAACGTTAATTTCATTGAGTTAAGGGGAAGCTTTTTATTGATTTTTTATTACTGATACACAACTTTGTTTTGCATTTTGATATTCCAAGACAAGCCATTGTCTCAATTACTGACTTGAGAAGAACGCATACATCTCTGAGTATTGCATAGAATAGTTGATAGTGAAATTCGAGATTATAGTGAAGGTTCTGAAACAGTTGAGTACGTATTTTGGTTATTGCATATGTCTTGAAAATGAAAGGACAGAAA
This sequence comes from Acheta domesticus, assembly GCA_031308135.1. Lineage (NCBI taxonomy): Eukaryota > Metazoa > Arthropoda > Insecta > Orthoptera > Gryllidae > Acheta > Acheta domesticus. Next base: position 128,606,055 of record JAHLJT010008446.1, on the reverse strand, counting down.
TACTAGTATTCAAATTATATACATTTCATAAATTTTGTTCCTTTCCCATTTTATAATATTTATGTTTTAAACTAGTGTTCTAATTACAGCAAACTCAATTTTAAACGTGTGTTGTTTCAGCAGCAGATATTTTGTCATGTTTGTGACGGATACGTTATCTCATTAAACTAGTTACACCCATGCGGAAATTTAGCACATTTAAACTCCATTACTATACAGAGCCCGGAAATTTGGCAAAATGCCTTTTTATTTTTATGACTATTTTATGACTTAACTGTAGGAATCACTTAATTGTACTTGTGGAGTCGTTTTAGTCGATTTTCATTTTGCCTTTCTTTTTTTGCCTATTTTAATTTCTGGTGCCTATTTTAAGCATTTTGCCTTTTTCTACGTTTTTTGCCATTATTTTGCTTTTTTCCACGTCACTGATCTCAATCTCGATCACGCTGGAAACATACCTGCAATCTTGGACAACAAGAAGGCACGGTCGTTTTGTTTTTCTGTGAAAGTGGAGGCTCCAGGACCAAATAGCGTTAAAAATCTAAATGAAAAAGGAAGATGAAACCAGTCATCCCCCCTTTCTTTCTTTCATTCATTGATACCAACAGGCTTTGTTCGCTGGGAGAAGGAATTCCATCCTACTTTTGATTGTGGCCTCCGATCCCTTTTGAGGGCAGAGCTCTGCATTTGACACTTTTCAGTGCTGGCGATTACGCAAGTACGAAGAACGATAAATAACATTCCATATTCACTGGTGGCATTTCAAGATACAAAAGGGCGCCCAAGGGCGTCGGGAGTGAAACAAATTCGTAATCGTCATATCGGCTGGTCACGTGAATCACGATACAAAGAAAATATCATTTCTTTACGTGTCAGTGCTCATATAAATTTTAAAGTTGGAATAAAAACATGGGTCATTTTAATTATCAATTTTTTACATTAATTTATTTTACATGCCATTTTTCATTTTTAACATGCTCTTTTCACCTCTACTTTAGCCGTATAAATGCCGTTTTGCACGCCTATTTTAGTAAAAATAAATGTCTTTTTGACTGATATTTTAGGTAAAAATAAATGCCTGAAATTCCGGGCTCTATCTATTACATATGTTATCGTAGCCAGCGGCAGTTTATTTCACAAATCGGGGATTGCCTCACTGATATATACACCCTGTACATGGCTTTATCTGAGCGTTTTCATCCCCTAAAAATATCAATTGGTACTCCAGCGTCTTTGGCCCAGGGCGTATCCGCGGACAATCAGGTGGCCCGCTGCTTGTCTTGACAGCCCTATGGCAGGGGAGGGGAACTACTCGCATTGCTGATAGATGGGAGAGGAGTCTAGTCTAGTCAGTCATTGCTGATAGATGGGAGAGGAGTCAGTTTAGTCTAATCAAAGTAGAGTGGCACGCGCATAGTTCGGCCGAAATCTGGCATTGGAGCAGCCCCCCCCCCCGATAAAGCACCACTGCTGGTTAGTATACTACCGCTCCCAAAGCTTCTAAGAAAATCGAACATTTTTAATTTTCGAAATTTCAGAAGTTTTAATAAAAATCGGACCTATACAATATTAAGCGTATTTTAGCGTTTCATATACCGGTGTCCCATCAACTATTGATCACCGCCACAGCTTCCAAACGAATCATGATATCGAAATGCAGTTTCGCCCAACAATGCGGAGTCATGGGGCCAGTAATCTGGTTGTGTGTATGTTTTCGAGAATTTCTATCATCTTTGATTTTCTTATTAGTACTACATTCTATTCTTTTCACTGGCAATGGATAGATAATAAAAGAGGAATACAGAGATGTATCATTTCTGAATGTTTTAATGGTAATTTAAGCAGAAAATTACGAGTGTATTTTGTGAGACGTCAATTGGAATGAAACTGACAATATTTCCTTTAGTAGCGTTTGCAACTGTCACTTTCCCACACCAACCCACACGTTTTGTTAAATTTGAAAGTGACCTTTATACTGCATGCTGTGATTTTTTTATATTCTTCTTTTCAATGAACTATGCTTTGGAATTTCAGTCAGTGGAAGAAAAGTTCAGTTCTGATGAATAAATGGAAAAAATATCTCATTCTGGTCGTTAATATTGATGTTTGCATGTATCCTTTTTGTCCAGGCCATTGTGAATTACCGTAGATTGCGCCTGGGTTCACTGTTATCCCTCCCCTCGTAAGTCTCGACGTCGCAAAAGCTACCTTCTCCGAAGGCGATAGTTGGAATAGCTACTAAAGAAAATATTGTCCGTTTAATTTCAAATCACATGCCAATAAGTACAATTTTCTACTTACTAGTATCAAATTACTAGTATCAAATATTAACAAATGTTACATCATTGTAATCCTATTTTCAAGATATATCGCTTGCTAATGAAAATAATAGAATGTAGTGCTATTTAAAGAATCGAAAATGATAGAATTTCTCAGAAACTAAAATGTTATACACAATATCTTACGACATAATACTGGTTCAGTGATTCCGCACTGTTGGCGAAACCTGCATTTCGATACTGTCAACCTTTAGAAGTTACCAGGGTGGACCAAACTTAATAGGACATTCAGTGAAAGCGTAGGACCTATAATACACAGAGCGAGACATTTCAGGTGGTAAAAACATCACTAGCGTGTTCTTCACAATATTAACAGGACATAATTCCGTTCCCATTTTGTCCTGAGAAGCATAGATTCTCGTTATTTTTTAAAATTTTTTCTACCTCATTGTCTGATGTATATTACCACACCTTTATGCACATTTTCAAGACACTAAACTAGGCAGGTCAAGGTCGCGAGCACGGTGTCAAGCTACAGTTCTCGCGCAGTGCGTCCAGGGGAACTGAGGCGAGATTTAAAAGTAAGGGTTGTACAAATAGATGTCGGTACATCACTGGCTATTTGGCCCATGACAGTTTTTTCAAGACGTCAGTAGACGGTTATAGCTCCAAATTTAGCTTTATTATTTCTCATTTCCTCTACTAAAGCAAAGAAAGTATCCACTACAATGTAATAGTACATCAGTCAGATTTAAAATTGTGAATGGCGAGTAAAATTTAACATTTTGAATCGAAAGTAAAATTTTGTAATCGCGTTTAATTAAGAGGCCAATAATTGTGTAACTTCCTACGTTCAGGTTAGGAGGTTTAAAAGACAAAGATTCTTTTCAACAGTAAACAACAGACAAAAGAGCTCTCCGTTCATAAGTGAGGATTGTTAACTTACAGAGTCTTATTTCAAATAATGGCTTTATGCAATAAATAACTAAATGATTTAATAAAATATAACAGAAAACAGAAACAAGGAAAAATTTGCCATTCAAACATATTCTTGCCCCTTGGCAATAACGTTCATACAAGGCAGAATCTAAAAAGAAAATTACTATAAACTAATAATAAGTAAAGAGTGTAAACAATTCAAATCTCGGTTGTTTGATACAAAAAAAACTGGCAAAAATATTTTCGTTTAAAGTCACTATTCACGGTCTCGCGCCTCTTCAGCTTGCGCGTGTACACCCCTTTCTGGATTTGGAGGGCAATGAGAACGGAGTCGGGGGAAGGTGCGCGTGATTCCAAAAGCGCCGGGCAAGTAGCTCGCGCGGGTGCGGTTTGACATGCAGCCCTACGCGCTGTTGTAGAATCGGGAAGTCATTTGTGAACAGCGAGTGCTTTGGAATTCTGGCAGACGGTCTAAGGTTCTGACGACCTAAAATAGAGCTCGATCCCAGGGCAGCGCGCGATACAGGACTGTCTTCATTTGCATCCCAATTCCATCAATAAACGATTTTTTAAAAATTTTCTTTGTATCCGAAGAAGGTTGATTTTTTCTTCCGCAATACTTAGAACTATCCTGACAGCGTGGACACACTATAAGCGCAACTTTCAGGATTTATACTAGATTAGAAATCGTTAAGAAAGAGCTGTGCAGAAAATAAAGTTTTTTTCTGCAAAATGCTGCAGGAAACATTTGTTCATCCAACTGAAAAGAATACGGTAGTCGATTTTTTACCACCTGAAACGACTCTCCTAAATGCAATATATAAAGCGTAAATCCACTTATTTAAGTGTATTAAGCGATTTTAGCAATTAAGCTCTATTGGAGCAACACTTTTGTGAAATTTTGCAACATTGGAAAATTCAGAGAGTATACAGAAAATCAGACTTGTGCCATTTTTATAAGCCTCCATGCCAGCAAAAATTGTAAAGAAAACATTTGGACTCCCCTCTTCTTCTTCTTCTCCTCCATCATCATCACCATCATCATTCTCTTTCTTCTTCGCACATTAAATATTTTTGTACCGCGGGCTGCTTAAACACTTCACACAACTACACCGAAATATTTATACAGCATCAATGTGTAGTGCCATCCACAAAAACAGTTTATCTGTAGCTGAGTAAAGGTTTCTAATATATTTTAAGAATATTTACCAAGTGCTTTTTATCAAATTTTACAGCACTGTGAGAAACAATGTAGAATAATATGAATGACGATCGGAGAGGAAAACTATATCTTGCCGATGACCTTACTGATATTGCAGAAGATGCTGACGATTTGACTTTCATGATCCGTAAACTGAACACTTTTAAATAGCAAGACTTACTATTAACGTGGACAAATCTGAATACCTGGCAGTTGGAAACAATGGGATAGAAGGTCTTCTTCTGAAAATGGAGAAAAAATGAAAGGTGTAAACAAATATAAATATTTGGGTGTACGTTTTAACAAAAAGGGAATTAGCCAAGAAGAAATCGAGAGACGAATAAGCTTGGGGAGAAATGTGACACGAAGTATAAACTCTGTGTTATGGAACAAACCATCACTTACACTACTAAAAGACGTCCTTACTTCTCAATAGTCAAGAGTATTACAACGTACGGTTGAGAAGTTTGGGAGGTTGATAAAAGAACAAGGGGGAAGCTGCTGGCCCTTGAAATGGAGTACTTGCGTAGAAGTTGCTGTTACAGCAAACTTGACAGAATCAGGAACGATGTCATTAGAAAGGAAATGGAGAAAAAGAAAACTATCCTTAATGTAATAGAGAAAAACAAATCATTTGGTACTGTCATGTTATGCGAAAGATAGACAAAAGATGGCCAAAGCAAGTCCTGCAATGGATGCCGTCAGAAAGGCAGAAGAGAGGAAGACCCTGACTTGCACGGCAGGAGGGAGTGCAAGAGGCTACGACGGCAAGAGAAATGCAAGATGATCTATGGTCACATAGAGAGGCATGGAGACTGAGAGCGGAGAAATGGCGACAGCAGTAGAGCAACTCATTATATTTCCCCACGCTTTTTCTTTTCCCTTAAAGAAGTGATGGCGACATGAGTCTTCAGTGGTTTCTCGAAAATAAAATAGAGGTATATAACTCAATTTGGCCCAAACTTTACGCAAGAAGTGTTACTCTGCGACCACACATGCGTGTTTGAAAAACTTGGTCGTTAATATTTACTGATATTATTAAAATAGACGTTACAATATACCGCAAAATTAACAGATTATTTCCAAAGCTGTCTTATTGTGCTACATATTTCTACGTAAGCAGCAGCAATTGTTTGGCCCTTTTTCATCACCTGTAACAGTAAAACAAGGCAAATGTTGTGAAAGAAAAACTAATAATTTTCTTAGAAAATTAATTTATTAACCAATTCAAGTAGTTTTAGTTACACATGGTAAAATAAATACACAATCGAATTAAAAAGGGATCTCAGTATTTGTTTTTTCAGAAGAAAACACAGTAGTCCTGGGCTTTGTATGTCGACGAAGCATAGTAACTATCTCCGCCAGTATGCATATTTTTCAACTAGAGTATGTCAAACCACTTTCACATTAGTTTATAAAATTATCGCCGCAACAAAATTATACAAAACTAGGATTTTTTTAAGTATTTGTGATTGTTGAAAGAGTAGCGAGTTATGGATTTTGGGGGGAAATTTAAATTCCAGTTTGGGAACTTTAACTAAGTAAATATTTTAATGCATTACAATTTATCGTATTACTTAGAAATATCTGTTTTAACTTCAAACCCTATTATTGGACAGTGATGGCAAATATTTATACAATGCTATACAAATGTGAAAATTTTACAGGTAATTTACATACTCTGGCTTACATTTTGCGGCGTTTCATCAATGTATTGATATTTAAGATGACAGCTTTCACGGTTCTCCTTGCCATGTGAACCTCCAGCATTTTCATACTGACGTGTCATTTTTCATAAATAAAACTGTTACTGTTTATTAGGGACTGGCACAAGACAATGTCAAAATTTCGAATTCTGTTTCTATTTCGCGATTTTTATGAAGTTAGAAAAAAACATCAGTTGCGTTTCGTTGATATAACATTGTATTCAAATAAGTCTCGATCACGACCCTACATACATACACACATATATACAGAGAACTGTTCAGTCTTTTACTACTTATTGTCGTGATCATTCCGCTTTGGCCATTATATTCCATGTATTGGAAATGAACTTACATATAAATTAGTATAAATATACATATTGTGTAAGCATTCAGATATTCAGAGGTCGTAAATGCACATTGCCACCAACATTGAAGGAAAAAGGAAAAATAAACACACATACATGGATAACATTAGTAAATGCGCCTGACAAGCTTTTCAAAGTAAATGTAAATGTTTGTGTATATATATATATATATATATATATATATATATATATATATACACACAATTTAATATTTGTTTTAAAATATTCAATGAACAAAGCTGAATGTGACAATGTTTTCTTTACGAATGGTTCAAGCTCAACTAGTAACCGACTCTTAAAACATAAAATTGCCCGATCAAATCTTTACAACACAAATTTTGACACAATATTGTTCTTAACAAATGCGATGCTACAAGAATATTGACGTTAGCAGAAATGAGTTTTCGTAAGTACAGAGCATGTGCCAGTTGAAATTGAGTAAATGAACAAATACAAATGCTTTATAGACATTCAAAGCACCTAAAAATTAATTTGTACAGTTGTTGCGTCTCACCCGTCCCCTTTAAAACCTCAACTCAATACTCGCACTGGGGGGTGAGTAACCACTGTTCACTAAGATATACACGGATTTAAATAATACATGCAAATTCTAATTACATCCAAATGCCTCCGGCACTCACATACGTTTCGGTTCAGAAAGCTTCACGACTGCGACGCCACAACAAAATCCATCACGCCCTGAAATACGCTCGCGCCGGGAAGAGCTGTGCGTCATGCCGCTATCTGCATTCAAAAGCCGCACTCGCGCCCCGGATGGCCCTCGCCTTCTCGGAGAAATAAAGCGTTACCTGGATGTTCTCAGCGCTGGCCATGGTGGTGACGCTGCACATATTCAGGCGAGGGAGGAGCGCCAGTTGGCTTCCGAAGCGCCAGCGACATCGATCGGAGTGGCGCTGGACCGCAGCCTCTGCCCTGGCCGTGCCTTCGCCCGCGCCCGCGCCCGCCGGCGCCGCCTTGCATCACACGCGACCGCAGATATCGCACCGAACTTCACATCCGCCTTCCCGCCCCGGCCCGGCCCGCCACGAGCTGGCGCGGCTGGCGGCGCGGAGCGAGCGCCAAGACGTCGAGCCGGCACGGCCGTGCTTACTCCGCCGGGGGGCCGGGCTGCGCCGTCGTGCGCCACGCGTGCAAACGCATCCGTGCGTTATCGAGGCATGCGCAGTGGTGACTCGAACGTACACGGCGCGCGCGACTCCCGGCACCACCTAGGCCGATGTCTTCCGTCACTAATAGGCACGGACGGCGCTGCTCGAAACGGCGATACGCTCTGACGCGGTTTGATAAATTTAACTACGACTCTTATCGGTCGTCAAATTGCGCTGGTAAAAATTGCAGGGTAACCAGCAAAAAAAAAAAAAGAAGCAGTCCTTCGAGGCCAGGCATTGATGTTCTCGAAGGACGTGCTAAACAGTATCATAAGCGCACATTTTCGAATACAATCAAACAACTAGGAAACATTTTCCCATGCGCAAAACAGTTCACTCAAGTAAACGTATTAATATTTCCACGGATGTGTAAAAAATGTTTTATTTCATGAAGATTATCGCACGCAAGACACACGCTTTTTGCATTTGCACTGGTTATTGTACAACACACGGTTAGTGAAGAACACGTTTTCTCTCATCCCGGGGTTCCGACTTGAAAGTCGTTCGCGAATTCCTCCAAGTGTCTGTCACGTTCTCCTCGGCCAACTGATACCTCCGAGAAAACGGATGGTTTGAAAAAGAAAATTGACTCATAGTATATCCAAGAGAACTCGAAAGAAACAAAACCAGCATGCCCCCTTCCATGAGAGATAAGTGGCGCGACTATGCTTATCAGTTTTTAAACAAAGCGTAGTTCAATAGGCCAGTTTCTGCGACAAAATTCTCATATAGGCTCCGCGGATCTCGTAGAATGGAAAATAATGTTATTGTTTAAGAATAAACTTGGATTTGGTTACTCATTGCATATTAATGAAAATGGTCCTTTAAGGCTGATAGCCTTTCATTTGGACGTTTTAATGTAGCTCCCCGTGCACATTTTCGTTTTGCGAGGCAAGTCGTCAGTTTCGATGAGATAGCGTGTGGTTGGAGCCTTCAGTTCCTGCTGCGGGCGCTCAGTTATACAAGGACAATGTTTCAAGCGAAATTTGTTCTATCGACGAAGTGGTTGACATTTCTTTTATAATTTAACTTTCTTACTATGCGACCGCTGGACTTTCAAAAGATGTGAAGAACGTTACAAGAAGGCTGTTGTAAGCATTACAACGCGCGACTGCCAACGTACGTATATTGTTTGTATTTCAAATTGTTCACATCAACTTCTGCCGAAGTTGGAGTTCGGAAAATACGGTTTAGATTGCGTACGCGAGTCTAAGTTGATAGGCAATAAATCAGTGCAGTGCTATGTACGATTTTTCATGTAAAATTGTAATGTCTTGTAAAATTATAATGTAAGCTAGTAGTAGTTATTGTTGTATTAAGTACATGAAATTATAGGGTTTTTTTTTTTTTTTTTTTTTTTTTGCAAGACTGCTTTCTTTGCCGAGACCGATAGGTCGAAAACTTGAACACAAAAATCAACTTACTTTAGTTAAACGAAGCAATAGGTTCTCATTAACAAGTCTGATAAGGCATTGTAAGGGGACACCTGTATATGCAAGTCCTGTATTTCCATTTGCATGTATTTATGCTCACTGTAGTTTTCATATATCAAATAAAACGCTCTGGGATATTTCGAGTTACACATATTCAAAACATATGGTTTCATTTGCGTGATATTTTCACAAAAATATATTTCATTCTATTTCGCCCATTGAAATGCGGGACTGTTTTCACGACCTGTACTAAAATATCACTAATATCAACATTTAAGATGCCGTTTACCCAGCCTCAGTACAATGCGAGTTACACAGTAACTGAAGTTCACGGTTTGAAACCGGACTGAGAACGATGAATTTTCAAGTTTTGAGAGGTGGTGGAAAACCCTGACAGGCGCTCGGCAAAATGAAATCCTCCGATAATTCCCCCCTTACTACCCTAATATTTGCTCAGTCAGGAGTCTCTGGAAGTAATGGATAAAGATAAAAGATCAGTGTTGTGCGTTTCCTGGCGGCGAAGTGCTGGGAGCCCCTCCGACGCTGTTTAAGAACCACTTAGCAATATTATATATTTTTCACATAGAAAATATATACTTTTCGGTGGTTCAAAAACTAGAACGATAACCGTTGTTACAGTTTGTTTCTCGATGATTTCTTTATAATTAACTTGTTCAATTAATTTGACTACTTCCACATAGCAAATTAAAAACTACTCTATTCAATGGTTGTATTAACTCAAAATCACCAAGTTTTTATACGTGACGTGCGATATGCGGGTTTGGATGAATAGACACGACTACAAGAGTCCAGGCTTTAAATAAAACTAGAAGACACCATTTACTGGGAGCATTTACTACAACACAAACTAATACCATACAAGTTTTCCATTAATTATTTTATGATATGCCGATACTTTGAATCTTTAAAAAAATATGTTATTTATTCAACAGTGTATACTACTTTATATTGGGAAAGTCATTGTGGGTTAATAACACACCAGCGTGTTCTGAACATTTAAGTGAACATTTGTTTCATTATGTCATTTTGCTGAAAAACCCTGTCAGTTACTGCACAGCAGTTCCTCGATCAATATTCGTGTCCCACAACATCCAGAAGCTTGTGCGAATGGTGAATCGCTAAGCATACATTTAAGTATCACCCAGGAAAATCTACTTTTCTCGAATTGCGATTGACGGAATTGAGTGCGAATACCGATAGCCTGCGTGTTCGCATGTGACTTCGTCTTCAGCACAGAGATTCTAAGCGGTGCGATAGAACCTGAGACAAATTTTTAAAATATCCTCAAAACGCTTTCTACAGGTATCCCTGCAGAAATGATTAAGGTATTATTTGTTGGTAATATTCTAAAAGGAACGTGATGCTATTTACACCTGAAATAAATCGCCCTGTTTATTAAGATTATAATTTACGGGAATACAACACTAGTAACATTAGCAGAACAGAGCTATAGAATGCTATGTACCCTTGGCTCTTTAAGACTACATGCTGTCTATTCGGGCTATGACGTAGTATACAAAAACAGACATACCATCAGTTCTTATCTCGACCATGACCCTAAGACAGCTATGCAGTAAGTACTGCTAAGGAACGTCGGCTCATGAATACTTATTACGAAATTCTTCCCCTTTTGTCTCAGCTTGTGTAAAACAATTTTACGATAACTATTTACATGTTTAAAGAGTTGCGACAGTTGCTGTTGTAAACTCTAATTTAGGACACCATTATCGTCACTTCCACCAGGATGAAGCCTTTTCAACTCCGGGCGGATTTCTCACCGGCGATTAGTCACGCTACAGTTGACAACCTATAAATACCAAAGGGAGTGCGCCTTTCAAAATTTTAATGCTAAAGTTAAATAAGAGCAAAGGAGTGTAACAGCATCTTTCGCTACCTCTAGAATAAAGACTGTTATTTCAAAGAAAATGTATTAGAATTTCTTTCGGTTCTGTAATGATTTCTTCTATTTCATTCAAAACGTTCATTATTAATTCTCAGTGTCATTAGAATCTAAATACCCACCGATGTTAAGCATGAAAATAACACCAACACGATGTTATCATGCAAATTAATTGAATTTTTTAAACAATCAAATGCAGATAGTGAGTAATAAATTAAGAAAAACATTTCATATCTAATATTCCTTAGCCCAGTGTAGATAATAAATGGGCTTGATAATTTTTGTGTGTCATGTGACGATGTAGGCACATAATCTTCAAAAACAGATGAGTACGAAACGTCACAGCTTTCATTCATCCGCAGAAATTCAGAAAAGGGGAGGCAATTCACCACGGACGTACAGTTGTAGGGAAAGTATCCATGAGTGAATTATTGAACAAACAAAAATGCACCATTACCCCTTCAAGCATCTATTTCTGGACTGCTAATCATCCCTAAAAACTTGAGGTTCCTCAGACTCGATCGGTTAAAACATTTTATTGGCCAAGATCGGTAAAAAGGGAAAATGCGCAGTAATACGCAGAACACGTTTCGATAAACACGTCGATTCCTAGTGACCCAGGGACGGATCCAGCCAATCATTTTTTCGGGAGGGGGAGGGCCATCGTAGATTTTTATTAAATAATACACATTTGTTATTATAATGAATGTTATTTTTGTAGTATATATGTGATTACTTTATCGATACATTTTACACGTTTCTGCAATTTTTTCTAGTGTTTCTTATTTTTAATTTTTCCTGCACTTTTCCCATTAACTTATTTTCTCTCTAGGCCTTTTGGGGGGGAGGGCATACCCCCCTGAACCCGCAACTGTAGTGACCAATAAAGACGACAAAGAAAATAGGATTATCAGAGTTTCTATTTCGTATAGAAATGGGTTTATGTAGACCGGCCTAAAGAAAGTTGGCATTATTAGAGAGCAGAAATGGCTACTTTAAGATGCAAGTGTACAAAAATATATGCATCTCTCCCAGAATATGAATGTTTTGGACTGAGTTGTTTACGAATATCGTCACACATTCACATTTCGAACTTCACAAGAAAACTTTTATTTTATTGCTTTCATTTACACAATATAAAATAAAATGGCGTGATTTCGAGTGCTAAACAAATAAACACACAAAAATTAATGAGTATGATAATATATTAAATCATTAATTACATTAAAAAATTGAGAAATTAAAATGGTTAAAAAGTAGGTCAATTTGTATTTTATTTTGACATTTTTTATTGATTGTATTGCTATTTAATATTTAGTTGAGTTCTCTTAAGTCGATGACGCCCTCCAAAATTCTATGCATGAAATGAACCAGTGTAGGGGTGAACGGCTAGGTATTTCACCATTCCTTCAAAATATCAATATTTATTGATTTTTAGAAATTTTTTTTTAAGTTTATTTTTTAGGTAAATTCATAAGTGCTCGATTTGATTAATATATGGCGACCGTAGAGATTATTATCTATTTTTGGAGTATTTTAATATAATATTCACCATCCACAATAAAGGGACTAATTTACGGATCAGGAACATTATATTTACATTGTAATTAAGAATCTAGGATCTAATGCCGAAACTTTAAGACTTCCAGAGTTATGTTTACATGGATTCTAATGATCGGAAGCGCATTTTAAAATAAATACCAAAATTTGTTTTTCTTTCATGAAAGATACTTTAAATCAGTACGAAACCGGCTAAAAGTTATCAGAAGAATATAGTCTACATTTCACAAATGTGTAACATAGTCTTTGACTTTTAGGGAATAATGAGTGTTTAATTCATTTCGCACGTTAATTCCTCGTCTACGAGAATTACACTCCTACTCTGATATGCCACTGCAAATGCAACGTCGAAAACGTCAAATGTTGCGGGACTCACTCGGCTCACCAGAATATCCAATAATACGACTTCCTCCTTCTATGCCTCCTATGCGTCATCTGCGTAATTTGCAGTGTTGCTGGGGACTCGTCTTGGAATTGACGAGGAAGAGCCACGTGGGGGTGAATGATCACACCAGAGGAAATGTATTTTTCAGTCTTTCCTCTATGATCAGGTTAAAGTCGGCCCTTGACAGTGACAGGATGGGAAAGGCATGATGCAAGAAACACCAAATTAGTGACGATAGTGTAAGTTACTGTACAATACTGTAAGTATATGACCTGCTCCTTGTTAGGCGACTACCTGGAGTCGCCATTGCCTGATGTTGGTCAAGGAAATCTCGGAAATGACCTACACGTTCAGCTGGCCTCAAGAATTTTCTTCCCGATAACGTTTTCTTACATTCAGCTATTTACTTTCCGTTGTTCACCCGAAAATTTGAAGCACGATACAATACGGTCTGTTTCCTATCCAATTTTGCGGATTTACACTGTCCGTTGAGCTACACTCACTGACTAAAAAGCGTTGAATAAAATATGAATATTAAGTATACAGTCAAATCGGCGTGCCAATGAAAGTATATGGTTCAGTCAACTGTCCTTTTAAGTCTTATTATGAGGAAAGGTGTGTCCAAAGTCCAGTTTTCACCTTATTTTCGAAACGTCACACATTACTAAAGGCACTGCAAGCAAATACCGCGACCGGCATGGACATGTGGAGGAGAATACTCTATTATGGTAGGCCAAAATAAAAATCGATTTCTTAAGATTTATTGAGAAGGAGAAAGGAGAACGCTAATGAAAAAAGGGTGCTCAAGAAAGGGAATATAAAAAGAATAATATCCAGAACACCAATAAACATGTTTACGACCTTACAGTTCGCCGTCAATAAAGAGCAATCCCGACACCCGAAACATTGCTTGCTGACGCCATAACCTACTGAAATGATCTGTCTGAAATATTCATCAGAGCGTGTGGCTCCCATCAAGTTCAGATAACGGCTAATTTGGGACTCTGACTCTGCACATGAAAGTGAAATTGTGTACGAATCCATTAATTTTTTTTTCAACTTTACGGAGCATAGTAACCGTGGCGTAATCAAAGAGAAGAGAAGGATTGGTCGTTTCTGGGGGACAATCTTAAGCTACTGGTGCTACAACATGTCACAGACTTTCCCCTACAATTTGTATCGGTAAAGTAATATAATTATATTGCCATTTATATTCTACGAATATTTTATCCATTTCTTGCAATTTTGCGAGAGTTCTCTCTATTCATCAAACGACTTGAATCACAGCACACAATTACGTCAATTTCCTAACACTTTTCTATGACACTTTAGAAACTAGACCTTATTTTCTGCATTTATGGCCAATAAACTACTTGTAAACCCTGAATCTATATCTATCTGAACAATGTTCACAGAATTTTGTAACGTCTATTCCGCTTTGGTACCCATAAATAAATATTTACTGAAAATTCACAAACTATACGCAGAATGTTGTAGATTACACAATTTAGACATTTCAACTAACAGATGGTTTACTTTCCGTTAGTGCAATATTGACATTTTATACTGGTACTGTGTGTGAGCAGAAAAAACTAAGTTTTTATATTCATTTAAATTGCTTGACCCTTCCTAGTTAATCCACGCCTGCCTCAACAAGTTGGATTCACGGCATCGGGGCCTACAAAATCCCCGGTCATCGCGAGGGCCTCTTCCTCTCCTCGCCCTTCTCCCCTCCCATCTACCCTTTCCTTTCTGTGGGTGGTGCGACACCTCGCACTGTTTTCGCAACACCATCAGTTCCGTTACGATTCAAGGGCAGATTCGATTGCAAATATTACCGTTTACGATTGTAGTGTACCCGAGAATTACTTAAAAGAAATGAAAAACATCTAAACGATCCAGCAGAAAAAGGAGAACGACTTTGTTGACTACACAAATTAATCCTCATTGAAATAATGAATACCTTATTTTTTCACAGTTCTTAAAAAAAGTCCAACAAACTTGTTTCTTTCGTTTTTAGATTTATAGTCGCGTAAATAAATTTGCACTAAATATATGTGTACTGCTACAGTCTCTTGCTTTAAATAAATATCTATCATCGAGGTGAAATTCGATGTTGTCATTTTAAAAAGTCTTTTTTTTGTGTGTGTTTGTTATTAAGGTCGCATTAACTACTCGGTCATTAGCGTCCACTATTGGAAGTAACGCTATGACATGATGACACGATATGGCGATGATAGGGGGTGAAAAGGACGAACACATACAACCATGCCCGAGGCGGGACTCGAACCCGCGACCCCCAAGGTCCAAAACCACTACGGCACTACTGTCTTAGCAATCTCGCCACGGGGCCGACAAAAAAGTCTCGTTTATTATGAGGATATTCGGTAATTATAGGGCCACTGTGTTGGCAGGTCTGATTTAATGAAAACCAGGTCTTCGGGATATCATAAAACAGCGAAAACATCTTTAGTATTAGGAATTTCAAGAAACAAATTTGGAGCTTTTTTGAAAGTTGTATGAAAGTTTTTTAATATGTCCCATTTTAAGATCACGTATACTTCAAAGCATTTGACATTTCGAATAACTTCATCAGAAGTTATTCAAAGCAATTAACATAATAAATATGTTAATTTAATAAATAAATTATGGCCTGTAATGTTTGTATAATAAGGACGCACTATAGGTACGAAAGAAATCCAGGTGAAATGTTTTGAAAATTAAAAATCAAAATTACATTTGTGTCATGTGTTGTGGATATGTAGTGCGGAGAACTACATCTCCACAAACCGTTGTAATAGAAGATTGGAGCAGTTTTTGAGAAAATCTTCCCATTGCAGCTTTGGAAAATTGTCACGATTTCACCAAAAAGTACGGAAAAAACGACTAATATTCTTAAAAAAGAATTAAATTTGAAAAATATGAAATGATTTAAACATGTAATTTTGAAGAATACGCTACATCAAGGGAGAAACATCCAGCTGCAATAATGATACAGGAGAGGTCCGAGAAAAAGTTTAACTTACTATTTGTAAACGTCCTTTGTTCTATTCGGACGAGAAATTTAAAGAAACCTTGTGGTACTACAACAGTACATAATTCTTCAGATTATTTGTAACGGCTACGCAATTTTATAATACTTCTTGAACCTGCAAAAGTGTTTACAATCAGCAATATTGTTTTCCTCAGCGCCATTAATGTTATCCCCATACCTACGGCCTCAAGGCTAAATTCCAACTTTCCCAATGCTTTAAAAATAAAGTTGAACATTTCCATTTGCAGGTTTCAAACATCCAGAGATTTTCATTGACATTTCAAGTTCGCCAAAAAAGGTACCTGCGCCATCTTGCGCCCTTTGCTATATCCCAAGGAAAATTTAAAGAAAAAATGTTGAACCGATTATGAGAAAATAATTATTTAAAAATTGCCTGTATTTCACGTAAAATTACGCGAAAACTACTATCATTCGAAATATTGTACATGACCTTATTTCAAGATCTGCCTCTGACACAAATTTGATTAAAGAAAAAATATCTTCTATAGAGTAATTGTAAGGTCGGCCCAGTGGCCGAGATTGATAAAGCAGGAGTGCCGTGGGGACGCGAGTTCGAGTCCCGCGTCGGGCATGTTTGTATGTGTTCGTCCTTTCACTCTTTCTCATCACCATATCGTTTCATCCTCATACCATAACGTTAAATCCAATAGTGGTCGGTAATGACCTAGTAGTTAATCCGACTTTAAATAATAATAATAATAATAATAATAATAATAATAATAATAATAAATAATTGTTTTAGGGAGACGCCGAAAACATTTTGAATTTTTGCAATGTACGAAAATTCAGTGTTTGACGACGAAGATGACTCTAGCGCCATATTTAACCGTACTTTGATCTTTCCGAGAGAAGAAGAATAAAAAAAAGTCATTTTCTGAAGACATTTTTTCTGAAGTCTGAAGTCGTTTCTTAAAAAATGTTAAAAGATTGAGGCTTTATGTAATGTACTCACAAAAATCAAAATCGCCGTTTCAAATTTGCAGGGTCTCGATTGGAGAATGTCAGTTTTGGAGTAAATCGTCTGAAAGGTTTAGACATCAATGTTTACCACGGACAGACAGACGTTTTGCCGTAAACGAATTTTCCGGTTCAATGACCCACAAAACATGAACTTTGACTTCCTTCACAAAGTGTTGCAGGAATTAATTTATTACGTATGGTAGCAAAATTTACCCACTTTTTCGAAATTAGGGACCCACATTTTCTGTGGAAAATCACATTTCGCTGCACCACGACAATACTTTCTCTTTATTTAGTATAGTGTGCGTAAAAATCAAAATCGGGGCTGTCACTGCCAGCGACATGAAATGTACAAAAACAATGACAAAAACATGAAAATGTAGTGTGATCTCCATATATCGATGGGAGAATATCCATTTCAGTAAAACTCCTGGGCGCTTCTGTGTGTGACGTTCACGTACGGACGGAGACATTTAAAAGAAAAACAATATTTTTTCGGCGTTATGAACCTGAAAACGCGTATTTTCATCGCAGTATTATTTATGTATGTTTCTCTATACCAGTAAGCTGGAAAGTAAAAAGTGGGGAGTGAGAATACGTTATGAGAGGGGTGTGAGAGGGGCAGACGGAAGAGACTGTATTGTGGGGACTAATCTTCTTACAACAGTGTAGTAACGCTGCCAAACACGTTTGTGTCAAGATAGTACCCAATAATTTTGTTGGGGGGGGGGGTGCGGTGGCGGGCCTAAAGGCCGCACACGCCCTGAGCAGCGCAGCCCCAAGGGACGCCAGGCGCTCGAGAGCGGCGCGCGCGACGGCGTGCGCGGACGTACCTTGACGTGGCGAAGGGCCTCGGCCGGCGTCAGGTGCGCCGTGGAGTCCAGCTGCTGCTCCGCCCACGTCTTGACGCAGTCGCTCGCCTCGCGGTACTGGCGCCAGAGGCGCGCCGCATCCTGATACCGCTCGCACAGCTCGCGCAGCGTCTGCCGCGTGTTGTTCCACGAGCGCTCCACGTCCTCCACGGCGACCTTGATCTTGGCGCTCACTTCCGGAGCGCACGATTCGGCGAGGGGCGCCGCCGCCACGCGCAGCTCGTCCAGCAGGTCCTCGCGCTGGTCCAGGGAGCCGTACAGGCCCTGCGCACACACAACCACCTCCGTGAGCGCGCCCACCCGCCGGGCCGCTCCCGCACGCACGTGCGCAACTACGCGCGCGCGCGACCGCGCACCCATACACCCAAACACACACACACACAAACGCGCGCGCGCCTTCGCCGCCGCGAAATATCATATAAACACGGCTCCACAAGGCTGAACAGTGACTCACTCCTCGAAATAATACATTGTATAAGCAACAGGATACACGTACGTAATCTATAAAAATGGCACTTTCGATTTTCCGCCTGCTTTCTTACACAAACAATAGGAGAAAGATATTTAGAATCGAGCAAGATGATATACTATACGAAATAATACAAGCTTTATACTTATACGTATTATTCAATGTGTTGTATCGTTGGTGCACAATAAAAGTGACACATCTCAAATCTCTCTCAATATCCGGGAGAACAGTTTTATCCAGAACGGAGCAGTTTACTTGACAAACACGAAGTGTTTATTCCATATACCGGATGTCTCTGAACTGTCTTTACGACATTTTGGCATGTAAAAACATACTATTTTCTATAAATATTTCTTCTCTAAACTGAAAAATTATGATTTTGAAGTATGCCACCTTCCTTGAGAACCGACGATATGAAAAAAATGACGAACAGTCTTATGAGAGAATGGCATGTTATTGTGGAGATTTGAGATGTGACACAGCGCAGTGCGTAGAGAAGCAAACGTTTTAGATATCCAACATTCATATCTTCTAACTGGATCATCCCTAACAAATATGCCCTCATTGATGGGTCATTCAATAACTACTAGCATCCCAGTAGTTTCTTCCAACTTTCAGGAATAGAAATGTAGTTTTTAACATTTGATAGATACCATAGGGACGCATGCAATAAAGTATGTACTTGATAAGTTTCCGCCACTTTCGTAGTGCGCATATTTTCAAGGGAATTTTATTTTTTGAAATGTGACCATAGATTTTTAACTAGACAAGAATCATTTAAAAATTCTGACAATGAATTCAACGATATATGTCTTGCTCTATTAAAGAAAGTACGTAAGGCGCTCTTAAGCCATACATTCCACTTCATCGCGCGGCGTGGAGCAATCCCGAAAATTCAATGCTCCCATTTCAAGAAACAAACTTCTCGAACATACACCACCTCAAAAGTGATGGAAACCAATCCAGTGGATTTTCCCACATCACCTGTCAAATGCCAGACGCGTTACTGTTACTGCTGTTTGCAAAGAGAATCTGTATCTCCCAAATCCATTAATTGGTAGTAAATAATGCATTGAAAAGTCTCGTAAACACCAATAATTAAACAAAAAAACCTTAATGCCTCCTTCACTATAAACATTTGCTTTAAGAAACTTGCATTCAAAAGACAAGAATTCATTTCGCCATGCTTCAGGCTCCCTCCACCTAGCAAGTCTCGCAATTAAAATATTTCCCACGAGACCGACTAGTTTTCTTTCACAAGCCGCTCGGCGAAAAGGAAATGCTGGCGAATGAAATCCGCGGCCTCTCCTCTCGGTTTCTACGCAGGCACGCAGCGCCCCCCGGCAACGAGAGCAGAACGGACTTCAAAAGAGCTATCTTCGACTCGATTTACACTTTCCGTTTCTCGAACGATTCCGCAGATTCAGCGATCGCGCGCATGCGCCATGGGGTTGCAGAAGCCACACTGCGCGTTAGAGCGTTTGCTACCACTCGGAGTCGTTCGTCGCAAGGAAGTGCAGAGCCAAGCGCGCACTGCGTCGGAAGGGCTCGGAAGGCAGGCGCGGCACACACGACATTTTTATGTGAGTTGTGCACACTCAGCTGCGATGGGAGGGTCGCACGGAACGGAACGGACACTTCGAAGTAAGTCTGGTTGCTTGTTCAGCGCCTATTATTGGGCGCCAAGCTTCAAAATGATAAGTAAAGCTTCGCTGAAGCAAAGCTTCATATTTAATAGGGGAAGAAGAGGCAAGGAGTCGAAGAAAGTCCAGATTCTGGATTCATAATATAAACAAAACGAGAATTAGAAAAAGAGCATAGGCATGCGAACAAGGAGGCGTGTTCCCCCTCAAATTTTGAAAAGGGATCCGTAGCTTTACGTAATAAAACATAATTGAAGTATACGTTCATTAAGGAAATAAAATTCGGAAAATAATGTAATAGAAGCTACTTTGAGTTGACCAGAAATGTACGTCCTCGAATGAGGACGCTGAGCGTAATGGGTTAAGAAGTATTCTCCTGACAATTCCTACCCACCCGCAGCTGCGAATCATTTGACTCTTCCTACGGCCACGACCGATACGCTATATAGTAAGTAAGCATATATGCATTTCTTCAAGTTTTGAAAAGAAAACTTAAGTGCTATGTAAGCTATTTCAATGAGACGTATTGATAGGGTCATCCAAGACAAACGTGCACAACAGGGTGGGGACGGGACTTTGTTACGGAATTGTACAATGGGGGAGGGGAATTATTGAATAGTACTTAAGCAATAAAACAAGGGTCTATACGACGGCATTAAGGAAGAATAGGCACGAAAAGTGTCTCAAAAACTTCAACCGAGAAAACACCAAAGATGTGTAATGTTGGGAGTACCTGCAATCCGAAATGTATCGTCAGTGCAAGCATTATGTCTGTCATATCCTAACAAGATTTGTCAGTTTTTGCAATTTGTCCATATTTCCTGAGAGTTTGAATGAAAAATCTTTTTGCACTTAATACTCAGGTGACATTTAAGCTTTACTTACTACATTATTTTTGAAATATGTATTGAATAACAATATAATTGGTGTAAGTTATGAAGAAATGAACACTGTGAGAATACATAGAATATAATCTCATTGGGAGATTGCGCCATTTCATTATTTGAAAATATCAAACGCCTCGTTCTCACAGTCACATTGCGTATACTCCCGGGTTAATTACCTCAAGACAAACTCAGGTAAAACTTCATTTTCTACTGCATTTACATTTCGCATGTAAATAATTTATATTATTTTAGTTGAGCTTATTTTTCTGTTCAGATTTCCAAATCAAACAATATACTTGAAATACCTCTTACGTTTTATTACATACTAGCCAAGTACCCTGCGTTGCTCGGGTGTAATCTCAAAAATCTATTAGAGAAAAAGGAATTAATTCATATATAGCGTATCCCTGCCCTCCTTCGAACCTCCTCCATCCCAACCGATCTCAACCTCCCCCGACCCCCTCGCGCTCCACCCTGTCCCACCCCTCCCCGTTCTGCCCCGCCCTGCCACGTTTGATACGACCGTTATCGTTGCTACCACCGTTTCTACGGGCAGCCGTAAACAGATGCATTGTTGCATACTTCCGGCAAACTTCCAGCAATAATTTGACCTTCAATTACTCAAAACCTAATTATAATTACGTTATATTGGTAATTACCAATCAACATGAATCAAAATTAATTTTATAGGGAATTTTATGGACCTTAATACCGTTTTAATTCACATTGGTCAATTTACTCACCGTTTTCGAAACATTCATGGAAAACAGAAAGAGTATACACTTAAATTTTGCTTTAGAGGATAGAAATGGGGAATACGAATGATTTTTACAAAATCTCCTGTATACAGTAACTTTTCTTGTTTGAAGGTCACATGTACAAAATTTCATTAAGATCGTAATAAAATCGTAATTTATGTAAGGAAAAAAAAGTCTTCTTTATACAAGACTAGGAAAACCCGGCAGACGTTCTTCTGTCCTTCATCTCCCTCTTTCCCCTCCCATCACCGTTTCTCATTGTCTCTCCCTCCCTCCCTCACCATGTCCCTGTCTGTCTCTGTCTCTGCCGCTCTCTGTCCCTCTCATTCACATTTACTTGCAGATTCTGCACCGTCTCTGAGCAGGTGAGGTAATATCGGGAAGCGCTCGTACCAGCAAAAATGTAATAGAATGTTCAGAAAGAATTTATTCTGCAGATTACGGTGTGAGAGACGTACCTTTGAGGCCTTCGGCCTCAAAAGTTTAGTTTTTAAGGTTCTAGAACACCTAGTTTATGATTTATTTACGAAATAGATTCAAAATGCTGTCGAGTGTGTTGCAGGTTGCATTTGACGTGAATATGTAGTGGAGTTACAACAGAATTAAACAACACATAAACGTTCTCGGCGAAAAACACGTAGAAGTGCCAACTTTCATGGAGATCGGTCCAACGGTGTTGGAGTTTTGCTCTTATATACATACCAACATCCTGTTTTATATATAGAGAGATAAAAGAAGATAAAATAATAATTCAAAGAAAATGTAGTCAAAATTATGCCCGATAAAACCTTCTTTCAGTGTAAACTCGCATCGAAATCGGTTCAGCCGTAGATTAATTACCCTGGACAGGCTGACAAAAATCGTAAACACCATTAAATTGGTTTTTAAATCATGTAAATAAGCACATTTTATTATTAACCCAGATATGCCTGACGTCCTATATTTAGGTCACTTGTGTTGTCGTTAGATTTTTAATTATTGAGTTGGATCCTTTTGTTCCCGAGAAATGGCAGTAGCTCAGATCGCGTCTGGAGGCCTCAAATGACCGATCTATGTTTAAACCTTATCACTTCTGTAGTGGTGTTTTCAGTTACACACCCTTGAAATTCAGCATCCTCAAAAGTGGCTTCATCATCGCGTACTAGAGAAGATAAGTACACATAGTTCATGTATTGTTAAAGAAATTAGTTTGCAATTGATTTTATTCGAAAGAAAACATTTCAATAATCATATTAGTGTATAAGTATAAACAATTTAGTATTTATTCGTTGGATATTATGTGTAGAAACTAGGTGTCCTATATGTAGGTCGCTAGGAAAATATACCACTTTTTCCGAAATATACCACACTAATGCGGATAATTGTCTGATTTCAATTTTGATTAATTTTTAATCGTATTTTAACAAATCTTTGCAAAATAATAGTAAATAATGTAAATTTTACATTTTTGCAGTATATTTACACTGTATGAAATTTTGACAATTTGGAAGAGACATGGGTATGAGGGGTATTGTTATTGAGTGGGTATGTGCCAGTACACAGAAGAATTATAAATTGGGAAAATGCACTTGACACTTGAAATGAACTCGTGATATCTATTACTAGAGATCGTTTTGAGTTTATTATGACAAATTTTCATTTCTGCGACTATGACAGTCTCAATAAAAAGGACAAGTATCCAAAAGTTCGTCCTCTGTATGATGCATTGAATAGTAAATTTTCAGAGCCAGAGAAAGAGACGAAGAAGACGAAAACGGAGGTGACGAAGAAAACGAAGACGATGATGACGAAGACGACGAAGAAGACTAAGACGAAGAAGACGAAGATGATAATGATGACAAAGAAGACGAAAACGAAGAGGAAGACGAAGATGATAAAGATGACAAAGATGATGAATACAACAAAGAAGACGAAGACGCCGAAGAAGACGAATTTGCCTTCTATCGAAGTTTCATTATTACAGTGCCCGTGAACATTTGTGTTGTATCGTCCGTGTACATTTGTGTTTACTTTTCAAAACAATTACGTCTATTACACTATAAACATTTCAAAAATTAATTTATTCACTTTTACAAGTAATATTTAACAACTGAGAGATTATTAACCAACTGTGTCAAATAAAATTTGTAAAGTAATAAAATTTACTTTGTTCACAATATGCGTTCTTCTGTACCCCGTATTTGCCTGACGACCTATAGTAGGACGGTCGATTTTAGCAAAATGAACAATCTATTAAAGGTTTAATTACATTTTTTAATGTTTTAGTAAACTTATACATAGAAAAAAGGAGACGGAATCCAAAATTTCCTCAAAAAATAATTCAGGCATATCTGGGTTAAAAGACAGTTATTTTGAAATCACAGTCAGACACTCCAGTTTATTTATGTAATTAGAAGAAGATAAAAGATTAGTTATTTTAAAATTTTAAAAATCTCTTTACTGGCTTTAACTACATTAGATACCATCTACACATGAATTATTTCTTATACTACAGAAGTTATTTTTGTAACTGAGGCAATCTTAAAGAGATGTAAAGCGGTTCAGTATGCACATGCATATGAAGGAAGAAATAGTTTGTCAATGAGATAATTCAAAGAAGGGAGGGGATCAAAAAATATATTTTTTTGGTATGTTTTGTTTGAATAACCCTAAATATTTCAAAAATCTTTCGTTATTTTTCTTAGATTAAAAAAAGCAGTCACCAGCTCTGACCACTCGCACTCACTATAGCGGAAGCGAATTTAATTCCACGACAGAGATGATGAAATAAGTGCTTAATTTTCCTAACGCAGAACAATAGAGCGGCGATTAAACATATTGTAAGGCATTTGCAAACCGATTTACGGACCACACGGAAAAATGTAGCTTTTGTTGTTGTTTTTTTTTGTCTGGTCTATTTCGTTCCCGTCCGTCGGCAAATCGAAGGAAGTGATTTAATATCATGGCACGTCAATCAGCTTCGACCTATGGCAAACGGACGATGACTGCAGAGACAAGAGATGGGTGTCGCGCACGGCTTGAAAGCAGTGTCAAGGTCGCCACGCGGAAGGGAGGCCGCGCGCCCATCGATCAAGGCAGCGGCCCTCGGCCGCGCGCACCCGCTCCGGCCAATTTTCGCACTTGGAGAAACAGGTCAAAGGAACGCCGCCCGTGCCAAACGGAGCCAGCGGATTCTCCGCATCAAAATAGGGAAAAAGCATAGAGACGGTGCACGAAGGGTCTCCTCTAATTAATCCACATGTGTTCAATGAACCTTTTTACTGAAAAGCCGATGTCTCAAGTCGCACAAGATTGAAGTCTGAAGTACCAACGAGAAGAGATGATAAATGCTTGTGATTGAATGAGATTGACTGTCAAGTAATACGAGTCGGTGTGAATTAAAAAATATTTTTAAATCATTTGTAGTTTATGAAATATATGACTTATTAATCATTCCGGTTATATGAAGCCCTTATTACAAGACAATATGAAGTTCTTTGGCTTCCTCAAAGAGGGTCGCATAGAGGAAAATGGTATACACGAGACAAAATGTATTACAATCACGCAAAGATGAATCAACCGATTTCTCCACTCTTAAATCTCTTGTATTAAAAGAGGCTGAAAGATGAAAAGGATACTAATACAGGTAATCTGAACCAACAGTTGCAATCCTTTATGATAATTTTGAATTGGAAAGGTAATATAATGTGTGCAAGTCTACCAATAAGTTCTCATAAAATTCCGTTGGGTCACCATTATTATCCCAGCAGTTTGAAAGAATGTCAAGAGAGATGCTGAAAAACAAAGTAAGAAAAAATTAAATCACAATATGTGTTGTTTGCTTGTTGTTTATTATATCTAATGTATTACATCAGCATACTATCGGAATCACAACAGACAAAATATTCTGCATTCTCTTAAAGAAAAGAACTTGGATCTCATTTATTTTATTTTTTCACAAACGAAGTAATCATTCAGTTCGTGTGTGTCCGCATATATTCTCGGATTGATTTAATAAGTGCCTGTGGTGAGCGTGAGGCAGTAAAATCTATAAGCTTTACGAGTAGAAACAGGCCACATGGCTATCAACAGTAAGTAAACACCAGGAGCACTACATTATGCATGCACTGGGCCAGCTGCGAATGACCCCAAGAGTACGCGGCTCGTGCGCAGGGCTCCGCAAGGAAATACGATTACAGCTCCAAACGAAGTTGAGTGGGAAGAAATCGATGGGCCGCGTTTGCCTAAAAGCCGCCAGTGAATGAAACGCCGAAGCGGCGACGCCCACCGCGCGGGGTGTGAAGGCACGTCTCCCAGCAGCGGAAGGGGAATGTCGCACCTACCTTCCTTGCTCGGCGAAGCGAGCGCGGCGCGGCGCGGCGGGGCGGGGCGGGGTGGGCGGGCGCGCGTCGGGACGCGACGCGACGCGACGCGACGGCGCGCAAGAGCTCGAGCGCGTCCGCGGGAGCGCGAGCGCGGGCGCGGGCGCGGGCGCGGGCGGAGCGGGAGCGATTCGCAAGGGGCAGTCGCGCGCCAACTGCGGACCTCACGCTCCCCGATTGAGCGAGCTCGAGCGACCTCCTCCCACTGTACCCATTCTCAGCAGGCGAGCGCCTGGCCTGACGTCACGTGCACCTTGCGTCAGCGCAGTGGATCGCCCCGCCGCCGCGGCGGCCACGTCGCGCCTCGACCACCACGCCTCTCTCGCACGCGCTCTCGGCCCAACTGCCCCTGCGTGCGCCCATCGCCCCCAACGAACGCTTTGGATCCGGGACTTTATCGGCGGGAAAACAGGACACGTCCTCCAAAATATTTTGGATATGTGAGGTATATTGCAAGGGACTCCCCGGAAATTTGTACCTCATCTACTCAATCGTTCCTCGTGGTCTAGGTGACGGCCATTTGGGCACTGCGTTCCACCACACTGCATCCAAACATGAAAATGGCGTCAAACGTACGTTACAATTTCCTACGAAAAATATTTAATTTACTAAAATATCGGCAACAGAAAAGTCACTCCTCGGAATTTTCGGAAAGTCCAAAACTGAAGAATTCAACTCTTCAACGTTAACAAAAATGAGGCCTGCACCATTTTATTAAACGTCCTTTGCTCTGAAGAAAAAAAATAAAGACAAAAATTGGAGTCGATTTTGAGATTTTTTATACATTGCATTAACTTCAATTAGAAATTAAGCGAAAACTACTAGATTTTTTAAAAAATTGTACATGATCTTATTAAAAGATCTAAATTTTTGGAACAGTTCATTTAGGGAAAAATCTTCAATATTGTACGAATATTTTCGCAACGTTAATTGTTTGCAATTTTCGAAATTACACGCATTCGCCGAAAATGGGACCAGTACCATTTTTGTCCTTTGTTACATCCAAAAAAATATAAATAAACAATATGAAGCTACTTTTGGGAAAATAGAAAATAGTTTAAAATTGCTTGTATTTCACGCAAAATTACGCGAAACTACTCATGTTTTAGAAAACATTTACACGACCTTATTTAATGAACTGTGTTTGAAGAACAGATTTAATTAGGGAAAAGATATATTTTTCTTAAAGTTTATTCTTCTTCTTAAAGTTTATTTATATATTTTCTTGAATAATGCAGCAATACGCCGAAAAAGATTTGAACTTCTGCGATTTTCGAAAATTCAGAGAAGTCAACGAAAAGGGGACCTGCGCCATTTTTAAGTGTTATTTACGCTATCTGAGGAAAAAAGTATAATCGACAAACTTGTAAGATTTTTTTTTGAAAATTTTGAAATTATTGTTATATTGTTGTGGCCTTCCTCAGAGCGTACTGGAAGGCCACAACATGTTGGCCGAAACGTTAACCACCACGAACGAGACGCGGCTTGTCCCGGATAGCCTAGACAATACAGACACCGGTCGCGGGAACCTACGCAACCATATTGTTATGTTTGATGCTTCATGTAAAGTATCCCTGAAAAGCAAAATATCTATTTCAAAGTCGCCAGGCCTCGAGTTCCTTTAAATCGATCGTTTATATTAAATTTGGAGGAGATTGTCTGTTTTTGAGTTAACCAGTGAAAGATGAACACACGATAAACGAGCAATTTTGCTGTCAACCAATTTTTCGGTATCAAGGGCTTGCACATCGTGAATTTCGACTGCGCGTTAAACGAAGTAATTTACTGCATGTAGGAACAAGATTTATCCTTTTTTCCGACACCAGGGCCCCCATAATAAGAGTTTTTCTGTCGAAAACTCGCCGATTTTTGCCATAGTATTACAATACTTTATTTTTATTACGTAAGAACGTAGTATGGTACGAAAGTAAAAGGTACGCCAAAGTAATATCGAATTTATTTAAATTAAAAATTCAGAAGAAAAAAACGAGGTTAGAAGTATTTATGTTTGTTTCACCTGCGTTGTTTCTGAATTGCCAAAGCTCCAAAACTCAAGATAGTCTGAGAAGTGGCCGTAGAAGCGATTGAGTTGAAGACTAGATAGGATACATCGGCTTTCCATACACCCTCCCCATATTCTAGCCTAACCCTTGCTTGTCAATGTGCCACTGAACATTGCCGCCCACGTTTCCATTAAATAGGTCATCCACGTTTTCTTATATATAAAATATAATGAGAAGACAGTAATACACTTCGGTATATTATAGTTTATTTATACACATAGACACTTCAAAATTATTTGGAACAAAACAAAATTCATCCAAACATTTTTCACTTCCACGGGTCAAAATTCAAATTCATATTTTAACATATTCTACCAATAAAAACTAGTAGTGCTTCAACAGCACATACTATCACGCATTATTTGTAACTTTTTTTAAATTCCAAAAGATCAACAAAATGGGTCCGGAGCCAATTGTTATACACATACTTAGGTCTATTCGAGAGGAAAAATTTAAAGAAAACACGTTGAGCTGGGAAAATATGTTGAGAAAATATCTATTCAATGCCTATTTCTCATGCGAAAGTGCACTAAAACTATTAATATTTTCGAAAATTTATACATGACTTTATCTAATGATCGTCTTTTGATAATATATTTTATTAAGGAAAAATCACTTATTTCAATATTGTAGTGGTAGGAAGACACCGAAAACGTGTTGCAATTTTCGAAAAAATCAGATATTTCAACGAAAATTAAATATGCGCCATTTTGAAACGTACTTTACTCGGAGAGGAAAACCTTAATCCAAAAATGTAGAGCAATTTTTTAGAAATTTTTGAAAAATGGTTGTTTAGGCTTCATGTTAAGTACCCCTAAATATCCAAATATCATTTTCAGATACATCAGGCCTCGAGTTCGGTCAGATCGATTGGGGAATATCATT
This sequence comes from Acheta domesticus, assembly GCA_031308135.1. Taxonomy (NCBI): domain Eukaryota; kingdom Metazoa; phylum Arthropoda; class Insecta; order Orthoptera; family Gryllidae; genus Acheta; species Acheta domesticus. The sequence continues at coordinate 128,577,144 of JAHLJT010008446.1, read as the reverse complement.
TTTTGTGAAATCATCAGAACAGATTTAGGCGCTAGTATTGACAGGCGGACAGACGTGCGGAATCACATTGATTTTAAATCAGCATTGCCAAATTTAAAATAGACTAACTCTTGGTATATTGCATTTAAATGTCTATGATACATATTTCACTTCTTGGCTGAATGTTTTTTATCGAAATGTTTTTCACACTTAACTGAAAATTAATTAATTTTGGGAAAAAACTCTCGAAATTCCGATGCACGAGGAATCAATTAAGGAAGCAGGGATTAAATTCAACGTTCGCTCGGTGACATATAATATCTGAGGAGAGCATGCATTAATCCACGCGGTGAGCGACAGGGAATGTCGCTTGCGACTACGACGTACAAATCGCGATTTGCAATGCATTTGAACTGCATTTAGAATTTCTTTCGAGCCAAAATATGCACGCAAACATTCAAAGAAAAACAGATTTATGGTTCTTAATAGTTATTCTTTTCAGTGACACATATATCAATGAAGATTGATGAGTTTCGAACTCTCCCAGTCGGATTAGTGACACCCGAAAAAATAACCGTTGAGAGATCTGATCTTGGTCCCATCTCAGGCGGGAACAGGGATTTTGCAACATGTGTCAGTATTGAGCTAGGGACCCCTACCTGGATCAAGTTCGGATATAGTGTATGAATATGCATAGGCTGAGTCGCTTCATTCACCCTTACGTGTCCTTCATAATGCACCGGGCTATCGCCCTACTACGCATGGCGAAGAGCTTATCGTTGAATACTGGCGGCGGCAGCAAGCTCGTTTGCAATTATGACTCAAAGCGCTTCTATTTGCACTCAACAAACTTCCGAATGATAGAGACGACCCCAGAAGATACGGGTCATGCAGCGGTCTCCGGCGGGAAAGCCTTTTTTTGGAAGCAACCGTTTAAGGGATACTTTGTTTCCACCTAGTAACGAAACCCTCTGTGAAGAGATAATGGGATGAGTTATTTCATGACTCACTGTATGTGCTATGAACACGCTGGAAACCAGAGAAGTTTGAAATATTGGGCGAAATGCCTGAAAATTGTAGAGTCGATCAAGCATTCTCATTGCATATCACGTCTGTGATACACCACGTAAAATACCGATCGTCAGCCAATAAGAAGACAATTTAAGGAATGAAGACAAAATATGAGTTAACAAATATTGAAAACGTCAGTAGAAATTATCACCATCTCAATGAACTGCAAGAAAAATGTTGTTTTTTACTCTAAGGAAAAGATAACGTAATACTCTGAGAGAACAAAATTATGATTCAGAATTTAGTATTGCCTGCAAATTCAAGAATTAACACCGGATAGTGTCTTTCTACTAAATTTTAATAATTGAAGAGAGGATTTTCATACGATAAGAAATCTTGAAATATGCTTTTAAAAATACACATTTATGACCTAAACATTCTTAAATATGCAATTTAATATGCAATTAAAACGAACAATATTTCAATTCCCCTATAAATCTTTGTTGATAATATTCAGGAGAAGAATGTTGGAATGAAAAGATATATTTTTGTGCAAATATATTTCTTCTGACTGGTTTAAAAATATGTTATCAAGAAATATCCTACATTTGCATTACATTACGTGTATATCCTACGCTTGCACAAATATTTTATCAGCTACAAAAAACAAAAAAAAATGCCAACTGTGACAAGCTCTTTCGAATCAATGAACGCTCACAATCAAATAGATTCTATGAAAAGATGACACATTTTATAGATGACTGTATTTTAACGAAGTATGCAAAATATGCGCTTATAATTACACGAATATGCACCGTCAGGAGAAATCGGCCAAATATGCATTACCATATTAATCTATATAGCATCATATTCTAACGAAATATCAAGAAATTTCACTTAGATATGCACTGAAGCAACGGACAAAATATGCGAAATCATTGAAATCCACTCTCTATTAATAATTAACAACTCAAGTGTGGAAGATATTCAGTAGAATTTTTCCAATTTGTGGTAAAGGTATCTTCAAACGTTTGCCTCAATATTTCCTCACGAATTCTCAACACCGTTGTTGTACCTAAACAGATGTATACAAAGTCATGGATGACAAAGAATTGTTTCGATGTCTACCCTTAAATCAACGAATGTGAACCGTATAACATTTTCAATAATGCAAAGGTTGTGTGAAAAGTCAAATGTTGGTGAATCACAAAAATGAAACAATGGAACCAATCTACGTATAGCGCTGTAAGAATGTAGACAAATTGCTCCCTCTCCTATTCTTTAGAACAATACTCAACCACCAAGCCACTCGGAGAACCTGGTGAAGCCTATCCGCGGTCACTACCTCCCCCTCAAGCATCTTGACCGGGAGAGGTGCCTTAGGGCATCAACTGATGTCACTCTAACCGGGAGGTCCTAGGTTCGAGTCCCGACGGCGGCAGGATTTTCGACACTAGCTTGTCAGCTAGGTCGAATTTAGTTGCTGTCTGGCTGCTCTGATCGGTAGTTTTCCGTGGTTTCTCCGATCAACACTACGCGAATGCCGGACCAGTGTCCTAACAAACGGGCCACAGACCGCGCGCGATCTTTCTTTCTTCTCCCTTGTCCTACCCTCACCCCTTACACACACACACACACACAACAACTACCACAAATGCGAAGAGACCGGTCGGGAGCTTAGATCTTGTCCCGGCTAGGGAGGTGCTCTGCTGGTGGATGATACCGGGAAAATCACCGCTAGCCGACGGTAGGTCGGCGCCGGATCTCGTCATCCAGCGGGACTAATGATCTAAGCCGTTGACACTCCCGGAATCATTAACAATCAATTAATCAACCAATCGAGCATCTTGACAGCGACCGATGAGCGCATCCTTCAACTGCCCCTCCCACTCTGCAACCGCCGATACCTTCTTCCAGTTTACTTCCTTAAGGCGACAGCCTTAAAGCACCTTGAGGGACACAACGGGTGCAGCACTGAGGATGCACATGCGAATCCAGAGACAATGTCGGGGGGAAGGGGCAAATTTAGTTCAGATCCCATACATATTTTTAAATATTGATTTTAAACATTAAAATATTCGAACTGTTAGCATATTGGGATGTAATAACCAAGCTCGCGGGTTCAAACCCGATCGAAGCCGTGGATTTTTAAGGACAAAAAATTCTTCGTACGTCTTGTTTCTAAGGAGAAGTAAAGCCGGCTTCCCATGTTGTAATTTTTTTTCAAGTAAAAGATCCTCAACCCTGAAACAAGCCGCTGAACAAAATTTAAATTGCCTGTTTCGAATCACAGTCCGCTAGATGGCGAACGGAGCGTAGAGAAATTTACTTGGTCAGACGGAAGAGCAGGCCTGGATGCCAGAGTCGCGCCAAGGAAAAACAAGGCACAATTGAATTGAATCAAATATTAATTTGAAATAAAAAAAGAATATATTCGTAATGGGAATCCTGATTGGAATACGATCTACAAATGATAATTATTTTGAATAAATGAAGTAAAATTACAAAACTAGGTTGGCTTTGGGAGAGGGGGCATGGCTCCGCCAGTGCGTGGATGCGGCCGACCTCCGCGCGGGGCTGGCGCCTCGCCTTGGGGCCCGTTGCCTCCAGATCGCCCCGCTCAGGCCTCAGATACAGAGCAGCGCGCCGCTGCCCCATTTAATAGCCTCCCACTGGACAACTCCGTCAGGCAGCATTCACGAGTAAAAGAGAAATAGTTAACAACTGAAGCCGTTATGGAGATTTTCAAGAATATTAATATTGTTTTTTTTTATAGATCGGTGGTTCCTCACACAAACACAGCACAGTTCGAACTCTTTTGGCAACAGGACATAAAATGGCGGTATCGGTGGCGCAAAATAATGCGCTTCTCTCCTTATCTAGAGAGCAAGTATAACCCTAAAGATTCTAGCCTCGCTACTCACTCAGCGTTCCTTCGTACGAAACATTCACAACTACGCAAGCAACGGCGACCGAACGAAGGGGCATTTCCTATTCGTTGTTTTGGGTCTGCTCTCCGATCGAAACGTGAGAACTACCGAACACATCCGCTAAACCATTTCGTTGGAGTGTGATTATAATGACTGGATCTGTCATTAACTCATCCCTTAACCCTCCTGCCAATCTCGAACTCGGTATTTTGCAATGAAATAATGTGCAGATATTTCCAAAATCGACTCTCTTTAACAATGTTGTCGTTATTACAAATACAAGAGAAGATGAAATTACCGAGATTAAATGCAAGTTTATGCTGCATTGTGGAGCCAAGTATGTACAACCTGATACCCCAAGAAGTGCACAAGTCGTCGTTTGCATTTCAAAACATTATTAGCGTAGAAGGCGTGAACAGGCAATTAACAATATCTGTCCGTAAAAGCATCCGGGACTGATCATGACCGAACGCACGGGTGCAATAAGTCATTACCTTGAACAAGTCGAAACGTTTCCTTGGCCTCTTGCGAAAGATACGCGACCGTTCTTGCTTCGATATCACAAGTCAAGCCATATTTCGCCTGACTATCTTGTGGAAATTTGTTTTCCCGTTTTCCGTCATGTATATTATAGGTTGAGAGGGCGTTGAAAGATGTACCTACGAATTGATAACTACAAACTCTACGAAGCGCGAGATATACAAGATGCAGTCAGAGAATTCTGATAATCAAATATAAGAAAAAATCATTAATTTCATACCTTGCTTGTTACATTATTATCATGCCTACACGTATTAAGCACTCTCTTTTTTCATAATCTAAAGTTGCTCAATCCTAGCCTTTTTCTTTCTATAATTGTTAGAGAGCTACCTTGGGATCAGTTCATGTAAGTAAGAGATGTCAAACAGCTGACGTGAAAACAGAAGTCAGCATTTTAATGGATGAAAATAGCATATATCACACATAAACCTTTCTTTACAAAAGGTTCGGTTACCGCCAATATTGAACCCCGCCTAATGTAACTCCCTGACAATAGCCGTCCCGCCCCCTCAGCCCGCTGCCGGCAATCAAACGAACGCGACGGCTACGGTTTCGTGGCGCTGGGTTGGTGCAAAACACGCCCACTCGCAGATCGATACGACTAGCTGCAGCACCGGAAGGACGCCCCACTCCAATTTTTGGAGAAAACGAAAAAAAAGCAACTTTTTGATTAAAAAGTTTCGGAGAACTTTTTGCAAATGAAATGTCAACTTTCCCGAACTTCTTCACAAAGAAGATTGGTAAACATAATTAGAAAATATGTTGAAATGAGAGTGCTCACCAAAGTGTATTATTTATATTTCCCGAAATAACAGTTCAAGCCAACAGTTATTCTTTGGCGCTGTTACAGCCCAACCGGCAAAAGGGAAACAGAGCAACTGTGACTGGAGGAGTAATATATACTGTCAACGGAAGTTGCAATTTAATGCAGATCCCACTGAGATGAAGGTAATTCTAAGTACTTTACTGTTTCTATTACAAATGGCGGTGCTACAACAGAATCTATTTTCTCGGTTATTTGTATCAGTCACGTAATATTATAATACTATATGAACCCGCAAAAAATATAATACCTGCCTGGGATCCATTACATCACCAGGCTTATAACCACGCTCTCGACTCATTAGAAAGAATATTAAACTTAACAATTAAAGAGTAAAAACATTACAATTAAAAAAATTGTGAAATACGGCTCCAATGTCTTTCTTTAAATTTGTTTGCTCAATTAGAGTAAAGTTCGCTTCATAATATGGTGTATATCCGATTTTTGATAAAATCTCTGGAATTTCAAGTGAGCGAGTGAGTATTTTGCGTTTACGGGAGTAACAACTACTTTGGCTGTTAGTCTTGTGAGTGTTCTTGTTATAGCCGAGAGTGGTGGTAATCCGATCCCTCTGGAACTGCCCTCAGCCGGCACAAGCTGTATGCTCCCGACTACTCTCCACACATACTTGGTAGTGTAGTGCAATAAGTGCAGGTGTAAGGGGAGAGGAGGGGACAAATATGAGAAAGGAATGATCGCGTGCGGTCCGTGGTCCGTTTGTTTAAGCAATGCTCCAGCACTCGCTTGTCATTGAGCAGAGAAATCACGGAAAACTATTCATCGGAGCAGCCGGCCGCTGTAATTCTCCTCTGCACAGAGGCTGAATTCGTCCCTAGCTAAATAGCTAGAATTCAAAATCCGCCACCGTCAGGACTCGAACCGTAAAGTCACGAGGTTCTGGAATTTTGAAAATAGCAAAAGTTCAAATTCTTTCCGAATCTGTACAATACTACCTTTTCTTACGGTGTTAGGGGAGAAAGTAAAAAAATATGTTTTCGGGTCTGTCAAGAACGTAAATTTTGACTACACTCCTCAAAGGAGAAAGTTCACTAAGTTTGGAGAAAAAATTCTCTTTCTCGATATCAAAGACTCACAAAATCAGTTTTTCTGATGAAAACTCGTATTTTTTTCCCTGCGGCATTAAAAAACCTTTCTCTTACTGTGAAGTAGTTATGGGAAAATAAAATAAAAGCCACAAAATCCGGGACTCAGAACAACTGCATTGTCCATATATCAAGGTATCTTGCCGTTCTTGCTCACACTAGACAGCAGAATATGAAATAATCATGAGCAGTCTTGAGGACACGTGTGGAGATGAAATGAAAAGGTTCCGCATTCTTATTTTCGTCTCAGGCTTCCTTTGGAGCCTTCTCCGGCGCGGGTCTAGGGATCTTCGAGTGGGCGAGCCTGGTGGGCGTTCCTTGTAATGCCCGGTTGTGATTCTCACTTACTCCGCCATCTGTCGGTCTCTGTTCACTATATCCGAACTGCCTGGTCAGGGGAACCCAAGATAACGTTCGGACGGAATACTGCCGGAGGGATTATACATTTGTGGAGCGTTTAGCCAGGGTTCACAATCCTGATATTGCACATACGTATTTTCCGCTATCCCCATCCGGGATTCAACCAGCACTTGATTCTGGAAACCAGTGTGCTATTCCCTTGGGACGGGGGGTTAGAGAAACCAGAACATTTCAGAAAAGCTGGTCCCCGGAGTCAGTGACGTACGGATGCGAGCCACGAGACCGTCATATTCCATTAAAGGCTGTAGCGCATCGCCCGGGGACCCCATAAGATACAAGTTATTATGCCACTCTTGGAGTACCTACTAACATTTTATGATATTTCTGCAGTTCTAGGACAGCATCGTGTCCACTGCTAATTTCTAGCGTTTCGGCTCGGGCAAACGACAATCGTTCGCGCGGACCGATCAGACTATCTGGACGGATTTGTCAGACTATTAGACGTAGGTCTATCAGACCGAAACACGTTTTGAAAAAGGGCATTTTTCGGTATCAGGGACTCCTAACACGCGTGTAAACGTCAAAATCTCGACATCCATTTTTTTGCAGCTTTACGTAGCTAGGTCAATTTGAACTAGGTCATGATCAAAATTTTCTCAAAAATGACTCAAGTTTTTTATTCAATTGTTTCCTCGAATAGGACAAAGGACTCTTCCAGAAAAGAGAAACGTCGTTTTTCAATATAACCTCTAAAATTTCGAAAATAGCAAAAATTTCAAACGTTTTTGAAATGAGTAGTTTTCGCGGAATTTTGCATTTCAAATCATAAAAAAATAAAAAAGTCAACAAGATTTTCCAATCCAGTTTGTGTGTGTGTGTGTGTTAACCAGAATATATCAATATTTCCTTAATAATACCACATAGGTCCGATCTTCATTAAAACGGCTGAATTTCGAAAATTGGAAAAGTTCAATTGTTTCGTTCTACTGCTTCGTTATTTTAGTCCGAGATTTTTTTCTCCGTGCAATCTATTCCTCAATATTTAATCTTTAAATCATTTAGTTAACATTTCCTGAAAACATTAGCATTCACATAATTTTGTGTTTTCATGTTGAGTATTTTAAATGATGGTTGATATATTAGCAGGATAGAAGTTGCAATATTATAATAGAGTGACACCGGACTCGTCAGAAGTAAAAAGAACAGCGGAAAATAGAACAACAAGGCACTTTTTGCCATTAAGATGATGACAAAGATGGTGTCACGTTTCCAACAATTCGGGAAAGTATGTGCTATAAATTAGTTTTTTTCGGTAATGAACTGGAAAAAGATCTGAATTTGTTTTTAGTACAAAAAATAATCATTTTTTGATGTTTTTAATTGTATTGCTAATTGGTTGGTTTGTAATTAAATGTTGAGTTTCTAGCAAAGATCTCGACATAACACAGCGAGGGAAATTCTTTCGCGTGCGATATCCCAGGACGCTTGTGAAATACAATAATAATAATAATAATAATAATAATAATAATAATAATAATAATAATAAAACGGAGTTTTAAGGCAAAATGCGCAGGGGTAGAACTAAAATCAAACTCTCTAGCAAGATTCATGGAAGGAAACTGAAGCTCCAATGGAAAAGACTCATACCCGAACAAGGTAGGTAGAGGCAATAGGGAACATCTTGACTACCAAAGACTTCGACAGAAGTAGAATGTGTTTTTCAAATCCAAATCTTTTGGCAGCATATAATACCGCGATTTCTTTAATACCCGTCATAATGGTTTCACTATGTCAAACGCAATGAAAGAGTATGTAAGGGTACAGAAATGTCTTCCAAACGAATGCCCTTCAGTAATTCTTACACAACTTTCTGATATATATTTTACATTCAACAGACCTTTACATCCATTACACTTCGAAAAGAATGAGATTTGCTCTCATTGATATTCATTGCACTTTTATTTAATTGTCCTGATCAATTAACATCTATCTAGAACATTAAGTAATTATGCGCCCCATCATTGTTGAAATGCTCATTATACATCGGCACAAGTACATTTTTTATTACGAAAACTGAATTTATTGCTCCAATAAGCATCCGAAGAGCCAGGAAGAAAACCTTGAAATGGAAGACGATAAGGAAGAAGAAATATGAATAGAGGGCAGTGGTGGATCCAGGGGGGGGAGGAGAACCATTGCCTCCCCTAAAAGGCCTTTGTTACCTTCCTTTATTTGACAAAATTTAAATATTTATTTATTAGAATGACGTAATTATTCAAACAATATTGTGTAATACCGTATACACTACAAAAACTATATACAATATTATAACAAATATGTTTATTATTTAACGAAAATCTATGAAAATCTATCCCCTCTTCGCCAAAAACAATGTCGGCTGTATCCGCCCCTGACAGAGGGATAGGACGAGAAAGACGGGATTGAGTGATAAGATAGGATTATATTTACTCCATCTTCCGTCACTGAAATAATTTTATCCTCTCGCAAGCACTTGCGGTGCCATAAATATAGCGAGAAACGCAACTGCAGTTTTTAGTCTGGAAGATAAACGGATGACAAGAGCCAGACTCCCATATGGTGAAGCTCTTCGACGAGAGCGACTTTCTCAGAAATCTCTCCCTTTAATCTCCCAGAGAACGTACACAAGACTAGGCTCATATTATGTTAGGGGAACGACCGTCTCATTCAAACTAGGTGCTGTAACTCCACTCATACCTTTGAGCTCAAACTTGGATTAGAGAAAGGAAGCGAAACTGTTCGGTTTTGAAATGCCATTCAAAAATGGTTGAAAATCCTTAATGTGTACCACCAAAGGACAGGATATTACCCTCAGATCGGAAATCGTCATATCAAAAACCACAAAGAAAATTAGCAAATGGAATCCTAATTCAGAAGAAATAAAAATGGCAATTTATAACCCATAAACAATTTCTGTCAAACTTCTATCGCTTTTCAGAAACAAAAAATATCTGAAACATTCACGAATGAGACCTATAACGTGAAAGGAGGGTTCACCTTACACCTATTACATCTACTTACGTCATTTGAATAGGATACAAATTATGTTCACAAAGAGACCAACAAGCACTTTTAAAATACGAGGGTGTAGCAATCGTTACGCAAATGATTCACTCAACATACAATCGACTCTGAATATAGTGAACTTTCGGTTAGAGTGAACTGAAGTCACTAGTCCGTATCCACATACATAATTCATACGCACTAATACATTAGGCTATACCGAACTCTCAACACCGGTTATAGTGGACACAGGCATGAACTTCCATGGAGGGAAAATTTCAATGGCGCGAATTCACATAATACTAAGGGATTGCAGGTAGAGGGTCTCGTGAGTTATATTTGTAACATTTATGGTAAATGAAAGGGATTGAAGGAAGCGTGCCACTAAGGAAACAGCTTCAGCTCATCAGTGCCACTTCTCTCCTGCCAGAATGGACGCGGAACACAAGTTAAAAAGTGAAACCGGATCTAGGTAGGACATCGTTAATGCAGTGAAAGTGTTTTTCCAGCACAAGAAAACAAGTGTTTGAATAAGATACACAAATAAAAAGGTCTCCAGTGCAAGAGACAGTGAAGGCTGTTAAGATTGCACAATATGTGATTTAATGAATGTACGAAGTAGATGTAGTATAGAGTGTGAAGACAGCACGAAGATACTGAAATTTTGAATTCGTAGCTTTTAGATATTTGAATGTACCTTTAAAATAATAAAGCCAGTCATAGTTGAAAAAACTGTACACATTTTAGGATTATCGGATATAGTGAACCAAGAGCATTAGTCCCCTGAGTTTCACTAACACCAGAGTCGACTGTAATTTTCAATATGCCATCGGGAAACCGCATTTCGGACACCTGTACTTCAGAATTCAACGGTTTCCATAGCCTTTGCTATCGACATTGGATTCAAGAAAGCAAAAGAATTAAAGTCAAACAAGTGGTACTACAACAGCACATTCTCGTACTATTTGTAACGGTTACGTGAGATTCCAATATTACTAGTTGTATTCTACCATGGTCACCATTAAAGGCGGCCATGATCCTACTGATACTTCATCCTCTTCTAGAAATCCTCTCTGCGCCAAACAAGAGCGGGAGATTTGAAAATATTCATCAATCTTGCTTTTGATTTTTTTTTCATGAAACTTTAATACCCGGCTGAGGTGGGTAAGTGACAACATCCGTTGCCACTGCAGTGCCCTAGTCCCGACTATGGTGCAGTGTTCGAGTCCCGACTATGGTGAATTTCCGACTTCAGCTGTATAGCCGATATCGTTGAAACTTCAGGATTTTCTTTTTTCGATCGAGAAGTCGCACGCATACTTTAAGTTATTTGCAGTCATGATACCACTGAGACGATATGTTTGCGTTGTTTGAATAGGTAACTATTTCAGTAATTGCTGAAATAGTATAAATTATAGTCAATATTGTAATTTTATTTACATTCTATAACCTCTTGTCAAAGAATCTCAATACACAATCAGGACAAGAGAAAAAATCATGAAGGTATTTATTACTTTGAAAACGAATGCATGCTTATGAATATGTTTACGATGATGTATGCTTTTTAAACAATTATTAAAATTGTCGTTTTTAGGTAACGTCAAAATACTATCTCATTGGTTTCGTGACAAGTACTGATAACTCGTCAGTGCAACAGTACAAATTTCACAGCAATTCTGAGGTCAGGGGCCTTCATGGATGAGTAGGAAGCGCCGCTTTCCTTTCAATTTGAAAGTATCTTTGTATTTGAAAATAGTAAAAATATTTCACTTTTCTTTTGCACTCTCATCTCAATTAGATATATCGCTTATCGCAAATTAAATTCTGAATATCAGTATACTCTGAAGTTACTGTTGGGCTGCAGTTCAGAAACTTAATTAAACAGATATAACGTAATGAGTACCGCAGCAGATTATGCGAACGACCCCAACACCAGCAGCTCAAATTATGTCGACTGCGGGAGATCTTCCCAATACTCTCAAGCCCCAGGGATGTAGCTTGAGTTGTTTGAATGACACAGCAAGACCATTCTGTACTAAAGTAAAGTATAACCGTGATTACAGGCAAGCGCCAGAAGTAGTGTGGATCTGTATTATCTTCTATTGCTTGATATTTTTTTTCTTTTAATATATCTCTAGCGTTTACCTCCTAAGTGATTTGTTTTGTTAAACAGAGTCTAGTTTGTAAACATGTACAGTGTAGAGTAAAAGAATTGCCCAAGTGATGTTTGTCACTGAACGCTAGTACACAATGGAGGCAAAGTGAATCTGCGTACCCATATGCGAGATGGAAACCCACATCCTGCATTGATGACAAGACTTTCGTGGCCCGAGCAGTGAAACGCATGATCCGTGACGATGTGAGGATAGAGATAAGTTGGCCACGTAGCCTGTGAGGGGGGTTGAGCTACAATAGTTGAAAGAAAAGTACTTGACAGGAGAAAAGAGGACTCTCAAGGGAGAGCTCATCAAAGCGATTTCATATCGTTTTCAGCCGCTTAAAAGCCCGCGAAGTTTAAAAACTGATGAATTTCAATTTCCACATATCTAATCAATTAAAACATTATAAGCCCTGAATTAAGTTCGGGCCCATGGATCATCCCACTTTGACACAGTGGCCCACAGCCTAAAACAACTTCCCTTAGGAAATTAAGTCACGCTACTGACTGGGGGCACAAACATTTTAAAGGTACTAAGAAATTTGCTTCTCATAGAAAAAAAGAGTAGGATAACACCGTATTTTGGCGATATTTAGTGTACCCTAAATTGCAATCTTTTATAATATAAAAAACTCCAGTATCACATAGGTATTTATAAAAAGACTATTCAAAATTTTGAGTTTTCCAACATGTCGCCTTTCAACAAGCAAAGCAAGGCGCGAATGTGGCGGTTAAGAATACCTGTCCTTCCAGAGCTCAGCAGACACGCAAAAGTTCTGTAGGCGCATACACACGCGGAAAACATCGCAACGTTGGGAGAAGGAATCTCAGAATAGGCATCGACCTACAAGGCCAAACAGAGTCCCAAGAATAACCGTTAGTACAATGGATAATCTACGCTTCCAAATTAGCTAAGTAGAAGTTGCCAATTGAGTATCACTGACCACTTCTTACCGTCTCGAACGGCAATGGTGGAATCAGGCCGTGGATTGGTCCTGTAGCAGACTAGGCTAGAGTTCAGAGCCTCCCGTTAACAGGGGCCCATCAATATATTAAATTCAGATTTCACAACTACTAACAGATGGGCAGTATTTACACGGTATTTGTGTAAATATCATGTACCTTGGAACACTCATCTGCTACTCATTGAGAGAAATAAGCTGTAGCCACAGAAGGTTTTCAAATCGTATTCAGAGATCAGTGATGCATTACACTATAGCTGACTACTTTGCACAAAGACGAGAAGGTAGAGTACCCTTTTTTGACCAGCCAAGAATTTGACTAAAACAAGGAGATTGCATATCGAAAATATTTCTTATCTTAGTCTCACAACATGCAGGATTTGAATACTGCAATGAATTGAAGGAGATCAAATACTTTAGGTATTAATTATTTAAGTATTTTAAGTAGTCTCACATATGTCAGTAATATATTATGGTATTTATAACCTGTGGTGTAGCCTTAGATTTAATGAGCAGTTGTTAGATAACACTGAGAAATTGTATGATTCTTGGCACCCTTTCATTTGAAAAGAAGTGGTCTGACAGGCAATCCCACTGTCCACATAGTCAGTAAAGTAAAACAAGAATTTTACAGTTTTTTGACACTTTTCAGTTCAAACATATTTGTTTTCCCACCAACTGTCCCCAAAGAAGTCTTATGGAAAGTCTTATGTGGTTGGGTCAGGGGTACCAATATAACCGCTTTCCCCAATGTCCCAGCTTCCATACTTTTAGAATAAAGGGGCAATATTTATGATCTTTGCCCCTTTTTGGTACAAAAACTGTACATATCTCCTTACCACCAGCACAACCCTTAAAAGATCTCCAAAAAGCTCTCTCATACTTTACACGTCACGTGCAGACCATCTTACAACTCATCACACCTGCTTAAATTATGTCTGATGCACACACACACACACACACCAATAAAAAATCCATTCACACATCCATGACACAAACTATTTCAATCTTGGGGATCCTCAAAAAGTATTTTACCAGTGAAATCTCAACCTTGAAGTTTTGAACAAATTCTAATAACAATACCTCTCTATCATGTACAGGCAAAGTACAAACATTAAAAAGGTAAAGAGTGTTTTTTGAAATGCACAATTTTGAGAACTAATATACATAAAATTTCTCTTTAATAGACCACAACACAAAAGAATGTAGTAAGCTTTAAATTGCAGATATGATGGAAGTTAATGTTCTTCCGTAACACTAGGCAGATAAAAAGAAAGTTTTTCCTCTAAGGCCATCTGCGATTTAAATCTTAATTTTCATACATGCAAATCAACAGCCCTAATAATTATGGAAGATGAAATTGAGTTTTACATGTTTATATTGCATCTACTACACACAGATGTCAATAAACATGTTTTTTTCCATGGTGCAAAGAATTTTTTGACGAATTATTAACAAAACACTTAATTTACAAAGAAAAAAATAAATTTCTTATTTCTTACCTCTAAACATTCTGTTGCTTTCACTAAACGATCATAATCCACTGATCCTTGAACTGTTAATAATTCCATCATATAATCTGTTTCTTGTACAGATTGTTGAACTAACTCCAACGTTGTTCAAAATGTTGCCACATAGTCAATCTATTTTTCAGCAAAGAAAGAAGATGGGCGCTCCGAGACTCTAAAGCAGTATGATGGTCCTGAACTTGTGAAATATTTCTTTCCAAATGAACAGGAGATATGGAAAGATGAAGACTCATAGGAAGCGTGTGAAGAAGTTGTCGTAAGTCCATTACATCTTGCCATAGAGTAGTGAGTTCATCACAAACTCCCTAAGTAAGTTTAAATATAAAAAATATTAATATTTGTTTCTGCAAATCCTAAAAATAAAAACATTCATATCACTTTTGTAGCTGTAACTTGGATACTCACTTGACAATTTCTCAGAGCCTGTTCTACTGCATCTTGTCCCTGATTTACACCTTTTTCACATTGATCTAAAACATTAGAAGCACGTTCATAGCTTCGGCGAATTCGATTCAAGCCTTTCTGAATAGCATTGATTTTTTCACGCAACATAATTGCTCCTTCTAACTCTTCCTTTATTTGTAACTCAATGTTTCCTGCTCCACACAATAAAATGCCAACTTTCTCTGTTTCATCAACTGACAGAAGACCCAGTCGACTTAGCTCTTCTTGTATGTGTTCAACACCTCCAAGCATTACCTACAAACATAGAAACAAAAATTTTATAATTTCATCCTTCTGTAGTGTAAATTCTTTTTAAATCAATCTCATTTCAATCGTATTTATTTTCTTAACAATATCAAATAGTTTCATGCAATCTTGCTTATAAAATATCACTCATACTTTTGCATTATGTATTGCAATTATGAAATTAAAACTTAACTCATACCATTATATACAATTTGTTTATATATTTAAACCCTTCAGTCTGTACGGTATCAGTGTGATATAACTTACAACTCAAACAACATTTTTTTAATGGCTAAATGCTTTTAATGAAGGAAGACTGTTTTTTCACTGTCATTTAACATCACTTCTTTTGACTAATGTCTAGCTGAGTGTAGAAACAAGATATTTATGAATAATTTGTGTCATGTGAGAAATAGACCCTACGTACATAACATTAAATTTCATTGAAATCCATGAAAATTCATCTCAAAGAAAAATGTTTCACTCAGAGCATGAGAGTTTGCCTCTCACGTCAATTGGAAATTAATTGGCAATGCAAAGGTAGACAAAAGTCCCTACAGAAGCTAGTTAACTCATTCAGGTCACTGCTCGTAGAATCTATGGGTGCTGACAGTTCGCCTTAAATTACCACACCTGAAGAATCTATGGACGCACGGCACAATTCATACTCATGTGCTTATATCATGCCATTTTTCTATTTGCTGATAATTCATGGGGGTTTCTACATCAATAATGTACCTAAAAACACCACTAGATTAAGTTTGCTACCATTCAAGTGCTTTTATACAGCTTTAGAAGACACAGATGTGCATGCCCTCTGCAATGACACTTAAGGAGCACTCTTCAAAATTATCACACCACGGC
The DNA here is from genome assembly GCA_031308135.1 of Acheta domesticus. Classification (NCBI taxonomy): domain Eukaryota; kingdom Metazoa; phylum Arthropoda; class Insecta; order Orthoptera; family Gryllidae; genus Acheta; species Acheta domesticus. The sequence goes on along the minus strand of JAHLJT010008446.1, from coordinate 128,561,153 downwards.
CAATTATCATGAATAAAAAGTAATGTTTTCTTCATTATTACAATACAAATGTAATGTTATGTATAATGTTCTAATATTATCAGAATTTGTAAGAATTTAATTAAAATAAACATTTTTTTTTTTTTACTTTTTTATAAATCAATTTCTTATATTTTATATTAAAAAATATTTTAAAACTATTAATATAAGCATACCAGTTGGAACCTCTCATAAAAGTACAAGATAGTTTCATTAAATAAAAAAAGAATATTGCTTTTATCTTTATTGGTTTAGAAAATATGACCCTTCAAATATACCCCAAAATCTTAACCCTTTGCACTCGTAGGGCATGTGTGACATGCCACCCATGAATTCTCTCTGTGGTTGGAGGTTTCTGAGCACTGCGAGGTCCAACTCGTAAGGCTTGTCTAAAATGACAATCGAAAAAACGCTGCACAGCTCAAAGCCGAAACTTGGCATTCCCCCTTTCCAGCTTGTGTATTGTGTCAGCATTGTTTAAAAATTGAATAGTAGCCAGGATCTATTCAACAATGAAAACTTTATTTTACATACCAGGAAAATAAGTGGGCATCTGTGGCATGCGCTACAAGTTAATTAGGAATTCTGGTGTGGCATCAGAGACATGCCCTATGAGTTCTAGCACGTGTCACATTACATACTACTATGAGCTAGTAGCCATTGTTCTCGTGGCATCTCTGACATGCTGTACGAGCTGTAGGTGTATTATGCTCATTGCTTCTGAGCATAATACAGCATTGTTTAAAAATTGAATAGTAGCCAGGATCTATTCAACAATGAAAACTTTATTTTACATATCAGGAAAATAAGTGGGCATCTGTGGCATGCGCTACAAGTTAATTAGGAATTCTGGTGTGGCATCAGAGACATGCCCTATGAGTTCTAGCACGTGTCACATTACATACTACTATGAGCTAGTAGCCATTGTTCTCGTGGCATCTCTGACATGCTGTACGAGCTGTAGGTGTATTATGCTCATTGCTTCTGAATGCAAAGGGTTAAGATTCGTGTGGTGGAAAAAAGTTGGGCTGGAGGCTACTGCCTGAATGTGTTAAAAATATGTATTTTGATTTGTGCAATACAAAATGGTTCAATAAAATTAATTTATGCCTTCTAATAGCCTTTATTTGAATCAAAACTTTAGTCAACAGGGCAGGAAGAAAAAGAACAAGTATCTGCCAAAACACAGTCAGTGCTTGATATCTTGAGCTTTATGTAACTTGAAAAAATTGTGCAAGAAGTTAACTTTTTTAAGGTGTAAGCAATACACTTCACAACAGCATCATGTTAGCAACATGTTTTCTAACATGTTTTATGGAATTTGTTTTAAACAAATCATTCTCTGGGTTATTAGAAATCATTATATCCATGATTTTCATCAAAATTCTGAATACTGTATTTATTATGTTCTTTTCTGTAGATCCTAGGTTATATTTAGTAATGAAATATGTTTTGTGCTCATATTATATAAGGATATTTATCTCCATCCATGCATTGTTTCTAGATGTATTGTTATTTTTTTTTATTTTGTGAAGTTAAACTTTCCTCATGGCATGCTCCTAACACTGTCCCCACCCTCTTTACCCAAAATTATCAATGATGTCCTGTATTGTGGTATTTTTAATCTACATTATTGCATTAAATACTTAATCTTAATTTTAATCAACATTTACCTGCATTCGCTGAATATACAGTTCCAATTCTTCCTCTTTTTGATAACCCTATGAGTATCATTCAGTGCTGACTGAAGTTCTTGAAGTTCTTGTTGCAGTGCTGCTAACTTATCTTTAACTGGGACTTCTTGATTGCTTAAAAATTTCTAAGATTGCAGTTTGAATATTCTGTATTTGAGAGGACACATTCCACCATCTTTCTTCCAACTTTGCATGAAGCTGACATTGCAAATTCTCATCAGCAACAGGAATTATTTTCATTGCTGCATTGAAATTACTACTGGCTTCATTTCTTATGTTATTGTGAACTTCGTACTGTGCTTTCAATTCCTAAATAACAAATTCAAAAGGATAATATTTGCAATCATAACATTCTTTTATATAATGTTCACAAATTAGAAATTAAATTACAAATATAACAATTTTAATAGTAACTGGAGTAGAACAAAAAATGTGGTAATTAAAATGTATCTAAGATATGACATTCCTTGGAGATCAGTCATTATCAACACATTACTAATGACTTATCATAAATACAATATTTTGTTTAATTGTACGTACCCAAAAGTGTTTCATATTGGTCCCTGGATGTTGATCTTCAGATGATATATTAGCTAATTCTTTTTCAGCATATATCATCCATTGACACAACTTTTCTGTTAATGTCACATAGTTCCTCCATGTATCTCTAAATGATAGAAGGCAGTGCAGATTCTTATTAATGTCTTCCTGCAATTTGGCAATAACTTCTAGATGTTCATCATAACGTGCTTCCAATCCTGGGCATAGTACTAGTTCTTGGAGTCGTCTGGCCACTTCAATAAGTTGAGCACAGTGCCATGATGCACAGCTACATCAGCAGAGAGAGACTGTAGGAATAAAAAAGGCATTATTATTTTTCCTTTTTTTAGCCAAATAAGAGTCCAGAATTCTATTTAAAAAAATCACAATTATCAAAATGAATAGAAATTAACAAATGAATTTCAAGAAGTGATCAAGAAAGGAACCCAAAAGCATGAAAGAAATTTATTTTGTACATAGCTGACGGCAATGTATTTGAAAATATTATTGTTTGAACACTTACCTGATAGAGAGAAATATATTGATCGTATTCTGAAGAAGTCACACTTTGAAGATCTGGCACTCTTTGATGAGCAACTTGCAGCCAATTTCTCTCTTCTTTCATGCCCTGTTCCAGTACAGTCCATCGAGAAGCTGCAAGAGCCATTTGTTGAGCACGACCCGCAGCTTTGTCCAGTATCCCAGAAGCCCGAGTGTGTAACTGTTGATGAAGACCTGAATGCTTGTTCCTAGTTTCTGTATCGAGATTTCCTTCCAGTGATTCTAGTATACAGCGACAATGACTCAAATTGACAAAAAACTTACGATGCTTTTGCATTTCCTCCTGTAAGTGTTCAAGACTAGAAACAACAATTGAACTTTCCACTAGTGCATCAGCAACATCGACTATCTGGGCAAACTCTTTTAGAGTCTGTTCATATTCATCAGCTAGAGCAATTAATTGCAATTGTCGATCTCGTTCTAACTTTACAGAATGTTCTATTGATCGGGTGGTTTCATAAGCACTATAGAGTTCAGGAGGAATTTCATGTCCAGGAAAATCACATAACAGAGCCCAAGCATTATTCATCAGTTGGATTGTTTTCTGTTGGTGTGAATGGTTAGTTGATTCAATATGATCCAGAAGCTCTAATTTTCTATGAACATATAGATCTGTCTCCACAAGTTGGTCTAAGTGTTCTTTCAATTCTTCTATTAAAACACTTACGTTATTGACACCATTGAGGAATTCCTCCCAGCGATTCAAGTCTTTAGTAGCTTGTTGTTCTTTCTCATCTGTCACTTCTTTCATTGCCTCCACTTGATTTTGTAAACTTGATATACACTGTTTCATGTTACTTGCATCATCACCATCAAACATTGTATATACATTTTCCATTACTGAATCCAAACCTTCAACATTCTCACCAACATTGATTATTTCTTGTTTTAAATTTCCTAACTCTGTAATATGGTCTTTTGTAGGGGCTGTTCTAAGTTGACAATTAAGCAACACATGATATTCAATACTTTCCAACCAAGTGGATACTGTTTCCACAATAGTTATAACTGATCGTTGAATAACCGCTTTGTCCCTTTGAATCAATCGCTTCCCTTAATGTAATGATATCATGCTGAAAAGCACTATTCTTTTGTTCAAAGGATTCATCAGCTACAATTTGTTGCAGAGTTGCCAAGTACAGAACTCCAGATAAATGGGTAGTATGCCGTTCTTTTTGTAATTTACGAACACGATCAGCAACAAGACACTGCATCTGTTTCCACTCATTTTCTTTTGGGTAACATATTTCTCTTCGGTAGCACTCTTCTGCCGTAATCAAATCTGATTTTTCTGTACTTTGTTCCGAAGGAATTATTTCAAAATTTCTTGAAACATTATCTGGTAAAGTTTCAGGAACCTGTACGTTAATTTCATTCCCATTCTTAGTTGATTGGGTCTCAATGATGAGATCAACTTTTTCTATATCATCATCAATATTTGTTGAGTGAGGTTCAACTTTTAATGGAATGTCTTCTCCCTTTTCAACTGAATCAGGGACAGAATCTTCAATCTTATAAACTATACTATCTGCTTCAATCACAATAGGCTTATCTTCTTTGAGGGATATTTCTTCATTGTCATGTAGTGACATAACTAATTCTTGAACATCTTGTCTTTCAAACCCCTCACTAGCATTTTCGAATTTTGTATCGTCATGAATGTGCACCTGATTATAAGGATCTTTTCCATCCAAAGACTTACTGATAATTTCTTCAGCATCATCATCAACAGTTCTCTTTGGAGTTAAAAAGTCCTTCTTATCCGGTACTTGTTCAGAAGGTTGAGGTTTAAAATCATTTATTTCACTACCCAAAGAAGGTATACTAATGTCCACAAATCGCTCTACATCAGCAACTGACAACTTTTCAGTTGTCTCAGACTTTTTATTAGCAGAACCCTTGTCATTCCTCTTTGATTTCTTTTTGTGTCTTTTCTTCAATGACTTATCAGCATGAGTTGTTTCTCTGTCATCTTGTGGAGCAGGTGATGATTGTTTACTCACAGTCTTTTGAGCTACTAATGTAGTCCTTTCAGTTGGGAAGACAATTGATGCTTGTATATTTACTTCTAATTGCTCTTCAGATGATGATTCATTTCTTTCTTGTTTATCAGCATCCTTTTCTCTCTCAGTTTGTGGCTCTTTGGGTGAAGTAACAGATTCAGGATGTAGAGGCTGTTCAGATGTCAAAGCTTCTTTATTTGTTTGAACACTGGAATCAATGAAAGTACTAGCCTGAAGATTAGTCTGAGTAGAACCTTCAACAGATGGAATCAGTTCACTAACTGTTGTCTGGATACAACTGTCTGATCCAGGCATTGTACCAGAACCTGATTGAATTGTTTGACTGATAGTGTCAATGGTTTCTGTTACAGGAAGTTTTGCTATGTCTGTTTGCATAGACATTTCTACTGATGGAGTAAGTTCATCCTTATTTGTTTGAATATCCACAGTAATGCCCTCAGATGGCAATACTATATCTGCTTGAGTTGATATATTTCCTGTATTGCTAGTTTCAGTTTGAATTGATGCATTTATAGTTTCCATTTCAAATGAATCCATTGGAGAAGTCTGCATATAACTATCTGCAGATATTACTGTCTCAGAGATGGTTTGCATGCTCACTGTTGCTGTAGGCATTCTCTCAGTATCTTTGAAACCATCTGGTGAAGTTTGACTTTCACATGATATTGTTGGCATATCTGTGGTTTGCATAGAACTATGAACAGTTTCTGTCACAGGACTAACAGTTACTCCACCAATGGCCAGAGGGACTTCTTCGGTTTTTTCAATGTAGGCTAAATGATCTTGTAATTCAGGTGAAATTTTCTCTTCAAGTACATCAATTGAATCTTCAGGCTGAATGTTAGTAGGCACTGGTACTTCAGGGACAGGTGATGTTTGAACAAAACTGTCAAGGGTTTCATTAGTATCAATAACAGTCTGTAAAGAAACATCAGCAACATCAGAAATAATTTGTTCTATAGGGGAAGTCTGCATATAACCCTCTTCAGTTTCAGTAGTAACTTGAGTGGCACTGTGTGTTATTTCACTCTCTTGTTTTTCAGGTACAGATTCAGGAGAAGAGACCTGAGTAGCACATGTTTGAAAATCTTGTGTTTTAAATTCAGGTGATAATGTTTGCATTCCTGTATCAAATGTTTCCGGTGCAGGTGACGTCTGTGTATCAATTTCAGAAAGAGCAACTGCAGAAATAAAATCATTGCTCTGAATTTCTTTGGGAGAAGGTTCAGGGGAAATTGTCTGCACAGTTTCTACAGCCACTGACACAGTGGCCTGTACTGAAGAGTCTGTCATCACAATTTGGGGAACAACCTCAGAATGGAGACAAATATCCAAAATTTTGTTATGTTCCTCAGCTGCATCTGTTTGACCCATAATTTCCTCCAAGTTATCCTTCTCTATCAAATGTTCATTTTCATCATTTGTCAATACTGTTTCTTCACCAGGATCTTCAGTATCTTTCGCTGCAACTGTGTCTGTTGTAGGTTGTAAAGCTTGTTGATAATCTGTTTGTACAATTTCTTCTTTATCTGTTGTGATTATACTTTCAAGCCTTGGTGATGTCATGGTTGTTAGTTCATGGATGTCATCTTGAACCTGCGGTTCTTTTACAGTCTGTGGTACATCACTCATTTGTTTTGTTCTCTTCTTTCTTCTCTTTTTCTTTTTTTCAGGAATAGATACTTCAGATGAAATATCTTCAGGATCATAACCTGTTTCTTGTGAGTGTGTACTATCAAACTCCATTGGTGACTGTACACAAGACGTATCTAAAAATACAATTTCCAGTTCTGTGGGTTTGGTAGTATCTGAAGAATTTTTATCACCCTCTGTTGATACAATTATTTCTGTAGATTCAGCTAAAGAAGTTTCTACAGATAAATCATCAATGTCTGGTAATGCAGTGGATTCTTTTGCCTGTGTTAATTCTGGATATTCATCATCAGGGTGTTCTTCACTGACATTTTCAGGAGTACCTGGTTCATCTGCTATGTCAGTGTCTTTAGTATGAGGAGACCCTGAAAAAGATGACCGACTACCTGCTTGAAGTAACTTTTCATCTTCAGAAGGTTCTATGTCATGATCATTAATCACCTGAAGACTTGAGAGCTTCATGACATCATCAGAGGAATCAGGTTTCCCCTCAGATTTCTCAGACACAGTAATTTCAGATTCTTTTATATAACTGTTTTCTGCAGGTACATCAGAAATATTTAGACATGTTGAACTTATTTCAGTCATAGCTAACCCAATACCCATATGAACAATTTTTTCTTGTTTTTCTTCTTCAGGTACATATTCAGGAAGGTCTTTTTCCTTGACATCCAGTTTTTCATCAATTGACCCTGTGAGAGGTTCATCAGTGGTTGACTGAAACTGATATTCTTCAATTGTGCCTTTCTCTGGAGATGAGTCCAGTTCAACAGTTTCTCTACCACTTAATTTCAGATCCATATCTTGAGGGTCAGACAGTTCTTTTTGCTTTGAAGTATCTTTTTCAGGCATGGTGAATTTAACTTCTGGTGAAATTTCTGAAGGTTTGTCTTTAGGAGGGGGTTGATCTTTGCTTAAATGTTTATCATCAATCACATGAACTTCTGTTCCACCAGAATGAGAAGTCTTCAACACAATCCTCTTCCTTCTCTCAGCTTCTACAATTACTTCAGTGCTCATTTCATCAGGATCTCTAACAAGTTGAAGTGTAGGTTTCTCTTTAGACTTTATCCCCTTAAATTTTACTTCTACCATCAAATTATCATCATTATCATCGAAAATCTCTTTATGTCTATCACCTTCAACAGCAGATATATCCAAGCATTCAGAAGGGTGTCCAGTAGCTATTTCAACTACTTCTTCATGATCATCAAATTTCTTCAGAATTTTATTTTTTCTCTATGTTGTTCGTACGGAATATTTTCAGTCATTTGAGCACTTGTTGTAGTCAATGCCATTGTTTGAACCTGTGAATCAACCGGTTGATGAAACTCCACAGCCACATCCTTGGTGCAAACTGGAAGAATAGATGGGGGCGGTTCCCTAAGGCTATCTCCGGTTTGAGAGGCAACATGAAACGCAATCTTGTCTTCCTGTATTTTCTTCACAACTGGTTCTTGCTCTTCCTCAATACTTTGTAGTGACACTTCCTCATCAGCAATCGGTGAAGCATTTGAATCAATTGTGTTATCTCTTTCATCGTGTACTGAAACAACTAATCCATGCGGTGATAATACCGGTGGTTCGACATCTTCAACCTGAGGTTGCTTTTCAACAACTTCAGGGCTTTTTTCTGGAATTGGACGAGCACCTGGAATTGATGCAGGATGACTCTCTTGTTCTTGAATGGAATGCAGCTTTTGATAACTAGATGGTTTCTCCTCTTTCATTTCCACAGTTTCAGCTTCCTTAATTTTCTCTGGTTCCTGAAATAAAAAAGTTTTTAATTACTTTAATTACATTACTGTTACAAAATATCTATCATATTTCAGAATGAATAAAAATTAATGAACATATTTTCTTTTTTTGGGAGTCATAATAGTAAATAGAAATTTTACTAAAATCATAGTTTAAGATAATAGAAACATAGTTTTACACTGATTAATTTACATGAATAACTTCAAGTATAATTTGAAGCATTTTCTATTTCACAGGAAAATGCAATAAAGTACAAGGAAGGGAGGTACATCTTCCTCACATTCTCTCTTCATCTTCGTCTGGATGAAAATTGACAAATAATATATTTGCTATGCTGTTTGAAGAAAAATATATAATTTATGAGTTGATATCTATGAGGAAATTTATTTTGGTCGAGTTTTAAACTATGCCCGCCTTTAAGGTATGTAAAAGCAATCAAAATGTATTGAAGCAGCTTTGAGGAGGAACTCTCAGCCTTTCCCCCTCTAACGTGCTAATAGAGAGTTTCTGCACAGCAAAGCTTTACAGCAATCAACAGCGCTATCAATCTTCTGTGCATGCAGAGTTCAAGTTTTGCATCACTTTTGTGTATCTGCACATGCACAAAAATTCAAGATTGCAGTTGATTGCTATATGCTATGCCATGCAAAACAGTTTTTATTCTCTCATTCCTCTCAGCGCTTGTATGGATAGTGGAGGGAACATATTTAATGGAGCTATATGGTAGTAGAAGAGAATCTCATTTGTCTTCTTGTTGAATCAAATGAGTCATTGATGGGTCGGAATATAGGAAATCAGGAAAACAGAACCAACTCTGTTATTCCATCACAAGTCTAGACACACAATCTAATTAGTAGTGTTCTTTGGAAGTTTATGCATTATATTCTTTTCCTCTTCTTAAGACATGTGCACAAACAACCCCAGATTGGAGTTAATATGAGAACAACTGCAGAAAGACCATTACAAATTACGTATAATATATGACAAAATTATTTTACATTGTCATATCTTTGAAGTTCTATAAACTTAATAAACTCAATGAATATTTATCTTGAAATCTATTAACTTAACTTGGTTTGTATGTTGTTGAGCCTCTAAATTCATGGTATTTTTAGTTACTTCCACTAATCTGCCAAAAATAAATGTGCATTTATGAAGTAAAACTGAATATTTTTTACGGAAGAAGAAGAAGAAGGAGGAGGAGAAGAAGGAGAAGAAGGAGAGGAAGAAGGGAAAGAAGTAGAAGGAGAAGAAGAAGAAGGAGGAGGAGGAGAATAAGAAGGAGAAGAAAGAGGAGGAGAAGAAAAAGACGATGACGACTTTACTGAGAAGCACGGCAAACAGTAAATTGTACCAATGTTTATGGAAACTGTTGAAAGGCAGTTTTTCTCATTATGGATTTTGTATTATGGTGGCTGACAAACCCCATATGAATCTGCAAACTGCAGCTTTTATGGATTTTGTATTATGGTGGCTGACAAACCCCACCACACAATATGAATCTGCAAACTGCAGCTTTTTTGTTCTGATCTGTTTTTGGATCTGTAGCTCTATTTGTGGTACGTTTGGGGGAGAGAGAGAAAAAAACGTTTTGTACAAAAAGTAGGACATTTTTCTCCCTTGAAAATTGGATGTTTTTATTTATCACAATCATGTAATAAACAGCCCTGAATGTGTTGCTCACTGTGCCCATTCAGTGGGCATTACACACGGTATGTAAATTGCGGGTTATATAATAAGTTTGTAAATGCCACTGTCTTCCCCCCTCCTCTAGGGGTCTTTCCCCCCACAATGTTCTTTTTCCTCATTGTAATTCCCCAGTAATAACGTATACCTAGTTTTGTTGAAATTAAATTGTTCCCGCATTGAAGTGTTGATCTGGAGTACAAACACATACATACACACGTCTTCAATTTTTTTACATATGAATATTTTCATCAGTGGATACATTGTGAGGCAATGTGTAATCATTATCAGCTCATTGAAGGTAGTACAAAGAGAGTTTGTTTTGACTCTAACAAACACGTATTTTTTATACCTAAAAAATATAACTATTAGCAGGGCAATGATTTATCTCAGGTAGAGTTAAGAAAGAACACAAACTAGTACATGAACATGAGATACCTCAGGATAATATTTTATGACAAAACAAATAAACAAACATCGTTTGTTTTGACTGTAACAAACATGTATTTTTTAAATCTAAAAAATGTAACTATTAACGATTTATCTTGGGCAGAGTTGAGAAAGAACATGACCTAACACATGAACATGAGATGTCTTGGTATAATATTTTATTATACTAAGCAGCCAACTTGAGTGTGCTCAGAATAATCAGGGAAGTGGTTAAAAACTGTGTTTGTTTTGTCAGAAACAAACTGATGGTGGAACCATCACTTCATTTTTCTTATTTAAAGTTTTACAAAATTGTGATTATGGAAATGTTTCATTCACAAACAAAGCATAAAAAACGTGTAAATAACAAGCACAAAACATCAATGTTAAAATACATCATCTCCTATATTATTTCAGTAGTATACCTACCCTTTTCGACTCTCACACACAACCAACCTATATAAGTGAGGTCTCTAAAGAAGAATTTCACAGAGACGTGACAAATTGCACTCTGACTTTAAAAAGATGATTTGTTTAAAAAGCACACCTAAATATTCATGAAAAATGCATTCCTCAATGCACATCAGGATTTTTTAATCTATATCGTTAAATAACTCCTAAACGAAGCATTCTAGGGCCTTAAAAACTAGTTTTGAGGGCAAAGGCCTCAAAGAAATGTTCCTCACACTGTAATCTACATGATGAGATATTCTTGACCATTCTATTATGTTTTTGCTGGTTTGACGCTGCTTGATTCTACCCCACTTGTTCAGAGCCTATAGAATCTGCAACTGTTTGTGAAATTACAAATTACTTGATATTCTATGCAATTGAATTACATGGGCGTGCCTCTTTGCTCAATAATAAAGTTAAATAAGAATAGTTTGTATTGACAAGGGTGTATTTTATTGTTATCAATTACAAGCTGACATATAGAACAAGTGAGAGGATAAGAGAGGCTTGAAGGAAAATATATATCTTGAAGAAAAGTATATATTGAAATGGAAATGGAAAAATAAGGAAGAGGGTGGGGTATAGCATGCGAGAGTTCTCGCACCGGTACACGAGTAGGCTTTAAAACATCAATGTTTAAAACATTGGTTAGCGTAAAAACATAGATGTTTTGAAAACATGGACATCAATGTTGCATCCCCAGCTCTGGGGTGCACTTAACCCAGGAAGGGTGGGAGAATTTGGACCACAGGTTTTATTTTTTAATGTACAGTTTTGTATGAGAATATTGTATACTCTTGTGATTTTCAGTACCTTTTCCCTAATATTTTTTCTGCTAAATCCATTACTCATCACATGATATCAGGCTGTCTGTCAATTCTTAGAAATTAATTTTATCTCCTCGATGTCTCCAACTTTCAGGTGGATAAAACATTAATATTTCCACGAAATGACAGAAACACCATTTCAAATGGAAGATTGCATCGTTTTTGCTCTTGAGATCAATGTAACAGAATTGCCACAAGAGTGGATATTTAAAATTCACAATAAAAATCACAATATCTGCATTCCGAATGCAAGGGGAAGTTATAGGAAAGAAAACTAACAAGAAAAAATTTGAAATCTTTCTAAGAAAGTTGGTTGCAAAAGCACCCCACGAATATAAAATATGCAATAAAACAGTTGTATGTAAATAACATTCATTGTTTGTTTGTAATAATTGTGTGAAAATGTATTACTGAGCATAACACATTACTAAATTAACATTTAAAATGTACTAATGTTTATGAACTTCTTTTGCATTACATGAATGAAAACCAAACTATTATTTTATGCATCAACAAGTTTGAATTTTTATACATTTATAAAAATAATTATTAATAAAAATACTCAATTAATAAAGTTAAAGACGGAACAATCAATTAAATACATAATTATATTAATTCATGGTGTTAGAAGACGCAATGAAAGTTTTCTCCTATGTGACCCATTACGTTCGCAGGCAAGATGCGACCTCACCTGGTTTAAGTGTTTCCTAGAGCATAGGGGTCGTCCATAAATTACATAATGCTAAAAAGGGGAAGGGGGTCTGAGGCAGTGTTATGCTGTGTTACATAGAGGTGGGAGGGTATTATTAAGTTTTATGTAACATAGATCACTAATTTTTTTACGTTTTTCAACATTTGCTAAATAATTCCTTTTTTGAGTCCTGTACTAAAGCATTAAATAATTCATTTGGACTAAAGTCTAGTGTACGGTACCACTTACGGAAGTCGTTCAAACCGGCATTTCGCGTATCTTCACGTGTTTGCAACTGCGCGGTTTAAATACTAGAGGCATTCTTATAAAAATTCTTACTGAAGTGATTTTTATAAAAGTGAATTGGTAATTATGCGGTGGATAGACTCAAGGTTATTTATAGTGAAAACGAGGGCCGAAGCCCGAGCCTCGCCGTGACTTGGATCCGGGCGAGCGAAGCGAGAAAAGTTGCCTTTGAAAGTAATTTGGCATAATAATGCGGCGGGGAAAAAGCTTATAAGGGCGTCTCAAAACTTTATGAGCCTTGAAAATCGCTTATCGGGAAGTTTTATTCATTTCGCATCGCTTCTCTAAGGGTGTACCGTACACCCTACTTTAACCTTAATTTGTTTTAAAAACATAAATAAATTACAGTTATTAGATGTAAATTGTTACAATGGAAACATTTTTCAACAATTTTTATTTGATCCTTTAAGATTACAACGAACATTTGATATGTAGAAAAACTTATCTAGTGTAGTAGTAGTATTATATTCTTGAATCCATTCAAATTGGAGCATTAGGCTCTCGCTCATATGCTTATCTACGACGGCATCGGCACGGCTTGTTGTCAAACATTTTCTCGCCCATTCGTCCTTCCATCACTCACAACTAGCCCCAATCTTATTGTTAGGTGCAGCCAGAATCGGCGACTAATTTCTACTTAACTTTAATATGCAATACAAGGTAAAATAAATACAAATTGTTTTTACTGTGCTATAATTTATTTTCACTTCTTGCATTTACGGGGGGGGGGGGTTGGCGCAAGCGTTACCTAATTATTTAGGGGGGTTCAAGCGCGCATTGCGTTACAGGAGGGAGAGGTTATTCAAAATACTCCAAATTTGCGTTACATATTTCATGGACGGCCCCACTGTCAAGTTTTAGGTTGTATTGTGCGTTTGCAGAGGTTTGTGTTTCTTGACACGTATATTACTTGCACTGACATTTGCTTCCTTTGATTTATTACGGTACTGGCTGGCATCGATCTGGAACACGTCCTCAAACTGTCTGGGAGTGAACTACAAGAATATGATAATTTAGGGTGTTCGTGAACATTATTTTGACCAACGATGCGAAAGAATATTAATACACACAAAAAATTGCAACGTCTAAGGAGGAAGTACTAAAGAGCAAGTCAGATCGCAAAGACGTACGTAGAGATTGTAGAATTATAATAGGCCTACTAGGCTTCCTAGTACCAATTAGTATATGCTCACAGTTTAATCTTCCCGCTCTATTCCTTTTCTTTTGCTAAAAGTTGTAAACTAATGAATATACACTATTGCTTTTACAAACAAGAATTTCTAGTGATAACAGAATAAAAATTATAATAAACCAGTTGAGAGGGTCGAAATACTTTGTGCTTGTGTTCTCAAATTTCATGTGCGTAATTTAGGATTGTTAAAAAGGCATTTTTCTAGAGCCCTCGGGGTAATAATATTCGTCTCTGCTATCGAATTAGTATTGTTTGGAAACTTGGTTACTTTAAATTCTCATACTTTTACTACGCAAGACTACAGAATTATGATTTTTCGACAGAATGTGGATTACTAAGTGGGCGCCCCACATCCATTTATCTAAAAAACACGCGTTAACGAGACAATATTGACAGAAAATATTAATAAAATAAGTCGGCATTCGGGCTATTCATAAATTTCCAAGTTTATTAGACGAAATAAAAATGTAAGTGAATAATATGACAAATGAAACACTATCAACTGATAACAAAACACACGCGCGTCATTCGACAGAGACCAACCGCATGCGTAATGATACGTAAGCGGGAAATAACCATCAACGCTAAAAAGCAATTCTAAAATACAAAATCTAAAAAATTTACAAATTATACTGCGTTTTTTCACATACCTATCTAGTGAATCAGCATCTACCAATTTCTGCTTAGGAGCGTGTTGGTAATTATTACTTCTTTGAGATCATTTCATCAATAACGCTTTTGAGAGTCTGTTTACTTTCCGTTTCTAAGTAACGGATACTGCATTTGCACGTAAAATACATTTTATCATACTTCCAGCCCTCAAAATCACTCTAAAAACTCTTAGCATTATGATGTTCATAAAATGCACACCAAGTATAGAAAATGTCTCAACGAATTTATTATTTTAGCAATTTTTATAAGGTAGGTAACATTGATTGCTACATGTTTTTCAAAATGAATTTCATAAAAATATTTACAATATGTTTAATTATTTCAAAGAATTATAATGTTGCAGGCATAAATAAATTGGTATATAGGCCTACTCTGCTACTTCATAATGGTCTAAATGTACAATGGACCCAAATGTGTAGCCTACAGCATAATGCTATTCTCTATTTTTATTTTTACTTTGAAACATTTCTTTCAAACATTTTCTCTGATTGTTCAAAATAATCTTTAATTGTATTTATTTATCAGTCCAAAGCTTTTGGAGCCTGTAGGGCAGAACTATTAAGGAAGACAATTGTATTAATTACAATAATGGAAAACATGTTTTATGAAGAGAATCAAAACATTGTACCAAGGAAGCAGCGAAGTTCCCTACTTAATTATGTTGCAATAACACGAGGTCCCAAAATAAATGTAATGACTAATATTTCCACTTTTCATTAAGGTTTCAGCCAAATTTTCTTTTGCCACTTAACAAAAGTAATTTGAGTTTGTTATGTTAAGTCACTGTCCAGTGTTTCTCGGAAGGCCTTAGTCACAATCATTTTGACCATTTGGGCCACATGCTAAGGTAATCTTCACTACAATTTTCCACTGAAAAAGGAAGAGTGAGTGCAGTCTTGTTTGGACCAAGGGCTACTAAATCATCTAAAAAGGTCATGGTCATAATTTTTTGATTTTCAAAGGGAATATTGCTGATTGAATTTAATTAAAAGAATTTAGGAGTGAACATAGTGCATTAAAGACATGGAAATCTATTGAACTTTCTTAACAAACTTGCTTTCACATTACAGTTCTCCTGTCCACAATGCCACAATTTCGTAGGCTATTGAGAAGGACTCTCTTTGAAGAGCTTCTCCTTCGCCCCCTCCAACCCAGATCTAGCTCACAGCAACCATTACCTATTGTCTAAATTAAAGATCCTCCTCAATACCCCTTTACTATCCTCTGCCCCTCCACCGTGGCCATCCCCCTTGCCTAAACAGCACAAAGTGAAAATTTAAAACAACTTCCTCAAGATATATTGCTTTTTCTACTTCAGTCAAATAACTTAATTGTTTTATTTATATCTCTCATGGAACATAGTAGGTTTGGAAAGGTTTTGCTACTTACATTGTAACAATTGTTTTTCTATTGTTTCTGCAAAGAGTACACATTTGTATAATTTATTTATTTTTAAATTTGATTAACCTCATTGAGAAAACCATATTGCATTGTTAATTTTAACTGTAATTTTTTGGGTATTCAAAACTTAAATCAAAAGAAGCTGAAAACAAAACTAATAAAATTATCTTAAACTGTTAATGATTTTTGTACATTACCTTTGTAACAGTTATTTGATTTGTAACTTGCACATCCATATCCATGAGCAGGTTTCTAACAGATAACAGTTGTTGATGAAGAGATGTTCCAAGTTGCAAACAACCAGCATGAGTTTGCATGTCATTGTTCATCATCAGTTCTTTTAATTTCTTGTCATGTTGGTCCAGTTCTTGAGAAATTGTCTGTAAAGTATGAAATGTAATGAATAACTATGCAGGTGAAATACATTATATAGTGATAGCCATTTTCACTCAATGAAGAATGAAAACACTGAAGACAACCAAACTAAAATGACTCATAGTTTATTGTTCCACATAGTCTCTTCAATATGTTAAATCAGAGATGTAACAATATGATACAAGAAAGATTTTAAGAAAGAAATAACTGTATGAACTATTCTAAAGATGAAACAGAACTAAAGAATTCAGTTTCATCTTCAATTGGAAATTTCATGCAATAACTTGTTGTTTTATACAAGCTCAAACTTCTCCTAAAGCAGGAAATGTTTGAAGGCATAGCTTTGAGTATTATCATCAGAAAAGCCTGCACAGGAAACAAACTTTATATAACTGGAAGTACCTTAGCATATAATTGTATTTGTTTGCATATTTTAAGAGTTTATTTATCTTCTCTTTTAATGTTTTAGCAAGAGACTTCCTTAGTGAACAAGTGCAGTTGATTGTGCAATAATGGGAGGGGGTATTGGGATAGAG
Source organism: Acheta domesticus (assembly GCA_031308135.1). Taxonomy (NCBI): domain Eukaryota; kingdom Metazoa; phylum Arthropoda; class Insecta; order Orthoptera; family Gryllidae; genus Acheta; species Acheta domesticus. Next base: position 128,544,337 of record JAHLJT010008446.1, on the reverse strand, counting down.
AAAAGGAGCAATTTCTAGTAATTCTTAGGGTAGATGGAGCATCCTGAGCTGAGTGGTATTCATTGCAGACCATCCCTGAAGGTTTCTTGGGTGCCACCATGTGGCAGAGAGTAAGAGGGCTGGGCAAACTGTTAGGTAGACCCTAATACAAAAGGGGCATTAATTATGTTGCTGGACTGGAATCATAACCTTGTGTACCTTGTTATGCTGTGTTCAAGATTTGAGAAATGATTCATAGTAGAAACAACAGATGTCTCTAGTGTGTTTCTATGTAGTAGTGTTTCAGCTTCCACCAGACAAGATATCTTCTTTGCCTTTTCGAATTCATAGTCTACAGTGTTTCTAATAGTTTTTTAACCTCCACCAGACAAGATATCTTCTTTGCCTTTTTGAATGTTTCAGATAGTAAAGAAACTATTTCTTTTTAACACTTCAAAATTGTGCCCAGGAATTCCTGTAGAAACTTAACAAATTTCATTCATACACTTTGGAAACATTTTTCCCAAAGGAATAAATGAAGAAAAAGAAAAAAAAAAAAAAAAACACTACCACACTTTAAAGGATGATTGTTTGGAACCATATAAAACTTTTATTATCAAAAACTGGAACTTAAATGTTGAAATTGATCTGAGAATAGTACTTGAAACAATTTGATGCCTTGGTAGAAAATGACCACTGTATCACATCACATGGCACCTAGAAAAGTGACCCAACTCAAAAATTGACAATTCTGGGTTAATATTGCATTGAGCAAATTTCAATTTACCATATGGAATTAGTGAAATTAGTTGAACAAGTTAGTTACATAGAAAACGTGGAACAACAAGTAATAGATTAGGGTAGCAGTAGATCGTTTTCGTGCTGTACTGAAAAGAATGCATTTTTTAGTTGGATCACTTTTCTATGTGAGGTGCAACAAGGAATTTAATTTACTATGTGGGTTGCAGTAGGAGGAGCAAGGAGTATTTGGATTGGCAGCTTTCAGATATTTATCAGCATAGTAGTTGGAAGACAAAGAAATGCATAAACCTATGCAGTCATCAGCGATTGTGATGAAGTAAAGTCAGGTATCTGTCCATGAGGAAATTATACCCTGGAAATTCTTATCACAAATTGGAATTTTCCTTGAATCAATAATTCTGTAACTTGTCTTGACAAGACTTCAGAAACAGATGGGAAAACAGAAATTGCAGAATTATGATGAATTATTTTTTCCCGTGAATAGAGTAATGACATTGCACAAAATCTTTAGTAAAATAATGTTAATTTTAATGTGTTATTGTTATTCTAATCTCGTACCTGTGATAAATTGTGTTCAAGTACACTAAATTATGAAAATTTGGGTGAACTTTTGGTCCCCTTCATTAAAGTAACAAATGCCTACTTTTCAAAAACAGAATCTACTGAAATAACAAAAACAATGAAAGAGGCAAATGAGTGTCAAAGGATTGATTCTTTTGCACACTACTGTGTTTAAACATTTGTTTATTTCAAAAATTATATTGTTGAAAAGCTTACTTTCTTATTAGAAAGCTTTCAGAAAAGATGTTACTTCCTCTTAAATATAAGGCCTAAATTGTTCAAGTATACTGTAATTATTTGAATACAAGGTAATGTTTGTTTTGTAAATATCTCATTCAATTCATTGAATTCAGAATTTGCAGGCATTTCCATAATGCCACTTTCATTTGAATCAAAAGATTTGCATGCCAATCCAAAAAGTATAATATTCAAAATGATTCACAGGAATAAAAATTGGTGACGCAGAATACAATGCAGGGTACAAATGCACCTCAGTGCTTGTTTTTAGTTAGTATAACACCTTAAAACGAGTACATTCTTTAATATGTCATTGTCAATTTAAGTATTTCAAGCAATGTAACAAAATTTCAATATCTCATAATGAGTGTGTGTACAAGAAAAAAGTGAGATTGGTGTACACATGTACCCCACTTCGTATGCGGAAGGTTAATGTTGGTAAGTTCATGGCACCTGCTCGGATCAAAGTCATAGGCCAACTACTCTGATTGGTAATTTTCTGTTGTTTCTCTGATTGTTTCTAGACAAATGTAGGAGCACCACCCTAGAAATCAGACCACAGACCATGTACAATCCTTCCTTCCCTCTCCTGTTCCCATTGTTAGGTCTGAGGGACGGTTTGATAATCTCTCCTCGTACAGCCCATCCCACTGATCTAGGAAACCTCCAACAAGTTGGAGGTGGTCATGGTCGGAAGTAGTCTGTAGAACCAGAAAAGAAGATAAAGAGAGAATCTAATGATATTGTTGTGTAAAAATAAAATACATTGTCTTCTTATCCTGCGAGTGGAAGTACACCATGCAGTGCCTCTTGCACCCAACTTCCATCTTCTTCTATCTTGTCAATCACCTTCTTTGATGAGATGATCTCTCATTGTTTGTTGCACACCATCATACCATGAGGGTCTTGGCTCTCTTTCTGTGCATTGGCACCTGCCAACTGCAAGTTTTTAATGACCATATTTCCTCTGGCATTCTTCTCAGATGCCCATACCATTTTAACCATCTCCCTTTTATTGTATCCATTATATCCAAAATGACACCCATTTACTGCTTTATATTTTAATTTCTGATTCTTTCCATTCAAGTTACACTACAGCTGCATCTCCAAAACTCCATTTCCATAGTCTTTGGCTTTTTCTCATTGTTTTGAGATCTCCCACAACTCAGCACCATCCAGTGATATGATTTTCACAATTGCTTTATAAATTCTAATTTTCACTTTATTAGCAATATTTTTATTCTTCATTACTGAATGCAATTGCCAAATAAAAGATTTTCCTTGCCGAATGCAGTGTTTAATTTCCTCTTCACTGTGCCCTTGATGTGTTAAAATTGTTCCTAAATACTTATATATCTGACAACACTTAACAACTAAACCATCTTCCATAACTAAATCTTTTCATATCCCTCCTACCACCATGTACTCTGTCTTTTTGAAATTGATTTTCAAGCTCTATTTCCTCATTAAATTTCCTTAACATATAATGTCTTCATCCTGTGCGAATATCCCTTGGTCATCTACAAAATTTAGTGAATATAACATATCATTTAATTTTATTCCCATCCTTTCATAGTTTTTTTCCAATTTTTTCGAGCTTCTCCCAGATAAGATTTTGAACAGGGTTGGTGAAATATAACACCCCATCTTAGCTTTTTACTTATCTTCATTTCTTTTGATATGTTATTTCCTAAATTGGCATAAGCAACATTTTTACAGATACAAGAGCACTGTTAAATCCATACAAATTATAAATACTGAAGAATAAACTGTACATTTTTTAATGAATTCAAAAATTACTTCATCTGGAAAAACTGTATATGTGTGTTGATTCCTTCCCTCCATAAAAGTCTCGGGATTACCCATCATGGTACATTATCAACTGATTCATAATAGCTGATAATGAAGCTAAACTAGCATCTAATGACTCAAACCACCCATCATCCAAAAATGTACCAAATATCCAAAAATCCAAAAACGTTACCATACATGATAAAAATGTACAAACATAAATTAAGAGACAACATGAATACAGAAAGATTGCAATCAAAACCAATAAGACTTCACCAGATTAGCAAAAACAATTTTGAATCAAAAACAACTTGTAGGACTAACAGAAGAGCACAATCTATCAACACACTCCAAATACGCCAGTGTAGACTAACTCACAGTCAAGTAATCACCAAATAAGATCCAATCATCAGTAATTTTTGCAATTCTCCATACAACATTTGTTATGTGATTTTACAATGTACAGGCAAGAACTGAAGATACGACAAAAATTTTCACTCAACCAAAATTCTAAAACATATTATCCTCTCCATAAGTTAATTTGCCAAGGATATAGGACAGCTTTTCACAATTTATAAGAAACTGTTGATGCAAAATCCTATATGTGTTACTACTGGATCGGGAATTGCTCCCTAGTATTGCATCAAGTGATATTAAGACAAAAATAAGGTTTGCAGAATATGACAAAAACAGACTATTGCAACACAGACTATAATTGCACAAGTTTGGAGGGGCAGATGGGGACAGATGAGGGACAGGTGAGGCTTGAGTTATGGATTTTAATCAGTATTCTACAAAAAGAGACCAATTTGAACCTTTTATTTCATTTTTTTTTATCATTTAGCCCTTGTGGGGATTCCTACTCTATGGCTTGGACATTCAGATACAAGAAGTAACTCAAAACCTATGTAAAATTAAATTACAGGAATAGAGAAAGAAATTACATTCCATGATAAAATTAAAGGGACTATTTTCTTTGATTTTCTGTGAAATTTAATCACAAACTTGGCAAAATTAGAATGTTTAATCAAGCATAATATTGCATGTATAATGCTGTAATGAACACTTGAGGGCCTGTCTGTCTGAAGTGAGGGTCCAATATTAAGTGATTTTTAGTTTTACAATAATTATTATTTGCAAAGTATGGAGATTTTGCACAAGTCCAACTAGTATTACTACATCAAAAAATAAGCCTCTATGACTTAATTTCACTTTGTAATGTATATATTGAATGTAACTTTGTAATGTGGTAACATAACCATGTAGGTTGATGTGACTATAAAAATGTAAATAAACAAACAAACAAAATTAAAATGGTATTAACATGGCCTGATCAAGGCAAAATAGGTTTCACTGTTAAAACACGTAATAGTTACTCATTAACTAATCAGAAACACATAATGAGCCTTAATTATGTAGTAATATTTACCTCAAACACATCTCTCTGTTCCAATAGCTGTTGATGGGATAGATTCTGGAGGTCAATATTAAGAGTCACAGTTGCTGCTGAACACCATGAGGCAATTTCATTCAACAGTTCCTCATAGTGAGCAATATTTTGGAGTTGTAGCTCTTGTTGGGCCTGGATCCTCTAAAATAATTATTTTAGAAAATTAAAAATTTAAATAAATAAGAAAATCAATGAAGTATATCATTCTAACATACTAATTAATTAACTTTTTTCAATATTGAGGTCAAGAAATGAAACTCAATGAACTAAAAACAAGTGTAATTTAATTTAAAGTCTAATGAAACACTGTATGATAAGAACCTGAATTCAATAGCCTATGCTGAATAACTTGAATTTGTGTGATATTGACCTCTCTCACAGTGGAATCAACTAAACACCTTTCAAAATCATTCATAATATAGTAATGGAACATTCATTCACTTACCTCAATAGTTGAGCAACCTTCACTGGTATATGATAGCAGGGTAGTCACACGACGTCGTAGATTGGATGTTGCAACATTCAAATTTTGGACATCTTGATCAGTGGGTAATTGCTGAATTGTTTCTTCCAGAGTTTGAGCTTTAACATCAATGCTTTTCAATGCATCACAAATCGTCTAGGAAAACAAAAGACAAAATTTTCTGTGTTAAATAATACATTACACAATTAATATGGTAGATGGAGACAGTGGGTTTTGAAAAAGCATTAGTCGCTTAATGTGTGTTTACTTAATATGCATAGAGGTTCATGTTAATGACATATTTCAGAAAGTGCCAGCCGTATTATATAAGTACTTGAAGATGAATATGTGTTCAATTGCTACTTGTTTTCAGATCACAGTTCTGTATTGAATATTTATTATATTATCATTTATTATGCACAATGGTTGTAAGTCACTTTTCAATAAACACCATTGTCACATGACCAATGTCTCATGTACGATAGTGACATATTTGACTGAATGTGTTCAAGAGCAATGTTTATTTAATGATGAAAAATTAAATCCATTCCATGTTTATCCACATAGGTAATTTATCAAAAACATTTGACTTGATGTTCTCTATTGTTGCCAATATCGTCTCTTATGGATTGTGAGTAATATTGGATGATCTTGAGGTATTATATTCCTTATAAAAGGTTTTTTCTTCTTCACAGAAAAATATTTCAAGTAATGGGCACTTGACATTGATAACGAGTGAATATTTCCAGAACAAAGCCAAATTGTTTGAATATGGACTTGATTTCTGCTGCCACCTTTCAGAAGACCAAAAACTACTGGAGAATCAGGCTTCAGGGAAGTTAGTAAATTTTAGGCAAGAGGGGTGAGTCAAACATGCTGGGAATATATAATAACATATATAATAACAAATATTCATTCACATTGCTTTTTCAAAATACTGGTGTGGTAGCTTGCATTTTCCCATCACTATGTTTAAATGTGTATAAGCAGTGGAATTGAAAAATTGATTGTTGATGATAAATTACAAAAATTGAACTTAAAAGCAAATAGAAATAAGTATGTAATTAATCATTTGTCATCACATGCAATTGAGCTAAGTGCCAATAATCTATCTGAATGAGTACACTACCCAACCATACTTGAGAGCACTACTGCACACCACTAAATGTAAAGGAAAGCATGACAATGCAAAGAAAATTTGCATATCTTCATGAAACTAATTATAATTTGGTAAGACATGATTTCTTGTGCATAATCTGTCTCTTACAACAAAGCCAACATTCCACCCAATTACACTCTCTGGTATTTTAGAAGGTTGAAACTTAGGAGAATCTGCTCTTTATTTCCCAATACACTGAACAGGCAGTTTCACTGCTAATGTTCAGAGTACACCTTTCATATGGGATGAAAAACTGCTAATTAGTAAATAAACAAAAAATAGAAATTAATCATAGCAATACTATTTTCTCAGAACGTTAAATGAATTATTTTAGTAATAATATAACTTGTAAATGGATAAAAATGAAGTGTTATTATTGCAGTCTAATATTGAGTTTTGAATTGTGAGATTGAATTCAAGATTACAATATCTACTGGAAGACTGTTCCTTCCAACTGGAAGACTATCTAGACCAAGTCCTCCTACTGGAAGACTATCTACAGCTTGGTTAAATAAGAATTGTATGTATGGCTGCTCGTTCTTTTCTTTTTTCTCCCACATTCATCTTTACAGTAAACTTAATGTAATGGCTTCATACACGTAGTTCAAAATACGTTGATATGCTCATGTTAGATATGAGAATTTGTACAATCCTCAAATGAACTTCAAGGTTTCAATAAGTTTACCTTGTCATCTTCTCTGTTCAAGAGTTTAAAGTTGTCCTATTTTAAGCCTATTATCATAAGAAAGATTTCTTAATGAAGATGGGATCTTCATAGCTTACTTTGGACATTCTTCAAAATGGCAATAACTTCAGTAAAATATGGGGACCAGATGGAATGCCCTTATTCCGTTAGAGGTCTGATATACACAATGTAAATATTTTTGAAGAGTGCTGGTGTTAATTTTTTGGAGGCTTTGTGGATGATTTTTTGGTTGGTTAGCTTTTTAGGTAATTATTTTAAAATAGCCTTCCACTTTAAATGTTTATATTTGAAATTTTTCATACTTAGCCAACTCCATAAAAATAAAAATAATGTAACTAAATTTCACTAACATTTATGAGATGCATACATTTGTTAAGTAAATTAACATCAGTTACTTTAGTTCTACCATCTTGTTTGTTTTGGCTTCTTAAAAAAATATTTCTTATTTGCAAAAGAGTATCTGCACTGAAAACACTGTTTTTAAACCTACACAAATATTCTAATAATGCAGCAAGAAAAGAAAATATTTCTCCCTTGTGATTGCAGAAAATGAAATTAATTGTCAAAAGACTATCTATTTGTAACAAACAATTTACAACTAATACATACCAAAATATCATCATACATGTTGCGCAGAGAATCTGAAGAGAGGGATGTCAGCCTCATCTCACAGTCTTTCAATGATGATTGAAGTGCATCAAGGTCTCCAGATGCTAAGGCCTAAAAAAGTAATGAAATGTTTTGGAACTACCATTTCTGTACTCAATATAAAGGGTTGCATGCATACACATGTATCTCTTATAAATTTATTACTGTTTTGGGGTCTAGTAAAAATGATAGACTTAAAAAGCAAGGGGTAAAATATAAAATGAAAATTCATTTAAGAAAGATGATTCATGCGAAGTAAGGGACTCTACTTTCATGAAGTACAACTGATGTTCACTGCAGTTTTACACTTGCATACCAGTAGATCACACTTCATAAAAGGATGAGCACATACTAAATTTTTTTTTTCAGTGTCTTGGTGTAATAAACATATTATTAGGTGTTTATGTGTAGCTCCAAATCAAACCATTCACTAATACTTTGATGTTTTCAATTTTAAAAAGTTCTAGGGGATATTGCTATGAGAATTATTCATAAATACTTCTAAAATGTTTCAAACACATGTGTCATATGAATGTAAAAACTGGAGTTTTATGAATTCCACTGACCACCTAAAGGAAAGGAAAAAACAAACACCCCCAACACATTTTCAAAGGAAGCAAGAGAGATATTGTATCATCAAATGATGCAGAAATTCCTATTAGAGAAGCACATGGGCAACAGATCCCCGGCTGGAGGTCCAAAAACCAAGAAAAAAAACTTGCATATAAGCATTCTGTTACTTCCACGGGAGCTGCACTGGCCAAGCATTGCTATACTACAAACAGCCCAACTCCCATTCAGCGTAATCATAACAAAGCAAATGACAATCATAGGATGTACAGTGCAGGGGGAAACGAAAAAAAAAAATCTATTTGCAGGTCACAATAATCAGAAGTATATCTGTAACATAGGCTATATTTTTATGAATCAAAATAAACTAGAAATAAGGCTGAAATATGAAGGCTTTAAGTAGTTTTGTGCAACTATATCATATTGCTACATTTAGATATTCATGCAAGTTGAGGGAAAAAATTGATGGTTTGACTGACTGGCTGCCAGTACCACAACAGCATGCTACTTTATAAAAAAAGGAACTGGAAATAAAAAATAGCAGCATATCTAATAAGTTAATACACAAAATAAGAAAATACAATGGGTTAATTGTACCAACAGTAAAGCATTAGTAATTACACGCCAGAACATTGCAGTGATATAGGGGAGTTGCAACACACAGCACAAAAATGTGCTCGCACCTTCTTCGTTATAAGATGAACACCATCATCTTCAGTCTGCCACTCAACAACTCCAGGTGCACCAGGGATATTTTGGTTCCCATGATCACCATCCTGATCAATGTAGCCAGAACAGAATGCTTCATAAGGGGTGGTAGGCACAGCTTGCAGCTTGGAACGGAGGACTGATCTTGCATGCTGTTCCTGCCACTTACATTCTGCATCATCAAAACACCATTTATTTGTCCAAAATGAATCATCCAATAGGTGACTTGCTAACATATGGCAAGAAATATCTTCTATTTCACTCTTACTCTGGGAATCCTTCAATGGAACACTATGCAATTGTAGTTCCTGACTCATTTGGGCCTGTAAATTATCTACAATGCATGAGTCATTTATTTCTGTACTCCCTTCACTACTTGACTGTTTGTTTTCACCTTGGTACTCTGTGTCAGATGTTAACTCCTTCCAATTTCGTTCAGCATCAAACAAGGCAGTTGTGTTATACTGAGGGAATGAATCATCCAACAAAAGATGATTATCACATACAAAATGTTTGGGTCTTTTACCTCCAGTTGAATTTGGGAATCTTGTAATGATGGCTCCATATCTTGAAATATATCACCTGATGCACTTATTTTTTCACGAGAAAGATGCACATCTGTATCATGTGAAGCTAGATTAAACACTGTTGTCACCTTCCAGTTTTGCTCAGCATTCACTACATCAGTATTATTCTTTGGGTGTGAATCATCCAACAAAAGATTTTTTTCAAGTACAAGGTGTTTTGTGTCTTCTATCTCTGTTTGGCTCTGAGAATCCTGGTCCATTGGATGATCATAAAAGGTATCACTTGATTCACCTATGTTTTCATGAGCAAGGTACTTGCCCGTATCACAAGATGCTAAATTAAATGCTGTTGTCTCCTTCCAATTTTGTTCAGCATCCAACAAGGCATTAGTGTCATACTTGGGAAATGCATCATCCAAGCGAAGATGATTTTCAAATACAAGAGGATCTGTGTCTTTCATCTCCAGTTGAGTTTCGGTATCTTGTAATGGTGGCTGCGTATCTTTACTCATTCCGTGATCTTGATATGTATCACTTGATTCACTTATATTTTCCTGAGAAAGATGATCATCTTCATGTGGTATTAAAGAAACTGCTGTTTCCTTCCAGTTTCGTTCAGCTTCAAACAAGGCACTTGTATTAAACTTAGGGAATGATTTATCCAATAGAAGATGATTTTCAAACACATGATATTTTGGCGTCTTTTCGGTCCATTTGACTTTGAGGATCTTGTAAAGATGGCTCTGTATCTTTGCTTGTTGCACAATCATGAAATGTTTCATTTGATTCATCAATATTTTCATGAGAAAGATGTTCATCTTCATGAGAAGTTAAATCAAATGTTACAGTCTCCTTCCAATTTTGTTCAGCATCAGACAGTGCACTAGTGTTATACTTAGGAAATGAATTATCCAACAGAAGATAATTTTGAAATTCTTCGGATTTTGTGTCATTTCTTTCCATTGGACTTTGTGCATCTTGAAACAATAGACATGATTCTTGATTTTTTGCATGATCTTGAGATGTATGACTAGGTTCCTCCACATTTTCATGAGAAAGATGCACATCTTCACTGTGGGTAATTAAATTATTTGCTGTTGCCTCTTTCCAATTTTGTTCAGCATCCAATAACACACTTACAGGATATTTTGGTAATGAACTATCTGCAAGAAGGTAACTGGTGAGTGAAAGTTGCAAGTTATCTTCTCTTTTATTTTCTGACTTATTTACAGGATGAGTAGAATATGCTTCTTGATTTGTAAGTTGATCTGGAAGTATTTGATCATTGAACTGAGTAGTTTCCATATTTCTTGCGGTGTCTGGATGTTCACTGCCATGGTTAGATATCGAATTGAGGGCAGTTAATTCTTTCCATCTTCTTTCACTGTCTAATAAAGAACTCATGGCATATCTGGGAAGTTCCATAGTATAATAATAATCCACAATTGCTTTTGGTTTCATTTCTTCTGTATCTTCCAATAACTCATCTGTTCTTATATTATAAGGATTACTTATTACCTCAGCCAACTCAGATTCACTTGTTGATGGTGCAACATGTTTCTGTCCATCATCTTCAAGTAATTTCTGTGTCTTTATGACCTGTTCTTTTTGTTGCAAAATGTACCAATTTCTTTCTGCATCTGTGTACAAATAATATGGCCGAACTTCTCTTACAAGACTATATTGAACTGCATGCCTTTGTGTTGCATTTTCACTTTCATTTTCATGATTGGCATCTGATATTTTGTAGGTAGCAATATGAATATTATCTACAGAATGAGGTTCCTCTATCAAATTAGTAGTAGAAAAAGAAATATCAGACATTTCAAACTGTTGTGGAATTAACAGTCTGTTTTCATCAAAATTCAAAGCTTTAAGTTCTAAGTCATGTTTATTTCTTAATTCCTCAGATGAATCGCATTCAGAATTAATTACCTCATGTCTATCTGGTATTGTTGCAAGGACATTCTTATCCTCGGTTTGATTTGAATCTCTGAATAATAACTGATGTTCCACAATATTTGTTGCAGGTAAAGTTAATGGCAAAGATATATTTGAATCTTTGTCACGCTCACCATTTGTGCTGCAAACATCAAATTTCATTTCAGCGAACTCTTTTTTCTCTTCTAGTAAATGATGAGTTACTTCACTTGAATGATCATATAAAGGACTGCAAATTGATGGAGTTTCTTCTTTCACTACAAGACTTTTCTCTGCAACATATACTTTATTAACTTCTTCCATTGTATTATTGTCCATAAAAGCATCTGTAGGTTGTGAATAATCATACATTATTGATTCTGAAGATAATGATGGCATATTTCCTCTATCAGTAATTTGGAAAATGCAAACTAGAGATTTCTGTTTGTAGACTTATTTCCTCATTAATACCTTCATTTTTATATATAAATTGAGTGTCACATGCCTGATCAATAATTCTATTATCTGGATTAATTTCTTTATGTGTGTCTCGTAATTCATTTTCTTGTGTACTTTCTTTCTGGAACAAATTCAGATTGTCAGGTTCTGGGGAAATGTCAGAAACTGCAGTCAAAAATTTCATGTTTTCAACCTCCTTTTCACCAACTGGAAGGGGCACAAGAGGAACAGAAACATCTTGCAAAATCAAATTTTCATTTGCTCCATCTTTGGTCGAAGTTACTCCTGAATCTACAGGATCTTTTAATCCCGTAGATTCAGTGATAAGTGAAATTACTGACTGATCTGGTCATATATTACTGTTCTGATATCCTCACTATTCAAATTCTTATCAAATTTCCTCTTTCTTTTCTGAGAGCTTGGTTCTCCAGCTTCTTTTTTAAGATCATCTGTATGGGTCAATTTAGAGGAAAAGTCTTTCTGGCTCTGATCTATACTATTATCTTCTAAATTCCTTGTGTCATCCAATTTTGCATCAATCAGATCCAACGATGAGGATTCCAAGTCTTGGGGAATCTTGTAAAATACATCTGACTTTACATTCAAAATTGGATCAGAGAGTTCTGAATAACTATCATTTTTTATGTCACCTTCATATCTTGATTTTACACTATCATTTATAGTTGTATAATGAACATTCCTTTCACTTTTGTTGAAATTTTCAAGTACAGTGGTATTTGCAATATTACACACTTGAGGATTTCTTCAGTAGATGTTACCTGATGTAAAGAAATTTCTTCAGAAGAACTCTTGAAATTATGTGCCATCTCATCTTCAGGTAATGGTTGCACTGAAACTTGCGATGGACTTTCTGTTTCAATATTTGTTTTGATCTCAATTACTGATGGGATTTCAAGATCTGAATGGTCACTTCTATTTGACTGAGTTATAGGTTCAGAAACCTCATAATCAGGAACATTCTCCAAGGCTTTTCTCTCATTTTTTTCAGATTTTGAATCAATGCTTTGTTTGTGATTTTCAGGAACATCAGTGAGGTTGATTTTTTCATCTTCTGTTAACAACAACATACTTGCTTGTTGGGAATCTTTGTGTTTCTTGTTAGTCTTTTTACGAGTTGCCTTTCGTCTGCTCACTTCATCTTTTGCATCTTTTCCCTCTGTCTTTTTAGATTCGATCTTAACACTCAATTCATTTTCATGATGAAACTCTGATTTATCTTGTTGACTGCAGTAACTCAGATTTTTCTCTTGTTTCATCAATATTACAATCTCTTGTTCTCAAGTCAACAATTGATGAAGCACATGAAAGAGTATCACTAAATTCTTCCCTGCCCTTTTTTTCGGATGCCCTTTCTGAGTCAAGTGTAAACTGACTGAAACCTGTTTCATGCACAAATATTTCTTCTATTACTGAACTGTCTGTGTCATTGACTGAAAATTGTGTTCCTTCTAGTTTACTTGCAGAGACACTATCTGTGCTGTGAAAACTGGTTTCCCAGTTTTCATCAACATTACCGCCCTTCTTCTTACTCTTTTTCTTTCTTTTCTTTCTCTCCTTATTTTCTTCAATTGTCAGAGGAGAGGGTAATGCAACAATTACATTTTCACAAGACTTAGTGGTTGAAGTAGGAGGAGAAATGTCTAACTCTTCTTTCATAGCAAGTCTATCATCATGGCTACAGTGACTTCAGCTTTATTAACATCGTCTGTTTTACTATGCCTTGGCATGTGTGATTCCATTTCAAAGCTTATTTCAGAAACTGTGCCTGGATTTGCAGATGAAGGGAGCATTACAAGTTCTGATTGACACATGGGTTTCCTGAAGTGAGAGTAGCCCAATTTATAGTTTCTACTTTTGAAACTTTGTAGGTGGTGTACTTGGTGACATACTGTCAAGAGATTGTAGATAGTAATTGTAACTTGAGAAATCTCTGCCATTGGTCTGCTGCTCTTCATGGGCCTGTGATGAATCCATAATACCAGAATTACCAATCTGCTCTGAATAAACATTAACAGATTCAGGTTTTTCCAAAAGAATTAGTCTGTTCTTACTCTCATCCTCTATCTCAACATCATTTTCTTGATCCACTTTTTCATCTTCTATTAATGTCTTATCATCTGGGAAAGTAATTTTCTTTTCTTCTTCTTCTTACTTTTTTTCTTTCTTATTGAATTACTTGCAACTAATATGTTACAACTTGATTCTTGGTTATTAAATTTCATTGGATCATCAATTTCACCTTCTATGGAGGAAGTATAGGTTGGCAGAAGTTCTTGAGTTTTCATTTCATTGTTTTCTTTCATTTCTAATTTGGATTCTTCATAACTCACTGGAGTTGACTGTTTCTTTTCACTAGTATAGCTTGCATGAATGGTATGTGGTAATGTAAGTTCAGGATGTGATATAACAATATCCATTTTATCTTCTTTGACCTTATGTCCTTCAGTATCATATTTGTACTTTCTGGCCTTGTCAGATGGAATTATGGCATCTTCAAAGTGTTTGTTCTTGTTCAGAATATCCATATTTCGTCTTATATCTTGGATAGAAATAGTATGTGTTGTTTTCAATGGGAAATGGTCTATTTGTACCAGTGTCAGATTCTTCAGGATCTGGAAAATGTGTGAAGTCTTTCTCTGTTTGATTTATCAGAAACTGTACCTCAGATCTTTTACTTCCATCAGAAGAATAATGAGACACTGGTGGATTGTTCAGGTGTTTGTTGTGAAGCCCATGAGCCAAAATTTGAGCATATGACAAATGATGAACCTTAGAAGTATCATTCTGGTAAGCATCCAAAAATCCTTTGGGCATTGTTGAAGGAACCTTATCACTTTCTTCACTTCCAGTTACAGAGAAACATTCAATTGTTTCCTTTTCTGACTGTTGGGTGTTAAATGAAGGATCAACAGCAGCAACACTAGATTCTGCATTCTGTTCATGAGATGATTCTAAAAATGGCTCATTTTTCCACAATGTCTCAGGTTGTTGGGCTGTATTGTGCTGAGAGAGATATACTTAGTGTCAGGTTTCATTTCATTAAGAATTGCTGACTTGTTTACTGTGATTAGGTTCTGTAGGCACAAGTGTTTCAGAAGATTCTTCAGGATATTGGTGTACTGAAGCTTCAAATACTTCATGGCTAGAACTAAGAAAATCTTCACTGGAGGGAATTAGGCCAATTAAATCTGGAGTTAAAGAACTCTGCTGATGAACACTTTCATACATATTAACACCTACTTCAGGTTTATAATGAGCCTTTTCTTGAAAATGTTGTGTCTTATTAACATCATCAACTGAAATAGGATGTTCAGCACTTGACAGAATAGAAACTATTGAGGGCAAGAATGGCTGAGATGGAAGTGAGGAAGGCATGCCATCAGAAATAGCTAAATCTTCATAACGATTGCTCTGTTTGATTTCTCTTGATTGATCCATGCATTTATCCACTATTTCAGGAGAATCTGCAGATAGCCTTTGGTTATCACTAAGATCTGAAGATGAACCATGTCTACCTCTTAGAATGTCAGCGTAAGTAAGAGATCCAGGAACCCACACATGCCTTTGTTGTTGGCAA
Source organism: Acheta domesticus (assembly GCA_031308135.1). Taxonomy (NCBI): domain Eukaryota; kingdom Metazoa; phylum Arthropoda; class Insecta; order Orthoptera; family Gryllidae; genus Acheta; species Acheta domesticus. The sequence goes on along the minus strand of JAHLJT010008446.1, from coordinate 128,528,799 downwards.
TGAAATGACTCAGTTTCTAAAAACTGCCTCTCCATTGCTTGTGATAACACATCTGACTCAAGACTGTTCTGACTATTCTGCTCTGATTTGGCCAGGGATGGTACGTTTTGTGCAAGGCAATAGGTGTTTCAACTCGTGGTTCTATTATTTCCACTGCACATGTTACAGGTATTTCTGACACTCTAGAATTTTCGATCAAGGAGTCTCTTTTTTCCCCCTCACCAAGAGAAGAGGGCCCTTTTTTGGGATGAAGGGAATCAAAAGACTCATTATTATTGCTAAAATGGATGGTTGAGAAATCAGATTTTGGTACTTGTGAGGTAGGTAAAGGACAGTAGTAATCTTTGTTCTTGTCAAAAGCACACGGACTTGTGCGACCAGCAGCAACATCAGCATAAGAGACTGATCCAGGATATAAGACATGTTGATCAGCTTTCAAACTGCTATCGGTTGTATTCAAAGGCTTTTGAGAAAGTACTTCACTTTTAGTTATTCTCTGGATGTGAGGTTCTTTGTCTTCTTGATCTGTAGTCTTCTCACAAACAACAAGGTAGTATGGATCCATCTCATGTATAGATTCTGTGAGAACTTGAATTCTTTTTCGGTATGAGTTGACATCCTGTTGCCAGCCCTGATTGATATGGGCATAATAAATAAGAGAAAAAGTTTCAGAAGACAATAAATTTGCACAAAAACAAATGAAAAAATTCTATCACACTGCAAGTAACTTACAATTACATTTATGAATAACAAAATTAAGACATTTACTCAAGACAAGACGATTGATCCATCAGACTGTCACTGCATCTTAGTCTTGAGCTAAAATAAATGAAGTCTAGTACTTCTCTGTGGTGAGGACCGCTCTCATTTTGAGATCATGGGAATGCTAAGATGCTGGTGGCCACGTGTCCCATTTATCCAGGGGGTCCTCCTGGGCACGCCACACACAAGGTTGGTTGCTAAGATTCGAGGGGCTCCAAGTCTGGAGTCCCTCTTTGAGTGAGGAGCTTAATCCGCTCCAAGCGGGCACTGATCTTGGCCTGCAGAGCTAGGGCACGCTCCCGACAAGCCTGCAAGGTTGATGTGGGAGCAAAAGGAAGCAGGAACGTGACAAAACAGAGGAATGTGTCAGAATTTGAACTGAATAAAACCCAAAAGTAAAATAACTAATTCAATTTAGTCTTTGAAAGTTTGAAGAGATTAAAACTGAATTTTAGAAGATAATAACTAATATGAATCTTATTTGAAGTAAGTGATAAAATTTATGAAAAACAAGAATGCAAGAAAACTATGTTTCAAAACTTAGGCAAATGAAAAGTTTTCCCCCAAGAAACAAACTGCTGTGAGTTAAAGCAATTGCAAAATCCATAACCTCGGCCAGGTGCTCCAAGCTTTATCAAACAGAGAACAGTGACCCCCAGCTGCAAGTTGGAGGACCAAGTGGAAACACCTTGATGAAATGATCACACGCAGCCACCATGCACTTTGTATACAGATGAAACAACTCTACAACAACAACAACAAAACAACTGTACTTCATCAAAATGTTTCCAAATTGCCTGCCTCTCTCTCAGGCATATTTCATCATTGCTTTGCCTGCTCATGTTTGCTTGCAATGGGGGAAATCAATTTTTAATGTTTTAATACCTGTAAGAAAAGTTAGAATTATCACGCTCCAAATGTGCTTGCAATATTCAGCTTCACAGCATGCTACATACTTATATGATACTGTCAACAAAGAAAAATACCCATTCAAGTGATATGCAATAAACAACATTCACAGAATTCTTGTTATTGTTATTATTTTACTGTTACAGAAATGCTGTTCTTTAATTAAACAACTGATACTCAAACTGTAGCATTTAACTTTTTAGTCTTAGCATTCCAATGAGAAGCAACCACATGAAGACAATCTATCAAACCACAATAGAAAATATATTTCACTATCACGTAACGTTTCTAGAGGTATTTAGAAGGTAGATATTTAATTCAACTGTAATTCAGTGAACTGAAATGAAACAAGAAAAAATACAAATATGTGTGAGTGACATTTAACAAAACCTGAGGGGGAGGGGGGATTACCTCATCAATAATGCACTCTCGGAATATTAACATTTCATTAATCATTACATTGTCACATGAGAATCCTCCTTCATTAAGTGTTATACTGATTAAAATTCAATTATTTTTTACAATCCAATACATTTCATGTTTGCTTAATTATTACACATATTGCTTTATGTCTAACTCTGTAACTCTCATTCAACAGATAAATGGTACAATCTAAAAACACTGTTTCAATTTTGAAATTTGTTATACATGCTAATAATATACAGTAATATTTTCAGAAATTATAGAAAACTTTTTGTTTTTAAATTATCATGTATCTGAGTATTTTTTTTAGTTAAAAGATATAAATTGCTAATACTATTTACTAAGAAAATTCAAAATTTAAGTAAATTTCCATGAAATAACAATTTTGTAATACATGCTTTTATTTTTGAACTAGCATTGAATCTTCTTCACTTTAAATAATTCAGAGTAAGTGATTGCTCATAAGTGGAATTGAAGGATCCAGGAAACAATCAGTTCATGTCAATACAAATTACTCATGAAATAAACCATGGTATCATTGGTATCATAACAGTAATTTTCATGGTATCATAATAGTAATGTAAATTTTAGTTTTGTAATATCTAATTACAGCCCACAAGATGATTAAATTTGGATAGTTCCTCAATTAGATTGGTAAAATCAGTTTATATTCAGAACACAACTAAAAATTACGTGTATGATAACTTCAATGAAGTAAGTTTCTCCCACAACCAAAAAACTTCAGAGAATAAATCATTTGTATTATTCAGAAGTTCAAAGAAAGGGGAACAACAAAATATGAAGGGGGAGTTAAGAAACAATGGAGAGGAAGTTCAAAAACTGTATGAAATAAAATTATTTATTTCTTTGATGATAATTTTGATTATAAAAGATAAAAATCAAAATTTCCCTTTGAATGAAAACTATGTGGCCATGTGGTTACTTGCACAATTCACACTCTCACACAATGACTCATAAATTGGCAGTACTGATACAAATACAATCAGATTAATAACTACAATCAAAAAGTTGGTCGAATCCACAGGCATCTTTTAAAGGTGTTACATGTGATTAATGTTATGATAATTACTGTTATGATTAATTACATAATTTGAAAGAGATCAATAAAGGATATAGAAAAATTTGAAAGTCTTTGGTTTCATCCAACTTTCTGATAATTCTATTCCATATCAAACCAGGAAAGATCACAAGCAACTTCATTCTGCGAAGTTTCAAATCCATTAATTTTACAAGGTGGAATTGATCAGACTACTTTGGCTGTGGTTCGTGAAGTATAGATATAAAAACAAAATTTGATACAGAAGTATTTATATTATATATGTACTTTCTACTTTGGTAGACAATATTATCAAATTTGTCATTTACACATCCCTCCATTATCTTCTACAAACCCTGTCTATTGTCTGATGAAATCTGTAGTGTTTTTATTGTGAATTTTGTTTGAATTCCAAGTTTATAGGATTCTTTCAGATAAACTGTTAAGTTTGTGTATAAAATGTTACAAAATATAATATTTACTTTCCAAATGTAAATCTATACTTCAGCTTACATCAGATCAATATCAATGATTATTACAGATAATTAATAAATTAACATTAAAAGAGTTTGAAGCGTGGAACGAAAGGAATCACTTATTCTGAAAATTTTCCAAAGAAAATGATTACTGAAGAAATTGAAGTTCATGATTGATTTTACAAAGGTATTTTCTGAATTATATACAGCATCTATTTCTTTTTATTTTATTTTAAAGTTCAATATAGGGAATTAGTGAAAAGTCATATTACTTCTCTCTTAATATCTGCCCCCATTCATGATTATCAAACAAATGTTTAGAAATTAAGCAATAAAATACATTTGTTTTTCCAAAGCCCTCTACATTTATCATATTGAACTTCAAAACAGGGACTCGAGAAAAAGTTGATTTGTCAGACTAAAATACATAAATGAAAATAAATAATGTAAATATAATAGCATACATAATGAAAATAGGCTTTTTGAAAGTCAGTTCTCTGAATAAAATATACTGAAGTTATGTCAGTTACTGTCATCTCATTGCATAACTGACAGCGCTGACAACAATTTTACATAAATAAAAATTCTATAATTAACTACAAGTGCATTTTAATGTTAAGAAATTGTCACAAGTAATTAACAAATATTTTAAGTTAACTGAATTTTATTCAACACATTGTTTATGCTATTTATATTTATGAAATACTATATCAAAGAAATTTAATTGGTGTCAGAATTGTAATACTTTATTGATATTTTAGCCTGCCAATAAAGGAAAAGGGGAAATTATGGTTTGAGAGTGAATTCAGAGAGTATGAACAAGAGCAGCAGTCTTCTCAGTTGCCTCCATCTACTATTAAAACGTATCGAGAAGAAATGTAATGAACATTTTATGCATACATTAATATTCTCCTGATTGTTTGGAAGACTTATGTAAAAGCAATTTAGCTGGAATAGTAAAGTTTGTACAAAATCTAAGAATTATTTACCTTGCAAAGTAAATGATTTCAGAGAAATTATTATATTAAAACAAATTAGGTATTTTTAGCAATTTTTAATGATCACCAGCATGAAGTCACCAGAAATAGTAATTTATTTTGGGAGTATCAAAATATAAAAACATTCCTACATGTATTCTATGTTTTTACCATCCTTTAGGCTCTATGGCACACAAAAGTTAATTATCACAAGAAGATAGGAAACTTGTAAAAGAACATGAACAAGAACATTTTAATTTTATGGTAAAATGTGAAATGATGAAGGAACGTGAAGTGGTTTGTAAGAAAACTGCATCATAACGTTAGAATATGAAAGAATACTATTTCTATGAAAGACATAATTACAGAGTGTAAATACAAATTAATAAAAATAGGTATTTCTGAAGGCTCCTTGGATCTTTTGCTGGAACTTCTCTATGGTATTGAAGATTTTTTCCATAGCTTAACAAAGGCTGGTAGAATTCAAATATTTAATTGACAAGCTCTTGTTTCCATACCCCATGATTTATTTGGTTATAGTTGTGAAATTACCACTAAGATTATTTTTGTGAACACAAGCAGGATATGCCAATCAGTAAATAATACTGGACAAGAAAACAGTGCATGAAAATCAGAGAACAAACATAATACTCCAACAGGAACTCTTTGAACACAGCAAGAATGTGGTAAGAATGCTGCAAATCACACATATATTTGTCAAGCATTTCAAAAAGCTTTTGTTTAATTATTATTTCTATGAATATTCTAAGGTTTAGAAATATGAACTGTCAAGTTTATGAGATATTAAGAATGTCCTTATTCTAAATCGAATGTAAAATTTAAAAAAAATTGAAGTGATTTGTGAACAGTGCTTGGCAAATATGATGCTCAGAGCTTTCACAACACAAATAGGCAAGCAGTTTATCTAAACAAACATTTTTCAACATTTCCATATCAGTTGTTCTAAAAAGTATACTTACAGTTTGTTCTTCAAGTGCCTTATCACGGTCATGTGGAGAATAAGTCGGACTTAGAACTACTCTAAGTTGTTGTTCAACTTGAACTATTTGTTGTCTCAGTTGTTGTATTTCCTGCAAATAATCTCAGTGAAGAAGTGTAAAGAATAAAAATAGACATATAATTTTAAGGTGAGGATTTCCACTGTTACCTGTTGATACTGGTCAAGCTGAGTAAGGCAAGCCTCTAATTGTACGCTTTGTTCTTTAACAGACCTCAAAAGCTGGTCTAGCTCCTGCAGAATCTCTCAGTAGCCTCGGTCACTTTAGTATCCCCACCCACTCCTGATCTAAAATGTACCTATAACACAGAACCAATTATCTTACACCACAAATTTTCTCACAAAGGAGGATAATATCCCTTGAAACTGATAATTTAATTCAATCTATCTTCAAAAATAGCATAATATATGACATTATGTATTAAAATACAATAAAATTAATCAATTAAATTCAAAATATTCTACTTGAATATAATAGAAAGAATTAAAAATCTGGTATTGATTCTGGTAAAAAAAAAAAGCAAAAAAAAAAAAAAAAAAAAAAAAAAAAACTTCAATTTACTACGATAAAATGCTTAAATTACAACAAACTTAGAGCAACACAAGACAACGCATTTAAAAAATAACAAAATCATTATCATTTTAATATATTAATTGTACTAGTTTATATTAATGAACAGTGTAACATGAATAAGAAGATTTTAAACTTGAATAACATTATATACCGGTATTTTCATTCTTATATAAGCATGCACACACTTATCATAGTTCTGCTTATATTAGCATGAGATGTATCAGAGATAGCATGAGATGTATCCCAATGTTATCATAAGCATTTCATAAAAAATAGTGATTGTTTGTTTAAAACCATTAAAACAAATAATTAAAACTCATTACAAAATGTTTTGAATTATCATGCCAAATTTAAACGCCTGAAGTTAGTGAATTTCACTATGTTATGTAGTGAAATTATAAATCATTTTTCAATGCACATTATTTAGTTGAAGGTGAATTTCCATATATAGAATTCATCGGTACCTGCCAATTTCCAATTGCAGTGCAGAGTAAAATTTTTCTGTTTTGAAAAGAATATAGAGATTATTTGTGGCGTGTCATGAAAGAGGAGAGACTAAATGTACTGTTTATTATGGTGACAGTCAAATGTATTTCTATCATTAAGTTTGTGATCAACAATTCGGAGCGAAAAAAAAAACAAAACCTTTGTAATTTTCTGATGTTAATAATGAGGTCATATAATTTGAAAGTCTACTTTTATAAACTTGTAATATTTGAAAATTTGATAATTGAATTATATTTTCAATATGACAAAATTTTCCAAACATTGTTAAAAACACAATATTTAATACATTTGTATGTGTGAGTGTGTGCACGAGTTTATGTGTATAACACAATATATTTAATCAAGAGAAACATGACTAACAATGATTAATACACATGTAAAATTATCAATATATCTAAATGTTAAAGAATCATTAACAAACCTTCAATTTCTCTACAGAAATGGTTATCTTCGTTTTCTGAATAGCCATATCACTTATCATTTTTTCACGCATTGTCAATTGATCTCTTAAAGGTTTTTTCTTGTAGAGTGGTGAATCAAGTGACTGGCGAGATTTTTCAATCCATGATTTAACATCTTTCATTTTCTTCTCACACTGTTCCCATTCTTCACTTGTCTCTTGAAGCAAAGCATTCTAGTACAAAGAAGCAAAATAAAGACATTTCAAATGAACTTTTTCTTTGTAGTAATGTGAGTCAACTATAATCACCTAATTGATTAGGTAATACATATGTAGTTTATTTCTTGTTTTACCATATTTATTAGTGTCCATAACACAACTATGAATATAAGACAACCTCCTAATTCTGAAGACGCCTCCTGAGTTGTTTTTTTTTCAGTTTTAACTAATTCTAGCTATTCAGTCATAATAAAATTTCTAATTGACTTATTTGCTAGAAAATATTTTTACTGATGAGAAAGTTATATCCTGTTTATCTGGGCTACCTCTACTTTTTTTTCCTTATAATCATTATCATTGTTTTTTACTTTCTCGCCTTATGAATACTTTGTAATAAGAGAAAGTTATGTTATTGTGAGAGTTATGTTATTAAGTATTTCTGGCGAAACAGGGAATTTTTGCCAGAAAAACTCTCATAGCTGGGGTCTCGTAAAGAAAAAGTAGATAAAACCTGTTGCTAAATTTAGAAAAAAAATCCTTTAACTCGTGGTGTAGCCAAAATCCATGTTTTGTTGCTTCTTGATATCGAAAACTAGATTGATGGCAAAACGTCTGTCTGTCTGTCTGTCCGTCTGTAGTCAATGCTAGCGCCTAAACCGTTCAGCCGATTTTCTTCAAAATTGATATTCTCCAATCAATTTTGTTGATGTCGAGGCTTCTGGAATTTGAAACTGACATTTTAACTTTGGGGGGTACTTTACATGAAGCCCCTTGGAAATTTTCAAAGTTTTCCAAAAACTGGCTCCAAATTTTTTAATTAAATTTTGTTGTTGAATAATGCAAAGGACATTTAAGAGTATGATGCAGGTATCATTTTCATTGATATCCCCAATTTCTTCAAAATAGCAAAAAACAATTTCAAAACTGCAAAATTGAAGATAGAAATGTTTGCCTCAGACAAAGTCAGTTGTACAAAATTAGCACTTTAAATAAGGTTACGTACAATTTTTTGAAAAAAACATGTATTTTTTGCGTAAATTGAGTTTGAAATTTACCAACATTTTGTTTCTCAAAAACTGCTCCAAATTTTTTCCTTAAATTTTCCTCACTAATGAAATAAGGGACCTTGAAAAATATGGCATTAATCCTATTTCCAGGTATTGCTTGGTTTTTGGAAAAATTTAAAAAAATTAAACTACAAAATTGTAGATTTTTTCCTCAGGCAAAGTCTGTTGTACAAAATTAGTTCTTTAAAAATGTCACAAAATGTATGAAAAAATATTCTCAAAAACTGCACCAAATTTTTTCCTTAAATTTTCACCACAAGTGTAATAAGGGATGGCAACTAAAAAAATAAACTAGTGGTGCGATAGAATGGCTCAGACTTTCTCACAGAAGTTAGTTTCTAATCTCTTTAATCTGAACTAGTTTTTCGGTTATGAATGACTATCTTCCGAGATATCTTCTTTGGGCGCCCAAAGGACATTTTTTTCACATTCTCTGGATTTTTCAGCTTCCTAATGCTAGAAATGAAACACCACACACTTATTACTATTACATAAGTCTAAATGCCATGCATTGCCAGGGTGGTCTCATTTGTTGAGTGGCGAGCATGGACTCAGCTCTGCCGAGGGAAGCTTAGCTGGTTCAAGTCCAGGGTTGTAACTTCACCCAAGGCAAGACTAATGGTACCCCCTCTAAATTAAATATAAAAATATCCATTACTGAACAGTTTATATATTTTTTAATAAAAATACAAGTATATATGCACACGACATTTATTTATAATACATTAAAAAATTATGTAATTCAAAATAATTGAAATATAATGTTTAAATAAATAATCTAAAAAAAGAGGAATAACGAATTATCAAAGGCACGTTTTTATAAAAAAAACTTTTCCAGATTTATGAGCAGCAAACTTGTATAATTTCATCAAAATCTATGCAAAATCTATAAAAGTTTCTAATTGGTGTTACCTCTCAAATGGTGACACTCGGGGCAGACCGCCCTCTACCCCCCCCCCCCCCCCCGTTCCTAACTACGCCACTATAGAGTCCTGGTCGGGAAATATTATTTGTCAAAATTCTGTTGTTGCAGGAAAATATTGAGAATTCTAGAAACTTTACTGAAAACCATTTGAAGCCATTTGGATCACAAATATTGATAACTACTATAAATAAACCGGAAGTGTCTGTCTGTAATTTTCGAATTTTCAACTTTTTAACAATTTTTCATATCTCTTCTTGGATTTGTTAAATGTATGAACCATTATATCTATTGTTTTCCTAGCATGCATTTACCATTTTATGGCTCTGTTTGACACATATGGTGCTTGTGTGGCATGGTGGTATAAGTGCCGGCATGTTAACTTTGAGGATCAGATTCTGGGTCTCGGAACGGAAAAAAATTTGCTTGTTTATGTACACTTTTGCTGTTTTATGTACATGTATAATATTGTGGGGCATTTAGAAACAATGCAATGAAGTGTGAGCTTTGATAGTGTCACTAGTTGAATCTGAATTCAATGAGAAAACAAAAAATATATCTATGCTTGAATTTTTTATACTTTGTCCCAAATTATTTTCTTACATGAATTTGGCATTAACCCTTTTATGCCTCTGCCCAAGTTCAACCCCTCCAGCACTTGTTTTGTTGTTGTATGAGTTCTGGCACGTTGGCTCTGAGGATCTGAGTTCAGGTCACGGAACGGGAAAAGAATTTGCTGGTAGAAAACACTTTTGCTGGTTAATGTAGTAGTGTAATAGCATTTAGGACCATTTAGAAACAGTGAGAGCAAGTATGTGCTTTGGTAGCACCACTAGTTTCTTTATACTTTCTCGTATACGTACGTATACATGGAGTAATATACGTAGTTCAGAGAAAGTTATGAAATTCTGCATGAAAAAACGGTAAATTTTCGCCACAAAAAATTCGTTGCTAGGCTCAAAAAATAATCCTCTAACACGTGGTGTAGCCTGAATCGCTGTTTTGTGGGTCCTTGATACCAAAAAACCAACTGATGGCAAAACGTCCGTGTGTCTGTGAACATAAATAGTGCCTACCTAAATCATACATACGATTTCTTCCAAAATGGATATTCCTCAGTCAATCAAGCTCAATTCAAGGTGCTGTGATTTTAAAAAACTTTCCTTAAAATTTGAAGGTAGTTTATGTGAATCCCCTCGGACATTTTCACAATTTTCTCAAAAATAGTTCCAACATTTTTTCTTTAAATTTCTTGTAAAAATAGAGCAACATACACTTATAAAGATGGCTTGGCTCTGATTTTCATGGTTAACTCAGAATTTTGGAAAATAGCAAAATTTTGAATTTTTTCTGGCTTCTACAACTACAAAATAGAAGATAGAGAATTTTCCTTCAAATAAAATTTGTTCTCCATAATTACTTTTTTCATTAAAGCCATGTACTTCTTTTGAAAATTTCAGTAGTTTTTGTGCAATATTGCATGCAATATGTGAAATATAAAAAAATACCAAAACAAGATTTTCTCGAAAATGGCTTCAAATTTTTCTTTAAACTTTTGGTAGGGATAGAGCTTACTCTATGAAATGACATAAACACCATATTGGTCTATCCTTTTGGTTTTTCAAAAATTACAAAATGTAATTATTTTGACTTGTCACTCACATTGTTAATATTTATATTAGCTGCGATTTGTTCACATTATTGCATTTCTGAGTACACGTGCAAGTTTCTCAAAACTCAAGTGAAAACACACTCAAGATTCTACATTTTCAAAAATGCTCAATAGCCATTTGTTCAAATTTTTTCTTCAAACTTTTAGTGCATGTAGTGCTAATTGCAACTCTTTAGATCACGCAAGATTCATTTTGCTGTACAATTTTGTTTTTTCAAAAATTACACAAAGTAATTTTTTTCAAATATGTCTCAGGCCATTAATATGCACATTTCAAATGATTTGTAAACATTATTGCATTTGCAAGTGGAAGTGCTTCGAATGACTTCAAATCAAGTTTTTCAAAAGCTGAAAAATTTTCTGTGAAAATAAGCTTTAAATTTCACATTTACAATAACGCTTAAACAGCATTTTCTGAAAAACAGTTAAAAATTTTTGAATGAAAATTGCCATTTAGAACAAGGTTTTTCTTTTCTTTAATATTCTTAAAGTAATATTTTGGTTCCACTATTAGTAAAATGAAAAATTGGGAAAATTTGAAAACAATATACTTTAGGGGGCGATAGATGGCAGCTGGCAAAATTATGTGGCAAGACAGAAAAGCTAGGCGAGACCAAAGAAATTTGAAAACTAGTACAAGAAAGTCTGTGTCATTCTGTAGCACCACTAGTTTCTCAGTGCTATCTTTGCCTTCATATGAATAACTGTTTCTTTCTCATCCTCTTCCCAACCTGGTTTGTCATCTGATTATTTATGGTCCCCTCAAAGTTCTGTGCATTGAATTTGTGTTCTTTGTCTTTTATCTGACGCCACCTATTCCCTTGTGTGGGTCCTGCTTCTTTCACAACCATTAACTTAAAAATTCACATCATTTAATGTTTTCCTGATGGAGTTATGGACTGTGAACTCATAGACATCCATACCTCAACAAAATATTGACCATAATTTTTGTTCGTTTTCACTTTGAATTTCACTTTCTACAATGCCATTTCTTTGAGGTCTTTACTAACATGTTTAAAAAGACTGGTGTATATCGCCTAACAAATTCATGATGGATGCCAAGAATATGTCCATTGATATAATTTGGTTTTATTAATAGCCTTTGCAGCTAACTGTTATGACTAACAGTTAGTTTCTCAACATGGGAAGACAATGTAAAACATAATCCCAACCGATTGAGTTTAACGTAAGATGAACCCACACTTATTAAATGAGATTTGTGGAAAAAACTTGTCTTATATTCAGGTAAATATGGTAATTTATAACATTTATAGAAGAAGTGTATTTAAATTAATATACCCTTTCAAGTAGTTGTGATTCCACATCTCCTTTAGCTTCTGTCACTTCATCAAGTTTTTCTGACAAATCTCCTAAGCTTGCCACTTGTCCTATAAGCTCAAGAGCTTTCGTCATATCTTGTACTTGTTTAGTAGCTACTTTGCAACTCTTCACAGCACTCTGTAATAATATTAAAATAGTCAAATCATTAAACTTTAATCAAAAATTATACTTATCACTCTCCTCTCAAATCACAACAAAAAATTTCTTGTAAGAAACTGGTCCTTTTAAAATTGTTAGACAGCAGACATTTTTGCCTATTATTTTATTCCATAAGAATTCAAATTTAATCTTGTCTATGTTTTTCAAGTCTTCAACGACATTTCAAGGGCTTTTGCACCCCCATCTTCAGGTTGTTTTTTCAAATAACATGTTTTTAAGGTCCAATAGAAGATATCTCTTTGTACTAGTTTGTAGTGGATCGATTGGGAAGTTTATCCATTGTTTAAAATGGACTGTTTGTCAAGAACAGTCATCTTGCTAACTGATACTCTTATGTTCTTTTAACATATGAGTGTTAGCAAGATGACTGTTCGTGACAAAGAGGTAATTTTAGACAATGAATAAACTTCCTCGGCAAGTCACTACATATTAGTATAAAGAAATATCTTCTGTTGGACCTTAAAACATCTTATTTTTTATTAAAAACATAAAATGTCATTGTGGACTGGAAAAACGTAGACATAAGATTAAATTTGAATTGTTATGGAATAAAATTGGAAAAAATGTCTGCTATCTAACCATTTTAAAGGGACTTGTTTCTTGAGAGAAATATAATTATAAGAAAGTATATAATTATATAAAACACAACAAAAAATCTGTATTAATTAAGAATTATCATGTACAAAAATGTCATTACAAAACGCTTATGCTAAAAATATAAAGAGGAGGTCAACTGAAGTTGAAATTTTATCACTGCAATATTGGGTTAGATTAATGTTGAAGATGTCCACTGATTTCTTTGTAACAGAGATACATCAAATATAAACACTGGAAAAGACATGTAATTGTATATTGACAAACATACTGTATATTCTTGCAGTCTTTGGCGAGCTTGTGTCAGACTACTGAGTTGAAATGGCTCTGCCAAGAATGTTTGTTTTTCAGCAACCCATGCTTGAACAGTGTTGTACAGAGCTTCAAAATTCTGCCAGGCATCAAGTGCATTTCCAACCTACAAATAGGAAAATTTTATTACTCTACTCATAAATACTCATTCAGACTTGTTTCTCAAAGTGAAAAAATGGAGCTGACTGTAGTCACTACGTTATCACTATGTGCAAAACATTTTTCCTTTCAATGGAACTTCTTAACATTCATGTGAAAAGTATTTAATGGTGAAAGGATATCAGATATTACAATTTTTAAAATATGCAATACTATGCTAATAATTTTATGTAAACTCAAGAAACATTGACTGAACAAAGATGCATGATTATATTGTCCCCATGAAAGGAGATAGCACTGTCAGAAAAAGAAGTTTTATTGTGGTCAAAACCGGTAATGTACATCTATCAAAACGTTTACCTGCTGTTTTCGCTCATCAAGTAAGGATTTAATTTGTGAATATTGTTCTGTAAGGCTTGAAATTGTATTCTGGATAAGGTTACGTTCTCCTTCATTCTGAGTCTTCTCCAAAATGAGGTTCCCATTCCTAGTAAGTCTTTCTAATTTTTCACCAATTGCACACAATTCAGACTGAATTTGCTGGAACAGAAATTATTATTTATTACACTTGAAACATTTTTAAGCAAAGCTTTTAAAATTGGAGACTAGTTTGAGATATATTATTTACCGATAAACTATCTTTCATTATCTGTGGCTCAACTGATCTATCTTTAACACGTGATTCAGCAAGAGGAAGCCATTCTGAAACCTCAGCAGTATCTTTATTATAATCGGAACGCAGTGAGTGTACACGATTAATTTGCCTTTCTTTTTCATCCATTGCATTCGATACTGTTTCTGCCAACAACTCCAGAGTAGACATCTAAAAACAAAAGAACAAAATTTATTAGCAAAATTCGAAAGGGCTTCTTTGTGAATCAAGATTCAATGTGACACAAATGAATAAATAATTTTTCTATGTGAAATTTTCCACATTTATGAAAATTTTAATTTCGATGAATTTCTTATTGCCACATGGAACATACACCTTACATTACCAATTGTAAAATAACTTCATTTGGTATATATGAAACTAACCGTTATTTAATATCAATTTCCGTCTTTAATTTATCTTTTACAAAATTATTATTGATAGGTGAATTTTTTTAATTACCAAAACAGGCACATGCTATCATTCCGATATCACAAAATTTGAGAACACAAAGGATTATGACACTTTTATCCTTATTCTCAATTTCACTTCTTAGCAAGCTATTTTTACAATATAATAAATCTTTTTTTTTGCATTAGCCTGTATATATTAAATTAATTTTGTTCAACAGATATAAGTGCAATTAAAAACCTATGTACATTTAATGTTATGTTTGTACATTTATTCAAGAGCAGGTAAAAGGAGATACCAGAAAAATAATGACCCCTTGAAATGCTTCAACAGTTGGAAAGATTTAAACTAAAATATTTATATATTTAATACATCTTTATTATTAATTATTAATATGTCAGAACATAATTCTGATGAATTCACCATTCCAAAAAGGAGACAATGGGTGGCGACAATTTAATATGAATGTAAAATGTTTCTGTACACTGATATATTCAAACCATACTCCAACTTTTAAATCAAAAACTAGGATGATTACAGAAAATTTGTAAATTAATTCAATTCACTCTTGTAAAACAGTCATTGGACCATTGGTGTTTCATGTACATTTTTTTAATGTACTGAAACAAACCTAGTAAACACAAGTGTTGCAAATGCTAACAGGTTAATTGTTATTAAGATAAAAATTAACTTGCATTTGCCATTAATGGCAACCTTTTCCATTTACAATAAATAGGGTCAGGATTTCAATGCAAATACATATTTTGTACAGGTAGTCAGAACATATTGCTAAAAACTGCTAATTATTTTGCATTTTTGATTGAAAAATGCTCTTAGATGTTTATGTATATATTTTAATGAATTTAAATAGGTAATATGTATTTCTATAAACAAAGTTCATTATAAATATATTTTCTATATCTGATTTATGCATGATATTGACAAGTAAAATAAAGGATTGTTTCGAGTACTACAGGTTGTTAAGACTACCTTGAAAATTGGTGAGGCAGACTGAACTAACACGTGACTTGAAATCTCACAAGTCACACAGGCAAATGTGAGCAAAACTGGATGTGAAAAAGAAAGGAACTTCTCATATCACGGTATGAAGGAAGCTGCCAAAGATTTCTTGTAATTATGTTAAAATATGGTGTTAAAACTTATATATTTAGTGGCATAGATACATTGCTTTGTTGAAACTAAAGCAATTTGAAATTTCATTGAGAAGTATAATAAGAGAAAAGTGACCAATGAAGCTGCTGGGTGTAAAAATTGGGAAATAGTGTTGTGTTGTGTCAACAAACTTATACTTTAAAGGGAATATTTTTGAAATTTTGTACTGCATAAGTTTATTTGCAAATAATTAATGCATATAAATCTGACCCTAATAATAGCACATTATTTTAGTCATTGAATTTCACTTAGGTTTTTTGATTTTTGTTGGCTGTCACCTCCACGTAATAGATGACTTTAATTCTTTTGCAGTATGCTCAAAACACGAAGACAAACATTAAATGTTTTTAGAAATACTTTTTTCAAATGGTAAACAGTTTTCTGTAATAGGATAAGATTTTTTAGGTTTTCTTTCATATTCTATATACACCCCACATAAACACAACATTTGTTTCACAAAGTAATATTCACATTATTAATTTCCTTAAAGAGTTGAATGTGGTTACAAAATGTAAAGATGTTTAGTGTTTACATGCTGTAATACAACTTTATGTAATAATGTAATTTATAATGGAATCATAACTAATTTTCCTTACCTCCTGCACTATATCACTAGGTGTAGACTGCTGGTAGGATGTGTATTGTTCCTTTGTTTGAGTAATAAAATCTTTTGAAGATCCAACAGCTTGTTTCACTTGTGAAACCAATTCCTGAGCATACAAAACACAATGCATAAAAGCAAAATCTGTTTAACTTAAATGCTACTCATAACAACACTACATTCACAAAGCGCACCTGCAATGACTTTTCAATAGTTTCCCAGTCACCTCCGTATTCATCAAAGGACTGAATTTTAGAATGAAGAGGATTAAGTTCCCCTTGAAGTTTTGAAATATTAGCCTGCACTTGAGTCAGTTTTTCTAAGTCTTCATTGGCTTTACTCAACTTATTTTGCACAGTCTTCTTTAATCTAGAAATCAAAAAGTTTTTTTTAATAAATACAATTTCATTAACCAATTAAGAACAAACATTGAGAAAGAGAATGAGGTATACTTGTCATTTAAACAATTCAACATTTTACAAGACAAAACAATATTTATTAGTATAGTTGTGTGAATAAACATTCAATTGCTGTATCACCAACACAACAATGGAAGAACTTGTATTAATTTGATTTTAAATATTTCTAAATAATTATATTTTTTTAATATAACCGAACTTTGGGTTTTATTACCATAATACATCTTCTATTGCATATCTTTTAGTAGCAAAGAAATGAAAATCTTTATTTTATCCTTGAGAGTTTATTTTCATAAAATGTTGTTTATTGCACGTGAAACTTGGTAGGGAGACCCTCAAAATCATCATGTGCTCATGAAACTATCCCAACACTGCAGTCACAATAAAAAGATGATGAAGATGGCAATAGGGTAAGGCAGACAAGGGTAAGACAGAATGAAAGACTGAGAAATGGGATAGCTAATGAAAACTTACGATCTCAACTTTCCACTACACACTGTGTGTGGAATGCTGGGATCTGGAGACAGTAGATGAAAAAAATAAACTACCCTAACTTCAAGTGGGTCTGACTGCACACCAAGGAAATTGTCTCTTATTGTCCTCAATTTTATTTTCTCTTATACATAGAACAGAGAAAGTTATGTAACGCTGCGGGAAACCATCTTCATAACTGTCAGAAAAAGGTGTTTTGAGGATCTCTGATACCAAGAAAGCATGTTTTCTCGAAACTTATCTCTCCTTTCATTAGTCTGTGGGCAATATTACCATATAAACCATTAATAGGATTTTCTCCACAATGGACATTTCCTAAATCTAATAATCTGGCAGCACTTGAAGCCCTGTAAATTTTTAGTTAATCTTTCAATGTTTGGAGAAACTTCACACAAAGACCCTCGGACATTATTTCCTAGCTGGATGGCGAGATTCAGCGCCGACCTACACGTCGGTTGGCAGGGTTTTCCACAATCAGGTGTCTCCCACCAGCGGGGCACCGACCCATCCGGGATAAGCTCCAAGCTCTCGAAATATTTTGCAGAGTAGTGCATGCGTGTGCGTAAATAAGGGGTGAAGATAGGATAAGGAAGAGGGAGGAAAAATTGTGCTCCGTCTTTGGCCCGTTTATTAGGGTAGTTGCTCCGGCTTTCGCCTTCTGTTGATCGGAAATACCATGGAAAACTACCGATCAGAGTAGCCGGCCGCTAGAATTCTTTTCCAGACATGGCCGAATTCAACTTAATGTAACATATCGTTACATAAATTACGTAACGATAAAGAGGGGGAGGGGGTTTGAGGCAGCGTTACGCTACGTTGCATAGGGGTAGGGGGGTCATGGTTTAGTGTTACGTAACACTGATACTTATTTTTTTTTTTACATTTTTCAACATTTACTGAAATAATTCCTCGTTTTGAGACTTGAACTAAAACATTAAAATATTACTTAATTAATTTAAAAACAAAAACAAATTAAAGTTATAAGATGTAATTGTTACAAATGGAGATTTTATCATATTTTTATTGAATCTGCGAATAAAATATACAAAACTATTTTATTCTAAAATCCATTTAAACTGGCGCAGTCGACTGTCGCCCATGACGGCGTGTGCATGACTTGTGATCAAACATTTTCTCGCCTATGCGTCCTTCCTTCACTCACAATTTGCACCCACTTCTTGCATTCAACAGGGAAGGGGTGTCGCAAACGGTACGTAATTATTTAGGGCAGGTTCAAGCGCGTGTTACAGGGGGAGAGGGGGTATTCAAAATACTCCAAAATTGCGTTACGTAATTTATGGACGGCCCATTAGCTATCTAGCTACAGTCGAAAATGCTGCCACCGTCGGGACTCGGACCCTAGGTCCTCGCAGTCAGAGGCACTGCTGCGACATCCATTGTTGCCCTCAGCCACCTAAGCCGGTAGCGTAGGGGAAGAAGGGGTTATGAGGGTCATCCGTAAAATCGTAAACAAAGCAAGTTTGGGAGAAGGGTGTCGTGCTTCCTACCAGTAGCTTTGTCAACTGAAGGCAGCTGATCGTTGAAGCGAAAGGTCTGTTTTTTTCTACGACCACGATGGCTTTAAATGTTCGGGCTGACAAAGTGAATCGTTCATGTAAGCAACTGCTCTCACAAACTCAGCTCTCACTCACGTAGACTTGGATGTTTTTTGAAGAATTTAACTTTTTTGCATTTCAGCAAATTATTTTCTGCTATCAGCAAGTAGTTTTAAGCTACCTATATATTCTATGAACAGTTATAGTCCTATATCAAAATTTGCTTGTGGGGTAATGGTAGTCACGCTGCGGGCATTGATTACCATTGCCCCAAACAAAATAATTCACCAATATAAATGAGTTTGCTTCCTTGTAGATGTCTAGAAAACGTGAACGAACGACCAATAAAGCTGAATAGTCATCACACCTTCGGTTTGTTAGCTGTTAGTGATTCCGGGCGCGTCAACTGCAGAGGTCATTAGTACCGTAAGTGTAGTGCACGTTTTTCCCTAGGGAGGTGGCGGTGATCTACCCCTGCTGGATGGCGAGATCCGGCGCTAACCTACTGTCGGCTAGCGAGGTTTCCCTCAACCAGGTATCTCCCACCAGGGGGGACCGCCCCAGCTGGGACAAAGCTCCCAGCTCCCGACCGGTCTCCCGGCATATGTGGTAGTGTAGTACATGTTAGTTTAAGTGTATGTAAGGGGTGAGGATAGCATGGGAAAGGAAAGATCGCGCGCGGTCCGTGGCTCGTTTGTTAGGGTACTGCTCCGGCATTCGCCTGGTGTTGATTGAAGAAATTACGGAAAACTAGCGATCAGAGCAGCCTGCCTCTAGAATTCTCCTCCAGACAGCGACTAAATTCGACGTAGCCGACAAGCTAGTGTCGAAAATCTTACCACTGCCGGGATTCGAACCTAGGATTTCCTGGTCAGAGGTTCAGCAATGACATCAACTGATGCACTGAGCCCCGGTTCGACCTTCGAAAATATCCTTTAACTTTGACTGTACGTCCTATTTTTTCTCAGGTATCTCCCCTTGCTTATATTGACTTTTCTACATGTGAAAATTCGAGACACATGTATTTCAATATTTTACGGAGACACCTCACAAAGAAGAGTTGGAAAGGAAAGCAGCCAAAATGATCAGTCAAAAATGCAAATAAAAGAAGGCAATAGGAATCACTTCAAGTAAGCAAAAAAGGAAGATTCTTCGCTTCTTGATCATAGTAAATGTACCTTATAAGCGCAGTCATTACAGGTTTTTAGTTCTAAAAAAATGGTACCAAAGATTTTAGTTTTTAATCGCTTTATTTTATTGTTTTAACCACATATTAAAAATAAAGAAGATAGAGGCCCGGCCAAAAAACTTATTGAAGGTCAAAGGTCACAAAAAATATATATTTTTTTGTTGTTGTAAAAATCTTGTTTTCTAGGGTTCGGATGTTAATTGAGGTGATTACAAGAAAGAAAGTTTATGTAACTATGTACAAAAATGGTTATATTGATTTTTCACGAACGACAAAGCGTTTTAATGTAAACACACGGCGAAGTTCCCGTACAAGGTTTATGCTCCATTCCATCTACTTGTAGCTGTATCCGTTTCCGCACCACCATACAAGGCGCGCTTTTTTACATGGTGTCCCCAATAGGCATAGTCCATACGGAATTATACAACAAAAATGTTATGTATTATAAAAAGAGTTATATATTATAAAAAATATGTTTCTTTCTCGTCTACATGAATTTCATGTACTTGTATTTCATTTTCAGATTCTATACTTCGGTTTTTCTTTCTTGCCGCGTGGGGTGTGTCATCAAAATGGAATATCTCACGGTATTTCGCGTCGTTCTCGGTTGTGCCGCTAGGAGTCGTGTGATCGCCAGCACTGCTCAATACAGTCGCGATCATGCGATTCCTAGCGGCACAACCGAGAACGACGCGAAATACCGTGAAATATTCCATGTTGATGACACCCCCCCAAGCGCCAAGAAAGAAAAACCGAAGTATAGGAAGTCAGCATTTTCGCTACCATCTTTATCGTCTTCGCTCATATTTGTCACTGAAAGATCAATGGAACTAATATCATTGTCAATAGAAAAGCTATCGAAAGAATCAACAGCACAAGCTTCAGGCATTGCATTAAAACATGATTGTCCATGACAGTGGCATTCAATGGAGCAAGATAAACCAATTTTTCTGCATCCACAATTTCCACCACATCCTTTTGTACAATTACAAAAAATTATATTAAGAATACTATCTGGCGCAGGCGGTAACAATGTTTTAATTGGCTCCAAAAAATTGTTACTGAAGATCCAACCCCA
The DNA here is from genome assembly GCA_031308135.1 of Acheta domesticus. NCBI lineage: Eukaryota > Metazoa > Arthropoda > Insecta > Orthoptera > Gryllidae > Acheta > Acheta domesticus. The sequence goes on along the minus strand of JAHLJT010008446.1, from coordinate 128,507,740 downwards.
CTGTTGTGGATCTATGTCTCTTCCCAGCCACGCTTGAATCAGATAATATACACGGTACAAGTGCTGTTGAGCTGCTGCAGTAGTGGGTGGAAGCGCTGGTATTTTTACAGCAGTATTGAATCTTGTCCACTTCGCAAAACTTAAATAGCGGTAATTATCAAGAGATTCCAAGAGACGAATTTCCAAGGAGCTCCATATATCGCCAAAATAATCTTCACTCCATTCTCAAATATAAGTTGTCTAGAATAATTTTCTTCTTGAAAACCTTCTGCAGTTTGATACAAATCAGGACGATTTTCAAATATTTTTTATTGTATTTAGTTTTCCTCTGCTGAATAGAGCACAAGTGATATCACATCCTATTATTGCATTTAGCAATAAAAATGTGTTGTTTACAATGAGGATATTTGTAAAAGCTTGTAGAATTATAATATTGTGTCTTGACATTCCCTTTGTCTGATTTCATGAGAAATTATTGTTGCTGTAAATGACTGTCCTATGAGAAGAACCAAAAGATCAATGTCCTCGGCTACTACAACAGTGGTGTTAACAATTGCAGTTTCAATAATTAACACATCTGTATAATAGGAAAAATCTCTATCTTTAATATTTTGGTTGTAGAAAGACTCCGAACAAATTTTGAACTTTTGCAATTTTCGAAAAAATCAGGGTTTTTAACGAATATGAGACCTGCACCATTCTCTTAAACGTTGTTACACTATCCAACAACCAAATTTATTAACAAACGATGAAGCCATTTTATTGAAAATTTTGAAAATGTCCCAGGGGCTTCATGTAAAGTACCCTCCAAAATAAAATAAAAATTGGTTTCAAATTCAAAAAGGCCGCGACATCATCTGAATCAATTGGGGAAACATCATTTTTGGAGACAATCGGCTAAACGGTTTAGCCGCTGGCGTTGTTCACAGATGGACAGTCCAGACAGACGTTTTGCCGTCATTCGAATTTTCGGTATCAAGGACCCACGAAACATGAATTCTGGCTTCACCATATTTTAGAGGATTTTTTTCTCTAATTTTGCAATCTGGATTTATCCACTTTTTCGTTATCAGGGCCTTGTAATAAGAGTTTTCCTGCCTAAAATTCGCCGTTTTTTCGCGTAGCATTACATAACTTTCTACTTCGTAGCGAGAAAGTAAAAATGCTCCTGAAGAAATAATATTTCATAATCATTAAAAAGAAAATTTTGTTTGTCGTAACACTATCTCACATCTTACTTTTATTTGTCCACTTGGTTTTCTTTGACAGACCGTTTATATTGAAAAATTAAAATATTTTTTTAGAAAGTCTTTACAAAAATATTTTATTGATATTCATTCTCCGAGTGACGTTTCCGGGATTGTTTTCCCAATATTCGGGCTTTATAAACTACAATAGAAAAACATACAAAATATAAGTATACAACTATTTACAATAAGCGTGCGGGCGCACGTCCAGCAATGCAATCATGATAGAAATTTTAAAATTCATTTGTAAAAAGCCAATTTTAAATTTGTAGATATTTTGAACACACTGAAGAAACATCTCGTCTCTTTGAAATTTCCTTTGTTTCTTGACAATTGGTTTAGACCTCGGATTTTTGGGGGGGGGGGGGCTTGATGTGTGCAGTTTAAGGCCTTCCGTTTCATTTTGTTTGAATCCATTAGGAGATTTTTGAGAGGAGATCCAGTAATATTTAATCGGTCCACATTTTCCATATGGAATCTCTTCCGATGCGCATGCACTAAAATTTTGATTGACTCTGTAATTTCAAAACCATCGACAACCGCCCGTTTGTTCCTGACAGCTGTCATTGCCTCTTACATCTGCCCTTTGTTCCATTGTTTACGCTTTTCTCACGGTGCACATTTACGTTACGACATCTGAGAATACAAATACTCATCTCAAAACAATGTTTCAAATATTACACACGACGCGATTAGAAACTTGTTAAAGGGTGATATTCTGACCTCCTAACCTTACAATATATTGAATGTTACTAACGAAATTGGCGAGACAAACTCCTAAAAACGTTAATATTGGAAAGAACGCTACTATCTAACGTTAAAAGCATTATCATGATCGCGATCTATCACTCTACTTGTTAGGCTGATAAATTTGGGAGTAATTCGATAACTTACTCGACTGGAGAAAATAAGAAAATTCACAAAGCAACGACAGTGATGGAATCGACGCGATGAAATCGAGCAACCCCCCAAGAAGGGACCCCCCACGAGGAGAGCACGAGAGGAGAAAGAGCCAAGAGCTAGAGTATAGTGTGTGTGTGTGTGTGTGTGTGTGTGTGTGTGTGTGTGTGTTTGTGTGTGTGTGTGTGTGTGTACCTGTCGTTCTCTTGCACATTCTGCTAAAGAACATTTAAAAAATTGAGTTCTTGGTACCAAAGAAAAGCTCTCAGCGCCTTTTACATGTCAATGAAATTGTTCATTTCAATGCCATACCAGAATATCTGGAAATCGCAAAGAGAAAGTTCAGACAACTTGCAAAACCGTTAATCATTACCTCTACAGAATGAGCTTCACAAAAACAAAAGTAGAGCAGAAGAACTTAATAAAAAAATAGAGGAAATAAATAAAACACACTGAGTTACGATCACCAGGAAAAATAATTCTTCTGCCAGACCAAGCTGCACATTATTTGCGTCAAATTCACTTACAATTTCACCATTTGCTGTGAATCGTGGCATACCCCATAAAACAAAGAATATATATCTCGTTTTACGTTTGGCTCGAAATGTCAAATCGGATTGTTTGTGCAGTGCATCACAACTTACGCGGGACCGAACTACAAGAAATTAAAAAGGCTCAATTATTCTCGTATGGTTACGACGGCCACAACAAAAACAAGGCTGGCTACTACGATTATACAGTACTTCCTGAATGCACCACCTTGTGAGATCACAATAATTATATGGTTCCCCATTGTCGGACTCTGAGTAAAGGTATTCGGATATTTGGAAAGCCAGTTCAGAAAACTTAGTGTGGCTGAACATCCTGGCACATTTTGTGATATGTATTTTATTTCGATTTATTTATTTTGCCCCCCACGCCCCTATCCCATATGCCAAAGTATTATAAAATTGCATATCTTGCAAATTTGTCAGATAGAACGTGATCATGGCGATGGTCCTCGATGCAGAAGCAAAATCTACCAAATTTGATTTCCACTTCCAAAGTCTGCTCTTCGTGAAATTGAATGCATTTCGAAAAACCTTTCTGATGAGATCACACAGACTTTACCATTACAATCAGCGAATTTATCCTGATTTATTACACAAAAAAATTATTTTATCTCTTGGGTAATAGCCCAAGAGATTTTTCTCCTACTTCCGCCGCTCGGTTACGATGCGTTCAGTAGGGTGTGCAAGTGGACTCATTTGTCGTGCGAGTAGTCATTCATAGCAGACCAGGAAGGGCCAGCAGCAATTGATATGCAAGAGAGGATTTCATGGCAGGTGACGATATCTCAGACCATTAGGTATGTTTTGCAGCATGTTGTAAATAATGCGCGCCAAAATTGTAGTAAAAAGCTTTGTCGGGCAAGCTAACATCTGTCACCGAATGTCATCGATCGTAAATTAATGATCCTCATGTTAATGGTTACGAACGAGACTTTTCCGGTATCATATTCACCATGAGGAGCAAAAGAAAAAGCGAAATCCCCAGATTTTTTCGTTCTTATATAAATACCGGTCTCCAGTATCAAAATCTTATACGGAAATCGAGCAAACAGATACAAATATAAATTTGATTTTACATCAACGGTCGTCTTCCGATGCACTTCATCAGTTTAATGATCTAAACTGGTTTTAAGGTCTCCTTTAGGCAATATGATTATAAATAAAAATAACCATTGAGCAGACATGTTTATATAGGCATGTTCAAAAATTACACCCGAAAGACGCAGGTTAGTAGCGAAAAATTCTTACACTGGTCGTTAAACAGCAATACGAAATCCGCAATCTATGTGTGCATTTATCAATAAACTCACGAAATCTCGCTGGCAAAAAATATTGATAGTAAATTGAAAATTATTAAAAATTATTGGCCAATTAAATACCTCCAATGATTATCATCGGTTCACAGTATATCAGATAAAAATATACTGCATTTTACATATCAGTTTTGAATGTAAGTACAGAAAACAAACACTCACCACTTTTGCTTCTTTCTCACTCACTTCGAAATGTTCGTCAATTCGTTCACTTTGGGTCTACGTTTCTCGTGCCAAAGCAACTAAAAAGCGAGTATTAATTGGATATTTAAAACAAAAAAAAAATTCAAGCGAAACAAAAAGCAAAAGCACTTCTAAACAAATGTCCTAGCGCACGTCTCCACGCTTTCGCTTACGCAATCACGCCGTGCAATGCACAGCAAAACGGTTCAAGAGCACTACTGTGAACTAGGCACCGAGAAAAACGCAAGGCGCGTGCCCGCCGCGTCTTTCAGACACACTGATCTCAGAATAGGAAGATGTTTTCATTCCCTTTCCCCCTGCTAACCTCTGCGCTATGTTTATCACGTTCCATTTGCGAAATCGGCGACCTACGTGATGCACATAAATAGTCGGCCTCACACAGTGCACTTCTGAACAAGAATACTTCATGCTGGTCCAACTGCCCGAATTTCGATTTGAGTAAATAATGGGAATGTTGAAAAATCACATTAGCAGGCTCTTTACCGATCTAACATCCTTTATCTGCATTTATTTCAGGGAGATACGAAACGGATCATGTATTAAGAATTTGCATGCCAAGTTTTAGCAACCATGGGCAATGCACAAGGGTGGATCCAAGGAGGGCTGGGGGCACATGTCTTAGACCTAGAAATGTTTCAAAACGAATAATAATGAATTACCGGCTCACAGTACATTAGATAAAAAACATACTGTATTATTAACCCATTAGTGCATGAAGTTTCCTGGCTTATTTTTTGGGAAAAGATTGTATATCCATGTATTATACATCTAAAGAACATACTATGTGAATTATCAAAATTTTATTCTGCACCATTTCCAAGAAAAACGTGATCCGATAAATCGGATCACATGCATACAGTACTCTTAAGTGCGGCTGTGGGGCTGCCCGTTATGCTTTCAGTAAAAAGGACACTGGTGAAATTCCTGTGTACTAAATCATTTATTACTCTAAAAATAATTATATTTTAATATTTTGGTCTATTTTGATGCCTAGACTAATTTTTACGTTATATTTATGTTACTGGGCAAACAAATGAAAATATTTCGATTCTGAAAGTGATGTTGATTCATAAGAGATACAATGAAATTCTTTCCTTTCATATTATAATATGCGTGAAATTCTTTGAAGCATTTGGAATGCAATCCCATATCATAGTTTTGGCACATGAATTTTCCTTTACCATGACAATGGCGAAGTTTCTTTTCTGTAGAAACAGGAATTATCCACTGGTTTTTGCCGTCAAAACGAATGTCAGTATTTGGATCATTTGGCTGTTTTTCTTTTCTTGGTGATGTTTCATGAATGTTCAACAAGCTCAGGCAATATCTCTTCGGAATTTCAAAAAACAATGGGACTTCTCATCATTTGGCAATATTTTTTTATCAGGAGCCAGGTATTTACAACCGAAGTATCCAAAAATAAGCAAATATAAGCCAATACTATTTTCTTTGTTGCATTCTAGTTCTGTAGTTCGCTATCATTTGGTCCATCAAACCATCCCACCCATTCTTTTATTGTACAAACTAAAACTACAAGCTGTCGAAAATTAATTTTACATTTTTTTCTCTTTCGACCACCGCGCATAACTTTCCATTTCGTTTCCTTCATGATTTGTGGCAAAATACAACATCATTGCCTTCCATCTAACAAGCATAATTTCTGCAGACGAGCGAAAATCATTGCTCGCAATTGTTAGCGCCTTTTGTGTTCTTCTTCTTCTAACATGTTCAAAATTTCAGCAACAGATAGACTGACAATACTTTTTCATTTAGAAGCAGTTGGTGGAAACGTAGAGAGAAAAAACGTAGCCATTCTAATATATTGCAGTGAAAAGTGTCCCCTGTGCATGTGATCCGATATTTCGGATCACGAAAATTAATTTGAAATAGTTTAGTTATTCATAATTATTTTCTTAGAATACCAATTCAAATGGAAAACATGAACCTTCATTATTTCATTTCATGTAAAATTTGTTCTTATCAATCAATGTTAGATATTATAATTAAATGAAAACTTACCAGCTACGTAAAACAACAAGACTGTAATGCGCCATCTTGCACACTAATCGCTCTAAATCTAAAACTTCTGAAAGTTACAGCGTATACATTTAATTTATGACTTTCCAACAATGCGAGCGTTGATTTGTGTGTATCTCAAACAGATAACTCTCCATGGCATGGTTGACGCTTTTCTTAGCATCCGATTTATTGGATCACATGCACTAATGGGTTAATATACAGAGTGTCCGGGAGGAAACGTCGGAACTTGGAAAATAAGCTCTTAAGACAATTCTAAGCGTATTTTCTCTAATAAAGTATGTGGATATTGCGAATGGTTGAGGCGCTATTAGCATTCAAACGTTGGTTTGAAAAAAATATTTTTAGG
>JAHLJT010008446.1:128407962-128501039 GCA_031308135.1 Acheta domesticus | reverse complement strand
CGTTTTCCAGACAGAGATTAGGGGCTACGGGAAAATTCCTAGAATCAACCGGACCTGGGGAAATTGGCCGAGGACAAAATACGGGGTAGTAGCAATTATGCAAATCATGGGGCAAAATTCCGTGGGGTTGGGAGCGATTTGGGCACTTTTGAATTTTCGGGGTGGCGGAACGAGGAGACCTCCACGCTAGCGGCGTAGGGGAGAGGATCACTTCTTCTTGTTCGATTGAGCTGGGGGGGGCGAGCGCCGCGGAGTGAGTAACAGCTCCGGCGCCGCGTTCGAGGGAGAATTATTATTTTGGACTTAGTTCGTGGACACTGAGCTCTGCCGTGGGCAGTGACGGTGACTAGTTTTCTCCGAAATTCGTGATCGTGAAAACTCAGAGAACTTTCCGTAAGAACTGCTAATTTGTGTGAACGGAATTCGCGATCATTCACGATCCGGGCCAGCTGACCGTCGCCGCCGCCGCCGTCACCGCCGCAGCCGCTGTCGCCGCCGCCGCTCCTTTGGTAGCTATTGTGGAAGGACGTTTCTCGGCCTGGCAGGGCCATCTCAGCCGCCCGACCCAGACGGAGAGAAGCCGCGACCCCCGCCGCCGACGCCGAGGGCCGCCTACACGCCGCCCCATTCAGGCATAAACTTCGGTCAACGACCGCCAAAGAACTATTGTGCATTGCTGTGCCGCGCTTAGGCACTTGTTTCCTCATATTGTCAGCCAGAAGGCGAATGGCCCTAGAGTTTGTTGGGGCCTGTAAAGGAATTTGATTGTAATTCTCGTTCTTTCTCTTTTTTTTTTTAGATTTAAGTTTTATCTCATTTTTTTCTTTCGTTTCTAACTGAGCTCATCAGGTAGGGCCTTTCTTAACTCTTTGAATCACTGTAACTTCCCCGGCCTATTATTAGGCGGGAATAAACCTTTTTTATTTGCTTTACCAACCACTGAATTGTTTCTGTAGTTAGCAAACGCCTTACGACTCCTTCCATCCGAGTTAGATTCTAAGCAGGTGACAAAGTTGGCCGACTGAGCTAGGCCCGGGCCGCCCTCGTTGACTTCGGCGCACACCCACGCCGCCGGAGCTCGACGCTGTGGTTGACAATCGACGCCACCGTGTGGCTCGATAGAGAACCTAGGGTTGTGACAATATAAAGGCTCGCGGCTCGCTCTTGGTCAGCGTGCTCGCTTGCCACTACGCGGCCCCGGGTTCGATTCCCAGTCGAGGCAAGACTATAGTGTGCGTTTTTTCCTTGCAATGTCCCAGTATATGTTGCTGTGTGACGATGAGAAAATTCATTTCTCAGGTTGAGAAGACCGGAATACGTCGTGGGGATGTGTACGTGCTAACCACACGTACCCTCTTAACCCATGGCCGCGAGGCAGGGACGCCGCCGCGCCGGTAGGCCTGAGCCCGTACACGAGTTGTCGCGCCAGGTACATACATTACAAATATAAGTGGAAGAAAGATAATTTAGTATTGAAAATATCAACTTTCGGGAAATGGGCTTTAAAGATGTCGAATCCGAATACGCCAGCTCGCTGGAGCATTGCCTCATCAGAATAAACATTTCCAAATAACTACTTCCTTTTGAGACATTTTTAAAATGTTAGTTACCTTTACAACATAAAGTTTTGAATTTACTGCCTGCATGTCCAAGCCTTTCAGTATTTATGCCTGCATTGTGTAACAGTAGCTAAAGTATTCGAGCCAGCACCTAAGCCCAATAACAGGAGGTTTTCACATATAAATAATTTAAAAACGACTTGTAAGAGTGATATCGAAGATAATTCAGACGCCAATTTACAGAGAAAATTATGAACATTGCTAAAAAATACAATACCAAAAACTATTTTTTTCTTTACTGAAAATCAATTCCGTGTCTCCTGAAGGGTGAGGCACGTTTGATTAATTTTTCATTTTTGAAATTGTTGAAATCATTGATTTGTTTTTACAAAACAATTTTGTACTATGACATATGTTCTTCTTAATAAATCAGTAATTTTGGTTTACTTTACTAATTGGCAGTGGATGTAGTTGAACAACAAGAATGTTTAATCACAAGTGCTTACTGAGATCCTCTAACTTTTCCCTTATCACCGACCTTCTGTATCCCTAGCACAAGGGATATTAAAATCCTTCTGTCTCCGCAGATCTCGAGCAGCACCGACTATACTTTCGTTTTTTTTTTTCTTGGCGCACGGGGGTGTATCATCAAAATGGTATATCTCACGGTATTTCGCGTCGTTCTCCGTTGTGCCGCCAGGAATCGCATGATCGCCAGCACTGCTCAATACAGTCGCGATCATGCGACTCCTAGCGGCACAACCGAGAACGACGCGAAATACCGTGAGATATTCCATTTTATTTACACACCCCCGTGCGCCAAGAAAGAAAAACCGAAGTATACCTGCACTAAACGTTCAGGAGAGCGACTGCCACCCCTTCTAACCGCAGTCGCTCAAGCTGCGAAACCCAAATGCGCGCTGCGAAAATTAACGAGTTGTTCAACCAGATCCCGTCCCAATAATACATTTTTAGATCGACCCAGTAGGTTTTGATTATTTTTATTTTGTTCAGAGTGACATTCTATCCGAAAAAGAAGTTTTGGCAGTATATCCTTAAACCAAACTAACTACCTTTTCTGTAATATCTAGTAGTAGCTTACTTATTAACATCCCACTGAGTTAAATGCGTTATTCCGAATCCTCCCTTACCCCTTAACTGTCGAGTTACACAAAAGTGATTGGATTCAATTGGGTAAAATATCATAAGAGAATTCACATTTATTAGACACATATCTGATTAATTTTTAATTCATTCCTAACTTGAACGTTAATAAATATACCCACAAAAATGCTGTGAAAAACTTACCCCATCAACCCTCCCCATCCCTTATTTTCACTCCTGTCACACGTGTGAGACACTCTGTCCCTAATAACGTACACATTTTCTTTCAATGGTCTCCTATTTATTATGTACAGCCGAAATATTTCGGATCCCAACACCAGTAAAAATTCTAATTAAAATTTTTCTTAAGAAGGTTTGAAAAATCACTTAAATAGCAACAATTAAAAAAACAAACCTTTCCTTTAGAAATAATTAGCAGATATATTAATTCGTTGAGGATTTACTAAAACACTATTAAGCATTTGTTTAAAACTATTATGTTAACATTAAATGGATTTGCTAAAGCATTTATTGTGCATTTACAATTTCTCAAAACTTTCAGTGATTTTTTTTCAGTGAATTGACTCCTTGAGTCGTAACGAACGATTCTATTTTATTTAAAGTTGAGAAAATAGAATCGGTTAAGCGCGTCCACACGATGCGTCTTTTCTGTGCGTCACGGGAATAAAATGGCATGCGCAAAGTTGAAAGACGATCGTTCAACACAGCGCATGTGCGCTACCTTGTCTACACGGTGCAACACTGCGATGCTTGTTCTATTTTGTACAATGGATCCAGCAGCGACTATTTCGGGAGCTATTTTATAATCAGACAAAAGAGAAGAGAAAAACTTCCTTTTCTCTATAATCTTGAATGAACCGAAGAGAGAGTTCTTTGTTTTCAAGAGACGTTCTTAAAATACATAACCTTAAATTAAAGCTATTGCATTTAATTGTTTCAGCTATATAACTTATTAAATAAATTTCGAAAATTGACATAGCCGTAAAAATAAAATAAGAATTAGGGAGAAGTAAATATTCTCCTGTCACTGCAACACACCGAACTAGAATTGGAAATAATTAATGCCCAATTTTACCAGTTTACAGCTGAAACATATTACCGTAAATATATAATAAAAGAATAATCTGCAACAAATTCGCAATAAAACACAGACGGACAGCACAAAATAACTCAGAATACTACCAAAGAACTCTTACGGCTCGGCATTCCCGATGACTTCGCTATGAAATACACATTCTTTGGAGGAAGCGCATAAGAAAGACGAACGAGATTCCCGTCAGCTCTGGGAAGCTTGCGCTATTGCATGCGTCCATCGTTTTGGACGATAGGACGCATGCCCCAAACGCATGCGCTACGTGCGCTAGACGCATGCGTTGGACGCATGCGCAAATTTTGAACGAAAAGACGCATCGTATAGACGCGCCTTTACGTCATTTTTACTTTTGAAAAATCGCCTGAGTTCTTGAACAAGATTTGATGCTTCAGCCGTACTCGGAAAAGATCGTTCCTGTTCCACAGACACAATTTCATCATCACCGGATGCGTCATCTTATTTGTCTTTGCCGAGTAGCGCTTCAGTAAGCTCATCCCACATTGCAACATATTCATCATCGTTAACGATGTACTCATGAGAGATTGCAGGATCTGACACGTTCTCCCAGCCGTCCACGTATGGCGCATCTTCCTACTCACAATACAAACGTAAACAAAAGTATGACGCATAGGCATACACTTTAACATAAGTGATAGACTGAAGTATTCACAATGGCCAACATAAGCGTATGCAAAATAAAATTTTCTATTGTCTGTGGGTCATTCTAGTTACTATTGGTTGGATGTGAGAATCGATATTATATATTACATCTAGTGGTGCTACAGCGCTGGCACAGACTTTCCCGTTTTAGTTTTTTATTTCCTTTGGTCTCGGCTAGCAATTGGGACTTATCACATACTCTTGCCAACTGCCATCTATCGCCGCCCAAATTACTTTTTTAAAACATTTTTTAATTTTTTTGGTTTCTTAATAGTATAACGGAAATATTATTTTAAGAATATTAAAGAACAGTAAAACCTCGTCCTAAATGGCAATTTTCTTTGAAAAATTTAGAGCCGTGTTTAAGAGAATGGCGTTTCGTCGCTACTGTAAAAGCGAAATTTGAAGGTTTTTTTTCACAGGAGTCTTATGTGTTTTCGAAAAACTTTATTTGAAGTCATTTACAGCACTTTAACTCACAAATATACAATAGTGTTTACCAATTGTAGGAAAAGTGCATATTAACGGTGTGAGAAATTGTAGCGTTCCCTCCTATGCGAATGCTGACTGACGAGCGTAATTCACGTAGGAGAGGTTGTCACGTGGGAAATGATCAGAGTGACCGGAAGGGGAAGGGGGGGTTCCGAAGTGGGAAGAATGCAGTCATAGTAATTGTGAGATATACCACTTTAGTTAGTTAATTCCATGTCGAAGATCACTACATACTATTGAAGGTATAGGAAGATAGTAATTAGAGAAAGAGCGCAATGGAGTATGACAAGGATGTCGAGTGCACTCATGTCTGCGTCAGCTGGCTTACCATGGCTTCCAATTCTCCGGCGGGCATATACACCGGACGGACAGGACAGACGTTTTGTTTCAATGGATTTTTTGGTATCACGGACCCACAAAACAGGGATTCTGGCTACACCACGTGTTATGGGACTTTTTTCTCTTAATTTAGCAACTGGATTTATCCACTTTTTCGTTATCACGGCCCGGCAATGAATTTTTTCTGCCGAAAATTCGCCGTTTTTTCGCGCAGCATTCTATATAACTTTCTATATAATACGTATATTACTCCGTATACACGTACGTATACGGGAAAGTAAAAAGATCGTACGCTATAAAACAACGCAGAAAACCGCCGACAATGAACCACGCAATCTGGAAAACCAGTCTTTTATTTTCGATCTATCGACTTAGATTCTATTTCGATACTCAATTTTGAGTTAACGTATTGTGATTGGTTTATTTCTTACAGAAGCATAAAACACAGAAGTTTGAAGCATGCAAGCTATTACGTTAACGTCTTAAGCTTATGCGAAGGCATTGTGAATGAGTCCGCTTATGGACATGATCCTAACTTCGGTGTTAACGCCATGCTTATATTTATGATTGCATTGTGAATGGGCCTTTACAGGTTCGTCGGCTCTTTCACTATAGGTGTCTTGTTTTACGAAATCAGCTTTCTTGAAACAATTTTTAATTGTTTCTTCTGTTACCACATCCCAAGCTCACCGGTGAGAATATTCTCGATCAATAAACATCTACAGAAATGTTTAAGATTTTTTACTATCTCTTGGTCCATAGGCCTGAACAACTGATGTCATATTAGCTGGGAAACAAACCACCTGAACATTTTTCTCAAGCGTGATGCTATTATGGGCAGTGCAGTTGTCAAGGAAGTATAAAGTATCACTTGTCAACCCAGCTCTTGCACTAGATACATAGTTCTACTGACTTTGTTTCCACGTCCTTAAAACAACGGAGGTTAGCTGACTTTCCATCCATCAACAAAGGCAGTTCCTCCGATCCTTCCACGTTTGCTCCAACCAACAGTGCAATTCTGCCTTTGCGAAGTTTCCCTCCATGGCATTTCTCGTCTTTAAATGCAATGGTTTTAACAGGGGTGCACGTAAAAATAAGAGACCAGTGTCGTCAACATTCAAACTGTTTTGGGGCTCATTGTCCTGGGTCATCTCTTCCGTGTCTTTCTTCTGCCGCTCAGCCTCATGCAGATGAACAGCACCACTTTCACAACAATTTGATTTAAAAGAATTCTTATTTCTCTCTTTAAAACCGTCTAGCTACCCTATTCCTTCTTGGAAATCACTTTTCCTAATTCAGAAGCAATTTCATAAATTACTGTTTTCTGTGCTTTTTAATTTAAAAAAAAATGTCTTTACTTTCGCGTGAGCACAATTATATCTTCTGTTATCAACGTAAAAGTTGCCTTAGATGAAGATGAAAATCTCGATACTTACAAATCGGTTGTAAGCCAAAAGCTGTAGTTTTGCTCGTTCAAAAAATATTTTGAAGAGGTAAAAATGTATGTGATAGTTCGGACATATAAACTGCCACTTTTAATTTGCAACCCACCCGCCGCCACTGCCTACACAATCACCCTACATCGTATCCTACAGTCACAATCACCCTACATACCATCGTTGCCAGACGTCCCGCTTTTTAAGACCGCTTTGAAGCGCGGTACAGCCAAAGTCTAGCTTTTGTAAAATCTTTCCATTTGAATGGCCCAAACCAAAAAAAATACAACGAAAAAGAAAACAAGAAAAAAGCACGCGACAGAAATTTCACCGACAGTAGCAGGTGAATCGGTTGTCGCGTGATACAATATGGTGAGTCGGATCGTCTGGTGAGTAGGGTCGTCGAGATAGCAGTATTGACGCCAGTGGCGTAGGCTCAATGTATGCGAGTGATGTGTTACATCCCCTAGTTTTCCATCATTTAAAAATATTTTCAGTAAAGTATTTCATTTTCTTCTGTTAAGTATCTCCCTCTGTTTCACTAATCCCTCCCGTCATTTACGTGCGCGGTCCAATAGGCGTTAGTTTCCTCGCTGGATGTAACGGGTCGACAAACATCCCTTGAACGACCTCACTTCGTTGGCGAGGTTATTGAACTCAAGGCCATGCACTGTGTGCAAGCTGCGTGGTTTCGACTGCGGAGATGTGACATAGCTTCTCACATCAAAGGCTTCTCATTGGCGTTCGTGTATCCCCTCCCAATAACCTTCCATACTCCCTCCTCTGATGCAGTCATAATTCGGCAGCACGCCTGGGAACCCCAGAAGTCACGTGCCACAATTGTGACCCGGAAGCGGGGAGTGGGGGGCACACTTTCTTTGTGGGGTTGTCTTTCTTCAAAGTCAACAAGTCTGCCAACTATTTCTTAAGCACATTTCAACCTGATTCAAGTACAACTGGGTAACTCGGTGTGAGTTAGCAGGCCCTGACAAAACAAGATCATTCCCATCATATAAGGCAATGGTGTGACAGAGACAATCCGTGAACTCGAAACGGTGCGCGCGATGTTATTTCGTTCGTCATGTGTATCCTGCGTTCTAGCGTAAATGCTGTTTACTACTGAATGTGCGTTAAATAGACTACTTTGCCTAGTTGTGTGATATGTTAAAGAGAATCGTGAATCGAAATTGTAATGCGGAAGAATAAAACTTGCACGTGTGTGTGCGTGTGCGACATGGCGAGCTCATCCAGTTCATTTGTGGTAGTGGGTGAGTTATTTGTGGCAGGGAACTATTGTTCCCTTTCACTATTGTGAAACGTGTCATAGACAGGATTCATGAAATTCCGTGCAGTTCTTTCTCCTATTCCGAAAAACTTAAGGTACATAGTAATGGACAACCAAGACAACACGAATAGATCTCGAGTTCAAAAATTAGGTATGTACTTTTTTGTGGTTATTTTTTTAGTTTAATTGTTTTGTTTATGTAAGTTAGTGCATGCAATAAGAAAATGATGATTTTCAAGGAAGATTCAGAATGTGTCTAATTTGCAACATACACTTCTAAAATACTTCAGAGTCAGTGGCGTAGCCTGAGTTTTCGCTTAGGGTATGTAACTCGAGAAATGAGAAAATATTTCAAAACTTTAATTATAATTTAAATATTTCTCATTCACCAATGACCATTTCTGTCACTTTAATCAATTAGAGCACACAAATAATTTGTATATTTAAAATAAAAACTGATCCAGTAAAAGTAATAATGGCTCACGTACTTCATGTAGTTTACTGGTTGAAAGTTAGAAAAAGTTCACGACCTAGCAAAATATAAATGTGTGTCCTCATACTTTAATAAAAAGGAGCACTATCAAACCCAATGATTTTTCAAAATTGTCCCAATTCATATCATTTCGAATTCAGTAGAATTGGCATAATTTATAAAATGGAAAACAATGATCTATAATAAAAATATAATAGGAAAGAGAAAATCAATCAATTTACAGACGCGTAATAAAAAAGCAGTTCACAGTTGCCTTCTTGCTGCTTACATCAAGAGTTTCATCCAGTATGGCGGAGGACAAACGAGACTTTAGAAATTTTATTTTTAATTTCATGGGACATTATCGTGCTTACACTTGAAATTCAATGAATCTGAATTTCTGGTGAAATTGCACGAAACACTGGAATTCTCATATCATCCTTGTCAGTTTTTTCATATTTCATTATTTCACTTATATATTACATGAAATTTTCTCTATTTGATGATCCCCTATTTTCATTATGGCTAGAAAATCCAAGCCCTTCGGTCGATTTCACCAACGCTGATCAGCAGCTTTGACGGACGTCAAACCATTGACGGCGCGTCAAACGCCTTATTTACGTTTCACCAAGGTCTTTTCGCCTGACGATCGTCAAAGTATTCGTCAAATTTTGATGGACCGGCACCCCGCCATCAACGTCTTTGACGATTCGTTAAACAGCTGTTGTGAGGTTAGGGTGAATCAAACGCGTGCATTGTATTTCATTAAACTAGTTATTTTACTTTTTTTGCTGTGCAAGTGGGGCATGTGTGATATCATGGGAGATAATTTAGATGCTTAACTTTTGCATAATTACAAACCATGGATCTAGAACAAGCAATTATTCAAAAATATATACTTTTTAATAATTGGAAGATCTTCAATTCATATCGAGAGAATGTCGAGAAACGGTGTTACTGAAGAATTTAGAAGAAATAAAACTGCGTTTTGAATATCCTTCAAACAAATACTTTCGTGCCAACCTACCGAATATAATAGTTCGTCTTCAGTAGTCAACAGGTTCAATAGCCAATGCGGAACCGCGTTGTAACCCGACATGATAGCCAACCTCTGTACGAGGAGAAAAAAATCGACACACGATCCTTGACGAATCGTCAAAGTTAACGGGGCGTCAATTCTAACAGAAAAGCGTTGGTGAAACGTAACGATGCGTCAAGATTTTGACGTTCGTCAAAAATGACGATCGTCAAGAGAGATTTGACGAGTGTTGGTGAAATCCACTGAAAGTCTTCCAAAAAAGCATACAAGTCGAATGAAGTGTGACAGAATTTCCCTCTTTTCCCTTATACCACCGTTGTATTCCTCTACATAGCCTGTGTCGGCTATTTAAATACAATTCTATCCTCTTATATATTTTACAAATATTTTTAACTGTTTCTCATGTGCTATAATTTGTCCACAGCACAAAAATACGACTCCATAATTATGTAGGCACTTTGGATCGCGTGGTGCTCGCCATTCCAGGGCACAGATGTGTATTGCACAGTCACATACCCGTGTGCATTCAACCAGCACAATCCCTAACCTAAATTGGCTACAAATATATAGTTGCTAAATGCATTAAATAAGGTAATAAAACTTAAATAAAGGGACAATGTTCATTAATTAACATTGTTCTCTTACAAACACCGAAGAGAACAATGAAGTTTCGTAAAGTTTCGCTTTTTCGTAGGCACCACGGTAGGCACCCTGGATGTAACTGGTCACGGTACATCTGATTCACAGCGCAGGCTAGGCGGCATTTCAGAATGATTCGTTCTTCCTTGTAAAGAATCGAGTTCTCAATGGCGCAATGTTTGAAATAATAACCTCGCAGTTGATGCGACTATAAATAAATAAATATATATAAAAAAGGTTGAAATATAATGAAATATTTTGTAGTAGAAAAAGAAAATAACAAATTGACAATTTACAATCATTTTAAAATAAAATAGCTGATATTGTCAGGGTATGTAACACATCACCCACATCCATGGACGCTACGCCCTGTTCAGAGTAAAGTAGAATGACGCAGACTTTAAATATTTGGAATTATGCGTTCAATCTGTAATATCATGATCGCATCCCCACATCTACTAGCCAGGAGACACCACTGATTGACACCATCGCAGATCGCAACGCGCTGTTCATTTTTAACGAAATGTTGTGTGTTCCCTTAGCATATTGGAATATTTTAAACACCCTACTTGAAAATAAACTGTACTTTACTTTTGTACTGTTATTTCTTCGCGCTTTATTTGAAGGTGAGTAAAGAAGATTATAGTTCTTCGGACAGTTTGGATTTGTCGTCAAATGATACACCCATTATGAAAATTAAACTAGGAAAACGTCAGTTAACAAAACACAATATTAAATGGGAACGTAATTATAACTGGCTGTGCGATGGTAATGTCAAACGAATATACAAAATGTCGACTGTGTAAGAAAGCGTGGAAAATTTCTCATGATGGACTAAATGATATCGAAAAGCACTCGAAAACAAGTTCTTGCATGAAGATCGCGAGTTCTTACGCGGTAAAAAATTGATGACAATTTCGCAGGTACGTCTTCTTCTGATTACGAAAATACCTATTGAAATTTGATAATCTACTGATTACGTTGTTTGTGATTGAAATACGTAATAATAATAATAATAATAATAATAATAATAATACTTTATTGCACAAAAAAGTACAACGGCGAGTCTCAGTAATTAAATTACTGCTTTTCAGACTAACCACAAGAAAAATACAGATCATAAACATAAAATCAAAAGAGAATAAGAATAAGTTGAAAAAAGCATAAATGTAAGTACATGAGGATTAGAAATTGAAAAAGTTACATAAGTAAAATATAATTGTAAGTGTATAGCAGATAATATGAGACAATATAACATAACAGGAAACACTGAAGTAAAGCTATACATCAAGAAGGTTACAGAAAATTTAACATAATACATCAAGAAACACTGAAGAAAGATTAAAAATTAAGTTTAATAAATTTACAAAGTTTTTCACAGAATGATTTGTAGGGAAGGGTTTTAAGCTCATGAGGGATTAAATTGTAGAAGTGTGGACCAAGATAGCTAAAGGATGCCTCGAATTTGGTAGTACGATGAACGGGAATAACAAGTAGGAAATTGGCAAATCGGGTAGTACGTGAAGCAGACTCATTTGATTGTGAAAAAAGTTTAAGCCGATCCCGAAGATAACTGGGAGAATTAGAGGAGAGCACAGAGTGTACCAGTAAACATAGGTGAAATATCCATCTTTGTCTCATGGTCAACCAGTCTGATTTATCCATGAATGGTGATATATGCTCGTATTTCCGAACAGTGAAACAGAACCTCAAACACGCATTCTGAATAGATTGAATTCTAGCAAAATTTCTTTGAGATAGTGCAGGGCTATAAACAATATCACTGTAATTAAATAACGACAGTATGAGAGTATTGCACAACATTAGCTTGGTTGACTGTGTTAATTGGTTGCGATATTGATATAGGGATCTTAATCTCAAATATGCTGCTCTACATTTGATTAACACATGATGATCAAAATTCCATCCACTGTCCATCCATAAACCAAGATTTTTAGCAAGATCAACATGACCAATTGAATGACCATCAATTAACAGCTGAAAATTATCCGTATTTGCATTCTTAGGCGATTTGTAGGGTCTAAAAAGAGATACACAGATTTATTAGGATTTAAAATTAATCCATTCTCCATAGACCATTTATGAATATTACCAAGATCCACATTTAAGCAATCAACAGCCAATGAAAGATTAGATGGGTGAAAGGAATAAATTAATTGAGTATCGTCTGCATACATCTGAATCACGGAGTTGAAGGATAGATGCATTAAATCTGCAACATAGATGTTAAACAGAAGGGGACCTAGAATGGAGCCTTGAGGTACCCCCCGAAATAAGAAGCGTAGAGATGACGTTTTTGTAGCATCCAGGGTGCGTACGACCGTTGACTGAGAGCGAGCTGATAGGTAAGAACTGAACCATTCAATTGCAGGTTCTGAGAAATTAAGGAAGGCGCAGTTTAGATAATAGACGGTCATGACTTAACGTATCAAATGCCCTGGAGAAGTCCAATAGACAAACAACAGATACCAAATCTCGATCGAACGCTGTCAAGCATATATCAGACAGTAGAGTTAGTGAGGATGTAGTGCTGTAACCGCGTCTGAATCCAGACTGATTGTGAGGTAAAAGAGAATGTGTTTTCAGAAATCTCTGAATTTGTATCTCAACACACTTCTCAAGAATCTTTGACAGAAAAGGAACTAATGTTATTGGCCGAAAAATCAGAGTAACTAGATGGGTTATTAACTTTAGGTATTGGAATCACGAGACCGTGTTTCCACGCAGACGGAAACTCAGACTTTTCTAATGAATAGTTGACTATATGGGTAAGATGAACGAAGCAAGCAAGCTACGTAATCATGAATGTTTCGATACTTACTACTAAAATATTACTTCATATTATTTTTTATAAGTTTTTATTAGTGTGCACACGCACGCTCAATTCTTCCGTTACTACGCCTTTAGCCGGCAAGAATGGGCAGAGAATGCAGAGAAACGTAGCAGCCAAGCGATGGGGCATCTTTGATCCCTAAGGAACGGCCGACGTACATACAATCCAGACTGATGAACATGTACCAGATGTAGTAGCTGCCACCAGCCCTATCAGTTTTCAACGGTGGGTTTGGGGCCGATACGGTACGGCTTTGATACAAGATATGAACGTTACCTCGAGATATGTCTTCGCCTGCCGGAAGTGTTAATGTTTTGAAATTTCATCCATCGTGTAGGTGTTGCCAAGTGGGGCAACAGCGCGATAAACTGGCAGAGAAGCTGTCCAGTACTGCCAATACCTACGGCATTCTCAGTGTGCCTCGAATGAGAGGTGTTTCTATATCCACATCTTGTTGTACTATGTACGCAAGTTTTCTGATCCTCCAGCTCCCTGTACTTGGGTTTTTATTTCTTGGCGGCGTTAGGGCTTGTCTTCACGACGATGGAATATCTCACGGCATTTCGCGTCTTTCTCGGTCGTTGCCGCTAGACGTCGCATGATCGAGACCGTATCGAGCAGGTGCTGGCGATCATGCGACATCTAGCGGCAATACCAAGAAAGACGCGAAATGCCCGTTAGATATTCCATTGTGAAGGCAGGCCCTCACGCGCCGTCACGGTGCAGTTTCAAAATGTTTCTCAATATGTTTCGCTCTCCATCTTTGGTCCTGGTCTGGCCCGGAATTTCAAACTATGTGCCCACGTGTGGTCACGTGATTCGTGACGCAAACTGGTGCTGCGCAGAAACGAACAAAAATCGGTGCGCCGGAGTAGCCCACCCATCTCTTTCACCATGGACGGATACATGGACCTAGGTTTCTCATTATTATGAATTCAATAACAACAACAGCAATAATTATAATACATAAAATCATGGGGCGACAAACCACTACATGGACAGTATCTAAAAAGAATGGAGAAGGTGCAGATCAATGTAAATCAAGTATTTATGTGGCTTAAAAGGGGGAAGAATAAAGCCAGAGTAAGTTGTAATAGCTGCCCATGATCAGGCCGTTGAGAACACGACATTATGATACAGCTGTTCTCAAAATTTCCCAACATGATAAATGTCGCATTTGTCCGGAACAATTAGAAATCGTTTATCATATCGTCTCAGCTTGTCCAATTCTAGCAAAGACCGAATGCTTGAAAAAACACAACAGATTCTGTTGTATTGTAATTGTTGGCAGTTCTGTACCGTCCTGGAAGTTCCAAACACATGCTCCAAGCGGTACGAACACTCACCAAAAGCGGTGACGGATGTACAATACTGTACGACAAACGAATTCAAAGTAATCGCAGGATAGCGGAGAACAAGCCGGATATTATTATCCGCGATTTGGAGAGAAAATCGCGTCAACTTGTAGATGTTGCTGCGCCCTGCGATCAAAACGTCATAACCAAGGAGGCAGAGAAACGTCTTAAATACAAGAATTTTGAAAGTGAGATCAGCCGAACGTGGGGTGTCAAAGCACAGGTTGTCCCGATAGTTATCGGAGCTCTAGGATTTGTTCTGCAAAATTTGTATAAGAACTTGGCAAAAACTTCCAGCCATTCAAAATACTGGGAAGTGCAAGAGATTGCTTCATTGAGAACAGCCCACATTTTGCGAAAAGCATTATAGAGGCACCGATAGTCACTAGATCACTCCTTAGTTAGCTGGTTGCAATCCGGAGTACACTTTATAATCAACTGGCTCATAACATCTTAATTGAATGAATTAGAGGTTACCATAATTAGAGGTTAGAATTAGAGATTACCATATGAACTTTGAAACAATTCTTTCACTTCATATTAATAGATTTAATGAATTTTCGACTTGCCTCCCCTCCCATCTTAGACCCTACGCTACGCGCAATGGGCGTCCGCGTCGCGCATGCTTTGAAGGAAATTCAACTGCCAGCGAACTAGGTCCTGTATACTGTACTACCGCACTGTCTTTGACTGAGACAGATAAATTTTAATGATATCCCTTAAAGTAACAATCTCATCCGGAGATGTGCATGATTTTCACGCGTAAATATTATATATTTATCAAGATTAGCTTTAATTAATGTACATGAGTTGCGTATTTTTCATTATTTTTTAAGGAATTCTTAAGAAGGGATTTCTTAAGAAGAGAAAGTTACGTAATGTTGCGGGGAAAATCGGCGAATTTCGGGCAGAAAAACTCTTATTACAGGGCCCTGGAAAAGAAAAAGTGGTTAAATCCAGTTGCTAAATTAGAAAAAAATCCTCTAACACGTGGTATAGCCAGAATCCATGTTTTGTGGGTCCTTGATACCGAAAAATCGATTGACGGCAAAACGTCTGTCCGTCTGTGAAGTCCGTCTATAGCAGCTAAACCGTTCAGCCAATTTTCTCCAAAATTCATATTGCCTTATCGATCTGGCTGATGTCACCTCCCTTTGAATTTGAAACCGATATTTTAATTTTGGGGAACTTTACAAGAAGCCTCTGGCATATTAAAAAAAAGTGGTTCCATGATTTTTGATTAAATTTTGTTGTTAGTGTGAAGGACGTTTAAAAGAATGGTGCAGGTCTCACTTTCGTTGAACACTCTGATTTTTCAAAAAATGCAAAAGTTAAAAACTTTTTCAGAGTCTTCTAACAACTACAATTATGAAGATATTAATGAAATCAGTTTCTTAAAGATAGATTTTGAAAAAAAGGTCACAAAAAAATTTCGAAAATTTGAGTAATTTTCGCGTAATTGTACGTGAAATAAGGCAATTTTTAATTTTATTTAAATATTTTTTCTCAAAAACGGCTACATCGTTTTGATTCAATTTTGTTGTGGGAGAGTGTGAAGGACGTTTAAGAGGATGGTGCAGGTCTCATGTTCGTTGAAAACCCTAATTTTCGAAAATTGAGAAAAATCAATTTTTTTCGACGTCTTCCTACAACAATTATGAAGATAAATTTTTTTTTTCATAATGAAATGTGTTTAAGAGAACATCTAAAAATAATGTCATGTTCAATTTTTCGAAAATATGAGCATTTTGTGCGAAATTTTGTGTCAAATATAGGCAATATTTATTTTCTTTATACCATTTTTTCTTAAAAGCGGCACTACATTTTTTATTAAAGTTGGATCTTAGATAGCGTAAAGGACGCTTTTCTTTATTTTTTTTTACATTAGTTGCGTCTGCATTTGACGCAACACGTCCTCTTAAGAGAATAGTGCAGATATCATGTTCGTTGAAATGCCTGATTTTTCGAAAACTACAAATTTTTCGTAGTCTTCTACAACAATTGTGAAGACACAATTTTTCTTAATGAAATATTTTCATCAAAAACACATCTTCAAATAAGATCGTGTTGAATTTTCAGAAAAATGAGTATTTTTTGTGCAATTTGGCGACAGTCGCCCGCTTCGGATTTTGCTGCTCTTCTTGAACGTAAAAGAGGTAATTCCAGACAGTTGGATGCTACGCATGTGAGAATTTGTATATTATTTCATGTCTTTGTTTGTGTCTTACATTCGAGCTTTTATTATAGTACATTTACAAATAAATCTTTTAGAACTTATTTAAAACCTATTTTAAATTGCGTTTCATGAGTTAAATGTGAAAACGAATAGATGCCTTCGCTTTGCGTAATAAGATGTGGGAATGAAGAGTAATGCGTGTAAAAACCGAATTATTATCTTTCTATCCATTTTCATTTTCCTGCTAGCGGTATCAAGAATGCTAATTTGCAAAATGTATTTCCCATATGAATTAGCGGTCGTTGTTGCTTGTTGCAACTCATTGTTGTAATACTGCACTGATAACAGAAGGCGATAATGACGGCCGTCTTTCGTTCGCATTAATACAAACTAATAATTTTATTTACGGCTAAAATACGCATCGCACATCGCTGATAAATGTATGTAGAAGGTGATTACACTGAATTCAATGGCATAGAGCTGTTTTCTTTTAAACTTCTGAATTAAACAATATAGGAATTTTTCACACTTTGTTTGTTTAAGAATTGTTCAAATGGTGATGGAAGTGTAAGACAGAAATTGTAATATTATGTAGACATTAACAATATCGCGAGAAAGTACGTGCTGTTGTAGCACCACTAGTTTTGCATGTCCGTCAGAATAAGTACCTACTACTGCGAAACTTCCTCATTTAAAAGAAATTGGCCGATATAACGAAGAGGAAGTGAACGATATGTGGCAAGAGAGTATATAAGAACACGCGAGCTGCTTTGAGACAGAACTCGGAGACATTAAATGAAAATACACAAATACATATAATATTATTATTCAGTAGCACATCGAATATTATATTATAGACACGTATACTCAAACAATAGCTCACACGTACCTCCTTCGCCTCCTGTTCCTCCTCCTCCTCCTACGCTTCCCCATAGTACCTATCTATCGAGAAGTCACAATGTTCACATTCACAATTTCACCACGTTCAATTCTCACCGCGTCTCCAAGAACACTTCGGCGAAATATCGAGTTCGCCGCGCTGTTGCATCATTCGGTTAAACCGGGGATCCCATGGACAAAGACAGCATTGATCATTACTACCAACATGCAACATGCGCCGATAGAAAAACCAAGCGTCAATAATTTTCACAATCAGCTCTTGTTCAAACGAATAATAAACGGGAAAATTGAAAAATAATGGTTCATGCATATCTATATGTTACTTAATAAAGGAAAAACATATCTTCCTCGTGTAAGATACATAGGCACCAAAAGTATCCATTTTTTTGTGTGTAGGCTTATGTTGATACGCCTCTTTGGACTTATCGAACCATGTGATGACACGAAATTCCATAGTTATCACATTCGAGTAAAATTTTAAAAGGCATTTGACCTTTCCTTTTTGAACCCTTTCGGGTGGTATGATTGCCAAACTGTTTGAAGAAAAGAGGAGAAAAAGTACCATGGAAAAACGGAGACACAAGAGAACAAGTACTATCCTGAATATCAAATAAAGTTACCACCTCTCTCTATATACCACCTCTTTGGAACTAGTGGTACAAAACTCTGATAAACTTTCCACCTCCCAACATAGACACACCCACACCAACATGCAATTCGAAAATTATTTAACAACTCATTCAATTTTACAAAGTATCAACAAATGGAAAAGACCAATGGCATTTAATCATGTTCATTATGGTTTTAATCACTAAATGTTAAAAGGAGAAATCTTTTGTTATATGGTAAGTAGTAGGCCTAATAGTGGCCCTTACATAGATATATTTTTGAAATTTTTATTTTCGGTTACCCGAAGTCAAAAGATAACAAAAAAACGGTAAATTCACATACATTTTGTCCACTGATTCGCAAACCTCCTCTGTGCCACAAATAGTATAATAGTTACTTAAATATGGAAAACACTGACAAAAGAAAACAACAATGAAATAAACAGTAAAAATAACTAAATTTATCTTTTGTTTGAAAAAAACAACAAAAAACAAACCAACAACAACAACAACCTACCTCACATCATCTTAGATTTTGACCTTCTTGGACTTACATCACTAAAACTATTTTTAAATACATATACTAAATACACAAAACATATAATAGATTCAAATAAACAACACTGTAGCCAAAACACAGAAAGATACAAACTGGTGCATGATTAACAGATATGACAGGAGAATTTTCTGAAAGTGCCAATGCGGTAAACGGTCGGTTATCTGCCGAAGTTGCAAACATTTTTCTGTCATCTGTTAAACATGCATCGGCTTGTATTTTGCTATACTTTGGTTATGATGTTGCTTTAAGTGAATCTGTCATTCTTTCTCTGTATAGTGTGTAAATTTTTTTAGCGATGTAGGTCATCTGAGATAATAATAGTTGTTTGTTTATTTTTTACATATTTTTTGTTTTCATCCAAAAGGTTGTTTCCCCCCCCCCCCCCCAGTACTCATTTCATTGTGTTCTTTCTTGTGTTTGTTTACTAAATAAACTGTTACAATTTTGGAAGCAGTGAGGTCTGCAAATCAAAACTACAAAAAATGCACATACAATACATGTACATTATTTCACAACACATTGCCAGATAACATTAAACAATTAAAATTGATACACAAGTTTAAATGCTAAATTACATCTATTCTGCTGCAACTGTGACTATACAATTTTCAACTATTCTGAGCATCAGAAAGAAAAAAATATTGATTTTAACAATAATATTTAATGCTCTAGTTATCATTCGTACTGTAAAATTCTACAAGAGTCTCTAATAAGTATTGATGAAATCAAAATTCAACTTATAAATAACGTGAGATGTTCCATTTTATTGACACCTTCCCATGCGCCAAGAATGAAAAACCAAAGTATAATATGCAGTAAGTAAGATCTATGGTAGGGATTTCAGATCTCAAGAAAACGTGCACAGATTGCACTTCTCCACAAAGTATATGTCATACACAGTTTAACGTCTTTTGACATTAAATAAATGAATAAATTTATCAATAGACAAAACCTTTTTTTTGTTGGTTTCCTCGCTGGACTTGAGAATAAAATCTTTAAATATTTTGCTAACTGGTGTAATTATAATCCCTCTTTTACGCTTTTCGTAGAGATCATAGGGAAAATTGTGTAAATTGTGGGAACTGTAAATATAGGAAATGATTTTTTCCCTTCAAAACTACGATTACTTATTTAGACTCATAAAAACAATAAGCATTATAATATGGTTTAATATGCAGAATTAGATACATAATAAACAATACTGAAGTCAAATGGAAATCTGACCGAAATGTGCGACTTCGGAAATTGCAGATGTAGTTACACTAAAACGTAGTGAATTTTAAATGCCTCAATGACACTTGCGGGAGTCCTCGCCACCCACTTTTTGGAAGCTATTGATGAAGCAACAATGTTGGATGAAGAGAGGACAATGGTATTTCTGTTAGAGAAAAATTGAAAGTTTACGTGTTTCCCAACTCAAGAAAAATTTTGTATTCGGCAGTTCGTAAAGATTTCTGACTTGTATATTTTATATAATTTTATATTTTTTTTAAATTTCAGAAATAACAGAAAGTGGAGTCACAAAACAAATTTATAGTCAAAAGGTTTGGAGAATCCCATACTTTGTTATTTAAGGATGGGAAAAAATTACATTTACTTTAGAACGAGGAAGTGTTATATTGTGAAGGAGGATGATATAAAACAAAGAAATGATTGTGAGGCTACCCATGGGGAAAATTCCACTATGAAACTACCTCTCTTTTATTCTTCTTGCGAAGCACGTTGGGTAATTTTTTCTACCTTTTTAAATATCGCTGTAATGTCATGAAAATGTGTGTAGGCCTAGCTGCTCAATAATGATTTTCACTGTTTTTAAATATTTTAGTCTTCATGTAACATTTCATATAACTCTTTATAATATTGCACCATTTCAATAGTCTTTCTATTATGGCCATATTTATAAAGCGGGAAGGTGGCGAGAGAAAGTGCAGTGACACCGCGTGCAGTGACAACGCAAAGTGCTTTCCCAACGGTGTTGTGGCAAGCAGTTGTAAATTGCAGGAAAATTGAAATTATACTAACGTAAATGAATCTTTGTAACATTGTGAATATACGAAAACTAATGGGGCCAAAAAGAAATGTAAATGCCGGGAAAACGTAAATTGCGGGAATGTAAAGGCGGGATTTTACTGTACTCTTCTATACTGAAAATTGATTTTCATGCCAAAATTAATTAATAAAAGAAATCATACTTACTGTTGATAGCTGCTTGAAGTATTATTCAGTTTTTCTTGAAGGCTTTGGGCTGCAGATTCAGATGTTGTTTTCAAGTACTCTATTACTGGCACAGAAAGTGATAAAATATTGTTTGTGAAGGGAACCGCAGTCTTCTATTTCTGACAAGAGACCCTGCAAGAAAAATTTAGTCAGTGACTCAACATGAAAAACAATAGGCCAAATACTTGAAAAAATTAATTGCCTTTACCTGCAATGATTGCTTTACTTCTGTTATTTGAGCTTTTGACCGAACAACTGTATCCACATGGCGAGTTTTCTCTTCATAACTGAATAACAAGGTTTCAAAATTCTGAAGATTCTTCTCAAATTCCTGGTGAAAAAAATGGTCAGAATATAGGTTATAGAAAATAATTTTGCATTGAGACGTTTAAAGAAGAAAAAAGGAAGAGGGGAAAACAGGAGAATGGAAAATAAAAGTTACAATTGAAATACTCTGAATAATTTTACTTCCTTTTTAACCAAGGAGTGTTTTTGGTGAAATGCCTCTATTCACATGATAAAAGTCATTAAAAAATAGGGGTCAATAGAAATATAAGCACAGTCTTATGAAGTATGGAAAATAATAATATTGGATTTATGTTCCCTACAAATGTCTGAGGTAGATTTAAAAATACATACCTCCCAGTCAACAGACAATGTTTGCAAATTGTCTCGACGAGTTTCCAAACCTGTGATGCACTCTGACCATCTGGTATTCATATTTTTCACTTGAAGATCTATTTTTTCTGCATTGTTTTTATCAGCTTGTTGCTTAATTTCTTTTGCATGATCATTTAGCAAGTCTATTTCATTTTGTTGATTCTGTAAAATAGGTAATACCATTAATACACAATTAAGAATGCATTTCTAAAAATCATTGCCCAGCTATTTACATTTGCCTAAAAAATTTAACATTCAAATCACTAAGTTATTAGCACTGTAACTACTTTGTGATCTTGGCCCAAGTGACTAAGACGTTTAGAACCAGATTTGGATTCACATTCATCTGAAAAATCTTAGTTAAGGCTACATATGAATAGGGGATAAATTCTTCCAGTAAAATTAATGTTCTCTTAGGCTTGTCTGTCACTGAGACCCCATTAGTATCCCATCATTTTACTGAAGAGTAAATAACATATTAACACTTTTTTTGCGGTCTACAAAACATCATGGTAACTAACAAACTTCAAGAAATTTTAAAAAGAAAACAAAAAGTAATGATGTTCACAACTCAGGTTCATAAAAATGAAATTTTCTGTATGAATTACTTTTACAGAATTATGAAGGTTTTTGCAAACAAATAAATGTACATTAGTTGCAAGAGAAAATAACATTTTAAATGTTTAAGAGGCAAATATCACAACTTCAAATAAATTTGCAGTATTAAAGTTGGTTGTCTTGAGCTGTGATGAATTATATTTCATTAAGTTAAAAATATTTAACAGTATGAAATAATTAAGTATTCTTCTTAATTGTTACTAACTATTAATGGTGTGAATTATCATCAATTGATGATGTGTATTTCTGGAGTTAATTCTCTTGTTTTATCAGTGTGAAGATATTATTGCATACAATTAGCAACTTCACTAGTACTTAATACTGATTAATTCCCTCATTACATCCACAGGCGTTTTAAAGTAAGAGGCCAATCATATCAATAACTGTTAACACAAGCAAATGTTGAGGGAAGAAACTTTTTATATGAAGAGTTGAGATATATTTCTTATTAACAAGAAACAATTGAGTAAATTAAAAATTTCGTTGAACAACATCAAATAAACCAAATTAATTTAGTCAATACTGGTTAATTATTCATCAAAGTTGAGCCTCAGTAAAGAATGGCAACATTTTCTTTTGCCTATGGAAGTCAAAATAAAAATGGTTCAGGTCACAATGCACTTTTGTGATAACAGTGTTGGCAGCATTTAAATATGTGTATTTGAAATATGAATTTTAAAAACATTTTATATTTGAAAAACTGGATTTTTGAGTTTTTTGGAGATGTATTTGTAAGATGTAATTTGGAGATGTAAGAAAACTGGATTTAGAAATGTATTTAAATATATAAAATAGGTGTATTTAAAAAAACAAATACTTTAAATACAGATGAAAAAGATAATGAGAATACTTTGTTTTTGTTTGATTCTGCTAATGAATGGACCACACTGCAACAAAAATAAAAGCTCCTTTCTGCTATTGCACTTGAATTCTCTTCATTTTTAAATGATAATCTAAATCATTAAAAATGCTGGACAATTATCAGACAATAAAAAAAGTGTTCAGTCCTTATAACACTAGTTTATGTTCATCAGCACCAATTCAAAAAACCGTTTTCCTTTGCGGGTTTTATGCATTCACCAACTAGGAGTTTATTGTCTGATAATTTGTTTGAAAAACTAGATGTTTCAAATAGAAATTCCATTTATTTGAGTTAGACATATTTTTGATACCATTTTATATTTGATATGAAAGAGTTTTATATTTGAATAGTTTTAATTATTGTTCAGAAATTTATCACTGTCAATTAGTAATTTATTGTAATTGACAGTTACAAATTATTGTAATTGTCATTATCACTAACCCTATTTAAATACTTATTCACAAAGTATTTTGGCAAAGTATTTAAATACTAAATTTAAAGTATTTAAACAATAAAAAATTAAAAGTATTATGCCCTATGTGAAAATATAAAACAGCTAATATGAGATAGAGAACAAATGTTAAGAGGTTGACCTTGGAAGTGAGAGAAAATTTTTTATTAACAGCTCTGAAATAGATAGATAATTCATCTTCAATTCACTTTTTCACAATATTATTATTTTAAAGTAGAAGCTGTATGCATATTATTTAAATCAACTCAAATTATTTGTCGTAGGTATAACTATAATTCCTTGTCTAGTTCAACATATTTGGAATGAAGACATTATGCTACCTTTCACAGTTTCATTAACATCCATAAATCTGATATTTCATTTATTTCACTCTTAAAAGTTTTTCTTGTTCATTTTTATTCTATAAGGTGCAGGCATGGTCTTCATTTGCAAATTATTTCCTTCCTGTGCACCAACTATTTGTTTAATAAATTCAGAGAGAACATGTCTTTTATCTCTCAGGCTCTCAAATTTAATTAAAGATATTAAACATAGAAGTGTATGTTTTTATCACTGAACAATTTACCTTTCATTATCAGTGATCTAAAGATGACATTAGTACAAAGAACTCATTTTAGATTACAGAGACATTTATTAATTGAAAGTTAAATAGTTAGTTCAGTTATCGTACTTATTTTAAGGACAGATTTTAATTTTCAACAGATTGCCTATTAGCCATTAGGC
The DNA here is from genome assembly GCA_031308135.1 of Acheta domesticus. NCBI lineage: Eukaryota > Metazoa > Arthropoda > Insecta > Orthoptera > Gryllidae > Acheta > Acheta domesticus. The sequence continues at coordinate 128,476,896 of JAHLJT010008446.1, read as the reverse complement.
CCTATCAGTGACCCATGTATTCCGACACCTAGAATCTTCTATGCCAGAAGTTCTTGAGCCATCTGTCCTTCCCCCTTCTAATATTTCATTCAGCTAATGTCTGAACACAGCCCTCTCCCAGGAGATGACCAGGGGGCCTGTGTTCATTAGTCACTCGGTAAGCAGAACTGCCAAGGAACCCACAGGCTCATCACAGCTAAGAAAATCCAACTTGGGGAAAGATATCTTGGCTTGGAATGGTAAGCAAGTGGGTTTGGAGGGTATTACATGGTGTTTGGGTCTGTCCCACCATACCACAACACACAACATAGGATTCAAACCTGCAGATTTGGTTAATCCATAATCAGGAGCAGCTGCTCCAAGCCTTTGTGCAACCAAGTAGGGAAGAAATTGAAAGAGTGTTCAAAGGTAATATGATGTTTTGGGAGAGCCGAGAGTCACACCATGCCACAAGACCACCAGCAAATATCCATGCCCAACACAACCCAAAACCCTCTGAGCTGAGACTGCATCACTGTCTTAACAATCTCTGCCCCCAGGTTGGCATAGTTGTTACTGAATAAATTACTTAATTCAATGGAGCTAAAATGTAAAAAAAAAAAAAGTTTCTTTACCTGTATATCAGTTAAAGCATGATTTATTTTCTGAATGCTAAATTGTAGTCCAGCAAGAGTGCACCCTGGTTCATCACTGAATTGACTACGGCTTAATATTGCTTGAACCTTATCAAGAGCATGGCAGTAATCTCGCCAAACCTCTATATTTTGCTCCAGCAGAGCCTGTTTGATCTTGCCAAATTAAGGTATTTTTGAGACTCTGAGTAAGTTGTTGTTGTTCTTGACTGAGTTCTTCCTGTTCAGGTTGCAGATAGAGACGGCCAAATGCGGTCAGCAGCTTGTTGAATGTGTTGAGAAACTAGTTCCTTCATTGATGCTTCACTTCCAAAAAATACCTTCAAAAGAAACAGACATCATGTGATATATAAAAGTTCTCCAATTAGTGAAAGAGATATTACAACCCTTTACTATCAATAAAATGTTGCATAAATATAACACTAAGACTTTGAACATAGATTATGCAATGAATTAACTAGGTAAACCTACCTTGTGTTCTTCTAGTTCTTGAACTATATTTTCAAAGTCTATTCCCTCAGAATTTGAATTAAGATGGACTTCAGCATCACGCACCCAATTATGTAGGCGATCTTCAAAGCTGCATACTCAACACGCAATGTTTTATTCATTTCCAAGTATTTGCCTCTTTCTTCTAGTTCAGCAGGAAGAGTATTAAGCAATGAATTTGCTTCACTAAGTTTCTCTAAGAGTGAACCAGGCATTCCATCTTCATGTCGAACACTATCTTGCACAGCACGAATACGATCCAGATAACTGTTTACTTGAGTAGCTAATTCCTACAACAAAAACATACATATTAAAAACTACTATCATTTACATTTATTGAAAACAAAGCAAAAGCAGGTTTTGTTATTATTTTTATCAGTCTTATTGAATCCACTATGGAATTTGGCCTCTCCACCATTAAATACCATGAGGGAAGGAACAGGACACAGCCCCCCATGATGTCCTAGTTAGGATTAGGGGAGACACATGGAAAGAGAACAGAATAGAATGGGAAGGGGATTATGCATAGTACATTGTGTGTTGCACAGAAGGCTGATCCAGCATTTGTCTGGAAGCAATAGAAGGAAATTACCAATTAAAGCAATTATCGAACTATGGATTCAATTCCAGCAGATGTCACAAACATGCTAATGTTCAGCAGATCATGCTAATGTTTGGCATTTGGCCAGCATCACACCCGCTACCACACAGTCACTGGTACACTTGTCAGTAAAGTTTTGCCTTCATGTTCACCACTAATAATGCTGGTGGGTCTCATTAATATAATTAAATTAGTGTACTTTTAAACAATGGTATCAAATTGTCATCATTAATTATTTAGAGATACTACATTGTTTTCTATTAACACTAGTTCCCTAGATGTTCTTCACTTGATATGTAAATTAAAACTTTGCTCTACTTCACGTCATTTAACAATTTTATGCACTATTTGAAACCAATTGAAAGGAATGTTTTACTTAATTTTTTTATAAATGATTTAAGATTCTTAATCCATTTCAAATGCCAAAGATTGGATTTAGATATTAACAATTGTTTTTATTATCTTCAGAAATATTGAGAGAAGAAAATGTATAAAAACTGCATTAAAAATGTTGTGACATCAGTGTTAATATTATGAAGGACAATTTTTTTTTCATTACAATCATATTCTCTAGTTCAAGAAAAAATTATGCTAAGTCCAAATATTGAATGTAATCTCTAATAAAATTCAACAAAGCAAACCTTGTGCTTGTCAATTTCCACATTAACACTTGTAGGATCACGATCCAATAGGGGACGAGACCGGACAGCTGCTTCATTAGCATGTAGCCAATCCAAAACCTCCTCCAGTTCTGCTGCTAGTTTTTTGTGTTCAGCTACAGTCATTTCATGTTGCTCACGTTGTTTCTCAACTGCTCTTCGTAATGCTTGTAATGACTGTTTGAGTGATTGCAACTGTTCTGTAATACTGTTGCGATCAGATACTGAGCCTTCAGCAGCAATCTGTTGACCTTTATCAGTAGCTGATGCTAACAGAGCTTCACATTCTTGAATTTTAACAATGACCTTCAAGAAAAATACATATTTAGAAAAATGTGCTAAATAGAATTAAAAATCATTTGTTTTCATTTCATACTTTTGCGAAGTTGTAAAATAAAAGTTACTTTTATAACTGAATAGATAATGTAAGAAATGTAATGAACAATAACGCTACATAGCGTATTCTCTTGAAACTTACATCATCATATTTGCGAATTTTCTCTTCAACAGTATGACCTTCTTTCTCTATATCACGAACTACTTCAGTATATTTTGTAATAAATGTCATAATTTCAGTAATAAGTGCAATAAATTGTTCTCGCAGAAGTAGTAGCTGCCTCAATCGAGCTATCTGGGCTTCAATGGCTTGAATTAAATCATCCTGCTGTTGAGTGATTCCTTGCAGTTCACTGACATTACCAACTTGAAGATGTCCTAATTTAAGTTTGTTTGCTTTCAAATCTGCAAGTATTTTCTGCAGAGAGAAAAACAGTACATTATATATACACATTATTTACAAAATTAGTGTAGGTTTTTATTTATTTATTTAAATAAACATACATATAAAAAATTTAGGTAAGTACATAACTTCTACACCCTCATCACTAACTTAATTATCATATGTTACAAATAGTAAAGCATTATTCTTTGTTAATTACTGTTTGAGAAACTACAAAAATCATGGGATCGATCTCCTTTTTACTTTTTTGCCCTTACTTCATTAGAAGAGAAAGTTTTGTAATTATGTGCTGAAAAATGGTGAATTTTTGATAGAAAAAGTCTTATTATTAGATCCTGATAAAGAAAAACAGTTAAATCATTTTTGTACGTATAGTAAATTACTTTCTCTAACAAGTTGTTTAGTCAGAATCCATGTTTTGTGGGTCCTTAATACTGAGAAATCAAATAGCAAAATCATCTGTGGTCAGTGCTAGTGCCTAAACCAATTCAGACAATTTTTTACAAAATTGATGTACCCTGATCAATTTAAATGAACTCAAGGTCCTGTGAGTTTGAAATGGATGGTATAATTTTTGGGGTACTTTATATAAAGCCTTAACATTTTCAAAATTTCCTCAAAAATGGCTCCAAATTTTTTGATTAAACTTTCTTCTTTGGATAGTGAAAAGGCTGCTTATGAGAACAGTGCAGGTCTCATTATTTTTATAATATTGGATTTTTCAAAAATTGCAAAACTACATTTTCTTTGGTGTCTTCCTACACTACAATATTGACGACAGAGATTTTTTCCTGAATGAAATCTATTTTAAGGCAGATCTTGAAATAAGTTCATTTACAATTTTTTAAAAATATGAGTTGGTTTTGTGTAATATACACAATTTTTTTCTAAAAAAACGGCTCCAATTTTTTGCTTTAAATTTTCTCCTCATACGAATTAAATGACAGTAAAAATTTAGATGCTATTCTCATTTCTGGCAAGCTTTCTGTATTTCCAAATTAGCAAAATTTTAATATTTCAAAACTACAAAATTGAAGGTACAGATTTTTACCTCAAACAAAACATGTAAAATACCAACTCTTTAAAAATGATCATGTGCAATTTTGTTTTAAAATGCATACTAGTTTTTGTGGCATTTGTGCTTTAAATTTATGCAGTTTATTAAAAAACATTTTCTTGAAAACCACTCCAAACTTTTCTTCAACTTTTTTCCATGGATAGAACAAGGAATGCTTAAAAGAATGGCATATGTCTCATTTCATTCAACTCTCTGAATTTTCAAATATTGCAAATTTGAAAATAATGAGAGAAAATATGTGCTGTTGTAGCACCACTAGTTAATATCTGTAAACTTCAAAATCAACCTCTATTTTGTTTTTTAAAACTCTCCAAAATAATACATTTTAAATCATACAAAGATTCAAGAAGAAGATTTGAAAATGACATCTTATTACTGAAAATTTGAAGAAAAATGTAAGTTGGGCCTTACCTCATAAGATTCTAACATTCCTTGTACATCTTCAATTTTACTGCTGATGGGACGATTCAGATCTTTCAGTTCCTTCTGAATTTCAGTCATAAATTGAACACTTTCAGAAATTTTAGCAGCAGCATCTTTATATTGTTTTAATTGTTCTTGCAATACATCAGATCGGTCATATATAATACCAGTGATGCGGGCATGTTTATCTTTCATAGCATTTATTTCTTCTGAGAGAGTCAGTTTGTCTGCTTCACTCACATATGGCAAGATATTTTTGGCTTGAAGGATTACATTATCTATGTTACCTTGAATATTTTCTGCTTCCTTATGGAGTTTATCATACTATAAAGAGAAACAATTATTTTAATATTCATGGATGTAAATACTCCAAAAAAAGAATAAATATTGTTACATTAAGTGATTAGGTTCTCATTTTTTCTTCCACCATCTAATTTTTTTCTCTTTAATATTAACATTAGCATTAACATGCTTATAATTTTCTCTGAAAATCGAATATTATCTTGTATACATTTCATAAATTTTATCTTTTATCATATATTTGTTTCATTATTTTCATTTCTTTGAAAAATAATGTGTAAGTTAGATTAAGTGATATGTATTCATATCACTCAATCTTACATAAACTACATTCATATCACTGAATCTAACTTACACATTTTGTTTGTAATAAATACAATTTACCATTTATGTACAATTGTTTACATTCTATTTATTATCTAGTTCTTTTGCTTACCTTTGCAAGTTGCTCTTCTAAAAGTCCCATATTACTAACTCTGATCTCTGCAGATGTGGCAACATCTGCTTCATTTAACCAATGTTTTATTTTGTTTACTTCACCTTCAAACTGTTTTCGTGAGTTTAGGAGATCCAAAAGGGATTCAGTCTTTTGATTAACAGTGTTATTGAGAGTTTCATACTCTTTGAGTAATTCTGAAAATTTTAATAAATAATTTAAAACAAACTATCTAAAATATTCATACAGGGTGACCACTTGCTGGAAAACACAGGAAAAATGGGAAAACACAGGGAATTTTGATTCCAGAAAAAAATACAGGAAAAACACAGGGAGAAAGATCCTAATGTTGAAAAAAAATTATTGCCAATGTAGAATTCAAACTAACAATTATTCCAATTATTTATAAGAATTTTATTTATTATAAGAATAATTTTTAAATAACTGATGTAAAAACATTGTCTAATGTATTTGAAAATTCGCACTTCATATAAACTGTAATGCCACAAGCTCTTTAAAAAAGTGAGAGTGAGTAGCGTGTGAGAGAAAAAGACACACAGCCAATGATTTTAAATTTGCTTAGAAGCATTCATGAAATTAGTGCGGGTGTCTCTTATTTTAGGATCTACACAACAACTACTGACATTTGATAGTATGACCTTAAATTGCAGGTAGAGAAAAACTTCCATCATAGTTGATAGAGACATGCTTTGTCATGCTTGTGGGGCCAGAGTAAGCAGAAAAATGCTATTGAAAAATGAATGCGATGGGAAACGAAATTAGTGAAAAGGAGTCAGTATGAGAGAGCGAGAGCAGAAGAGAAAGGTTCAAGAATTGATAACGCTGAATAAAGGAAAAGAAGAATTGCACTTTAAGCAAACTCACTTTGAAATGAAAATTTAAACACTGAAGGAAAAATTATAAAAAAAAAAGTTTAATAAAGATCAATGATTTTGTGATTATTTTCAAATGTGATCAAAGAAATTATAATTGTTTTATTTATGAAAGATTACACAGTATACATTATATTATATGAATATATGCATAAAATGTGAAAAACAACAAGAATTCTCTATTTATTAGAAATTATAATTATATTAAAATAAATAGTTCAATTATAAAAGTAATGCAATGGTACTTGTAATGCAGAGAAAAATGATAATAACTCAGGGAAAATGCAGGGGAAATAAATTTGGGTTACCAGCGATCACTCTGTCATAAACAATAATGTTTAAATGACTTAAATGTAAAAAGAGAAACATGCAATACTTCATGGATAGTAATAAAATATGTTCTTGAAATACAAAATTAAGACATGATGGAACAAAATGGAAACATGATGGACCAAAATGGAAACATATAGGTCTACATTTCTTTCTTTTTAATAAAAACATTAAAATAAGAATGTCTCAAAAATTTTGCCATAAAGCCTGAGGAAGTACTATTTAATTAAAGACCTAAAGCAATGGCATTTAACTTTAGTCAACAACAAAACACTATTCAGTAAGCAATTTGCGACAAATACTTAATATTACTGATTAAAATAAATAACGAAGACTGATGACATTATGAATGAAATAAGCAACTACAAATGATGTGACCCAATAAGCATACTGAAATAAATCAAGGCATCAAACAATTTCAAATATTCCAGAGTCAATTTGATTAATTAAATACTTTCCCCATCTTCGACAATTTAAAAAAAAAAAAAAAAATGATACAAAGAAAATGTCGTCATAAAAACAAACAGTGTTGCCCACAATACCTTTATTTTTTATTATCTTGCTATTACTATTATTGTAAGTGTACTTACTATGAATATAACAACCATTTGTTAGATCACTTTGTTAGAGCAGTTCTTTAGTTCTGCCTTGAATTCTCATGATTTCTGACTTTTCAGCCTTTGAAATGCCATCTTGCACTATTTTATTTCTCATGCTGGAGTGAGTGATGATGTAACACCCCACCGCCTACTTCCCTGTACTGGTTGTCAGAGGAAGGGACCATCCCAGCCAGATTTCTTTTTCATTATGCACTGAGGTATTCCACACTTTTGTACGGGCCAGGAAGAGAGAGGTTGGGGATGAATGGACGTTGGAACTCCCCCCTCCAGCATCACCCTTTTCTAGTTTATCCGAGATACCTTCCTGTACCATTTTTTACTTTCTCACTTACTGTGTACTTATGCAGTAAAGACAAATTTGTAATATTGTAAAGCTACAGTGGAAAGTGGTGATACTTTAATACAGAAATGGATATTATGAGTCCCTGATACAAAAACGTGTGGATAACTCTTGCTCCTACATGACGTAAATTACTTTCTTTAGCATGCTGTGTAGTCAAAATTCAGTTTTTGTGGGTCCTTGAAACCGAAAATTGGTCTATGGCAAAATATGTCTGTCTGTCTGTGGCTAAACAGTTCAGGCAATTCATTCCAAAATGGACATTCCTTGTTAGATCTGGCTGAACTCAAGGCTCTGTGAAGTTGAAACAGATATTTTGATTTTGATATATATATTGATAGACACTTATTCATCTATGCCTTGGTCCGCCCGAAACTAGAATACTGCGCTGTAATTTGGTCACCATATACAAATCTCCTGATTGATAGAGCGGAAAAGATTCAGGAAAAATTCTACAAGTACATAATGTATTTTATGAACATCAGAGGATACGACATGAGCATCCAGGATGTCTTCAATAAATTTACAATTGATAGTCTTTTGAAACAGAGAAAAATTGTAGATCTTATATTTTTTATAAGTAAAGTCATGGAAAAATTGATTGTCTGGAAATATTAGAACAATTTGAATTCATTTGTCCAAAACCAGGTTTGAAAATCAGCAGGTTATTGAACTCAATGAAGGTGCTGAAAACTTATGTATGCCAAGGACCAAAAAATAGAAAAGTAAACCTTGTAAATTAATATTGTACTCATATTGATTTTTTTGAAGGTTCTACACAAATTTTTGTCAAAAACAAGAAGCATAATGCTTGCTAAATGATGTTAATATTGATATTCAACATTATGTTTGTTCAATGTTTATATTATAAATTAATGTTATTTTTCTATATGTATAAAGCTGATTGGCATAAATAAATAAATAAATAATGCAAGAAAATATGTCCTGTAGTAGCATCACTAGTTTTACATTGCTGGGTAGGAGATGGTGAAATCAATGATGGATGTGTAATTCTTCAGGCTGTGAGGATTCCATACCGCAAACATATGGTGAAAACAGCCACATATTACACGAGATTTAAACCTACACCCTTAATGTTACATTGCACTTTGATTCACTGCCTTAAGCTTCTAAGTCACCAGGCTATCCAACTAACAAATTTAGTAGCACCAATGAAATCTTTTTTCAAAATTTCTCAGAGTAATGATAGAAAATGTTATTGGATGCATCCAAAATATGTCTCAATCTGTATAAATTTTATTTGTGTGTCAACAAAATATGTGTGGGCCTATTTGTGAATATCTTTTTTCTTGGGCATAATTATGAGAAGTTATAAAATAAAATATGTCCTTAAAATATGTCCTATCTGAGACTTACAATAAAACAAGAAAATATTTTATGTTTTTAGAGGTACTAAAAAATGCATGAAAACGCAGACATCTGCTCTTTACTGCTTGTGTCACTCCTCAAAACATGAACCTAGCATAAAAAATTGCACAAAATTATGACGAGCTTTAAAAAACCACAACTGAAGTGGAATTTTCATTTGGTTTTAGCTCCAGCAATCTATTTAATGAAGAGATGACGGTTTTAATGTCAGATTTGTTTTCACTATCCAAACAGTTTTTAACTGTTTCAGATTTGCTTTGCTGCCTTAAGATGATGTGAGAGTAATATTAACAACTTAACAATTATTGTGAAGTAATACCAGTGTAACCCTTTAAATAAATATGGCAGATATAAAAACTATTTCAAGGGACATTTCAGTTTGAACATTTCACAAATATTTTGAAATATTGAGAAAGACAATTAAATGTTATCTTGTAATAAAAAAATATGTATTCATAATGAAAATACTTCTTAGGAATGTGATGCAATCAATATTTGGTAAATGTTTTAAATAAATCGAATAAAATTACAAATAACAATGGATTTTGGAGGGGGCATAGGGGCCTAGAACTGCTACAGTACTGGATGTAGCATTTATGTGCACATGAATACACAATAAAATAATTAATTTCAGTACAAAATTTCAATACTAAAACACCACAAATATTACAAGATCAAAAGAAAAGTCAAAATGTAATGATTGAGTATGTCCTGAATGGTTTAGAACCTGTTATCAAAGAAAAATTAAATACCTTGAAGATTGTTCTTCAGTTTCTGCTTTTCTGGTTCTGTACAATCTTTTTCAATGGCATTGACTTGCTTTATTATTTCATTTAAATTGTTCATGTGAAAAGCTTTATTTCATTTTCAAATTGCTAAAAAGGACAAAAGATACAATTCTTTCAGTTTTTCCATTCTCACAGTGCAATCATACATTAGAAAGATATTTGGATAAGAAAGCTGATAAATATTTTATATTTTTCTTCATTTATGTTGTAGGAGAAAATTAAGTCCTTGAAATATACTCAGATCCTGCATATACTCAGGAGGAAATAAAATTGAACTATTAATAAATTATCTTTTTATGAAAATGGGCAATTTAAAAATTTCCAATATTATCATAAAACTTTTTTATGGACATTTTGAAGAGGAAACTTTTTTATTGGTCAAAGCTGAAGTTATAATTATACTACAGTTAGATAGCACAAAACTAAATAGACAAGAAATCAGAAATAAAAGCAGGAAAATGGAAACATTAAATCTAATTTACATTCTATTAAAAAATCAGGGAATATAATAATTCGTAATTCATAAGTTCTTTAGTTTAAGTCCTTTATTGAAGAAGCTAGAATATTAAAATTAAATTTGAGATAATTTCACCTTGAGCAGCTGATATTCTGCTTCAATTGCAGAAACACGTAGAGGAACATATCCTCCATAATTTTTTAAATTCACCATTTTTGGCCTTCAGCCAGTTACGTGCAGCTTCAATATCTGCCTCCAGTTTACGGCGGGCATCCGTTGCTGCGGCCACATGCTCCTGTTCTGCCTTCAAAGCTGCTAGAAGATTGCTGTGATCAGAGGTAAGTGATAACAATTGGCTTTCTAACACCTGCTGCTCGTTAGGCTCTAATTCTGCTTGCATATTATTTAATCGCTTCTCAAGAGTTTCTAAGAGAACTTTCTTGCCCTCCACTTCCTTGACCAGAGACTGAAATACAAGTGTTTACAGTGAGTAATTTTCAAAATATTGGAATGTATTTAAATGTTATATAAATGTAAATAAAAAATACCTTCAATGCTTGCTGTCGATCTTCTGCAGCTTTGCTTTCAAACCCGAGGGGAGGTGGAGCTTGAACAAGAGCCATTTCTCAAGTATCCATGTTCGGGCACTTTCTATTTCTTGGCGAGCTCCTTCTAAACCTTTGTGTGTTAATTTAAGACCTGAGACTTGCGCTGGATTCTCTTAGCAATATCATTGTATCGCCGTTCAACCTGACTTGAGCTACATTTAAAAATGTTAAAGATCACAATTAATACAGGTTGAAATATTTTATAAGTTCAATGTTTACATTTACAGAAATGTTTTAAAATAGACATCAATACTGAAGTATTAAAAATCAATATTAAGGTCAAGCAAAACAGAAAGCAATAACAACTGTACAAGAATGATTCAAGAATATACTGTTGTAGAGGCAAATGGAACAATCACTGAATAAATAATCTATTTTGACATTAAAGCTACTGCTGTTTCTTTCTTACTTTTCTTTTCCTGAAACAAGTGTAATCAGTACTTATAAACAGTATTCCTAAAAAGCTATCTATAAATAAATTGTATTCCTTCTTTTCTTAATGATGATGGTGACACATTGCAGATAAAATTATCACCAACAAAAAAAGGCTCAAGGTGTATGACGTAATTCTATTCATATTTGTTTAGTTGAACATAATAAGAATGTAGTTTTATATAATATAAATTTCAATTTTCACAGTGACAGCATACCTGTTCTTCTCACCTGTTGAGCATCTAGGTTACTGGTGATATCCATTACTTTTAAACCAAGTTGTTTTACTTCTTCCACTTTTGGTGATGCCTCATTATTAAATATTTTCTCTATATCAGCTAATGCTGATATTTTTTGGGCACAAATCAAGTCCATTTCCTCTATCTAGTTCTTCTATTCTCTTACTCAACGTATCAAGAAAGCTATGAATATCATTTATTTTCTGCCTAAACTCTTCAATTGTTTGTTGGCCTGTGTCTTTCTTACCACGAACAGCAGTTAACTTAAAGAAAATTAACAAAATATATACGAGATATTAAATGATACATTTAAAATATGCAAAATATTTTCAAATTTAAATGAATATTAAACTACCTAATGTACTATTACATTCTTACCTTGTTTTCTAGTTGATTAAGTTCCTCTAGTAAATTGGAAGTGTTTTCTCCAGCTGGTAATTCATTCCTCAACTTTTGTTGGCGTTCTTTTATGGCAGATTCTAAATCCTTCATGGCCTGTTGTTCAGCAACAGCAGCTTCTGGACGCAATTTCAATGGTCTACTGCCCCAATCTTGTACAATAGCTTGTTGTTCCACAATCCACTTTTGTAATGCTTCACAATATCTTTGCCCCTTACCTCAAGTTCACTTACAAGATTGGTAAGAGCAGACATTTGACTCTGAACCTGCAAAATAAATTTAAGAAAATTACATTTCAACAATTTTTTACTGCAGAAATGCTCTTTGGGTAAATTTATCTAAATGGATGAATTTAAACTTCAATTTATAATAAAATACCTTCACAATGAACTAGTTAAGGTATTGTAATGGTATAATGTTGAGGTTATGGTTAACGGTATAATGTTAAGGTTACTTATAATTGTTATAATGATAAGGCTTTTATAATGGTAACATTATAAAAACAATAATAATTTATTAATTTCCTTTTGAAACTACAGTGAAACTTTAATTATCAGAACCCAGTTTTAATGTAAATGCGCATTTAAGTTACATGTTTGTGATCTCAATACTGCCATAAAACCAATGCATTTTAATTTCCAGTTTAGTGGTTTTTACTTTCATGTAAAAATCCACATTTAAGGTATGTCAGTCATGCTCAACAGCAGCTCAACAAGAACACTTAATGTTTCTAGACCAGTGTTTGCTCTTTCTGACAAAGTGACACACAGGGTACACAGGTGCCTCACAGCGAAGAAAGACAAAGCAAAGAAACACATCGCAGATCAGGGTCACCATGACTGATGCAAACATTTTGGCTGTTACGGATGTGAGTACATGTCCTGAGTTCCTGTTTCTCAGACTGTTTCTTTCCCCTGCTGATGCTGTGCAAATCACTGATCTTGTCATTGGACAAAAATGAAAGAAAATTGTATATTTAAAATTTGTACCTTCTGCTATTGAAATTATCCACTTCTTTTAGTGTAAAACCCTCATTAAAAGTTAAAAAAATGTTGATACAAGATAAAAAAAGGTTACTAAAAAGAGGTTTCATTGTGCAACCTAGTTTACAAAGTAGTTTTACTCCTGGTATTAGTAATCAGACATTTTATCTGTAAAAATATGTTAAATGAATGTATGCACAACTTTTGACTAATGACATTGATTTCAATAAGTTTTTGAAACAAGTAACTTAACGTAATGTGTTTTTGCCACTTTTGAAATTATGGGAGGAATCACCATGAAGATACAATTTATTTGTCAACCACTACATTATCATGCACAAGCTATTTTAATTGTATCTGTTCCTGATGTTTTAAACTTTCAGTCTGGAAAATGAAACAGACAATTCTCTTCATGAAAAATAGGAGGATTCAAGAAAATGAAAAATAGTATAATTCAATTACAGAATGTGATCAAATTCATAACTTGTTCTATGTCTAAAATTAAAAATAAGTTATTTGGCCATTCTATATATGGGTCATTCCATGCTAAAAAGTAGAGTTTATGGCATGACTCCTTCAAACTTGAAAATATTTTGGGATATTGTTGTCCATGATGCTTATATTATCGAGGTACAATATTAAAATTTTCTAACTGATTGTTCGGCAACTCTTAAAACCTAAGACTTCTTGTGAACACTCTTATAAACGTTTCTAAAAATTATAAAAATTTGTGTGTATATATAAGATACGTAGTTAAATATTAAAATTTTCTAACTGGTTGTTCGGCAAAAATGCACTCTTAAAACCTAAAACTTCTTGTGAAAACCCTTATATTCTTCAATTTTTTGCCCTCAAATAAAAGTTTCTAAAAATTCTAAAAATTTGTGGGTATATATAAGATATGTAGTTAAATTATTCATTAAAGATCAAATTTATATCGTGCTATTCTTGGCATACAACAATAAAAAACTTTTTTTAAACGCAATTACTCAAAAAGCAACCTTTTTAAAATTATGAAAATCTGCAATAATATTGCATTTAGGATGTTCTAGAAGCTATTAAATTTTCTTGATGAAGGCACCTTTGACCCAAGTAGTTCATGCCAGCAGAAGCATTGCAACAATGGATTTTTTGTGGTGGGTTGCATACTGCCACTTTTGCTCAGGTGAGTTTTTTAAATATTTTCTGTTTCTTTTAAGATATCATCAAGAAAATTTAATAGCTTCTAGAACATCCTAAATGCAATATTATTGCAGATTTTCACAATTTTAAAAAGGTTGCTTTTGAGTGATTGCATTAAAAAAAAGTTTTTTATTGTTGTATGCCAAGAATAGCACGATATAAATTTGATCTTTAATGAATAATTTAACTACATATCTTATATATACCCACAAATTTTTAGAATTTTTAGAAACTTTATTTGAGGGCAAAAAAATTGAAGAATATAAGGGTTTTCACAAGAAGTTTTAAGAGTGCATTTTGCCGAACAACCAGTTAGAAAATTTTAATATTGTACCTCGACAATGTAGGAATCATGGACAACAATATCCCAAAATATTTTCAAGTTTGAAGGAGTCATGTCATAAAATCTACTTTTTGAATGGAATGACCCATGTGCACACATTATTTTCTCTATCTTCTCATTCAAATTTTAGTCGTTATTTCCCTTGAATTTTGAACATTTTTAATCCGTATGTATCCACACATTTAGGTACATGTTATGTTATTCCGCATACATCCTAACCTAGGCAATCACTAAGTATTTATCAAGAAACTTTTTATTTGTAATATATTTGATTTTGTGATTAAAAATTACAATTCGGCATGTTTAGTGAACTGTCAAGAATGTGCAATGTATGTAGGGCCTAATATGTTGAAGATACATTTGTTTTTTCAAATTGTTTCTTACATGAGAAGTTTGTTTTGACATTTAAATGTAGTTGTAGATTAAAATGCTATTTTGTTACTTGATATGTGTAATGTTAATAATATTTTTGTATTTTTATTGCAATTGTTTTATGTGTTACCTTTGATATTCTATTCACATGTCAATACTTTGTAATTTTGTACATCTGTTTAAAATAAAATAATCATTGTATGGAAATTATTTACTCTATAAAACTAACAAATTCAAAGGGCCATTGAGTTCATTGTTTAAAAATTAAGTAATAAAATAAAATAAAATTAGTTATTTAAAAAAAACACAGTTTTTTATGTGTTCACAATTGAATTTCTAGCCACTTTATACAAAATTATCTGTTGTGACAGATCAGAGGTTTCATGGAGACATCATGAGCCCCAATTTGCAGGTTCAAACCCAGCAAAGGACAGCTCTGGAAACCATTACCAGCATTTAAAATAATCTTAGATTTCACAGTGCCAAATCATTGGATATCAGCATTACATTATCATTTGACAATTAGAAATACATAATATTACCTGATCAATGAAATCTTCAAGACGAGCACGTACTAATAGTTCACTGTCTGGAATAGGAGGAGGCATTGTATCTTGAGGACTGCTTGGACGAGAGATGCATGCAGCAGCAGCTTCACAAGCTTGAACTGCAACTGCCAAGCGAGACTTTTCTGCTTGAAGTTTATTATGCAGCTCCTATAACAAAGTTTATACAAATTTCAAGATATTCATCAAAGCCTCTATATGGACATATAAATTATTGAAAATTACTCAATTTATCATATGAATATCAGGAACTAAAAAAAATAAAAAATGAAAAAACTAGTGACAATGACAAAATACTACCAAAAACACAAGCATGACCCTATTAACTCAGACCAGTAATGTCGGCCAACTTTCAAGAAAAGGAGTTGCAATTGATTATGAAAGGGATAAATATAGGTGCAAATAAGGCAAGCACAGAGGAAACAATGCAAAAGGGTTGATGTTTTCAATTGATAACTGAATGACGATGGTACCAGTGATGTTCATTTGATGACATTATTGCCGCCATCACTGTCATTGCATATTTTACATAAATGGACGTACACACACACAGAAAATTCCCAGAACCAATAGGTAATAGGAACCAATACATTCCATGTATTGAAAGAAAATCTCTCCAGAGATGAGACAAGTGTTTTATCCTCAGAGTAAAACACAATCACTTGACCCAAACTGTTGATGTCCATGGGTCGAAATATTGATCACAGGAGGCAGTCCTCACAATGGGACTGCCCTTCCTTCCATGGTAGTATCTGATGTGATACATCAGACACATTTTAGAAAATTAATTGATGGAATAGAAGTTCTTCTTTCCAATTATTCATAATATATTGACTTAATTTACATTTTTGCTTATAATACTTTAAATACATTTTTGCTTATTTGTAATTTTTCATTAGTAATGCAGTTTTGAAATGTTCTTAGCATTTAACATTCATATTTTTAAGTATTTTGCATGATTGTGAAAATCATTCTCCCTCAAATTATGTTTATGCATGCAGTCAAATATGCTTTTTATTAAAATCAATATTTATTTTTCCGTCTAAAGATTCAATTTTATCAGAATGTATTGGTCCTTTATTTAATGACAGAAAATTATTTTAGATAACTGTATTATATCAATATATTATTTGTGATACATAACATTAACAGCACCGTTTCGAAAATTAATTATTTCCATCTTCAAGCATAAATGTTAAAACAATTAAATATAATATCTTAAATAATGGTCAGATATAAACAGAAGAATTACATAATATTCATGTACTTAAGTCACAATGGAATGCACCTTGATAAAACTTTAGAAAATCACAGTGTGGTATCATATTATATTGTTAAAATACAAACCACACGCAAGCCCTTGACTGGCAAACATTAAAGGAGGCTAGAAATAACAATCAAGTAAGTTCTGAGAAAAGCGATGAGATGGAGAGGGAGAAAGGAAAAGAGCAAGAAAGAGATACTACTTCTTGATTTTCTCAGTTAATTATTGATATTAACATTTTCCTCATTAATATTATTTATTTACTTACACGCGTTTCTTCTAAAAGCTGATGAGTAAGAGCCAAGTTTCCAACTGGTGGCTGAAAGTCCTTGGTAATTAACTGTTCATAGACATCTAAATTCTTTTTTATGCTTTCCAATGTTTCCTCATATTCTTGAAATTTAGCCAAAGACTCCATCAAACGTTTCTGAAAGTAGAATAAATACATAAATAATACTGTGAAGAGGTGCCTCTACTTCCTGTGATGAAGAAAACATTTTTTATTACCTTGATCTGTATAGCAGTGTGAAGAAGAGAGTTATAACTGTCCTGCACATTATTAAGTTGTTTCTCAATTGTTTCTTGAATGGATGGTGTGGAACTCACATAACGCTTAATTTGACCATGTCCCTTTGCTCTTATATCATCCAAAACAGCCTGATATTTCTGAATATCTTCTAGCAAGGCCTAAGAAAAAAGTTAATGGAAATTCACATAAGTAAAATATATCATAAGAAAAAAAACATAGAAGGAAATTCATTGATTTACATATCAATGAATAGATAAAGTAGTTTTCTGAAATAAAACAGACTCTTACCTCATGCTGCTGGATTTGTTCTAAGGTTTGTTGTTTATTTGTTATGTACAAAGAATTGTGAGCCATTAAAGTAAAAGATGTTTGTAAGATCCATTTTTCTGTGTTCTGCAGTGAATTGTGATAGGCTGTATATTCCTAAAAAAACAAAAAGAAAAGTGTTACAACATAATGATATTTATTTAGTAAGCAAAATTGTTTTGTTTCATTAAAATTGAAGTTTAATTTAAAAGAAAAGAAGAAGATGCTTTTCCATGTCTTTATCTAGTTCATTATTATACATAGCATGTACTCCTTGAAAACTGTTGGAAGTCATGCTTGTACTTTTCAGTTCTAGCAGAAACCCTTTAGATCCAAGGATATGTGAGAATGGGTAAGGAGCACATCTACACTTTGGAATGTGTGGAAGTAAGATGGGAAAAAATGGATCTTAAGTGGTCTTAATCTTAATAAGAACCTTTCAGACTAAGAACTTCTCATTCTTAACTCACAACCAGAGACATGATTGTACCCAAAATGTTAGAATGTATTCAAAACAATTACAAAAATTAAGGCAAACCACAAGCAGAATGATAGCATGTGGGTTTTAATTACACTTGGCAAGCAAACTTCTGTGCTCCAAGTCTTGAGTTTAAGTGTGAATTTAATCACGACACCCTAGGCAGTATTACATTTGCTGCTCTGTCAGTTTATGATTTTAAAATTGAAATAATTATTGACAGGGAGGTTCTTAAGTTCAGGTCAATTAAAGCATAGTTATTCAATTGCTGATGTTTTAGCTACATATTTAAACTTTATCAGGACTATAATAAGATACAATATATTCAAATGCTAATTGCATGTACATAATACTTACTCCAATTTCTAACTCAAGGGCTTCTTGACATGTCACACAGCGTCTAGACAAATTATCCCACCGAGATTGCAACTTTTGTACCTCTTCCAGTACTGCTGGCTGAGAGGCCCACACAGCAAGTTCTGCTGCTTCAGAGAGAAGATGATCCAAATCTCCTTTTCTGCTGTTAACCTCAGCTTGAAGATGCTATAAAATAAAATAATCTATCATGTTTCTACTTTTTAGAAAATATATCTGAAAGATCAAAAAATAATAAAAAGTTTGTTGAACCACGTGGCTACTTGAAGCTTTATATTCTAACAAAGGTTTGTTAAAACCATCAAAAGTAAGCTAATTATAATAATAAAATATTCAATGTTTTGTAAGCAATTAAACAATGGGAACATTTAAAAACACTTTAGGTTCATTCTAATATAACGTTACCTTAAATCTTTCTATGAGCGTTTTCATTTCACCAAGTTCTCCCTTGGTATCTGGTGTTTCTTTCAGTGTTTCTTCCATGTTGCTCATCCAATTTTCCAGTTGAGATTTTTGTTCATTATATTCTTCCCATCGAGATAGTGCAGCCTGAAATAATGTTCCAGTTATTATTCAAATAAAAATATAAAAACCTGATTCTGAAACAAATTTAATGCAAAAGTAGAATGAGACAAAGTTGAGTAATATTCTATGGACAAAATAAAAATAAGTACTGAATTTAATTTGCTATGCTTCTCAAACATCCCTTTCTTCTTATCTTCCAAATTATATTACAATCTCTGAACTACAAGAATTAACTATTACTTTTCAGAGAATTTGTATCTTTATCAAGGTAATAAAATAACTGGTTTAGTGACACAGTGACATTTTAATATTTCTTTCCATATTCAATGCAAACATTGTTTCAATGTCTTTGGATGGTAATGTTACCAAAAAACTGACTCAAAGCATCATATCAACTTCACAAAGATTGTGAAGAAAAGCATTTGAAAAAATTGGCACAAAACTAGTGTCATCTTTCAGGTATAATAATTCCAATACAATAATCTCCTATATTTACTACAGGCTGCCCTAAAATATAAACCACAGGGGCAGAGATATAGAAAAAACAAGAAAGAAGTGGATCACGCAGATGGAACCCCTCGAAGATTGAAATATTTCAAGTCTAGTGCCTAACCAGGAACAGGCCCCCTGGTCTTTTATCCTGCAGTTCATGATGATGATGTCTTTTACTGTAAAGAAATCCACTAATAAATAAGGGTTACAATGAATATCAATACATTATCCATATTTGATTACATTATCTCTAAAAAAGCTACCAAAGTATTAAAATATTGGAGAATATTTCAATGGTGTATTCTTGGAAATGATAATTATTTATGAGAAAGAAAATTAAGATAATCTAATTTATTTTTATTGTGACAGGTTCAGACAACATTAAGTGGATCCATTTCTTTCTCTCCTTTTTAAATTCTGTCCTTCGTAATGCAAAACAAATATATAGAGTAAAAATTAAAAACAGGAAGAAGTTAATCTTTTGATTCATTTCCATTAAAGTAAGACTTGGTTCATGAAATAGAAAATTAATGGTTTGATATGTAAAACGAAATCATGGAAAAAATCAATGTTTGTTAGGCTCAGAAACATGTACACTTAATAAGTATTGAAGTAAATATTAAACAAACTCACTTTGAGTTGTGCCATAACAGAGGTCAAATCCATATTAAGCTGATCCCAGCTGTTACGCAGTTGTGTCATATCCTCTCGCAAATTATCCTGATGCTCAGCCGGAGCTGTATTAATTGCTTTAGCAAAAACATCTTGCATTACAGTCATCAGGTGCTGACCTTCAGTCATCCGGGTTGACACCAGCTAAAATAAATTTTATATAACATTGTAGAATAATATTGATACATAGAAATTAAAATAAGTTTGCAGAGGAATAAATGTATATAGAACAATCTATATAATATTGAAAGCAAATGTATATGAATTTCAAGAACTCATTTGAAGATTGGTGGTATTTAAATTATTTACAAATGATATTTTAGAAATTATACAATTCCATCAAAAGTTTAAGATGCAGTTACATTTCTTTGCAGACTGAGTTATTTTCTGGTGAATACCTGAATTGTTTCCAATTTGTCACGAGTAACAGTTTCATTGCCAACACCAATGCAGTCTTGTACTGTTCCATGAGCTCTTTTCAACCATGAATCAACTTCCTCTTTAGCCTTCAAGAATTCTGTGTGATCTGACAAATTCTTCTCAGCTCGAGAAACTAACACCTAAAATGACAATTCAGTAATAAAAATTATCCAAAATTGAACTCACTAGCTACCTTCATTTGGGAAATCATGTCGCCAAAGTTATTACCTGAATACTAGTAAGCAAGTTGGTATAGAGTCCCTGTAATTGAACAGTTTGATCACGAACCCAACTGCAAGCACTGAGTTCCATCAAAGTTTCGCAACGATCATTTAGTCCTTCCATTACAACTTTCTGCTGAATTGCTTCTTGAAGAAGTGCCTGCAATCACAAGACAGATCCATATTTTTAATAGTAACAAACGTAGAATAATACAAAATACATAAAACACCTTTAAATTAAGAAACAAGTTTTGTACGTTGAAATTGGAAATGAACTACTTTTCCAAATACAGGCTTACACAAATTAAGTTGTACACAAAGTCACATAGACAGATTAGACATATTATGGAGGAATATCTACATGCATGGTTTAAATAAAAATAAAAACTTTCTTCCTGACTAACTTGACTTAAATGAGTAAATCAAAGAATAAAAGAAAAGAAAATCCTAAAATAACAATTTAAAACTTATGGAAATTAATAAAATATTATTTACCATAAAATAAGATGTCAGAAGAAATTCATACATAAAATCCATTAAATGGCATAAAAGCAAAATGATGAATTTAAAATTCTACGGTACATAGCATAAATAAAATTTAATTTTGAGATAAACTCTTTACTTCACCATGACATAGAAGCAAGAGATATGTCAATCAACAGAACAAAATTGCAAACTATACAGTAAATTACAACTTAAAAGCAAACTTTAGTCAAAATATTACATATTTTAAACAGTACAAAATACTTACTCTACACTTTTGTAGTTCATCAGGTGTTTTCTTCTCTTCCTCATTCTCAGCAGCAACTTTGGCTTGAAACTCTCCTAACCAGTCTTTCATACTATTAAATGTATTAGTGAAATCATTCCAAACTGCAATACACTTTGACAACATTTTCTCAGTTTCTTTACTCATAACTTGTAAACTCTGCCAATCAGTTTTCAGCTGCTGAATGTCTTGACGTAAAGCATCTTGAGCTTCTGCTCCAACAGAACTCATCACAGAGGCACTCAGTTCTGATGCATGTTCAACTAATCTTTCACCTGGATAGAAGTTTGTTAGTCAGTCTTTTGTCAAAAATTCTGAGAAGAAATAACTAGTGAAATTTAATATATTTACCATCAGGGAAGGTTGCTTTAATATCCAGCATCTTTGCTTCTTTCTTTTGAATTGTTTCTTTCTCTCCATGAGGGTCACTACATTGTTGAATTTCAATTCTAGTTTTACGCAGCCAATCCAAAGCATCATTATACGCTTGTTTTTGCAACTCTTGTTTATTTACTTGTTGTTCCAAAGTCTGGTACATTCAAAGAATTTAAATGTGAATGCAATCACAGCATAAAAACAGAAATTGATATAGTAAATTCACAATACTTTTTTGAGAAAACAATTTTAGGATATTTATATAAAGGTTATAGGCTCCTCTGTTTCTGTTATCAGAACAAGCCTATAATATAGGACATCAAGCTTTAATTCTAGTAAACCTTTAATAAAATCCATGCCTTTTTACAGAAAAATCAGAAAAATAATACTAAGATAAGATGTTTAAGATGCCAGTCTAATGTTAATGTTTTCAATACAACAGTCAAACACATGAACAAAGCTTTCATTTCGGATGTTATTTAATAATAGGCATTTAAGCAAACAAGATATACTCACCAATATATTCTGGGCTACTAAATCTTTGAGCTTTTGATATCTTTCAAGGCAAGAATTGTATTCCTTAGTGGGTACAAATTGTTCTTCAGACACCCGAGATTTCAAGCGATCTACCATTTCAGAATGGCAATTAATATCACGTTGTACATTTCGGAACTTTTCTAACACAGCTCGTTTTTCGCTAGTCTCATCTGGCTGTATTTTCTGTTCCACTTCATCAAGCCAATCTAACAGCAATTTCTGGGCCTGTCACAAAAAGTAAATAGGTCATAACCACTTACAACAAACATTCTAAATCTTTATCATGAAGAATTCTAAAACAATTTTGCAAGTACCTTGTGAATATCTTCTAGGTGAGTTGCCTGAGCAGCTAACTTTTGTCTGAGATCTTGTACATCAACCATCAGTTTCTCAAATTCTATCTTTAAATTTTCAGTGTCTTCCTGAATTTTTGCTGCACCATTCTGCTCTGTATTTAAAATAACTTTTTCTTTCAATTCCAGCACATACCTGACAAACAACAGGTGCAGATAAAGAAAGAAGAACATTCATTTATATACTTATTACTATACGTCAATATCCATTGAAAAGGTTCATGGCTGATAATGATGATGATGATGATGTTGATAATGATTATGATAATGAAATTAATATTATACAGGAAATAATTTTTCAGAACATTGAAATCTTTTCAAAATGAATCATTAAAAAATTATGAATAATACTTAAACTCTAAGAAATTAAGGAAATCAAGTAATAGGCCTACCTCAACTTATTTTGACCTTGCTCTAATGATTGACGAATTCCTTTAACAGTAGCAACTTTGTTATTGACATCAGTGAGGGTGTTAGGAATTTCTTGGCATTCATGTAATTTATCTCTGGTGCGATCAACCCAATCTTGACATTCTTGATACAAAGTACTATGCTGTTGATGCTCCTAAATTAATTATGAGAAACAAATGTTACAAAAAATGTATGCAAGTTGGAAATGATAATTCAACAAAGCATAGAGATGAACTAAAAAGGAAATATACCTGATAATGCAGTTCCAATCGTCGCATTATTTCTTTTGCTAATGACAACAGAGCATTATATTTTGTAGTCATCTGAGTAACAGCATTACTGATTCTTGAATCAGCACAAGTTTCTAAAAGTACTTGAGCTTTCATATTCAGCCTATCCAGTTCTTTTTGCCAGTCAAATAGAGTTTGTAAGTGTGCCTAGAAGTCAGAAGTTAAATGAAAATAAACTTTCAAAGTAATATTACATAATAAAGTGTCAAACTAAAGGAATGGACTAGCATTTCAGTGTCAATATCTACATTTTCTTTGTAGACATAAGCAAGCAATACTATAATGAATACCATAACACATATGTTTATTATGATACAAACATTTTATGAAATTTAGTAATGGTTTTCATACA
Source organism: Acheta domesticus (assembly GCA_031308135.1). Classification (NCBI taxonomy): domain Eukaryota; kingdom Metazoa; phylum Arthropoda; class Insecta; order Orthoptera; family Gryllidae; genus Acheta; species Acheta domesticus. The sequence continues at coordinate 128,453,229 of JAHLJT010008446.1, read as the reverse complement.
TACTTGAAATTCTTCCAGAACATTTTTCTTTTCTTCTAAGCTATCTTGTAATTTGTTAAAAGTCTGTACAAGTTGTTCAGTTTGTGTCAGCCAATCAGATGCTTCTTGATAATGGTCCTCATATTCAGTCCATTTAACTATGCCCACTTCCAGCAAACTCTTAGTACGATTTAATGACTCACTAGAACATAATATACAATGTTCACATTATTCAATGCATTCACAATGTCAGAAAGTTTTGAATAAGTGCTTCTACATTGAAAATTACAAGTTTTACTTACATGTATGTATCAAATTCCTCCTGAAGAAGAGCCACTTCTTCTTCAATTACTTCTTTGTCTTCTTCATCTGCCACTTGGCAAGCAACATTGCCCTGCTCTAATGCTTTCTCCAATTTTTGTTGCCCCTCATCTTGTGCACTTTGTAATACCTTTATTGGAAGATATTTTAAAATTTACTTTCACTAGACTTAACAGAATTATTAATATGAATAAAACTTTGAATATCTTACCTTCAACTGAGTTACTTTACTACTAAGAGATTCTTTATCACCAGTTGGTTCAGAACATTTACTCAGCTTTTCCTTAGATGCTCGAATCCACTGCATGAAGTCATTTCCAGCATCAATGAAGGCTTGATGTTGCTCGACAGTCTCTTTCTGCTTCGCATACAGTTCTTTAGCTTGTTACTGAGAGTTTCATACTTGCTTGAAATTTCTGATGCTGGCTGAGCTTGAAGCAGGTCTTCTGCTTTAGATGTTACAGATTGTATCATTGGTTCAAAAGATACAATGTCCTGCACAATGCTATTTGTCTGGCGTAGGGTGGCTCTTCTTTCTCCAATACTCAATGCACTTAGACCTGCTGCCTGTCCCTTTCTAGCTTTACTCACCTGTGCATAAAGTTAAAATTAATTTACTTGTAATAATGAATGTTTATTTAGTTGATAAAAGCACATTACTTTTGTGATTTTAAATGTAAAAATAAACATGACCTTAAAACAATTAAATATCCAAATAATTAACTGTTTTCAATTGTTAACTTGTGGTTTAATTGTGCTTTTATGTTATTATATGTTGGAATTAATACAAATTAGTTTCTCTCACCTTCTGTTCACAAACTTGTTGAAGTTTTGCTTCCCGATCAGTGATCCATTGCTGCAATTGAGTGTACGATGAACTGTAATCTGCCCATTGCAGTAAACTTGTTTCCAAATGTACTTTGGCAGTAGATATCTTTCGCACAAGTCTATCCCATTCAGCTTGAAGATCTTTCAACTGTGAATTAATAGTATCACGTCCATCTGAGCGAGTGTTTCGAAGCACTTTCTCACCACAATTTACAGTCATATGAACCAAATTTTGTCCCTCTTCACGTCTTCGCAGAAGTTCTTGAATCTGATCCAGACGAGTGTGCAATTCATCATGAGTGCTATTTGATGATGCTTGGCTACAATCCCAAATTACTTGTTTTGCATTTTCTATCCACGCCTTTGCCTTTTCAAGGTTTTCAGCATACTGTGTGTGTTGTTCAAGATTTGTCTCAACTTTTCTCAAAACATCTTTGGCTAGATTTACTTGCACCTGAAAAATAAGAGAAGAAAAAAAAAAAAGTTTCTAAATTACAGGTAATTTACATCACATATCAAAAGAATACTAATAAGCACCTCACAGAACACATGTTATGAAGTTTTCTTTTAATTAAAAAAAAAATTGCTTACTTGATATCTTGAATTCAAATGTCTCAATTGGTTATTGACATATGTATCAAGATGGGATGTAAGAAGAGCAGATGCAGTAGCATTAAATCTATCAATATTTTCTTGACCTTTCTCTAAACGATCGAGTATATCCTGTAATTAATGAAAATAGGTATTAGTCATAGAAAGAAAGATACTTATAAATAAACTTAAAATATCACCACAAAGGAAGAGCACAGAATAGCAAACAAAGAAATTATGTTCAATAATAAAAAAATTACAAACTATTACAATAATAAATCACATACTTTGACTTCTTTCACTTGCTTGCTCTTCTCTTGAACAGTAGACAGAAGAGCAGTCTTTTGAGCCTTTACTAAAATATCAATTTGCTGAAGCCAGTCAGACAATCTTTCATATTCTTCCTTGTAGTCTCGCCATTGAATAACAATAGCTTCAAGTTGTTCTTTTTGCTCTTTAATATCTGAAAGCAAGAAACTTCATAAATAAAATAAATGTGAAGACATCAATGAAGTTAACATTTTGAAAATACAAGTTTCACACACTTTACTTTTAACCATTAAAAACTGAATTTCAAAGTATGAGTATACATCTAAATATTTTTAATGAAATAAGAAAACTTTAAATGAAGTTAAGATAGTACTCTTGTTTTAATTTTATTATTTTACCTTTGAATAAACCTTCAAAATTCTCTCTTAAGACTTGGATTTCATTTCGTATCGTCTCTTGACCCTGAGGAGAAGTACTGGCCATAACTACTTCACCAGTCTGCTGAAGATGTTCTACAAGTAGTTCTCCTTGAGCTTGCTTGTTCAATAAGGCTTCTAAAGGTGCAACAGCATTCTCGATGGCAAGTTTATCACTCAGAGATCTTTGTTTCAAAGATGGTACTTTCTCTCGAGCTCGACTCAACCAACCAATTAAGTCATCATAAGCTTCTTTGTACAGCCTGTGATCCTTGTACTGATCTTCTCGTTCTGACAAAAGGTTCTAAAAAATAAATAAATAAAAGCAATAATAATAACAACAACAATCATTATTATTATTACTACTCCTCAATTGTCCTCCCACCCCACTTTTTGAGCAATATGAATTATTATAACTACTCATGACTTATCGAGAATCATGGCTTATTGAATCAGTTGCATTCTATTTAGAGGGTTCTGTAAAGGTAGTCAGACCCCTCCTTGTCTCCATCAGGTACATCATATCTGAGAAATACACTAGTTTTATTTTTTGACATATTTTTAAAGTGATAACATTGGGACTGTTTGAATTATTAGTACCTTCCTAAAATTCACTAATGTGTTTGAGTGCTACAGGAAAATAAGTGTTTTTTAGATTTTTTATTTTTTGTATCTGTGTGAAATGTTGTGTTTGATTGTGCAAATGAGATTAAGTGCTTATATGAATTGTTGAGAATGGGAAAAACTGAAGCCCAAAAAATGAAATTTTGAAGGTGAGCAAAACAAACTTTGAAGTTCATAAATCACAGTAATAAAAATAGCAACGTACAGACTTCATCTAAATACTAACTTAAGTCTCTTGAAAGATTTGGCAACAAAAGGTATTGTAGTTTGCCATTACATATTACAAAAATAAGATGAACACAAGGAATAAAAGTAAATAATGGATTAGTTCAATCATTCCAACACTTATTTAAATGCAATGGATGAAGAACACATATTATTCAACTTGTCCAATCCAAAGCATATTCAAGTTGAACAAAATACTTTGTGATGAAAAAAATACATAAAATATCTTTAAACTACTGTGTGCAATGAAATTATATGTTACAATTTAATACAGTATGAATTATGCAATGTATATCTCAGATACAATGTACCCCACCAGATTACAAAAAGTATTGAGTCAGAAGGACTGTTACCTCATACTCTTGATTTTAAGGACCATACTAAGATGACTACTTAATTTTGACTCATGAAATTGAGTGTACCCCATTCCAGACCTAACTCTAAGCAGAAAATTCCCAGCATCACCACACACTCAAACCCCCAAACCTCTGGATCTGGACCTCCATATTGCTGGCTTGAAATACTAGGCACCACATGAAAGAGGTGGTAGAAAAAACAGCAACACGAAATTCAACAAAATGATAAGAAGTAGATTGAGTCATTAGGTCCCATGTTGTCTTCCGTCATATATACATTTTAATGTTTCAAAACATAATATTAAAATATACCGAACTCATTTCGATGAACTCTCATGTGCCAAAGATAACAAACAATACGATCCAGTACACAGCATGCTTTCCACAGTAATTAGCATAAATGAAAATGAAGAAGTGAAATTACCTTTATTTTCTCACTAAGGGTATCAAATTTATTAAGAATTTCTTGAGCTTGTGAAGCAGCATGACTCTGCTGGCCACTTGCTAGCATTTCTGCTGCCTTAGCTTTTAGACTATCAACTTCTATTTTCTCACACCGTACTTTCTCTTCTAAACACTAAGTGCAAAAATCAAAGAATTGCAACATTAGATCAGCTAAGTATTAATAATTTATCCACTTAAAATATTATTCCAACACTTCGTTTTCAGACAATACTTACTTTAATTCGTTCCAATTGTGCTCTCTTTTCAGACATTGTTGCTTGAAATTCAGATATTTCATTTGAAACTGATTCCAGATAGTCCACAGTCTTATTAAGTTGATGAATTTGTTCCAGAAATCCAGCCCACCGCTGAATTGAGTCATCAAGAATAGCCTAAAAGAATATACATTCTTATTGACATCTTAATAAATATTGTAGACATAAATAATGGAACTTTCAATCCACAATAAAACATTAATCTGTACATAAATTTTAGCAATAATACAAAAATGTGTGACTGCTATGTACTACTCCTTATTCTGTACCTTGATTTCTAGCATTTTTGAAGCCAGAGCACTCCATTCCTCTTGCACTTTTCCAAGTACTTGATTAATAGCAGCATGGCCAGTTGGAGCTGTATTGGCTAACACAATTTGAGCCATTTCAACCATTCCCTGGACTTTAGTGAACCCTTCTTCTTATAAAGCAAGAGGTCCTAGAACATGTACGAGGAAACTGACACCGTTACAAAATATACCTGTTTAAAAGTTAACATGTGACAATTATGTGTAGTCAGATGTTTGAAATTTGACAGTAAAGAATAAACAAGTTTATTATCAATGCAGAATGATGCAAAAACAAAGAAAATTAACATTTAAAGCAATCATATGAATTGGTATGTCAAAAGTAATGGGTAAACAAACACACAAACCTGAATTGTTTCCATTTTGCTTTCAAGGTCCTTCTGAGATGAAGCACTAAGGTCAGAGCAATAAGCCAACTTATTTTTAATGTCTTCTAGCCACTGGGTGCATTCTGCAATCCGATTATCAAACTCTTCATGACTTATCACATATTGTTGCCAACGTGCTGCAAGATCCTGAAAAATATTATTAATTTCTTACTCAACTTGTCATTAAGGCATGAAAATTCTTAACATATCACTTCTTTGACATTTCATTTACAAGCTTTAATGCATTTTTATGCCTTAATGTTTCTATTTCAAAGACAAATTTGAATTCTGGATTTTTCAAAAAGCTTAAAACATCTCCATATTATTAACACACGTTTAAAATAAACAACTATTTAATTTAAAGTATTTGACATTCATAATAATTGAAGGAATCACACATCTCATGATTATCCCAATATTTTCCCAATCAAATATATTTTGTTGTATTATTTAATAATAATATTAAATCATTGAATGCTTCATACATAGTGTCTGTAAGATCATACCTTTACTTTGTGTGACACCTGCTGGTATTTTAGACCCAGTTCAGAAATAAGAGAACTCCGTGTGCTGAGACTGCCTTTGTATAATTGTTGTGCTCGTTCAGTCAAAGCATCAATTTCCAGTTCTTTGGCTCGTACTTCACCTTGAAGAGCCTTTAAAATTTGAATTATTACTTCAAAGTATGTTCTGACAGAATTTCCACATAGAATAAACAATAGTACAATTCATAAAGCTTGGGACAAAAAAATTTAAGCACATGGTCTATCATGAAACAACTTATATCATACAATATTTTCCCTTATTTAAAAATATCTAACAAGTTAATATCTAACACGCTTAATAAAAACATATGGGACTGAGACATGTATCAAGCTACCGGTGAAAAAATATGCATTATGGAAGAGATAGAAACACTCCAGAAACATGTAAATTGTTTATTATTTACAAAAGAAATGAACATATTTGCTCAGACAGAAAAATTAAGCGAGAAATAAAAAAGCAGTCGATTTGTATAAATTGGGTGCTTTTTTATTTCTTGCTTAATTTTTCTTTCTGAACAAATATGTTCATTTCATTTGTAAATAATAAACAATTTACATGTTTCTGGAGTGTTTCTAAGCTTTTATAATGCAAATTTTTGCCTAGAAATCAATTTTTCCAAACAACTTTTGAGTGCTTATTGCAGCTCAACCATTCAAAATATCCATGTAGTTTATCAGACAAAATATGCTTAGAATTGTCTTAAGAGCTTATTTTCCAAGTTATGACATTTCCTCCCCGGACATCCTGTATATGCTGTTACGAGAAAATAAAAACAATAATGATTCCCAAGCAATGAAAATTTACTCATCATACATTATATAATAAAGTTACAAATAACTAAATAATAAATAGTTGAATTCATAATTCTGTACTTTTACAGTTTTAGATAATACTTCTTTATTTCATACGAACCTTTAAGTCCTGCAGTTGTTTTTTCTTATTTTCTGCAGTATCTTTCAGATCTACAGCATGAAGTTTTGTATCTGTCTCTCTAATCCATGTAAGACATTGGTCTTTTAATGCTTCATATTCATTCCACTGTTGCAGTTTTGCATCAAGAGCTTCTATTACAGATCTAAAACAAATTTTACAAAGAAAATAGTACACTGAAACTATATATTTAAAGAACAGGAATAAGGATCATAACTTTTCAAACTCACTTTACAGCAGATAAAAGACCTTCCCATTCTTGTTGTGATGAGTCAATCTGAGATCTAATATTGACTTGACCAGATTCTATTGTACCTGGAATGACTTTTTCACCTAAAGCACGGATCTGTTTAAATCTATTCTCTTCCTCTGGTAAGCTGAGTTGTAAATTCTGGGCATCAACATTAAAAAAATTAATTAAACATTGGAATAGTAATAATCCTCATCAGAAATAAAATGATAAAACATACTTTTAAGCGCTCCAAATTAGTATGCAAAGAAATGCGTTCTAATTCAGTATCACCCCAAAGTAAAACAGTGTTATGTGTTGCTTCCAGCCATTCTTGTGTATCCATTACAGCTTTGCTGTACTGTTGGTGGTCACTTACAATTGCTTCATAGCATTCCACAAAATTCTGAAAATTAAGAAGGTTGATGATTTTAGAATTATGGATTATCCATTGCAATAATCTTCCAAATGTCAATAATACATAAATAACAATAATAATAATCTCCTTCAAATTACCTGGGCTTTCTTTAAAATGTCAGAATGTCTTTGTGTCAATTCATTCAATTCTTGGTCAATTTTTCCACTGCGTTCAGGTAAACTTTCAGTCTTGTCTCTCAAGCACACAATATCTTGTTGATGAGCCAGTGCATCATGCAAAACAGCACGATAACACTGAAGTTGAGCTCTCTTTTCATCAAGTGTTGTCTTCAGTTCTAATTCTGCAGGCAAGTGTCCTTCTGCTACTGACAACCACTGACGGAGATTTTCACTGCATTCCTCAAAGCCTATCCACCTATATACAAATGCATATTTATAAATAAATTATATCTTTAATTAAATTATATCTTTAATTTAATGATATAAGTTACAAATTTATCAACAAAAAAGCAGTAAATAAAACCTTGAGAGTTTTGCTTGAAGCTCGCGTTCTGTGCTTGAAACTCCATCAAAAAGTGCTTCCATAGCTTGTTGAAGTTCTTGAATCTTGAGACGTATTGCCTCACGTCCTTCCAAGGCAGTTGATGGATAGAGCTTTTCTCCTAACTCAACAGTTGTGTTGAGTAGGGAAACTGCACTTGATTGCTGTGCAAGTAGTTCCTTTAAGCCAGAACTTCGTAACAGCAAATCTTCACGAGCACCAATGGTCCCACCATTAGAACAGCTTTCAAAACATGATTGTGCAGTTGCCAACCATGCTGAGCACTGTTGATATTTCTCCAGAAAAGCTTCATGATCCATTGCAGCTTGTTCACACTTTTTGACAACTTCCTGCACATACAATTTCACATACTTCATTGAATCAATTAATATTCTTGGAATATTAACTAAAAATGGAGTTTTAAAATAGTACACCACTCCAAAAATTGTGACATGTAACACATATAAAAGAACACCATGAAAGAAAGTTTCAAATTTTTGGATATGTCACTTTTGTAGAAGTTTTGATAACATTTTTATGAAAGTGAAAATAAACATTTTAACATGGCACCCCACTTCAAAAATTTTGTTCAAATTATGCCTTTTCAAACAAAAAGATATCACGATTAAACAATCTTATGAGTACACAATGAATACACTTTTGAGTGTAGTGTATTTGAAATATACTTTTGGCATTTCATCTCTAAGCAATGGGTTCAAATCTTTTTTAAAAGCAAAAAAAACATTTTTTAAATAAAAAGTTCAATTAAGAAACTAACAATCACATAATTATGTCTTATGTTCTCATATATGTATAATTTTTTCAATTATACGAAATAAAATCAAACCAAGGGCACTTCACCAACTTATTCAGGAAAAGTCTTTAATTCTCCAAAAATTTAATTCATACAAATAAGGTATCATAATTATTATAAAAGCAATAACTTAAGAGATATGACAGTATGCCATTAGTTAATAATGATGACTAGTATATATGTTTTGCTTGGCATAACAATTTCTCTGGGCAATCCTAAAAGATTTTTCCACCTAAAATTAATTTGTAATGATACTAGATTAGTCCTGATTTGTAGTAGTCCTTGGTGTCTGTTTAAAAGATCAATATATTTTAATCAAAACAGCAGCTTTAGGTTTTTGTTGAAGATTATATTCAAAAAGTGCATAGATTACTCAAGGATTACTAAATACATCGAATAACGAAAAGAAAGATGAAACAATATTAAATTTTCATTTCTGTATGGAAACATCATAACTACACACTACTGCAGAAATATATAGCTACAAACATAATCTAAAGATATTTTGGTTATAGAAAGAAACAAATACATAATAGTATTCTTAACCATAACTGGAGAAACTAAAGGAAAGAACATCACCTTTGCTGTTGTGTGAATGGACTGAAATCTTGAAATTATTTGCTGCACATTTACTGAGATTCTTGTTTCTCCACTAATCTGCACTAATTCAGAAGAGTCATCACTCATTTTGTCTATTTCAGCTTCATTCTGATGAACACTCTGAATGAGAGCCTGAAAAAAGGAATGTTTTATGCATTTTTTTATGATAATGTGAAGTGAATAATAAATAAATTCAGCACTGTGATCTGTAGAAATATAGCAAAAGGGAATGGAAAAACTGCTGTACTAATGAATTCCATGCTGATAATTTTACATAACTTATGTCTAGGTATCATTTACAAGTTGAACACAATGAAAGATTGAAATTTTACCTGATATTTTTCTAGTTGTTCTTTCTTCTCTGGCAAAGTAGATCGAGGAGCATAATTCTTCAATGCTGCTTCTGATTCAGACAGCCATTCCAATAAACGATCAAATGAACCTTCATATTCTGACCATTGTTTTAATCTCTCATCCAAAGCATATTGTACATCATTCAATGCGGTCAGAAATTTCTCGTAATCAAATCTATTCAGAAGCAATTAAATAAAAAACAACACATAATTGACCACAACACTATGCCAATGTTTGTCTTTAATTGTATTCATAATTAGTATTCCAGCAATGTGATCAATACATAGTCAAAACTAGCATCTATGAATGTTAAATAAAGTATTTCCACAAATTCTACAAAAATTAAAAAGAATATATAATGAAATACCAAAAATCTTGAAAACATGTTTTTCCTAGAACTTTGAAATTTTAACTGCTTTACATGTTCAAAGACACACACTTCAAAAGCTAAAACCATCCATGTTTACCTAATATATAATTTCTAATATAAAAAATAATTCGTTTCATACTGCATTTTTCCTTTTCTTTTCATATAGCAAAAAGCTTTGTATTGTGGAGAGCCTAATACTCTACCTCACAACCTAAAGTCATTGCATGCAAATTCAGAACAATAATTTTTCATTTCAAGACAACTTTAACTTGTAAGTAGATGGAGGGAATCAGATTTTTTGTATTTTTTTTTTTATTGAGTAGATATCGTTCCATTACATGAGCTTACATGTCAGGGACAGGTGAATTCTGACTTCAAGTGCTTAATTATCCTACTTATTTCATAGGGATTCAATTCCTTTTTCTACTGATTTTTCAAAATAATATTTGATAATTCCCAAAGAAAATAACACAATGCATAATATATGTATTACACATGTATTGTGATATGCATAATATATGCATAACACAATGCATTTGTTTGTACTCATGTGTATACTACAAAACATGTTTGTTTGTTTTTTTTCCCTTGTATCTAGAATGCAGCAAGAGAACAATATGTAACGTTGCAAGAAAAAAGTCCAATTTTTCAACACTAAACATTGACCTGATACCAAAACAGTGAATTATTCTTTCTCCTATAAGTAGTAATTACTTTCTCCAATACGTATTATTTACAAAATCCATGTTTTGTGGATTCTTGCTACTGGAAAAGCTGATAGCAAACAATACTAGCACATTAACCATACACACACCACCACAAATTTTAAAAAAAACAGATATTCCATAATCAATCTGGATGATGTCGCAGCCCATCATATTTGAAGGTTTTTTAACTTTGGGGGAATTTTTACATGAAGCCCCTAGGGGAGCAATAAAGAAGGATATAATACAGATGTTAAAATTTTAAATAAAAGACAATATACAACCCAATGCAGATAATGACAAAAAGGTATCATTTTGCCCCACATTCCAAAGATTTAGAATAAATTCACCAATTATAGTAATTTTGAATCAACAATCATTTTGACATTTTAAGGTGATTATGAATGAATATTGAAGATAATTTCCCTAAGCAGGAAATGAAGGTATTGTTTATCAAATAAAATATAAGAATTGTAATAAGAGTTACATTGATAAGATTAAAAGAAAATTAGCCACTACAGTAAAAGAATGTGTGAATATTATTATCAAAACAAAATTCAATATCACAACAACAGCCTTTGGCCACAAAATTGATTTTTCAAATGTTTCCATTCCTGACAAAGAAAAATGCAAATTTCCTAGACTAATTTCAGAAAGTTTATACATTAAATGTCATAATATCATGAACAGAAAACATTGAAATAATTTATTCACTAAAAATTTATGATAATAAATTTCTAAAAGAAATAAATAATAATTAGGTTCTTTTAGTTTGATCAATAGAGCTTCTTTTTCTCTCCTTTTTATTTAAAATTCCCTCCCTACCCTTCCCTCGTTTTCTTCATTGGTTTGTCCATGGAATCTAACAGTTTCCAATTTAACATTTAACTCCTTCCCATTTGGGACTATCAAGAGAACTTGGATCAATTTTTGTTTCCACTTAACAGCCTTCAGATGATGGATAAAATGAATAGAATCATTACAATATGACATATGGGTTTCCTTTTTGTCATTTTTGTAATATTCTTCTTATTATTTGTCTATTTTTAATCTGAAATGTGCACCGTATTTTGGGTGAGTTTTTTACTTAAAGAAAACTAAAACATATTTGAATTATGTAACACCATTAACAAATACAGCACAAAATAAAATTTTGTGCTGTATTTGTTAATGGTGTTACATAATTCAAATATGTTTTAGTTTTCTTATTACTTTAGTTTGTTACTAAAAGTACACATATACTAACTTCGTAATTGTGTTTTATCACAGTCTAATGATGGGATTGCACCAAGTTCAGAAACATCACATTAAAAAAAAAAATATTGTATGAGGATGTAATAAACAATGTTAAAATTTTTGAAATAAAAAAATGAATTTTTAATTCTCCTTAATTAAGAAAAAATTTGATTAATACTGTGGAACCATTAGCTACATTAATGCATACAAATTCTGTGGGTTGAGTTTTTCTTTTCCCTCCCAACATCAAAAATGGAACTATGACATCTATGTGTACCTACCAATAAAATGTTTATTTAATATGAAGTATAATCATCATCGATAACTCAAAGAATGAATTTGTTTTATTTTTTCTCTTAATTTCAAATTTAAGAAAGAAATTTGGTTTACTCTAGACTCCATACATCTACTTGTGATATTTTGATAAATAGGGGATGGATTTTAATGTAATGTAATTTTGTTTCACTTTAGAACAATGCCATTTAATACAGAAATTAATTTCATGTTATGACAAAAGGAAATGACCAATTTTTGTCATTTTCTCCCCTTTCTTTTCATTTTTCATCGATTTCAACTAATAAGTCATTTTTTACCTTTTCCAGAAATTTGTAATGCATTTTTCGCTGATTTCATCAATTTTAATATCATTTTAAAAGTACTTGCTTCAAATAATATTCTGAGTGGCAAAAAATGTTCTCTACAGAATTCATGGGAACTTATTTGATTTCTTCACACAGATTTTATAATGTCAGCCATTGTGAGTACGTAATCTTTCCTGTGATGCCTATCAGCGCCAATGTTGGTTTTCCCGATTTCAGGATAATTAAAGACAGATTTCCTGCTAAAGAACAGTCCTATACCAAAAGTTAGCAAGCTCTTGAACAAATGGAAGAAGCCTCAATTACATCATTAACATATCCTACAGTTTGAGTTCATATGAATTGGTTTTGATCACGTTTTTGGTTTTATCTTTTTCTTTTTCTTTTTTTTTTTTTGCTTTTTAAAGCCCTTTAAAAACATTTTAAGAGCATTTTATTGATCATTTTTGGTAATATTTTAGGTCATCAAAATCCACCCCCTATTGATAACAATCCTAAGTGAAGATTCATAGGACTTCTCTCAAGTCTTAAACATTACAAAATGCACAACAGCAAATATTCATAACTTGATATCACTTACTTAAGATTGGCCAAGTCCCTTTCCATAACTTCTTTTGCTCGAGCTGGCAGTTTCTCAGTTTTGGTGTTCACATGATCAGCCAGAGCTTTAAGTTTCACTTGACCTTCTGTAGTAAGACTTTCTTTAATTTCCTGAACTTTGTTCAGACGAGATTGGAGGGCTGGTTTATTACCACTGTAATCTAGAAAACAGACAGACAATTTTATTTTGTTTGTTAAAATTATCATTAATTTATTGTAATTCTAAAGACAAACCTGAATATGCTGAAAGTCGATCCCATAATTGTTTTTGATAGTCTTGGTATAATTTCTGCAAATCATGAAATTGTTGAAATGCATCCAAACTCTCTTCCAACTGAGTTATCATTACCAAGAGATTGTTCACAAGACTTTCATATCTCTCATTAATATTTTTCACAGTTTGCAAAACTTCATGATCATCAGTTGCTTTGGGACTAGAAAGTTGAACTACAGCATGTGCTTTCTCAGAAACAGCTTCAATTACTCGTTTGTGAGTTATAACTTCTTGTAATGTTGTCTAGAAACAAACCAAATAACAATTAAATTATGAAATTTAAAAATTGATCATTACTGAAAACATAAATTTACTGTACCTTATGTTTCAATAATTTGGAACGAATTTCTTGGGTAGATGACCATGAACTTAAAGGATCATGAAGAAGTGCTTTTTCCATTGAATCCAACCAAGCTAATGTCTGTTGTAAGGTTTCTTGGTAACTGCTCCATTGTAAGGACTGAGCATCATGCCGTTTCTGTTGTTCTTTTATTCCTTCTTCTAATTGGTCCCATCTGCAAAAATTATTGATTGTTATAATGAAATTTGACTAATTTCCGATATTATGATTTTGATATGACATTCTGGTAACTTTTCTATAAAACTTAATAAATCTACAAGGGCATTCTGTATCACAGAACTTGAATTATAATCCATAAGAAGCAACAAAAAATAATATTCCATAATACTCCATTTTATTCACTGTATTTTTTCAAATTCCTATTGAAGAAATAGTGTTCACACTCGTCATTAACAAATTGAGTGCCACCTACATGAAGTGCACTGTTTACACTCAAGGGCCAAACTGTGGTACAGTATTCAACAATATAAGTTGTATACTGATAATGTTGGCAGTCAAACATGCAGAAAACTGTAGGCCATGCTTCAGAGATATTTTATGCTTCACCCAGGGAGATTATTAGCTGAGATCACTCACTCAGTCTCACAAAATAGAATTGTTAGAATTTCTATGTGTTGAGTCCACTGGTGGTCTCATGACCCCTCATAAGGTTCTCAGTTGAGCCCACTGGCGGCCTAATGGCACTCACTTGTTAAATATCATGCATTTTAAGGTATTTGAATCAGAACAAGAAAAATTACCTATCTCTCAACTCCCGTAAGTCACTACGTATTTTTTCACGACCAGGAGCAGCAGTATCTGGGAATAGACGTTCCCCTATTGCTGTAAGATTTGCAATTCTTTGCACACCCTGCTCCCGCTCTGAAAGCAATATCTGTAGCCGATTGACTTTGCTCTTCATATCTCTTGATACTCCTTCAGTTTTAAGAGCCTCAAGATTGGCCTCTAAAGGTGCTAACCAGGCTAGTGTTTCTTGAAGTTTTTCTTCATATGTTCGATGGTCATCTACCAGACCTTGCCATCTATTAATGACCTCCTTACTGAGCACATGCAGTAATTGGTACCTACAATGTAAAATAATTATTTATAGCAATAAATGCAGCTAATTTCGTAAATTAAAACATTACCAGGAACACAATAATTAAAACACTCACTTTGCACATTTCTAAGGTAAAAATAATGAAAGATCAATGGAAAATAAAATAAAAAGTCAATGATGATAGAAAGTGTCAGATGAGTGAGAAAACAGATGAACATATAACTTCTTTTAAACTTTCTTATCCTGTCAAGATAATATTTTTGGTATTAAGGAAAAATAAATTCTTATTTCTGTTAATTTATCACCTTTTTAAATACCTGACTCAGCTACAGATATCAAAATGTTAAGTCTAATAAATGTTTCAAATTTAATTTTAAATTTGTTTGTAACTTTTTATTAACTTATGCTTATTACAAAACCTAATATGTTCATGTAAAATGTAAATTACTTTTCAATAGATGCTCACCTGTTACTAATTTGTGAAATGAGAGGTTTTATTCGGTCGGCACCACTACAATGCAACAAAGCATGTGACCGGTCAACAAACTCATCAATATTTTTTTCTTGTTCTGTAATGAGATCACGCTTTTTTCTAAAGCTTTCTAATTGAGCTTCTTTCTGTTCTACAGAATCTTGCAACTGTTGATCACGGAAAATTGCTTCAATTTTACGAAACCATTTTGTATGCTGATCCAATTGCTCTTCAAACTGGCTCCATTGTTTTAAAGTGTTTTCCAATTTCTTCTCAACATCACCTAAATTCATCCAAAAGATGACATTAATAATTGTTTCTTGATATCAAATAGTTATTTTTATAATAGCATAACTGCAATTTAAAGATTTGGAAATCTAAAAACATGCAATAATATCTATTCAATATGTTTTGATATTAAAAATTTGGAACACTAAAATATATTATTCTAGAATTAAATATTAATTTTTAACGATAAATAAATTTGTCACACTTATTATAGTATGTGTTTTATCTCAAAAAGAAAAAAAAAAGCTGTAAAAACATTCCATCTTTATGGTTGAAATTGGCAACTTTTTAGAGAAAACATATATCTGATCAATATAATAAAAATAAATTGTCATAAAGAATTATTTAAATTCAAATAAACTGTACTCTGGTGTTTTAAATTTATTATTTAGCTGTGGATTTTTGCCTATTTGCGATTTTCATCCTTCAATTAAAAATGCAGTATTTTTGATTACTTATTCATTTTGAGGCACTAGTAGTATTACATTTTAATACACCTAATGCTCCAAAATGAATAAGTAACCTAAAAAACTGCATTTTTAATTGAAGGATAAAAATAGGCAAAAATATGCAGCTTACTTATTATGAATACTATTTTCAAACTTATTATAAAATTCAAATATGATAATGGCATTAAAATAATATTAGTATAATTGTAAATTCTTATATCAAAATGTTGTAAATTCATTGTAAATTCCTTATTTCAAATTCAATTTTGTACATTCAAATGAATTAAGAAATGTATCTCCAAATATTTTGTAATTTCATTACATTTGGCATTCTAAATTTATGCAGAAAACTGTTAAAACTGAAACATAAATACTATATGATTAGGATCAAAATGTACAGATTTTAATAAACAGAAATTGAAATAACTGTTAGAAAGAGAAACATTTTGATAATTTCCAAAAAACACAAACAAAACAAAAAAGATATTCTAAAGAAACTATTTGAATTTTTAATTGTTACTACAGGAAATTAAAAAAGAAATAATATCAAGATGAAGTAATAAAGCAAATCATACCAATACGATCCAAATGTTGTTTGAAAGCAGCACGTAAATCATCAACTTCTTTTTGAAGGGCATCTACTCCTTTCGGAGCAGTTCCTTTGCTTACAACGCCACAAAGTTCTTGTAGTTGCGTAAGTTGCTTTTCACTTTGCAGGCAGTTATCTCGCAAAGACTAATTTAACAAATGAAAAGAAAAATTATAAGCACAAGTTGATTAATATTGAATGAACAATCTGAGTAAATTTAACAATACCTATGAAGTTCTTTTTTGCTCAACAGACTTAGCTGAATATCAGACAATAAAGTTAAGCATATACACTTGTTTAAATGACAAAAGATTACGTATTTGAATTTTTTATTTCAAGGTAGATGACCTTATTGAATGCAAACTATAAACAGCATTACCACAGGATGAAACAAGAAAAGTCAGTGGAGAGTTGTGAGAAAAATTTTTTAAAAAACATTGAACAAGATATTATTCAAGGACGACTAATAAAAGATTCCAAAATACTAAAACAGATTAACAAAGATGAGAAATGCATAATACAAATTAATCCCACCATAATTGGCTCAATTATTATCAAAATCTGTCAGAATCAGATGGTACCAAGGAAAATATACAAAATGAAGCTTATGATGATAAATGTAGATCCCATAAGCATGTGTGAACTCACAGATGCATTGAAGAAATGTTAAAACAAAGCCATAAGGAAATGGGGAAGTCATCTATATCTGAACAATTCCCCTGCGGGTTTTTGAATTCTGTAAATATATAGATGTTTTGAAAAAAACAGAAGACTGGAATGGAGCAATAGTTACTCCTACTTTTAAAAATGATGACTGATGAAACTATGACAATTATTAAGGTATAAGTTTGCTCAATTTTCTTCTACCTTTCCAGGATTAGGCTGTTTGTCTGTTCCAGCTTCTTTTGTAATTTATAGCAATTTCTGTTATCTGTAACTCTTACCTTATTTTGTCATTCCAAATGCAATCAATAGCATGCAATCTTTTACTGATCAAAGACGTTTCTGATGTTTCTGATGTGATCATTTACTTTAGGTGCCCATGTTTCCAAACTGTTTAACAGTGTGGGAATGGCCGTAATTTTATAAAATTTTATTTGCGTTTCTTTTCTAGGTTTCCCTTTAAGACATCATCATATAGTCCCACATATTCTTTGATTTTTTTTTTGGTGTAATGTCTTTGTCTTCCTTGTATATAAAACCACATCCCAAATATTTGAAGTGTGATGCTTGTGTGATATTTTAATGGTCAATCATGATTTTTGTTTGGATTGGAACTTTTCCTAGGAATGCCATGGTCTTGGTCTTTGGTATGCAAATTTTTAAATTGTCATAAATTGTCCATTGCAATGCATCTTCCATATTTTGAATGACAACCTGATCATCGGCGAATAGCACAGTGTTCAGAAATTCATATTGATTGATCTTTATTCTTGGAGGAGCAATTTCTTTCCATTCCCATTTGTGTGTTAGCTCATTGTGAGATTTAAAGCATATGCTAAAATATTACTAAAAATACTATACAAGATATCAGAAACATTTCCTCTGGAAGAGCAAAATGGTTTCAGGTTCATGTATAGAGTTCACTGCCCTCATCCCAATCTGAAAATCTTACTTCATCCTGGCTATGCCCATATCATCATATATGTTTTGGTTTGAACAATTGGTCAATTCTGATGACAAAGATTTATTGTAACAAGTTGATTTCTTCATCTTCTCTGGAGTTATTTTTTACTTCTTACATGGCAGGTATCTCCTCCAGTGGGACACCATCCAGCTAGGAATTGCTAAGGCTAGCTCTACTTCCGACTGGTCTCTTGACATATGGTAGTGTAGTACATAAGGGGGGGGTGTAAGTAAGGGGAACAAGGAAGAGGAAGGAAAGGTTCTACATGGTCTGTGGTCTGTTTGTTAAGGTACTGCTCTGTCATTTGTCTCAATTTGATAAAAGAAACCACAGAAAATTACTGATTAGTGCAGCCAGCCACTAGAATTCTCCTCCAGACAATGGCTGAATTCGATCAATCTATTAAGCTAGAGTCGAAAGTCCACTTCCATTGGGATTCAAACCCTAAAACTTCCTGATCAGTGACACTGTGTGCATGCGTGATGAGTGCTTGCATGACTGCACCTATTTATTTGACTTATTTATAACATAATATAATAGGATAAAAAGTTCAAATATACATAAAATATAGAAGTGGTTATTGATAATTAATTTTTTTGACTTGAATCATATGCTATTATTAAATATAGCAAACTGAATAATGAATTGAAACCAAATAACTATTTAACAGAAGTCATAATCATAAATTTTTCTCTCTGTATGGAATTCTCACAAAGCCTGATTCTTTATATACTCTTAGTAAATATAGATGAATGACTATTCAGCTGGCTCGTGAGATATGGAGATTAAATGGAATTTCCAAGGTGGGAGGAAAACCTTTCAATGCTTATTTGCAAAAGCAGCTTTATAAAACATCCTCAATTCCTTCCTTGCTGAAAAATGAGCATGTCACAGGTGGAAAGCTGATGGCTGGCTATTTGTGAATGAATTCTAGAAGATGTTCATGGGTCCACAAGGGCCTCTTTCTCCAATGTGAATAGATGGGCCAGATGAGACTTTACAGACATATTAGATCTTGGCCTCACCTGACTCAACATTTTCCCCTGGACCAGATAAAATCACTACATTTCTATTAAAGGAGTGTGCTATAACTACTTGCAGCACATCTTAACAGAGTCTTCAGGGATTCATTCGAAACAGGAATTTTACTTCAGGACCTTGGGACTTGGTGAACTCAGTATTTAAAGCAAAGCAGCCAAATCTACTTATAGACCCGTGAGACTCATGAGTACTGGGGAAAGGTTAT
Source organism: Acheta domesticus (assembly GCA_031308135.1). NCBI lineage: Eukaryota > Metazoa > Arthropoda > Insecta > Orthoptera > Gryllidae > Acheta > Acheta domesticus. The sequence continues at coordinate 128,433,978 of JAHLJT010008446.1, read as the reverse complement.
GAAGAGGGTCATCGAACAGAGAATGAGATATTTTGCTATTTGTAACAAGTTATTCCCTTCACAGCAGCCTGGTATTGTTCTCATTAGATCGACTTCCACTAACCTTCTCTACTATGTTGATAAGTGGACACCAAACTTACACAAAACCAATTTGATGCATGTTGTGTATTTTATTTTCTCTAACCATTTTGATGAAGTTTCTAGAAGCAGGCTAGTTAACTAACTTGAACAAATGGAAATTAGAGGCAAACTATTGACGTGGATAAATTCTTTTTTTCAGAACAAAATTTTTTTCTACTAATGGAAATCCAAATTTATGAAGACCCACTTTAAATTGAGAAAGAAATTTGCAGGAGGAATCTGAGATCTCCTTTTTAAAAAAACAGAATAGTAAATTATTGGAACACCTTGCCTCAAAATGTATATGCATCACGTGTAAATAGCTTAAAATTTTACATTTATAGATTTATGTATGCTAATCTGTAATTAATTACAGCTATAACTATTTTTACAAAGTACTTATGAACACAAAATATTGTAAACTATGATATTGCATTAAACAGGCTCTGTAAGCCAGAGTACTGCCTATATTTTAGAAAAATAAATAAAATAATGAGGTATTCAGAACTTTCAATTTTAGAGAACATAACACTAACGAGAAGAGCAAACTTACTTGTAAAGTAGAGAGGCGTTTCTTGATATCTATCTTCTCTCCACTAACATCATCACAGTCATGAAGGTTTTCTTGTTCAGATATAAGCCAATCATGATAGTTCTTACACAGGGTGCTGAAATGATTATGTTTCTGAGAGCACTCCTCCAAGTCATCCAATAGATCCTTTAAAAAAATTAATTAAAACACATAAATAATTTTATTATTCATTTTTAAATTTAATACACATCTTATGAATAATGATTTTAGTTTTAACATTTAAGCTCATTTCAATGTCCAGTCCAGTGGTGGCTTGTGTTTCTTAACAGGGGAAAAGAAGCCTATTGAAATTAAACATAGTACAACAAATTATATTACATGCATTGACCTGCAAAGTGATACGAGAGAAAGATCTATCAGTTCATTTTTCCTGTGATTTAGTCAGTCCACATTGTAAAATTACACCTGTCTGTTGCGTTACCCATTTTTGATCCTTGCCCTCCGGAGTGTAACATGACTAACCACCATAACAGTGGCATAATTCAAATGGCAAAATTCAGTGGCCCCTTAATTAAAACATATCATTAATTTAATTTTGTGATTATAAACTGATTTTTACAAGTAAAAACATTTATTAAAATAAATTATTACAGAAAATAAATTATCATTTTTGCATTTCATGATATAATATAAATATAAATTTTGGTCTTTCCTTTGCAATTCATTCATTGACATCATTTTTTCATGCTCAATTGATAAAATACTTAAATTACACAGATAGACTTGTGCCAATGTGCTTTGTAAATAATTTTTAATCAGTTTTAATTTTGAAAACATTCTTTCAGCACCGGCGACCGTGACAGGAAATGTCAAAAATAATGTCAATACTGTTCACACATTGAAAAAACTTGTTAATAGGGAGCAATGTTCAATTTTTAAGTTTGCAAAATCTTTAACAAATCCTAGTTTTGAAATTTGATGCTTTAAACAAATGCGCAAAGACAATAACTGATATGAAAAATTTTCTGCAACATCTGCATGGTATTTTGATTGAAGTTTTTGTGCTTCTTCATAAGTTTCATCCTCTGAAAGAGATATCAAAACATGTAACTGAATCATTTTGAAAATTGTCACTGTATTTTTCAATCCAACAAATTGTCACTTCAACTGGTCAATGCAAAATCTAGGCATCTAGGATTCCATTAGTCTATCTGTATCCCATTAACATTAAGTTTGTGCCTATGTTTGTTTCCTGTCAGTAAGTCGTTGATCATTGCAAAGTTCGTCAACATGTTTAATTTTCTACACTTGTTTAATGCTAAATTTCAGTTCTACTTTCCAGACTTGGGATAATTATTCCAATAATAAGATAATTTCACTTTTTACCAAAATCCATCACTGCTGATAATGTGTTCCACCGATTAATGTTATGACCAAAAAAAAACATAAATTTGTTCCAGTAAACAGTAAAATGAGCTTCTAATATCCTATACATGGCATTATTAAGCACAAAATTTCAATTATGAGCAGTGCAATGCACAAACAATGCTTTTTCAAATTCATCTAAGTTTTTTCTGAGCACCATTGTGAATTCCACTCATAACTGCTGCACTGTCATATCCTTGACCTCTACATTTAGATTAATCAATGCCTTGTTCTTTTATGCATTCGACAATATCAAACTGCAACCCTTGTGCTGATTGATTTTTGACATTCTTAAATCCTATGAAAGATTCATTAACTTTTATTTTAATCGATTAGCTGGATTTGTTTTTCTCGATAGTTACATATTGTAAAATTTAACTTAGTTGGTCAACTTTTCATAGTCTTACTTTCTGTCTATTATAATAGGGAAAAAAAGGTGCTTCATTTATTTCTTCTATGATTTTATCAGGCACAGTTTTACATAAAAGACAATACTTTTTGTTTTGAATTAAATAGGACCCTCAGGAGGACTTAAATAGGAGCCCTCGGTCATGGTCCTGTCGTTCCCTATGGAACTTATGCCACTGCTCATCACTCATGGCACATTCATCAAAAAGAAGCCAATAGATATCAGTTTAAGGGAGGAGGTTCTCCTCTACTGTCATAAAGATCCATTAAAAAATGTTTCCTCTTCTCACTACAGAAGCACTGAGAGTTATGGATAATTAACACAGAAGAGGAGGTAAAGCTGAGAGTTCCTTCTCAGAGCAAATTCAATTGTTATTGTGTTGCTTAAAAGTGTGCATAGATTTAGACTCGATCAAAGTCAATTTTCTCATAGCTATCAACTCAAAAATCATACATTTTCCCTTGAACATCAAAGCAAACATTTTGTTTGTTTATACAGCGTCACAGGCTGAAAGCCTGTCTGATGAGTCCTGAACTAGAACGAAACGCTTTTGCTACCCTAACTGCTCATCCTTTGTGCCTCTGCACGAGGGTCACCCTGCATGCACACTTGCGCGGTAGGTGGATACGGCACCTCGAATGAGAAAAGATGAGAGCAGTTGAAAGTAACATTCCTCTTCTACATCCACTGGTCATTGACTGAATGAACATAGGCAAGGAGGCAGACTTTCCAGGTCTTTGTTTATTAATTACATCCAGAAGAAGAAAAAATGTGAGGAGGATGTCTCTCCCTTCCCTCCCCTGAGAAACCGCCTCTAGTTCAATCTCACGTTTTATTACAAATAACAAATTATTACATCCTAACTGAACGAGTTGTCATGTTTTCATTTGCTCAACAGAATTAAGCAGCTCCAGAAAACACATTGAAACAAATCACATCACAAGAAGGAAAATCAAATAACAGATTACTTGTGTGAAATATCAATCATAACAATTGCGATGACAGAAAACTTGAGTAAAGCTGGTCATGACTTAGGTCTTCCTTAGATTGTAAAAATCTCATTTGTTTCTAAAAACATGGCAATAAAAACACAGTAGTTTCTTACCTGTGATTTGAGTACAATATTTTGAAAAAGTTGCTTAATATTCTGTAAATAAGTATTCAATGACTTGTCTTGAGTTTGGTGAACAAGTTGTTGAGCTTTAACACACACAGATTCAACTAGCTGCTGATGTGACATTATTTCTTGATGCATAATTTTATGATTCTGAGAAAAAATAAATATCTCCTTTTAGCTTTGTACATACTATTTTGTTCCATAAAAATGGCACATAGATTTCACAAACCTGTAGTTGAGCACGCTTCTCTTGCAAAGATGATTTTAATTCAGTATGCTGTGTCATTGCTCTTTCAACATCTTTGAGCCATTTTGTAAGTTGATCTTGTGACAATATGAACTCAGCAAACTGCATCAAACATTGATCCAGCTTGTGCATGGCAGCTTGCAGGTCATCCGAAAAGTTATCCCAAAGAGTGCGCAAAGTCCTAATAAGGTAAGAAACAGATATTAACAGTGGGTAAAAAAAGAAAAGCACTTGTGGCAATAATCACATTCATATATTTCTCATTAAAGCAATGTTTACCTTGATAATTCATTTTTTTTTAAAAATACTGTATCAATGATTAGTTTCATTTCTAAATAAAAATAAAAGATCACTGTGATCGACAAAAATTACCAGAATAAAACTTATGTTCAGGGAACTATTGCATTTTAAGTGCCAATACACAAGTATATTATTCAGAATAATCACTGAAACAGATTTGTTTCAGTGACAGTTTGTTTCAAAGTTTGTAGTAGAATATCACCTTAATTGCTGACGTATAATCTCTCTTCCATCTGGACTAGTATGAGCATATAACTTTTCACCATTGTCAACAAGACAATCAAATCTTGTGCTTTCCTTGGAACGTACATCTGCCAATTCTCGTATTTTCTTCTGACGTTCCTTTACAAAATAAGGAAGATAAATGTTAAAAAATTGATTTTAAAATATCAAAAGAAGTTCGTATTTATACATTTACAAGACATATTACCTGCAATACACCAATATCTCCAACAATTTGACTGAGCTCTTTAAGTTGTGTTTCTACCTGTGAGAGCCAATCCAGAATACTGTTATATTCGTCATTAAAGACACGATGTTCTGTTACAAATTGTTCATATTTTGATATTGCTTCCTAAAACACAACAAGGGAATTAATATGTGGAAAATTGTTTTTGCATGTTTCAAAAATTAAAAATAATTTATAATACAATACCTTTGTTATATTTTTTAAAGCTTGATATCTTGTAGTAAGACATGAAACTTTCATTGAAAGCTCTGACTGACCTACAATTGATTGACTTTGAGCCGCTGCTACACTGAATTCTTCAGCTTTTAGAATGATTTCTTCTTCAATAGCTTTCAGTTTGTCTAGGTGAACTTGTTTAGCTTCTTGAGTATTACGTAGACTCTGATCTTTGACTTGACATCTTTTGCCTTTATCCAACCACTAAGTGTATCCACCATTTCTTCAAACTCTGTCCATCGTCTACAAAGTAACTGCAGGCGTTGTCGTGTGTCTGCACATTTTCCGAAGAAACCTTCCCAAGCTTGTTTCTGTTCCTCAAATTGCTTTAGTAATGTTGGATGTCCTGAAATATCAGTCTGCTCCAATACAATCTGAAGTAATGTTTTACATGTGTCAATCAATTTATCTCCTTCTTCTTTCTGGTGCAACAAATCATCAATAACAGCTAATTTTGCATCAGCTCCATCTTTTTCAAGTGATGTATCTTCAAGGACAACTGATGCTTCAGCAGCAAGTGTTGCAAGCCAATCATGAGATTTTTCTAATGATTTTAAATAAGCCTCATGATCTGAGACATGTGTTTCAGCAGTCTTAATTCTCTCCTCAACATTCTTAGATAGTTTCTCATAATTTCTTAGCATATCATTGAATTTTGCAGTTGCATCAGAATCTGATAAAGCTTCTATTTTGTCTTGTAATTGTTTCATTACATTTTTATGGGTATTGACATCTTGAGCCAGGAGACGATAAGTATGCATGGCCTGTTTCTTTTCTTTCAAATCAGCTTTCAGATCCATTTTATTGCCCAGCTTGCCTTCTGCTTCTGTTATCCACTTCTGGACCTGGCAATAACTATCATCAAATGATGAACGCTGCATCATAATAACTTCAACTTTTTTGTGAATGGCATTTGATTTGTCAATAAGAGCTTCAGATGCATCTCTCAGACTTCTAAGTTCTGCTCGAATGGTTTCTCTGTTTTGAGGAGTAACACCAGAAAAAAGAGCTTCTCCTGTTTCAACTGCTCTATTTAATAAAATCTGTCCCTTCTCACGTTCTTCAGCAAAACTCTTCAGTTCTTCCAGTTTTTCCTGATATACTTGCATTGGCTTAGCTGGAGATGACAATAAATGTTCGAATGATTTCAGTTTTTCGTCAGCATCAGCCAACCATGACTCAACCTCTTTCACTGAATCTCTGTAAATATTTTTATTGTTTTCCAGAGTTTTGAGACGATCTACGTAAGAAGTAGCAAATTTTACAACAGATTGATATCTTGAAAGTAAATGACCATGTTGACCAATTCTAGATTCAGGATTTTTCTTCACTATTTCTTCTCCCACTTCCACAAGATTTTGTACATTTGGTTCATATTCAATCACTTGCTTGCAAAACACTTCCATTTCAGCAATTTTACTAGTAATAATGTCAATACTTAACTGACTGACACTTTCAGAACGAACTTTACTTTCTGTATCACGAAGCCATGATGCTACATTCTCTGACACTACTTCGTATTTCTTCCAAAGTTCGATATTATAATCTAGTGATTCTTTGGTCTTCTGGTAGTTTTCTTTCAGTGCTCCTAGCTCCAATGTTAACCGATCTCTTTCTGCAATCAACTCCTGCATTTTTTCAGGTGATTCCACATTTTGCAAAAGAAGCACTGACTGATCTAAATCTGCATGTTTAGCATCACAGTCAGCTAATCCTGCTAAAACATCCTGTAACGATGAAAGTTTTGCTTCAAGATTGTAATGGTCACTACTTGCTTCTGGAACGCACCATGTTACTTTTTCGTTGTAGGTGGATAAGACTCTCTCCAAAGCAGAGAACTTTTCCATATGGTACTTTTTAAGGAAGGCTAAGAGTGTTGATTCAACTTTGGTAGCATGTGATAAAACTCCATCATACCTCTTTTCTAAACCACTAAGTTCTTTTACAAGTCCTGAATTACCAAATGAAGGATAACTGACTTTCATTTTCTCAATTTTGGCTTTTAATGAATCTAAACTGGAACTAAGTCCAGAAAGTTCTTGCTTCAGAACTTGACATTTTTGTAATCTGTCAAGAATTTTTGTGTTTTCTCCAGTTAAATCATCACACTTAATTATTGATTCTCGAATTTTTGTAATGCTATCACTTGCTTTCTTGATATCTTCACATATGCCCTTTTCTTGTTCATTGAAAGTGCATGCTATATCTTCTAATTTATCTGCAATGCTTTTGAGGTATGTAAACTGCTCATCCAGCAATGAGTTCAAAGAATCTAATGTCAAAATTGGCTTTCCATTATTCAGTTTCACTAACTGAGATGATTTGGTTGCAATACTCACTTTAATATTATAGTATGTAGGTAATTCATCTTTGTAACGATTTAACTGGGCCATGGAATTATCAGCATCTGACAAAGAATTCAAAGCAGCTGAAAGAGTATTATTTGTGTCTTCTAGCCAATGAATGACTTCATCTTTTGAATCGTCGATCTGCTTCCATATGATTAATTGAGCCTCCAAATTTTGTACTTTTTTACTTGCTGTATCAAATGCATCTTGCCAGCAGGAATGCAAATCAGCAAGTTCATTCTCAATAATAGATATGTTAAAATTAGGCACAGTTTCAACTTGTTTTATTATAAGTTGGCTTTTACTGTCTACAGAATCAAGAAATGGTTTTACTTTTTTCAAGATTTCTAAACCTTTTTTAGCCTTATCATATGAACTTGTTGCAAGTGTCATATCACTGATTTCTTCTTGTCCCGATATCATTGGAACAGCTTCTTTTACGCCTTGTAATACTTTTTCCTTACACTCTGCAAATTGTTGCCATGCAATGTGTAATTCATAAAATTTTGATTTTTGTTCTTTCAACATTTCATTAACTTTCTCCCAGTTACCATCCACAGAGGCAAGGATGTTCTGAATAACAGATATATTGCTTTGATCCTGTTCCATAAGGATTTTACCATCATTATGCATATCATTTTTAACTCCTTGTCTTAACTGATGTTCTTCTAGAAGAGAGCTGAACTTTTTAAAAGTAGGTTCAAAATTATCACAGCTGACTACAGACATTAACAATTCTTGCAAAGCATCTTGTGTGGACAGTAAACCATTTGACAAATCATTTTGAAGATGTTGGAAATGAGACCAGCGACTGCTCACTTCTTGCAAAATTTCATGTTGGTGAGTTAATCTACCTTTAAGTAAATTCACCAAGGACTGTGCATCTCTTACTAGGCCAACAGCAGTAATTAATTTATCGGACTTCTTGTCTTTAATCTGTGTCTTATGAAGTTTACTCGCAGAATCTATTTCTAGAGCAGTGTTCTCCCATGCAGTTATTTTTGTTGAAATATTTTCTAACTCCTCATTAATGTTCTTCAAATCTTCAGGACTGTATTTCTGGGTATCAAGTTGGTACTGAATGTGTCGCAGATAGTCAGTAGTATCTCCATGCCATATCAGAAGTTCTGACCACTTCTCAAGAGCTGCTTTCTTTGCTTGCAGTGAATTCTGCAACACCTATAAATTTCATTATCATTTATTTAGATGTTCAGATCATTAATGTATTATATAATAAAAGAACATGTAAAAGAACATTTAATTATGCTCTTAAACTTTAAGAAAATAATTTAGACAAAAATGGAAAAGAAAACAAAGTGGCAAAAGAACCAGAAAAAATACCTGATATCTTGACACCAAGGTTGAGTAATTGTCATTTAAAGATGCTGCTTCATCAGGTGTGCCAAGAGTCAAAAGATTTTTTACTTCATTGTATATATGGTTGAAAATCGCTTGTTTTTCTGAATGTTCCTGAAGAAGAGCTAGAACTGTCTGAAGAGCAGAGTCTACTTTATCCAGTTCTATTTCATCTACTTGCAACACATTATTCTCCAATTGGTCCATCCACTTGACAAAACCAGTCATTTTTGCCTCAAATTCTTGCCTACAAAGCAATGCAAAATTATTTGGTAACAAGTAAATTAAAATATTTCTTTAATCCCGATAGCAAATACTTCATACAAACCTTGCCAATATTGCATCAGATACAACATTAATATGATGTCTAATGGCCTCTGCAACTCCTGTGAGTCTGTTCTTCACATCTGCAATTCCACTTTTTATAACTGCTCCACCTTCCAGGGCTAAATGTGGTGCTATAGCATCTGATAACTGTGCAAGTGATACGAGATCTGCTTGCTTCTCCGACACATCTTTGTTCAATAACTAAAAAAGAAATTTATTAAATGAATATAACCTTTTTAGTTATGAAGGACCTAGTGCCCACAACATGTTAATAGTTTCAAACTACTAAGTGTTTAATGATCAATTGTATCATTTAAATACAATGTAATGACAATTTTTTTTTTAAATTCCTAATCCAATTAGATTTGTAATTACCTTCCAATTATTTTACTGAATAAAAAATTAAAAATTTTAAGCAAAAATAAAATAATTCTCGAACATTAAAATGTTATTAACAATTTGAATTTCAAAGACTACTAAAAACAAAATTACTGATAAGTTGATAAGGTTTCATTATTTTGATAGTTATGTTGATTCACATTTTATTCTAGTTACATATCCACAAAATAATAATTACCTTCAACTCTGCCAATTTCTTCTCCAGTTTTCCAACCTGTGATGAATTATCTTCCAAAGGTTCAACTTGCAGAACCTGTTCCTTATCCCTTATCCAATTTTCCAGTTCATTTTTCTCACTTTCAAGCTTTTCCCAAGATCCAATTAATTTATCAAGAGATGAACCCCACTGCAGGGAAACATCATGAACAGCAGCCCATCGTGAATGAAGAGCATCAATTTCATTGGCTGCATTACTAGGTGAGGTTATCTGCTGACTTAGTACTGCAATACCCTGCAACTTACTCAATGTTTCTTCACACTGAACTTCAAATGCCTGAAAATTTAAGATTTGTTTAAATAAGTTACATTATTAAATAACTGAATGCACTCACTCTCATGTATTTTAAAATATTCAGAGTTTTAGATGATATAACATAGGGATTCACAACACCAACCTTAGCATCTTGCTGAAGTTGGTAAGCTTCCTGAAGATTTACAGGTTTTTTCATTCCAACAGACACTTTAACTTCTGCCTTTTCTACCCAGGGTTTAACCTCTTGAAGACCACCAAGACATTCTTGCCAGCTAGCCATATCATGGCCCACAGATGCTACTCTCAATTCTACTGTATGTTGCAAAGCCATAAGAGCTTTTTGAAGATTATCTATTTCAGCATACAATAATTCTTTATCTCTGTCATCACCACCTAAAAACAAAAACAATAATTATAAATATTGGCATATTTGAAAATATTGAAATCACAAAATAAGGGCTGTAATTTAATGAAACAATAGGAATCTCAAACAAGCATTTACATCCATGATGAATACAATTATCATAGACTTGAACTGCAGGATGTTAGGTCTGTCACCTATTTCTTTTTGTACAGTATCCCTGGCAATTTAAATCTCCACGTTCCTGTTCCCTCCATTTTTTCTTTGTTCTTTCAGTATCTTTTGGACCTGTGGGTTTTACACATTGGCTGGTTTTGTTGGATGTCTTTCATTCTTCACCCTTCATTTTACATTCTAACCATTTGTTGTGATGTTCTTATATTTTTCTACATTTTTTTTTTTTTTCTTTTCCTTATAATGACATGAGCTATATCTCTCCCAGTATCTTCCTTTCAAATTCTCCTTCTTAATTATTCCATTAGCCTTGTGGCTAGCTCTTGCTCAGCATGCTCGCCTTCCACTATGTGGCCCCGGGTTCGATTCCTGGTCGAGGCAAGACTATAGTGTGCGTTTTCCTTGCAATGTCCTAGTATATTATTGTGTGACAATGAGAAAATTCATTTCTTAGGTTGAGAAGATCAGAATACAGTGTGAGGAAGTCTATGTAGTGTGTGTGCTAACCACACGTACCTCCTTAACCCATGGCCTTGAGGCAGGGACGTTGCTGATAGGCCTGAGCCCGTTTACAGGCTGTCTTGCCCAATAATGTTGCCTACATAGCAAAACTTTGACACATTTTTCTATTTTCATTCATTCTTTACTATCAGCTTGTTTAGCTTCCTTTTCTTGAAAGGCCCTTGCATGAGTTTTACAGGTGGAAATTACCATGTCATACAATCTTGCTGTTTTTGTGTCGTTCGTTTTGCTGCAATTTGTAGATTATCTTCCATCTCCATTACAATTACCAACATATCTGCATAAAACATTGTATCTTTTGGCTTTTCCTTATGGGAGCAATCGCTTTCAATTCTTCATGTGTTTGACATAGATATTGAGAAGACATGATAATCTTCATTCTTGTCTTGGTTCTCTGTTAATTCTGTGATTAAGTGTATATTCTGTGATTAAGCATCTGTGATGATCCCAACATTAATTTTAATCCTCAGTTTTGAATATGAATAGAGATTTTGAATTCTTTCAATTATTTATGAGGACTTTTGCCTCATTCATAATTTCCCATAATTTTTTCCTCTTCACTTCACTTCACACACTAGCTTTTCAAAATCTACAAAGAAAAAAATCCATTTCACTGCATTTTTCTTGGATTATCTGTTTTGTAAAAATGATATCCTTTGTACCACTGCCTTTTCTAAATTCTTGTTGATTTTCTCCTATTAATTTTCCACTGCATTGTCTGTTTTGTTTCTTAAAATATTAGCAAACAATTGTGAAGCTTTTGGTAGTAAAATAATTCCTCTGTATTTATTGCCATTTGTCTTTGAGCCTCAACTTCTTGAGACTATATTCCTACCAAGCTTTGTAAAATGGTTCCACTGTTTTTCATCTGTTTTCCACCACATTTTGTAAAGTCTCTGTAAATTCCATGTAATCTAGGGCTTTTCTTACTTGTGGACATTTAAAAAATTAGTTCCACTTCTGTTGTTATTCTTTGTGTGATTTTTTGATCCATGTATATGTCATTCTTTCTCCTCATTTCTAATAAGGCATCTTATTTATTCCAGAGAATTTTTTAAATGATCAACCGTTTCCATTCTAGTAATATATACTTTATCTTTCGTACTTACTAATAATTCTTTGAACCTGGAGACCAATCCTTTGGAGGCCATTGATATTTCTTTCCAATGATTTGAAAAATTTCTGCCAATCCTGTCTTCTGATTTTTCAGGCAAATTATCTTTGTTGGGCTCCATATCATTTGGAAATTATGTAATACTTTAATATTATGCTACTGCAGATTTTTCTTGTACACTTTCTTCTTCTTATTTATGATATCTTGTATTTCACAGTTCCAAAATCTTAGGAATTTCTTCTTTTTGGTGTTTGAATTTCTAAACTTTCTTTAGCCGTTTTCAACAGGGCCGGTTTTGGAATTAACTGATATTTTCTATGTTATGTTAACAAATGTTTCGTAATTCCTCTTTATTCGATTTTTAGAAAGCTGATTGATATTGGATTCTTCTAATACGTGTTTTCATTTTTTGGAAAAATTTTAATTTTCTGTCTTGTTTTTCTAATTTTGCATTTTAAATTTAAGTTTTGTTTCTAATAAATGGTGGTCTGAGTCAATTCCACTTCCTCTAAAATTTTTTGAAACTTTTACTTTGTGAAATAATTCTTCATTTACTCTGTCATAAACTCATAAACTCATTCATTCATAAACTCTGTCATAGATAAATATGGTACCATAACAAATATATTTTAGTTTTTTGGTAGTTGGTGTGTTGAAACCCCTATATTCTAATTTCAATAGTTACAGGGAACCAGCTGTCATTTCAAAATGCTGTAAAATTTCAGTGACTTGCAAAGCTTATTGATAGAATGGTATTCAAAGATCACATTGAAATTAAATTAATTATATTGATTAACAGTTCAATATACTATGTTTCCTACCAATTCGAAAGTAAAGTTATATTTAATGTATTTTTCATTAGTGTAAGTGCCCTTTGAGAATACGAGACAGTCAATTTTTTTCCTGATATTTGCACAGGCAAACACAATAAAACATTTATAAACACATTACCTTGTATTACTGCATTTCCCTCTTGTTGAAGCTTATCTAAAAGAAGCTTCTTCTCTTTTAATTCCATTTCTAGTATATGAGCTTTCTTGACACGATCTTCAGGTGCCATATCTTCTTGTTGTAACTGTTCAAGTACAAGTGGAGCTCTTTGTTGGGTCCATTCACTTATTCCTCTCAATTGAGAATTAAAATTAAGCCATTGAGCTTTACTGTGTTCTAAATGTATAACATGCTCTTGCATTGATTTCATGGTATCCTGAAGCCTCCTTTCTATGTCCATTACCTAGAAAGGTAAGCAAATAAATCAATAAGATATTTACAAGCAATGTGTTTTCCTTTCGTAATGGAACTGAGTGAATTTTATTACATTTTTCTTTTGAACAATTTCTACATCTCAGTCAATCCAAATTTCAGTAACTTTGATAATAACTGGTTATTTCTGAAGGGCACATCATTACAAAAGACATATCTGGAGTTTTATTAGCGTAATCAATGTTTTGTTTACACAAGAATGCCCACTGTTACAGAGAAATGTCTGCACAGTCAAATACAACCTGGAGAATTTGTTATTTACAGGGTGCGATGGCGCAGAGTGGAAGTGGGGATGTGAGTAAAATTACTTCCATTTTAGGTTACAGATCAAATGGGAGACACCATGAATGTTTTATTCCATTTGTGTCTAATAGATGATACTAAGATGAAGGATTTTCCATTTCTTCAAGTTTTCCAAATTTATGGGTACTGTCCAATGATGGTAGGTACATTATCAGAATGGATACCATTATAACCCAAATTTAAAACAATTTGGAAAACCACAAACCAATGATATAATAGCATAAATTTAATATCAATTGGTATAAGCATATAATACAGACAGCCCATGATATTTTGAACATTAATGTTCCAAATTGCAACCAAACATGAAAATGTTTTTGAAAAATTAAATTCTATCATAATTGTACTGTTTATATTATTAGTAATTAATGCAACATTTTGGCAACTTTTTTGTTTGGCACTTATGACATATCTCATTCAAAGGACAAGACTTATCATGTCAGATAGCCTCCTGCTTTTTAAAACTCTCAATAATGTTGTTTCTCTGTTCTGAAAAATTGCTGAAATTAATAGATACCTCCTTCTGAAGAAGAGGCTTCCGTTCTGGAGCCGTCAGCTTACACAGTGCTTGACATTGAGTTTGAAGATGTTGAAATTGCTCTCCAGTTGCTTTATGGAGAGCTACATTTAAATCATGTTTTGTTTGAAGATCTTCAGTTACTTGCTGACTCTGAGAAGATACTGGAACTACCTTACTAAGTTCTCTTTCTGCTTGTTCTAACAGTCTCAAAATTTCTGCCTTTTGTTCCTTGTATGAATTCCACACTTTTTGAGTACCTGAAAATTTACAAAAAACAAGATTTTTACAATACTTAAAAGTAACTGATTTACTAACTTTAATTGCAAGGATATGATATTAAATTAAAGGAGCCATGACAATTAAAAATAGAATGTCTTTTGACATTCAATACTATCATTGAAATTAAGATGGAAGAAATTGCATTTAAATAAATAAAAATATTCCTTTTATAGGTACTATTTCAAAACTCATAACTGCAGTAGTCTATTATGTAAATATTTCTAAATTTTTAAACTTTCTGGCAATGAAGCCACATAAACTTCTTTTAGCATGAATAATATATCAGACTGCACATAATTCCTTGCAGACTACGAAAGGCTACACAATTACTTAAATATCTGCATTAAAACTATCAAAATATAATAATTCCAATATGATTTCTGCATTTTTCGAATATATTTATCTTTAGATGGAACAAACGGTATTGATTACATTAAATGCTAGAGGGACCATTCATTAAGCCTAAGTAAGTTTAAATTACCTTTTAAGTTTTTAAGTTTTTCAACAGTTTGTTATAAGCATCATTCCAACTATTTTCTAGAGTTGTCACTTCTGGTTTAATGAATGTTGGAGCGTTATTATCCCTCATTAAATCTTTTCCTCTCTGCAGCATGCTCAAAATATTAGATCGTTGTTGATCCAGCTGTGTTACTGCAGACTCTTGCTGCTTAATTAAAGAATTCACAGAATCAAGAGTTTCTGGATGAGGACCAGACATGGACGTTTCTTTGACTTTTTGCAATAATCCACAGACCTAAAAGAGAAAACATAATTGTAATAATAATAATTCACATTGATTTTATGTAATTTTAGTACCTCTCTTCTACAAAATATACAAGTAAACAAATTACATACCTCTCTAACTTCCTTCAAGTAAATATAACATTTGTAATGCACTTCAGTCTTTACTAATGTAAGTTCAATTGTTGGAATGAGATTCTTGTAACGAATAATGAGTTGTTCCAATTCTTGTTGCTCTCTTAAGGACACTTCATCAGAACAGTGCGAAACTAAAGCATCTAATGTCTGTACTAACCATTTCATATCTTCTCTTCTACTATCTACATTTCGGCAAATATCCTGCAATAATTGATTCATTTCTTCAATTATTTTAAAAATAATAAGTAATAAGGTATTTGAAAATTTGAAACTGCTGTCAACTTAACAACCATTTTCAACTTTTAAGATGCAAAAACACATAGCAAATATAATTTTTGTATTCCTATTCATTTACTCACACAAATTTTACTCAAGAGCTTTTAATATGTATGTAAAATGCATGATATACTACATCAGACTTGAAAGAAACAACAAAAATTTTGTTGTCACCTGGAAGACAGCACGTTCTTTCTCAAATTCTTCAAGACTGTCAACTTCTTTCTCAAAGGTTTTCAGACTGACATCTACCAAATCCATCCATTTCACCATTTCTGCATACCTAATTTTAAAAAATACAAAAAATAAAAATAAGAAATTCTTGGATGTAATATGTAAATATAGTAAGATTAACTGATATGTTCAATAAATATCTCGAATACACATGTACAATAAATAATCTTATCCTACTTTTTAGAAATAAAACAATTTATCAGTAAATAGTAACAAAAGTATCTTGACTATAAAACGAAAATGTCTGACATTTCTTTTAAATGTAGATATTAATAGTAAGCAGTTAATTGTATAATTTATGAATATGAGAAATTACATATTGATCAAGAATATTGTTATGGTCAAAATAAATATAATGAGAGATGTAATTACAAAACACAGTAATATTATTAGTAAAGAGAAAGTATTGTACCACTGCAGCAAAAATTGATGATTTTTCAACAGAAAACCTTATACTGTGGAGTCTTGGAACCAAAAAGTGGGTAAATCTTGTTCCTATACATATTAAATTATTTCCTCTAATATGTTGTGTAGTCAGAATTCACATTTTGTGGGTCCTTGCTACAACAAAATTGATTGACAGCAAAATGTCTGTTTGTCCAACATTTTCCTACAACTACAATATTGAAGATGAGATTTTTTCTTACTAAAAGCTGTTCATCAAAGACATCTTGAGTGTCATGTGGTCATGTACATTTTTTTCAAAAATATGATTAATATTTGTGTAACTTTTCTTGGAATTAATGCAATTTCAAAAAAGAAAAAATCTCAAAAACGGTTTCCAATTTTTTCCTTACATAGAGGATAGATTCTTAAAAATTGGCACCCATTTTTGGTGAACTCTCTGTATTTGCAAACAAAAAATTAGCAATGCAAAACTACAATGCTGATGCTAGAGACTTTCCCTTAATGAACTTTGTTCTTTAGAAATATATGTTAAAATAATGTTCAAGTTGAGGATAAGCCTGGGAGTAGAGTTAACTGATTTATTAGTATTTTGAATGGAAAATACAATGTTCCAACTATTTATTTAAGGTCAATAATTTTAGAATTTGTTTGAGTTCATACTTTCTATTTTCCTGGTCTTGAATAGACTTTCTACAATGAGTACCTTGCTGTGTGATTGTAATTTCATTAATAAATATTTGAAAAAAATATCAACCAGGTTACAAATTTAGGGAAGATGTTAGAAAGGTTAATATTATTATACACTGTAGTTTTATATTCAAACAGATTAGGTAATTAAAGAAAAGTTGGGCTGCCCCACAGTTCAGTGTGGCCTGTGTGTGTGTGTAAAACTGTGCAGGATTAATACAAACACTATTATATAGAGTAAATTTCTTCAGAAATACTTCTCTAATACACATCTGCTAAACTTTAATAAATGACCTTATACTGTTTCAAACTAACTCTATTCATATACTTTGATATTTGCCCCATCTTTCCCACAAATCACAGTTTGTATTTTAAAGAAATGGAAAAGTAAATATTCTTTCACAAGTCTTTCTGCCAAATTTGCAAGCAATTTTCAACTTACTTGGACTTGTAATTCTGCCACTGAAGAGGAACTTGTTGTAATTGTTTTCTTAATTCTTCAATACGAAGAGCAGCATTTTTCCACAAATTTTCTGCTCTTATGTAGGCAGTGTGTAAAGATAAATCATCAGGTTTTCTGAGTTTATAGTTTGTACTAATTTTACTCATATTTGATAGGCATTTCTTCAACTCTGACACAATCGGTTTTTCCTCAAAGAATGCCTATAACAAACAAAGGAAGAAAACACCCCATAGTGGTTTCTTTATATTTTCAAATTTCACCACTTTCACATAATCTCGAATTGTTTTTCTTTACATATTTTTCGAAAGAATATCACTATGTAATGATACTAAATGTATGTAGACAAATCTTACCACATGTCTTGATAGTATTGAATTCACGTCCTCACGTTTATTGAAGGCTTGGTGTTCTGCATTGATTTCTTTTTCTACTTCTTTGATACACATATTGAATGTCATTTCATCCAGGCAGAATTCCAAATACATTAAGTGGAGAGGAGCCAATGAAACCATTTCCTATAAAAATGGTATAAAGATGAAAACATGTCATTTCTTTTACAAAACTGGTCGAATTAGTACTCTACGATATTTGCTTAGTTTTTAGTTTTTACTAAAGAATGAAAAAATGAGAAATTTATTGCAAAAAATTGAAATCTATTTATAAAAAGAGAAAAATATACGGCAAAATTGCAATACCTTCCACTTTGCTTGAGCTCCTTCAACTTTATTTATCACTTGAGAATGATATTCCATGGGAAGACAATTACATAAGTCTTGTCCAGATATGACAAGGTCATGAATCCACTGTTCATTTACTTGTTCAAAGAATGTCTGTAAAGATTATATGAAATATTTTAGTAAATATATGAAATCACTGTATGTAGCATACCATAATATAATAAAGAATACATTAATAGAGGTGGATCCATGAGAGAAGTGGAAAATTTCATAATGGAATTAAGAATTTTTTCAAGAATGAAATACATATTTAATATGAGGTTAATGCTCATTCAAAATTGAACAATAAAGAATTCACAACAATTAAATTCAATAGGTTGGTTGGCTTGGTCATTAAATATTTCTGTAAAAGTTTCCCTGCTCTCTCCCACCAGATCTGAATTCGCATCTAACTTTGTTTCAAATAGGTTAGTTCTTTCCAATGTTTCAAATAAGTAATGTTAAAATGAACAATATATAATTGAGATCAAATGTAACACCTACTCTCAATACCAACTTTTCATAATGCATTATCTTATCATTTATCTGCCCTGTTTACATTTTAGATCATAAGGCTGAAAATCCTTTTTTTTTATAATATGTAACTTAATAACTTTCTAGAAATTATTTATCCAATGTCAAAGTGTCATAAAATGTTCATCTTACCTTGTGAGATTCTAATTTTTGTTTTTTGTCTATATGTTTATCAGATATAAGTTTTTCTGCGTTTAGTAACCATTCCATAACCGTGTGCTCAGCTTCTCGAAATTTGGTCCAACATCTTAAAACTTCTTGAAATTTCTGAAATAAAAAAGAAATTACATCAGAAGTGTGTAGGGTGGTAGGTAATAGTGTAATGTGTCTAGTAATAGTTACATCATAAGTGTCTATTCTCTTCATACATTATATAAAATTGTGCAACAGCTATTTAAAAACATATATATACATATATAATAATTTACCTGCTCCCACATATGAGCATGCTGTGTTGTAGATGCAAATCTGTCATTCAACTGATTCATTTTGTGACTAAAATCAGAAGCATCAACACCGTCAGTATGATCAACAGACTTTACAATACTTTGAAACACTTTATTTTTACTATCCAGCATAGATTTGTAGTACAACAAACGGGAAAAGAAAGCCTGTGAACAAAAGGGCATGATACATTTCCTACTAATTCAACAGCAAAGGATGCAAGATTCAGAAAAGGAATAGTTTGGTACTTTGTGCTTATCCAGTTGACTCTGCACAGCTTCTGGGTCTCCAGATACAGAGAACGAACTCAAAAGAGTTTCTGCTTCAGATAGCCACTGACTTATTTCCTTCTGCCCAGCCTCAAGAGACTCTTGTTGTACTAAAATTTGATGGAATAAATGCAGCTGCATAGGAATGAGAGCTCTGACTCTCACCAAAGCCTCTGTAATAAAAACAGTAGTTTTCTTATGTAGATTTTACATTTATCACCAATGTGCAATGAAATTCACACTTAACCTTAATTTCTTTATATATAGAGAGAGAGATAGAGAGATAGATAGAAAGAGAGAGAGAGAGAGAGAGATAGAGAGATAGAGAGAGAGAGAGAGAGAGAGGGGGAGAGGGAGAGGGAGAGTCAACATTTCAAAGAACCATACACCACTATTTTACTCTTTCCTCTGCTTTCCATCTACATTTCATAAAAAACAAATTACAACACACATAATATATCATCAGTATAACGAAGTGTCTTTTTATATATGGTCATACTCGTTCACAGTATCAATTATATTTTTCTAAACCTTCATATGACATAAAATATTTTTGAAATGGAAATTTTTATTGCACATTGCATTTTCCAAATGATATAAATAAAACATCTCAAATTTTTTAAAACTTTAATGAGAAAAACTTGATGAAATCATGTTTCTGCAATTGGAATTAATTTAAAAGCATACATACAAACAGGTGCGGATTCATGAGGAGGAAAATGAGGCAAAGTTCCCTAACTAAAAATTTTTCCATATCTATGAATTGTAAATGGTCACGAAATTTTCAAGCAAAATAACTTTCGGATAATCATTAAAATGAATAAAATCATTTTGCAGCATGAGCTGAGTTTAGCCTGCACAATTCTACATGACCTGTAATATGTAAATACATTTATATATACAATTCATAATTATATACAAGGTGAGTCACATAATCCTAGCACTTCCTGCAGTTTTTGAATGGTTGAAGTTATTGCAATGCAGTTTTCACAGAAGTGCATGAGGGAATGGGTCTAATTGAAACATGTATTCATTTCTATTTTATCACTTGTACAAGATATTGAGGTAATTTTGTTTTTACAAATGAAACTATATACATTTTTTTAGTTTATCATGACGTGTGTAAAATGACAAATCCAATGATATACATGTCATATGTTCGGTAATTTTGAGTTTTTGAGACACGTGTTTAACAAATATTTTGAATGTAACAGTCTGCCATACGTCACACAGCGGTGTCCCTGCTGACATGCACTCGGACAAGGAAAGCTGAGCACAAAAAAATCAAAATTACTCGAAAAATTGCTTATCTAATATATTACAACATGTATATCATTGGATTCGTCTTTTATGCACGGTGATGCGCTAAAAAAAATATACATAGTTCCATTTGAAAAAACAAAGTTACCTCAATATCTCATAAAATACAAATGATAAATGGAAATGAGCACATCCATCTCCCCCTCATGCACTTCTGTCAAATTGCATTGCATTAACTTCTACCATTAAAAAACTGCAGGAGGTGCTAAAGTTACGCGACTCAGCCTATATATAATAATCCCCCCCACCACCACCACCACCAAATTGGTCTCTGTATCCACTCCTGATACAAAACATCAAAACCTCACATAAATAGATACCTAAACAAATAGTTCAGGACATTTAATCAAATAGTTATAAATGAACAAAGGATTTAAGTAGAGGTTTATTCATAATCATCATAAAAGACAAAAGTTAGTTCCGAAATATGATAGTATGAGGTACTTACTAATTCTTCTAAGTCAATAAAACTGTTAAATTCCAGATCTTATTAAACATTTTTAAACACTATTTTAAAACTCACTTTAATTTTAAAAATGCTTACAAATTATTTTGAGTACAACATTTTGAGGAGTAGCTGCAATTCATGACTATCAGTTAGACCTGTAGGGAGTATAAGAGTAATTGGTTAGCATTATTGGTTTAGGAGAAGATAGATTTCCAATATGGCATATGCAATAGACTACACATATTCTTACAGACAATGTCTGTTTGTCCTTTCCTTCAGATATTTGAAAAAATTCGAGAATTTGCAAAATTTGAGAATATCAAAATTGTTGCTGGATATATCAAGACTTTTATGAAGAAGAAAGTAAGCATCTGCAGATAGAAAGTTGACAGAAAAGAGAGAGCTATTTCAGGGATTTTACTTGCTCATTTTTATAATAAATAAAACACTTAAAACTCTTACTCATTTTGGACATATTACTGAGAATTGAGGGCAACTGACAAGTAAAAGAATATATTGATAAGTACGTATATATTTTAAATAAGAAACATAGTTGATAATGTGTAGGTACTGTTGCTATGATAAAATCCTGCTGGGATAAGGTAGAACTACTTTTGGACAAGAAAAAAATCTGATTAAAGTTACGCTAATCATATTTAAAACCTAACATTTATATTTCAAATAAAAGAGAAGGTGGAATTAAATCTTTCATTGTGGAGACCTATTGAAGATTTTCAAATACACCAAAATAATGAATAGTAATGGATCATGAATTGAAACTCTGTAGAAAACTTATTTTGGAGGAAAGTTACCTTTTTCTTTTTTTAATGTATTCATCATTCGATCAACTTCTTCTCTTGACAGGTCCTGTATCATTGACTGAAAGATCTTGCTGACATTTTTGAAGAGATCTTCAATGGCTTCTACCTCATTTTGTAAATGCTATGATGCAAATTAATACAAAACAAACACGCAAATGTATAAGTAATATAAAACTATTTTGTAATATTACATTTATAAAGATTTAATATGTACTTAAGGAGTTTCAACAGTTCAGGTAGAACCTCTTACCTGAAGTTGTTGACCATAAGCTTTAATGCTTTCAGTGCTACTGAGGTGTGATGATGATATTAATGTTTCAGCATTGTGCAGCCACTGCTGCAGTCTCTCCAATCCTGCTCGATATTCTTTTCGATTTCGCAAGATATCTCCAGCATGCATATATTGTTTTACATGCTAAAAAAGTTGTACAAAAGATAGAAAAGTCCATCAGTTCTAGTTCAAATACTATAATTCATTCTGAAATTGTTTAGTGAGCATTATCTCAAATATCACAAGTATTGAATGAATGTTTGTAATTTATTAATTATATGCAGCAATATAAAAAAAAGATGAATATAGATGTGTCATAGTTTTGTTTCATATTACAAACTGGAAATTTATAACGAAACTTTATTCTAACAAAAAGAATTTCAGTTTCATTTTCCATAATCAAGATTAGAATATAACCTGAAATGCACAAGAATTACTTCATGTATGTATACCCAGGTTTTTAGACATCAAAGTCAGCAGATAATGTGAATACACTGCAGAATGTCACAATAACTCTTCTGTACGTAACTTAAATTCTAAACAATAATTCAACCTTCAGCTATTCAATTCGATTCAATATAGTTATAGCATGCTGCTCATTTACTATTTCTTTATCCTGTATCCATGTCACATCCATACCATTTTTCTCTTACATTCAAAAACTTTTTTGAAAATGTTTTTGCATAAGTTAATTTTAGTGTTCAATAATTCATTGTTTGAAACCTTACGAGATGGATACCTCTTAATATGTATAATATACAATATACATAAGATGTTAATTCTTTACCTGAAATAAGTCTTCCCAGCGAGTTGATATATGGACATACTGCTCTTTGAGTTCACTAGCCACCTGATCTTCACATGTTGCAATGAGAAAACCTGACTGTATCACCCAGAAGTTGATATTTATCTTTCCAAATACTGACATCCTATAATATGAAATTGCTTTGCTTAATAACTTTATGAAATTTTATGTTATTTTAGACTACATATCACACTGATAATAATGGAAATAGTAATAATGAACATGATAACAGTACTTACCATGACAATGCTAAAATACATTTCAAAATTTATAAATTTGAAAATTTTGAAAATTAATAAGTTAATTTGTATGTGTGGTTTTTCAGGGTAGTGCAAGAAGTGTAGACTACAAAGCTGTTTGTTAGATTTTCTTTTTTAATGTTCGAGGAAAAATCTCTAGGTAAATTGTAAGATGTTTGTTTAGTAGATTGTGGAATGAGTTAGTTTAGTAATTGTAACAAGTGGATTTCAAATCACATTAATATGGTGCTAATCCTCTGAAAGTTATTAGGTTAAGGAAAACAGTATGAATTGTTGTAAAAGGTAATTTACAGAAAACTGTTGTGGAAGGAAAGGGATAAAAGATTCCATCTAACACAATAAAGAGATATTACCAGTAAGAAAATAAGTATGTGCAAGACTGAGAGAGAAGGTGAATATCAACTGTCTTTCTTTAGATAGTATTTCATAGACAAAAACTGAAGTGTTGTGTACCTGGAAGTACTCCATTTTATCTTCTTCTGGAAGATCCAACATGCCATATGCACGATCAAGCCAAGATTCAAATTCATCAGACATTGTGTTCCAACGACGCCAGTATGCTACAACTTCTTCCAACATACTTTGCACACATCGTAGTTCCATTGATACATTTTTCCATCGTTCTCCAGTGTCACGCAAAAATCGATCAATGCTTAAACTTTCTTGCTGGTCTGTTTAAAAACAATGGAAAACCAATGACACAATCTCAAGTAGCACAGATATTGAAAGCTGAGGAGAGATGATTTCAAAATAATACATTAATTTTTATGAAGGAACCAAAAAATTTTAAAGGTCAGAATTTTGACAAACTTATTTTCACAAATTTCCCTTAAAATAAATGTGAAAGGAATAATATGACCAAAATTAATGGTATTAGATTAATACTAACCTACATTACCATCTTGTTTATATTCATCAACAACTTGTTGCATATCAAGGAAGGCTTTGTTGAATTCTTGAAAATACGATTACGAGACACAAAATTACGATACTGTTCCAAGAGTTGTTGGACTTTCTCTTCTCTGCCATATTTAATAGTCCAACCACGTAATTTACTTTCTGTTAGGTGAAGGAATGCAATTAGGCAGCACTGGAGAGCAAGGAAAATTATTATTAGTATGACAATCCTATATATTTATCTCTTATGACAATCTCAGCTTAAAGAACTTTGAATGTTATGTTTATTCAAAATATTTAATGTTGTCACATTAATTTAAAACAGTTCTAGATACTATTACACAGATACACTTACATGCTATTAATAAGAAAGATGAAACTTAATGAGAACATTTCTATTTCACTCAAAAATGTTTAATGGAACTAACATTTTAACAGAAAATGTAATGTGCTCCGGTGTTATTCCTACCTTGTGCTCAAGGAATTTGAGTCGTATTCGTCGCTGTGCTGCCAACGGTCCAATAGCTTCCAAACGACGAGCCATATTTTGTAACTGATCAGCATTCACCTCTTGATGAAGAGAATTGCGTGCTTCTTCAAACTTATTTTTAATGGCAGGTAAATCAGCAAAGAAGACCTATTTGAAATAATAAAGGTTTCCAGTACTATATATATTAGACATTTAAATGCAACAAAAATTCTGAATGGCAGTAACAGAACACACACAACAGAACACAACTACGACAGTGCTATTTCAAATTCTCCTCTGCTTCAAAATTTATAATTTCATACTGCATCAGTAAGACATATTTACTTTTTTTTCTGTGGACTCTCATATTTTAAAGCAAATACCAATAGCACTTGAATCTTATTAAATATGTTCAATACTAAATTTAAAAATAGCCGACAATGTAATAATTCATACAAAATGCATTCTATTATTAAATTGCATATTATATAATCCTATATCATAAAATATTTCTGATACCTATCCATGTGAGAGATGTCTTCATTCATCATTTAGGTACTGAGTTAATTTATCTTACCCTTGCAGACACCTGAACTTAAACTGATTCCTTATATACCTCATATTTAAAATACTATTTATTTATTATTATTTTACTGAATATCCTTACAATATTATTAGAATAAAAAAAACAGTTGAGTCTCTTTTGTTTTGTTTTGCATTGCTTCTGTTTTTTGTAGAGCATTTTTTAAATTAAAATAAATAAATATTTTTTAGCAGCACATTCATTGCTTACAGAAGGAATGTTTAGTTAACTACGTATTTAATCATTTAAATGGGAAATGCTTTAAATTTTTACCTTATGTTCTTCCAGCTTGTGACTGATAATGCTTGCTGTCTCCTCATTCATAGCAGATGGAATATCATCAGAAGAAATGATTGCCTCTGCTCGGCTTAACCATTCTCCGACTATTCGAAGAGGTACAGGAAGACTTGAGTCAAGAAGCCACAACCATTTTTGAAGCTTTAAAAATATACAAAAGTATATGTATGGATAAACTTAGTTTATTAGTTTATTTTGTAAATTAATATCACAAGTTGTACTAAATTCAGTTTAAATAAGTCTTATTTTATCTCATCCAGCAACAGTCTTTTGTTTTTCATTACAAACTAAGAATTAAAAACGCTCAAGATAACTTTTAGACATTAATACTTTTTTTTCACATTCTTTTCCTCTCAAGGAAAATAAGGGATCATATTAATTAAATTGGAGGCTGTATTTACTTAAATGGCACTGATACAATACAAGTTATATGATTTCTCTGCAATAATAAGCAAATACTAGTACTTACTACAACCTTCCCCAGCAAAGTGGTGTTCAGGGAAAAATCTTAGAAGGCTCTTAAATACAATACTTGCTGAATATTAAGTCATTTTAGCATAAGCAATTGATTTTACATTGAGTAATTGATCATTAATATTCCACAAAACACTGATCTTTATTTGAAAATATATATATATAGGCTTGAGGTTTGAGAATTAAAT
>JAHLJT010008446.1:128090956-128406962 GCA_031308135.1 Acheta domesticus | reverse complement strand
GAAAAATGTTATGCTAAGGAAATAATTTTTTAAGAGAATTCATTAGGACAAATACCTAATCTGATAATTAAATCCTAGTCTAAATCCTAAACTGTCAATCCCAAGTGACATCATAGGTGATGTGTGGTAAATTTACTAAGGTTGCACTGCATGAGACCCATTGAAACACTACCTTAGCAGCAGATTTTGAGCATATAAGAAGTATTTTGTGTTCTGCTACCACTATAGGCTGAGACAAAGTGGAAGAGACAGATACTCATTACTTTTTTATTTAGTTAGTTACAGGTTTTGTTTTAATGTACTTTAAAAAATTCAGATGGTATCATACATTTTAAAAAAATGCACTTAAATTGTTATATTATATTTTCAAATACCAATTATTCTAGTATGCCCAAAGAGAAAATTTATTAATGATTCTGCATGCCCCAGGTAATGTTTCACAAAGATCATTAAAATGATTGGTGATCTGTGTGTTAATATTTAAAGGGAAATGTTTAAATGATATTTTTAAAAATATTTAAATTTGCTTTATGTTTTGTATGCAGTTTAATATTTACAGTTATTGTGATTATGCAAAAATTCACTAAAGCTAATTAAGACAGATTAGAAAATAACAGAACAGAAGTAACACTTTAAAAAATAAAATAAGTACAACACAGCTACAATTGCAGTCTATGCCTTGGAAAATCACAATAAGTTATAAGATGATTTTTTCAAAAGATAAAGAACTGAGATAACGAAATTTTAGTTGATATATTGGGCAAGTATCACACAATGACAGCTCTTGTAAGAAATAAAAGAATATTTAAGAACTTATACCACACAAAATTTTTAATAACTCAAGCATTCCTGTCTTTAAAATCCTAAGAATTTATTTTCTAAGGATACTGCATCTCATGTAGTAAAATAAAACAATGTTGGAAAAAGTTATTAAATTATTGTAAAGTTATGTATTAATGATTAAGAAGAGTAAAATGTCAAGCATTAAGGGAGGTAATAAAGGTATTCTGGTTGCACAAACATAAAATATTTAATGCTTCGAATTGTCTAAAAATAACTTTACTTTTTGTTCTTTTGTTTTCAAAATATTTTCATATTTGTTTTTCTTCATGTTTAATAGGTTACAATTAATAAAAAATAATCATTATATTGTTATTGTACTGAAATGATACACATTTTACCAAAGAGCAGTGAGGCATACTTTCATCTTTTTATTTAGATATTTTTAATTGTGATTTGTATTTTAGTTACACTAAAATTAAAGTTACAACAAAGGTTCATTGAACAATAATTAACTGACACTAAAATACATCCTACATGGTTCATCATTTCCTTTTAAACTTCTTTGCAATTTCATCAAAGTTCAAAAAATTTAAAAGTAATATTTATGTTCTTCAGTAAATACTATAGGTAAAAGAGATTAGTAATGAAGAATATAATATTATAGGTGATCATGTTGTTAGTTTACTTTGAGTTATGTTCATTTTAATATGTGCATATCACAAATGTCAAGTATACACACCTGGAAGTATAGAATTATGGTCCAAATAAGGCCTAAAACCACTGGTGGTCGGCCATCGACTAGATCTGAGGCATTGATATTTACAAGTTTTATCTGTAAAAAGAAACAACATACAATACATCAAATCAGATTATTTTTATTCTGAAAACACTGAAGGCATACATTGATTCACAAGAAAAGTGGCCTCAAAATAGTTATCTGAAGTTATGTGAAGAAATATGATTACATACTAAACACTAGACAATTTTTCATAATAAAACTAGTGGAGCTGCTACTTTCTTTTCTTTCTACTACATACTTTCTCGCAACCGATTTTTTTAGGGGGGAATAAATTTCAGACACTAATAACATGAAATCAACTCTTTTTTTCAAAAACATATGTGATCTTTTCTTTAAGAGCTGATGGTTTACAACAGACTTTGTTGAAAGTAAAAATCTCCAATTTTGCAGTTTGCAAATGGCTCCAGCGTTTTGATTAAACTTTGTTAATGGATGGTGTGAATGACGTTTAAGAGAATGGCGCAGGTCCCATTTTCGTCAAACACATTGATTTTTTGAAAATTGAAAAAATTCAACATTTTTTGGGCGTCTTCCTACAACTACAATTATGAAGATAAACATTTTACTTTCTTGACCTTTAGAAGAAACTTCTTAAGAAGAGAAAATTATGTAATTGTGTGCCGGAAAATGAATTTTCGACACAAAAACTCTTATTGCCGGGCCCTGGTAACGAAAAAACTGGATAAATCCAGTTGCCAAATTTAAAAACAAAATCCTCTAACACGTGATGCAGCCTGAATCCATGTTTTATTGATTCTGGATACCGAAAAATTGATAGATGGCACAACATTCGTCTGTCCGTCCGTTCATCGGTCAATGCTAGCGTCAGAACAGTTCAGTCAACCGATTTTCTCAAAAATTGATATTCCCCTATCGTTCTGGCTGATGTCGGGGCTCCTGGAATTTGAATGGGGCAGGTCTCACATTCATTGAAATGACTGATTTTATGAAAATTTAGAAAATTAAAAATGATTTGGTGTCTTCCTGCAGCTACAATTGTGAAGACAGAATTTTTTTCTTAATGAAATGTGTTAATAAAAAAAAGATCTTCGAATAAGGCCATGTTAAACTTTTTGAAAATATGAGTATATTTTGTGTAATTTGGCTACAAACAAATTCACCTGCTCTGAATTTGCTGTGCTTTGTGAATCTAATTTTAGAGGTACTTGGAGGAAGTTGGAGGCTATGTAATAATAATAATAATAATAATAATAATAATAGTAATAATAATAACTCCACCTAGGGAGTACACGACCTTGGAGTTGGTGGTGGAGCTTGAGTACCCCCATGAGCCTGAGAGCTATGTCAGTGGTAGCCTAGCTACTGGTAGGGTCTCCCTTGCTGAATAGGTTGAAGGTGAGGGGTCCGACGAAGAAGTACTCCATTTTGAGGAGAGTGGGAAGTAAGTAGAGAGGGAAGGGCCATGAACCTTTGGACTTTCTGTTATTGGCCCATGGAGGGTACAGGAGAGAAACTGGGTTGGCACACCAGGCCACTGATTAGAGTGGAGGCCCGAACCTTGCATTAGCCAGCGAAGGAGGCTGCCTTCAGCAGTCAGTGAAAATCCCGTAGGGTTTAGTAATGCCGACTGGCGATCGGAGGGACCCCTTGCTGGGCCCTGTGGGGGGATGCCCCGAGGCCACTATGGGTCGCAGTAATGGATCGCAGGAAATATCCCAAATGTTAAGTGTGATCTGCGAACTCGAACTTGCTACCTGCGAATCTTCACTTGAAACCAATGAGCAAAATGAATAGAACAAGCAATGTAATGAACCTTAACGTGCCTTGTTCTACCAATGTCCCATACCTGCTCAGGAACCGAGCTAATGCCACCTTGTCGACATCTGGCCATCCCACGGATGTTAGTCCCAGGGACCCAGAGCTGGCAGTAGCTCGAAGCCATCGTCAGAGATGGACCCGGGATCAATTAATGGAGGCGATGTGGTGCTTTTACTATGCAAAAGCGAAAAATGGGGACTCAGAAATAGAAGTTTTTAAGATATGGAGAGAGCGGAACCCAGATATGAGACCTACCCTAGACTCAAAGAAGCTTGCCAGTCAACGACGATACATACTCAGCAGTGGAAAATTCACAGCAGAACAACTTGCAGACATCCAGAGAAACACAGAGTATGTTCATCGATCAAACCATCCACATGACGAACATTTAGAACCATCTAATATCCCTGAAAACGATGATCCACTTCAAGGTTCATCTCTTCCAAATGAAACATCCGTCAGTGGTGAAAATTCATCTGGCCATGAGTCACACGATAAGGACATGATGCGGGACCTCCTCCGACGCGAGATAGAACGAGTTCGTCTACTTCCGTTCAAATCTCGTGCACCGTTGAGGAGAATTTACGAAAATGCTAAAGCTAAGAGAGTGATAGAAACAGCGAATTCTGTCTTAAATGAGGTTGTACAGACCTCAAGTAGAGATCTAGATATTACTGAAATCAATCACATCGTGTATGCAACTGGATATCTAGAATCTCAGATAATCTTGGGACCAGCCAAGAACACCGATGGCCGACAGCCAGACAGAGTAAAAAGCTCCGTACCTCCGTGGATGAAAAGAATTATGAAACGGATAGCCGACACACGGCGTGAAATATCACTCCTAGCCGAGGCATCTTCTAAGTCAAACCACACGTATAAAGTTCAACAAAAAATACTCCATGTTGAAAAAATATCTAATTGACAATGACACAACAAGGCTAATGGTAGCTGAAAAGCTAAAAGAAAAAATCCAAGCATGGGCTCAACGAATAAGACGGTACAAACGTAGAGAAGATTTCCGTGTACAGAACCGGTTGTTTGAAACAGACGCGAAGAGATTCTATCGCAGTCTGACTCAAAAACCGAATGGCAATGCTGTCCCTCCTTCAAAAGATGACGTCGAAACATTTTGGGCAGGAATCTGGGAGGAAACCAGATCCTATAACAAAGACCCCTCGTGGCTCCAATCTGAAGTTGATGCTGCCAATGGACTCGTGGAAACAGTGGAACATGTTCAAGGATTCTCGAAAGAGGACTTATGCAAAACAATTAAGAACGTGGGAAACTGGAAATCCCCTGGGGTTGATAAGATCCATGTTTATTGGATTAAGAAATTAACAGCATTACATTCTCATCTAGCAAAAGGCTGTTAATAAAATTTTAGAAAACCCTAACAAACTCCCCGAATGGCTCACTCGCGGCACCACGTATTTGCTACCCAAAGGAGGAGACAGCTCTTTGGCGAAGAACTACAGGCCAATTACTTGCCTGCCAGTCATGTACAAACTTACAACTGCAGCCATAGCTGACAAAATGTATAGGCACCAAGAAAAGAACCATTTGTTGCCAGTTGAACAGAAAGGCTGTCGTAAAGGTTCCTATGGCTGTAAGGAAATCTTGCTTCTGAATAAAATAATCTTGAATGACGTAAAGAAACGAAAACGTAATTTAAGCATGGCTTGGATTGACTACCAGAAGGCCTTTGACAGTGTACCACACGATTGGATTTTGAAGACCCTGGAGATCTGTCGATTTCATCCTAGACTTGTTGAGTTTTGCAAGGCTGGTATGAAGTCGTGGAGCACCAGGTTACTAATCCACAGCGGAAAGGGAGTAGTAGAAACAAGAAGTATTCAGATTAACAGGGGAATTTTTCAAGGAGATTCACTATCCACTCTGCTGTTTTGCATTAGTTTGATCCCTCTATCGAGACAGCTGTCGCACACTGACTTTGGTTACAAACTCCATGGTGATGAAAGGCCTGTATCACATTTATTTTACATGGATGATCTTAAAGTGTTTGCTAAGAATGAAGCGATTCTCTCCCAAATGCTGTCTGTCATCAATGATTTTAGCAATGACATCTGCATGAAGTTTGGTCTTGACAAGTGTGCAAAAGTCAACTTAAAAAGAGGCAAAATGACCACGTCAGAGAACACTGAAGTTGATAGACACACTGTGATTCAAGATCTTGAGCCAGGTAAACTTACAAATATCTGGGCATTGAAGAATGTGAAACCATTTCGAACGACACAATGAAAGAGAGAATTCGCAAGGAGTATTATAGAAGAGTGAGACTTGTCCTGCAGTCCGCTCTGAACTCAAGGAATAAAATATCAGCAATAGGTAGTTTGGCGGTGCCTGTAGCCGAATACAGTTTCGGACTAGTAGACTGGACTGAACAGGAAATTCGCATCATGGATCGAAAAACCAGAAAACTGCTTACAATGCATCATGTTGCCCACCCCCAAGCTGATGTACATAGACTTTATGTGTCACGTAAGGAAGGAGGAAGAGGCCTCAGACAAATTGAAGCCTCCTGGCACAATGCAATAACCGGGATGGCAAAGTATGTAGTCAGCCACCAAGATGACCCACTAATGAGGCAGGTCATGAAATCTGACCGAAGAATGGGAAACAGAGGAATTGTAAGTGTAGCAACAAGCATTACGAACAAGACTATGCAAGACACCCAGAATGACAGAGACACTAACTTCTGGTGCTACTTAACATGAAATTTGAGACACAGAAAATGTTAAAGAAATCGTGGAGAGACAAACCACTCCACGGGCAATATCTAAAAAGAATGGACAAGGTGCAGAGCAATAAAGATCAATCATTGATGTGGCTTAAAAGGGGAAGAATGAAGCCAGAATCGGAAGCACTAGTAATAGCTGCTCAAGATCAGGCCTTGAGAACACGACATTATGATAAAGCGGTTCTCAAAATTTCCCAAGATGATAAATGCCGCATCTGTCAGGAACACGTAGAAACCATTGATCATATTTTCTCAGCTTACCCAATCCTAGCAAAGACCGAATACCTGAAAAGACACGACAGGGTGTGTAGCTACCTCCACTGGCAGATCTGTACCGCCCTCGAACTTCCGAACACATGCTTCAAGTGGTACGAACACTCACCGAAACCGGTGACGTCTGTTGGATTGTGTACGATATTGTACAACCAACAAATTCAAACTGATCGCACGATAGCGGCAAACAAACAGGATATAGTCATCCGGGATTTGGAGAACAAATCGTGTTTACTTGTGGATGTTGCTGAACCTTGCGATCAAAACGTCGTTACCAAGGAGGCAGAGAAACGTCTTAAATACAAGAGTTTGGAAATCGAGATCAGCCGAATGTGGGGCGTAAAAGCACAGGTCGTCCCGATAGTTATCGGAGCTCTGGGATTTGTTCCGCAAAATTTGTGTAAGAACTTCTCTAAACTCCAAGGTAATCCAAAAGACTGGGAAGTGCAAGAAATTGCTTTATTCGGAACAGCCCACATTTTGCGCAAAGTATTGTAGAGGCACTGGCAGTCACCGGATCTGCTCCTTAGGTAGCTGGTTGCAACCTGGAGTAGATTTTATGGAGCCGACTCATAACATCTTTAGTCGTGATGTAGTGGAAAAATAATAATAATAATAATAATAATAATAATAATAATAATAATAGTAATAAATGGATGATCTTAAAGTTTTTGCTAAATGGATGATCTTAAAAGTTTTTGCTAAGAATGAAGCGATTCTCTCCCAAATGCTGTCTGTCATCAGTGATTTTAGCAATGACATCTGCATGAAGTTTGGTCTTGACAAGTGTGCAAAAGTCAACTTAAAAGAGGCAAAATGACTACGTCCGAGAACATTGAAGTTGATAGACACACTGTGATTCAAGATCTTGAGCCAGGTAAAACTTACAAATATCTGGGCATTGAAGAATGTGAGACCATCTCGAACGACGCAATGAAAGAGAGAATTCGCAGGGAGTATTATAGAAGAGTGAGACTTGTCCTGCAGTCCGCTCTGAACTCAAGGAATAAAATATCAGCAATAGGTAGTTTGGCGGTGCCTGTAGCCGAATACAGTTTCGGACTAGTAGACTGGACTGAACAGGAAATTCGCATCATGGATCGAAAAAACCAGAATACTGCTTACAATGCATCATGTTGCCCATCCCCGAGCTGATGTGACTTTATGTGTCACGTAAGAAAGGAGGAAGAGGCCTGAGACAAATTGAAGCCTCCTGGCACAATGCAATAACCGGGATGGCAAAGTATGTAGTCAGCCATCAAGATGACCCACTAATGAGGCAGGTCATGAAATCTGACCGAAGAATGGGAAACAGGGGCATTGTAAGTGTAGCAAGAAGCATTGCGAACAAGACTATGCAAGACAACCAGAATGACAGAGACACTGAAGTTCTGATGCTACTTAACATGAAATTTGAGACACAGAAAATGTTAAAGAAATCGTGGAGAGACAAACCACTCCACGGGCAATATCTAAAAAGAATGGACAAGGTGCAGATCAATAAAGATCAATCATTGATGTGGCTTAAAAGGGGAAGAATGAAGCCAGAATCGGAAGCACTGGTAATAGCTGCCCAAGATCAGGCCTTGAGAACACGACATTATGATAAAGCGGTTCTCAAAATTTCCCAAGATGATAAATGCCGCATTTGTCAGGAACACGTAGAAACCATCGATCATATTGTCTCAGCTTGTCCAATCCTAGCAAAGACCGAATACTTGAAAAGACACGACAGGGTGTGTAGCTACCTCCACTGGCAGATCTGTACCGCCCTCGAAGTTCCGAACACATGCCCCAAGTGGTACGAACACTCACCGAAACCGGTGACGTCTGTTGGATTGTGTACGATATTGTACGACCAACAAATTCAAACTGATCGCACGATAGCAGCAAACAAACCGGATATAGTCATCCGGGATTTGGAGAACAAATCGTGTTTACTTGTGGATGTTGCTGTACCTTGCGATCGTCGTTACCAAGGAGGCAGAGAAACATCTTAAATACAAGTGTTTGGAAATCGAGATCAGCCGAATGTGGGGCGTAAAAGCACAGGCTGTCCCGATAGTTATCGGAGCTCTGGGATTTGTTCCGCAAAATTTGTGTAAGAACTTGTCTAAACTCCCAGGTAATTCAAAAGACTGGGAAGTGCAATAAATCGCTTTATTTGGAACAGCCCACATTTTGCGGAAAGTATTGTAGAGGCACCGACAGTCCCTAGATCTGCTCCTTAGGTAGCTGGTTGCAACCTGGAGTAGATTTTATATTCAGCCGACACATAACATCTTAAGTCGTGATTTAGAGGAATAATAATAATAATAATAATAATAATAATAATAATAATAATAATAATAATAATATTTATTGAGTTACATATACAATTTCAATCGTGTATGACAAGTCAAATATGATATATACAGGTGCACAAGTCTTTCTGAACTCCAGATTTTCTATTAACAAAATATCTATTCCTATTAAAAATTAACCCACAAATAAAAAAGCAGTCGAATTGTGTAAATTGGACGCTTTTTTATTTGTGTGTTCATTTTTCTTTCTGAACAAATATGTTCATTTCTTTTGTAAATACAAAAGACACAAACAATTTACATGTTTCTGGAGTGTTTATATACTTCTGCAAAGCAAATTTTTTCATAGAAAGTATTTTTTAAACCAACTTTTGAGAGCTTATTGCGGCTTAGTCATTCGGAATATCCAAGGTGTTTATTAGACAAAATATGTTTAAAATTGTCTAAAGAGCTTATTTTCGAAGTTTTGACGTTTCCTCCCTGGACTCCTGTACACACGCAGATAGGTATAAGCTGAACATTACGTAATGATGTAATTTCATATGCATTCTTAAAGGGATGTATTGGATGGCCTTTGGTTCTGGATGTTCAATTTATATGTGAAATTATCCTTGCTTGTCTGTACAATGCGCTGCAAATAATGCGAGCAGTTACAAATAATGCGCGAAAATATGTGCTGTTGTAGCACTTCTAGGTTCTTTTAATTTCCTGCTCGTATGTATCAAAAAAAGGGAAAAATTGGTACAATTTTTGAAGGAAAAAACTAGTAGTTTTCGAGTGTCAGACGCAGAGTAGACGTTAAGAGAAATGTGTCGAGAATAAAAAGATGAATACTGGAGAAATATATGTAAAGAAGTAAGTAAATTAATTGGGAATACAAGGTCAAAAGAAGCACGGAAATTTGTCAATACAGTCTGGAAGAATAAAAAAAGAGCATTGGAAAGTGGATCCAATAGGCCTGGAAAAATGGCAAAGCTACTACGAATATTTACTAACAGAATAGAACAGAGTATATGAATATTTCATACGAAACTCATGAAACTGAGGAAAATGTTCCACAAATAACAAGGGAAGTCAGTAAGGCCCTCATGGCAATGAAAAGTGGTAGAGCTCCGGGACCTGAAGGTATCTCAATTGAATTAATTAAAACTGCCCCTTCAAGTGCCATAGATATCATGGCACAGATCTTCAATAAATGCTTGGAAGGCGATTTAGTCCCCGAAAAATGGAAAATGGCACACCTTTCATCTATTTATAAGAAAGGCAATAAAAATGAATGTGAAAATTATAGGGGCGTTAGTGTTACCAGTACAATTGGGAGACTGTATGGCCGGATATTAAGGGAAAGATTGGAAATAGAGGTGGAGTCAAAGGAGGAACAGAGCGGTTTTTGGGCAGGGAAATCTTGCATTGGCAACATAATCTGTCTAAAAAAAATTATTGAAAAAAGAATGAGTGTAGGCAGAGAGATTAATATAGTATTTGTCGATCTGAGAAAAGCATTTGACTTGGTACCCTTAGCCAAACTGTGGGATACTATGGTCGATGAGAATATAAATACAGTGTATGTAAATGCTACAAAGCGTCTATATGTGAATTGTCAAAGCTGTGTAAAAGTTGGTGCAAATAGTTCTTCAGCTTTTAAAATAAATAAAGGCCTAAGGCAAGGTTGTTGTATATCCCCTACTCTATTTAAAATGTATATTAAACGAATTCTTCACACCTGGAAAAGAAAATGTAAGGGCATGGAAATATCCATTGGTGGAGTTTTCCTATATACCTTGATGTATGCAGACGACCAAGTGGTCCTAGCCAGTGACGAGGATGATATCCACTACATTATTCGAAAATTAATTGAAGAATACGAAAAATGGGGACTTGAAATTATTGCACCTAAAACAAAATATATGGTAGTGGGAGGCTATGGTCAGGACCTGTTAACCCATAGGGGCGTAATTAAATGTGTAAAGGAATTTAACTATCTGGGTGTAACTTTAACAAAGATGGCCGTGATAGCAAAGATGTTTTAAACAAAATGAATAGAGGTAGGCAAGTAATAAGATCTTTACATCCATTGACGTGGAATTCAAATATAAAAAGAAAAACAAAAATTACATTGTATAAGACAATTGTTGAAAGTCTATTCACATATGGAGCTGAGATATGGACTATTAATACCAAGGATAGAAGTAGGATTCAAGGAACAGAAACGGAATACTGGAGGCGGTGTTGTCAGGTAACAAGAAAGGAAAGAATTAAAAATCAAAGAATAATAGAAATAATGAAACCTGGAAAATTAGCCTTAGAACTGATAGAAACAAAGGCTTTGCTATGGTATGGGCATTTAAGAAGGTTGGACAGTGAGCGACTGCCAAAGATGATGTGGGAATACCATCCTGAAGAAAGAAGTTACAGAGGAAGGCCAAGAAGGAAGTGGGAGGAAGACATAAGATCAATGATGGCGGCGGGAGATTTAGAAGATGATGCTTGGGAAGATCGAAAGAAATGGAGATTAGGTGAGAAATGGCAACAGCTGTACAATACTCGCTTTACTACTACTAGTTTTCGAGTAAGTTCTGCTTGGAGTTCATGCAATTAAAAAAAAAAACATTTTCTCGAAAACAGTTTTCTTCTCAGTTTTTTTTCTTTAACTTTTTACCTTCTCGCCTTAGTTCGTAAGAAGAAAAAGTCTTGTAATCATGCACTGGAAACCGGTAATTTTTCGTCAGAAAAAAAATAATGCATGGCCCTGGTAGGGAAAAAGTAGATACATCATGTACATATAAGTAGTAAATTATCTCCTCTGACTCTTTGTTCAGTCAGAACCCATGTTTTGTGGGTCCTTGACACCGAAAACTCGACTGTCAGCAAAATGCCTGTCAGTCCGTCTGCCTGTCTATGATCAACACTAGAACCTAAATGGTTCAGAAGATGTTCTCCAAAACTGATATTACTTGATCAATTTGAAGGAACTCAGGGCCCTGGAGTTTGAAATGGCTTTGGCTGCAAAACTTTTAATTAAACTTTGTGTGCGGATAGCGTAAAAGACACTTAAAAGAATGCGAGCCAGGTTTAATTTTCGTTGAACTCCCTGAATTTACGAAAATGGCAAATGCTACAAATAATGCGAGAAAGTACGTGCTGTTGTATTATCACTAGTCTCCGCGAATGGAACAAAGGACGCTTAAACATAGTGCAAATCTCATTTTAGTTGAACTCTCTGAATTTTCAAATTTTCAAATTATGCAAAAGTTAGAAATAATGGGAGAGTCCATTAGTTTATTAAGCGTCGGCAAAAGTGAGTATGGTGAGTACGGTTAAATGCAAGTCGAATCTCGCCGCGGAGAACAAATTCTTGATGGTTGGAAACAGTTCTGCAGATTCATGTACTAGTATAATTTTGCGTAGCTGTTACAAACAATGAGAGAAAGCAAGTGCTGTTGTAGTTTCACTAGTTTAAGAATGTGTTGTACACTACGTAATGAAAAGTCATTAACATATTTCTCCTAACTCGGAGTCTCCCAGAAAATTGGAGCTAACTTCTCTGAGCAATTCCCATGGAATTTTCTCCTTATGTGATACGAGTTCGTCAAACTGCTTATCACAAAACATATCTTTGACTTGTGGATGCATAAATAAA
This sequence comes from Acheta domesticus, assembly GCA_031308135.1. NCBI lineage: Eukaryota > Metazoa > Arthropoda > Insecta > Orthoptera > Gryllidae > Acheta > Acheta domesticus. Next base: position 128,394,624 of record JAHLJT010008446.1, on the reverse strand, counting down.
CCTTCTTTTATTTCAGTCATAATTAGCCTTGGTAATTTTACGGGTAAATATCTAAAAGTACGTCCGTTATCAGTGGCGTCTCCTCATTCTCGGCCTAGGATGTTGGCAGTAAAGGAACCCCCACACTTCTCTTTTCGCATTCACATTCGGAGTAAAAGGGAATTATATAAACTATGAAATAAAACCTGTTTATTTTAAATTATAATATTGGAAGAATGAGGGAAAGACTGTTGCAAAATTACAACGAATGTGCTGTAGTTTCTAATGTGCAAAGATTAGAATAATACATTTTAAAGTATTTAAAAACACATGCTCGACGTTTTTCCCATTCTTCGGTCGTAGTTTCAAAAATTAAATTCTGAAATATTATTAGGTTAGGTCGTGGTCGCTCATTATCAATTACTCGTTTCTTTTATTCATACGAAATGGAAGAAAAGCAATTATTTAAAAACTTTTTTGTTCTTTACGTCGTTAAACACGCGCTAAGCTCCTTAGCAACCAACCATCTAAACAACACTTTAAGATGTCCATAGCAACGGCCGCTAAAATGCTCGAGAGTTCATTAAAAATATTTTAGCGGGCTCTCGGGTTTAGATTTTACGAATGTGCATAGATCTTCGGATAAATATGGCCCTGTTGTCCCACTTGTCCCTTTGTCTCTATTCAGCCATTTTGTCCCCCATGTCCCATTGGTTCCACTTGTCCCCCTTTTCCGTTTGCCCCTTGTCCCGTTTTGTCCTGACATCCATCTTGTCCCATTTTGACCCCTAGGCCCATTTTGTATCTTAGTCCCATTTGTCCCTTGTCCAATTTTCCCCCTAGTCTCATTTTGCTCCCTTGTTACATGTTGCCCCATTTTGTCCCATTGACCCACTTTGTCCCATTTGTCAACTTGTCCCCCTTTGTCCCATTTCTCCTTGACCCAATTTGTCCCATTGACCCACTTTGTCCCATTTGTCCCCTTCTCCTACTCTGTCCCATTTGTTCCCTTGTTCCGTTTTGCCCCTTGTCCCATTTTGTCTACTGTCTCATTTGTCCCCATGATCCATTTGCTCCCTTGTCCCATTTTCTCCTCTTGCTCCACTTTGCCCCTTGCCTCATTTGTCCCCATGTCCCATTTTGTCCCCATTGTCCTCTTAGCAATTTTGTCTCCATTGTCCCATTTTGACCCGTGTCCCATTTTCTCCCCTTGTCCCATTTTCTCACCTTGTACCATTTGTCCCTTGCACCCTTGTCCTTTTTGTTCCAATTTCCCACTTTGTCTTCTTGTGCCACTTTGTTCCATTGCCCCATTTGTCCCCTTCGCCCATTTGTCCCCTTCATTCATTTGTCCCCTTGTCCCATTTTATGCAATGACTTTTACAACATTTTTCTTCTCTACATTCATATTCTTTCGAATAGGCCAGTCCTTTTTAAAGCGCGAAATATTATCTCGACTCTCCCATCACAATGGAAGCAACTGTTCTTTATGGTATGTGGCCTTATTGAAGTCCAAGAAGGTTTGCAACCATCTTTAAATCACTAAATACTTGCCAATTACATGAATTGTAAATAATAATATTTAGAAGATAATTTACATTTTGGTAGATCTCTTCAATTACTACATAACATAGATATAGGAATAGAATCCGGTTGTGAAATAAAACATCTTTGATGCTGACAATCTAAAAACGGCATCCAGTCTTCGGAAGAGTGAAGTACATTCATGGATTTCATTAAACAGACGACGTTTTTGGGAAACAATATCATCTTTTTAAAACTTTTCTTCTTCATATGAATGTCTATTTACTGTTGATAAATGATTAAAGGCTGAATGTCTTTAATTTAAAATGCACTGTTTGATTATCAATATAATATTTTACATCAATATATTGTTCTAAAGGCTCAGGGATGGATGCTCAGAGAAATGTTTCCCTTTGCAAGGTTAAAAAACTTTTCACTTGTAGGCTATTTTGAAAATAAGACCATTGAATATTTGTATTTAGATATTCGTAATTAGAAGCACGAAATTAATCGTGTCATTTATGTCATTCTAGAAAGAATTTGGCCCACGTAATCGATGCTCTCATATGCCTGCTATATGCTATACATAATAAATTGTTCGAACATAATAAATTGTTCGAGCCTACTTCGGACTTTAGCCGGATGAAGTGCACATTAGTCAACCCTTGTATAGGGGAAGCATGTCACGGTGAAGAGGAATAACAAACATTATAAACAGAAATCAGATTGCTGGTGGGTTTTTTCTAAGGATAGTGGGAAACAAGAGGTGTAGCTTCGATTTCCACTGAACAGTAATACCTCAACATTCGCGAGGGTTACGTTCCTGAAAAGGATCGCGAATGTCAAATCCGCGAATGTCGAGTCTTTTAATGAAAAAACTTGGGTTAGGTTCCTGGATATCGAAAAACTGTTTAAATTATAAAGAAAAATGACAATCAATTTCAGTAGAACTGAATAGGTACTACCACAAACAGAATTCACAATTAACATCCCAAAGAGAAGAAATAAAACAATAATTGAAACTTATTTCAAAGTTGAAAGTGATTGGGTATAGGATTTGGTTATTTTTGTATCATCACCCTCCTCATTCTAATATCCAAATGTTGAAGGGTTACTGCTACTATTTCTCTCCAGGAGGCAGTTTCGCTTCCGTTAGTTCATCATTACGTTCGAGGAGATTTTCTTTACTGATATTTCTCGAACATACTCTTCAGTGAAATCATTACAATAAGAGATGCACAGATCCTGAATGGCTTTTCAGTTCGTGTGGCCAAAGCCCTTAACTGCAACATGACGCAACTGAATTGAATTATTTCACAATTTTATTTTTCTATTAATGTGAATTGACACTCCAAAATTTGAGATTTTTGCAAAGTGATACTTTGAGCTCCAAAGTGATACTTTGAGCTCCGGTGTCTGTCAAGTTTCAAGTTCGGTTCCCAAATGACGGTGATAAAGGAAATGAAATGTGCTCGCTTAAAAAAAAAGTACGACCAAAAGACGCACTCGCGAATGTTGAAGTCGCGAATGTTAAAACTGGTAGAATTTCTCTAATCGCGAATGTTCAGAACTCGCGAATAGCGAATTCGCGGATGTCGAGGGATTACTGTATCGTTTTTTTTTATTTACGCATTGTCACCTAACACAGGGATTGTGAATCTTTTTCGTTTATCGACCCTTTTAAAAGAATTGTTGGCTCCATCGACTCCCTTAGTTTATTGTTTATAATTTATCATACATAATTAGAACACAAAGAATTGAATATTTTCGTACACGAATATTTGGTAAGTTGGTATGTAGATTTTCAATCACCGTAAACGCTTCCACTTGTGAGTGACTAAGTTTCTATCTGATTTTCATTGTTGTGCAATTGTTACAAAATGAGCATTTTTGGCCGAAACATTTCTCCGATTGCAGAGAGTATTTTTTCTGATATAGAGCAACAAAACAGATAATAATAAATTTGCTTTTTTTCTCCGCAATAAAAATCGTTGTGAAAATATACTTAAACTTTTTTCATTTTTCTAAACGTCCTAAACAGTTGCATTGCTACATTCATGGATGCTCCAGTGCAGAAAGTCAAAATGGGGCCCCTATTCGCAATGAAGATGAAGTTAAGAGTTCTAAATGTAATTCATATAAAGTAATAATATGGTTGGTGCAAAAACACAGACCGAGGAGCCCGCAAGTGTGTCAGTGTCTAGTGTAAAGGTTAATGTGTCCCCAAGTGGGATAGTCTTTTTACGGATAGTCTACGTGTATTTATTTTTTAAATTTATTTTCAAAAACAATTAAAAACCTCTTGTGACGTGCTACGAGAAGAGTATTCTGTGCACGTTAGTTGAAAATCAGCATCCCCAGAAGCTGGAAAAAGCCCCCCGAAAGGAAAAGAAAAAATGGATAAGCATTGAGTACTGTTTGTTATATTCTTCGTCGATATCCGTCTGCCGGGGTCCTTATTAAGGTTTCTTTACTTCGAGGGGCCGGTACGGTCCATCGGTTGCAGCAACCTAGCAACACCCTGATCCTAGGGATGTACAACGGATGCGAAAGAAGAGAAGCGAATTTTTAATTTGTGTAGTTTGTAACTCTATATCACAAAAAAGTAATTATTAAGTTCATTTAAATATCTTTGCGATCAATGGAATCTTCATTATACCTATCAATCGTTGGCTCATATTCTGCTATTGACCTTCAATTGACCCCTTGATCATAATTGCTCATCCTCCTTTCCCCCATCTTCCTTCTCCCCTTGATCAGCCTCCAAAATTTCATCGACCCTCAGGGGGTGATACCGACTGGGTGTTTTCAGCATCTGTTATAACTGCTGTACCTGTAAAAGTATAAGATGATTGCTCATTATTTTGTGTTCGTATGAATTCAGCTTTGTTATGTTCTTTGCTTGTTGTGTATATACATTTTTGGCAGGCTCTGTATAAAACATCTGCGCGATTTACTCAAAACACCTTAAGTCTGTGATTGATTGATGTTTCCGGGCGCGTCAACTACTTAGGTCATTAGTCCCGTATGTGTAGTGCGTGTTTTTATCGGGAGGTGGCGGTGATCTTTTCCCCGCTGGATGGCGAGATCCTACCGTCTACTAGCAGGCGTCACCCTACCGTCTACTAGCAGGTCTACTAGCGGGGATTTCCCCTCAACCAGGTATCTCCCACCAGCGGGGCACCGCCCCAGGCGGGACAAGCTGTAAGCTCCCGACCGGTCTCCCGGCATGTGTGGTAGTGTAGTGCATGTTAGTGTAAGTGTGTGTAAGAGGAGAGGATAGGACAAGGAAGAGGAAGGAAAGATCGCGCGCGGTCCATGGCCTATTTGTTAGGTTACTGCTCCGGCATTCGCCTAGGGTTGATCGGAGAAACCAGGGAAAACTACCGATCAGAGCAGCCGGCCGCTAGAATTCTCCTCCAGACAGCGACTGAATTCGACCTAGCTGACAAAATCCTGCCGCCGTCGGGACTCGAACCTACGACCTCCCGGTCAGAGGGACTGCAGTGACATCAGGTTGATGCCCTGAGCCATCTCTCCCGGTCCTTAAGTGTGTGCAACGTATACGTTACAATACATTTTGTATGACAAAATACTTGTTGCGAACTCTCAAAATGACTCAATGACCTTCCTTTATCCGGCAACCTGTGGCTAATGCCAACATTAGTCGGATACATTCCGAAATGATCCGAAATGATCCATTTTTTCTTTCATATAATTTTATTCACACCGTCTGGCTAATGTGCGTCTTCACCGGCTATTCTCAACATTAGGCGAATTTCGATCTTCAGCCTTTATTATTTGTTGGAATTATGGAGTAACACAAAAATAGCCTAAGTTCGTAGAACATTTGCCTTTGCACATAGATTTTATTACATGGAAGCGAATATTTTCATACCAATTCTTCCCAAAGAGGCTCTTTGCTTCCTGTATTCATAATTCAACTTAATACTTATTTGAGTTAGATAGGGATCCCAGAGCTGAAGAAATCGTGCACAGATTTCTTCCCATGCATTTCTCCCCATAGTACGTCACACAATTTTTAACTGTTTCTGATCTGAAATAAATTAAAGGAAGCAACTGTACGCTTTGAGATAAACCGCGAGAAATCCCGTAAAGATAGTCCGCCGAGTAGCTTGATGACCGCCGTTTAAAAGTGACCAGTGTAATTGTTTCGCATGACGCGACTAGGAAAGTATCGTCTCTTACGACGACGGCCACACCGGAGAACAGTGGCGCTAAATGGGTGAGATGTCCGAACCACGCGACCTAGCAGAGGACAGTTGCGAGACGAAGTTGGAGGACGGGAAATAAAACTCAAGGTGTAATACGATCACCTTCATTGCTTACGCAAGTACATGCGCTGCTGAAAATAGTTTTTATTTTTTACTGACACGTTACTGCTTGACATCGCCTTCGATACAGAGCTCGATATACACGACAGAATTTACCTGGATCCAGAGGATTGTGGTTACGAGGGAAACGAAAACAGTGATGTTCTCTTATGGAGGGAATTATAGGATGGAAATTTGAAAAGACAGACGAAAATCAAGATAAGAATCACCCGCTTGTTTATTTCATGTGAACCCAAAAAGAAAATTTATTTGTTAAAATAACTTGAAAAATTTCCTGAATAATTTCTAATTTCTGAGGTTTTGCAGTTTTTATTTTGAACAATAGCAAAACTGGTATAAGGTGCAACATTCGAAACACTTGCTGACGCAGGAACATCGGAAATAAGTCGAGCAATTTTCTGTTTTGATGCCATGCTCTCTGCTATGGAGCCCTCTGCCATGGTATTACTTTCCCAACCACCAAGTCTTTTAATACTGGTCATGCAACCTACTGCATTAGCCACGAGAGTCGGTGAGCTTCTTCTATAGCAATGACCTCTATAGCAATGTGTACATTTTTGGATATGGCAAACCTAAATACCATTTTAGAAGGAATGGTCCCGATTGTGTTTTACCAACGGACTGGGCAACAAAATGGCTATTCAGGAACCCCCCCCCCGAGAAATCTTTCCATTCCTTTTGGTCTTGGCATCACCATATTCTGTTTTATTAATGTGTAGCCTGACATCGCATTTTAATCGGTTACTAGGAAGCCTCTGGATATTTCATTTTTACTCTTGGTGATGTTTATTAACAAACTAGAACCAAGATTCTTCATGTCATATATTTTTAAACTTACTATGTCATTACTTTTTAGAGCTCCGTTTATTCCCCTTACAAGTTTATCCAAGATGTAAATTTCGTTTGATGCTTCTCTTAAAAATTTCAGTACTTCCTCTCTCGATAAAACTGCGGACTTCTTGGGTTCATATCCTTTCGATTGATTTTTTTAAAGCGTACAATCGGTTGTAACTTTGGTCAAAGGGTCTCGAGCTTTTTGTCGCAGCTTGGTCATTATAACCTTTATAATGCCTTTGGTGCATAAATAACTATTGTGACGAACTAACCCAGAACGGGTGTTCGCACAACAGCACAAGCTTTCGGGGAGCTACGACCAGAGACATACACGAGAAACGATATGGGACTTCCCTAACTTGGACATTGACTAAAGACTTTGGGAATCCCTTCAGTGGACAAGACAGATGGGACGGGGAACCATTTTCAGCGACGCAACATTCGGGGACGAATTACGACGAATTTACGAAACGTAGACCAATAAGAATGACGAGACGGAACACGTGACGAGGGGGGGAGACATCAGCAGGCTGAACTCGCCCACAGCGAAGACACAGTAAGGTACGGGGAGCGGAAGACGTCGGACGGGGGAGAAAGGTACGGGGACGCCAGACGGACGAGAGAAGCGTGTGGGAAGCGACCGGAGACAGACGTTCCCGGGAGATGTCCGGTGTAGAACGTGTGGCTAGGAGAGACTTATGAAGTGTGAGAGGGACAGAGCGAGGAGCGAGGCAAAAGACGCGTGTGTGAAGGAACGGACCTGTGTGATGGGTGCTCAGGAGATGTCTGGGTGTAGGATGTGTGACAGACAAACAGTGCTAGGGGAGAACGGACGTATGAGACAAAAGTCACGCCGGAAACTGAACTGTGTCCGGAGCTGAACCCGGTGATCTCGGTAGCTGGCGGGACCGCCCGGCTTCGAAAGGCCTCCGGGGCGTGAGCCCACGGGAGACGGCAACGAGGCAGCAGAGTACGGAACTCTTAGGGCAGCCGGCCACCCCTAGGGAGCAGCCGCAGCTGTGGAGGGCGTCGACCCCTGCGGCGCCGTCCGACCAACCCTACCTGACAACAACCCGACAACTGTAATTTTGCGGTGTCCGCGCGCCTAGCGGACGACTGTAATTAAGCCAATAAATGTGCTCGTACTGTATGGAGTGATGTCATGTCAAACATTAAGCCCCTTTTGCATGTCCCGAGCTAAGCAATCCTGAAAAATCCCACCCCGATTTGAGATCGTCTTAAATCCCAGTGTGGGATTGCGTCGGCTGGCGAGAGCTGTCCGGACAAACTGCGAGCTGTATGTTCGCGCGGGGTCGCTCGCGAGCTGATCGCTGAGTGCAGCGGTCAACAGGTCAGTGAATCCCGTGACGTCCGACCAGGTGTCGGCGGTCACACTGTTAGAGCACAGGCTCAAAATGTCATATGCCCCTCTCATATCCAAATCGTGTCCAAGGCAACATAACAGGGCACGCATCGCAAAGTTTCAGCAGTAGGGACGACTACGTGCGTGTACTCAAACGACATCTTGCGCGTGGTCCATCGGGGTCGCACAGACACACACACACAATCCTTCACCTAACTCGAGAAGACATTGAGGAGCGTGAGTGCGAGCGGGCAGCCAGGCGAAGGGGCCGCTGCGGCCGATTCAGCGCCCCGGGATGTGCGCGTCGAGGTCAAGGGGAGCGCGGACGACACGACACTAGGGAGCTTTGGCGCAGACCTTAAGGTGACATCCTTAAACTATTGATGACGTTACGAACTACTTTATAGTGTTGTAATGAACAATATTCAGATGGGTTTGAACAAATGCGACACTGCGTTATGCGTTATAACAAAAGGAGCATTTCAAGCGTTGAACAAAGAAATTGCACAATGAATCAAAGAGTCTAGAGCAGTGGTGTTAAGGTCTTCTACTGAAGGCAGTGGCACGCTTCGTGGCACCGTAGCATGCCACGAGCTTCTCCGCGCAACCAGTGTCGGGAAAGGAAATTATTAGTAGAAACCCCACAGTTTTACAATAGTGATGGCGTTGTGTCTTGTGGCCAGGTGCTGAACTGCGTGGAGGGGCGATTTCGTCACGCCAATCGTGCCACGGACTGTTGCTCGTGACACTGACCTTGACAACGCTGGTCTAGACAAAGGTGAGTAATTTGAACCAAGATGCGAATCTAGGGTAAACAAAAAAAATCAGGCAATAAGTTTTGGATTTTCTAGCCTTGCGTGTTGACTATTCAGTACGATTTTGTTATGAACATAGACATAACCTAATACGATATGATTTCAACTTATTTTTCGCGAATTTTTTACGCGTTACTTTTCCAACATTTTTCGTTCATAAGGTTTCATCCTAAGGATTAATTTTAACTGGTCCCGGCTGCACAGTCGTGCATGGGATGCCCAACCTTCGGGCAAAGCCCCAAACGCTGCTCATGGGCCCTTTCGGCGCAGTTTGCGATACTGCCTCCTCGGTACCAACCCCACGGCCTTCCGGTGTCGGCACTCGGCCGCGACACCACGTTCCCTGCAGCACGTATTTGTGCACCGAGACGGAGCGCTGCACTTCAAAACTAGCGGTGCTACAAACAGCACATACTTTCTCGCAATATTTCAATGTTATCGTTATGTACAACGGGACGCCAATATATGTTTCATTAATGTCAAACAGAAAGGGTCTTCCACCGATAAGAAAGTAAAATGTTCCCCCTCAACCATGAGTAGTTACACTATAATTCTAACATAAAAATAATATTTTTGAAAGGTTTCTTGGCCCCCGTACCACCACCCACACCCCTCTACAGCCAAAAATGTGTTTTTTTAATTTCATTTTTTTCGTCAACTTAACACTATTTTATCTGACTGAAAAAATATAAATAAGAAAACAATTTGTACTAACAGAAAAACATTCAATATTTTCTCAGGGCCCAAATTCAAACACAAAAAAATGTTATGTAAAAAATGACATATTTTTTACTGTCTTAGAAGCCTGGAATAGGCTCCAAAAAATATCTAAAGTGCCTCTTAAAACACAAATTGTGCATTTTTTCAGATTTTTTCGATTGTTGGGCTACAGTTAAAAAAATATAAACCATTTCCCACCTTTGAAACACCTGGACTTTAAATATACTTTGAAAATGACTGCAACGGTTCTGTGCATTTATTTTAGTGTTTATTATACATTTTTATACATTGCTGTAGCACCCAATAATATTTTGTAATAATATATCTCAAAACCGGCTTAGGTTGAGTTTATGTAAATTGCAGCAAGTGCATCAATCGTGTTTTCAGTGTGGTAATGAAGCTGTCGCCACCCATAAAATCGGCATTCGCCCCCTTCGTATGCTGCATATGATAACCACTAACTTCCGTGTGTGGATATAATTCACTCTCTTTAGTAGGGTAGGCAGTTCAAGGTAGTTCCATTACAAAAGTCAGAGATGATTCCATTTCTCTAAAATAAAATAAAAACAACAACAACAACAACTTAGACCTATAGCATATTACCCGTGATGCAGTATTCCTGGGCGGAAAAATGCTTTTTTGGATTTTTCAGTCAAAATCGAAACCGATTCATTGTTTTTGGATTTGTCACGAGTTTCTGGATATGTAATAATACCTCTGTCGTGATAGAAATTCTCAATTTCTGCACGCATTGGAAAATAGCAATATAGATTGTAATGCTGCAGGAAAAAATACTATCGATTTTTAGACACAAAAACGCGTTTTACTGGTCCCTTTACTGAAACTAGTCGTACTACAACAGCACATACTTTCCCGCGTTATTGGAAACTGCTACATAGTATTGAAATATTGTACTTTCTGCGCTACTAATGTCTTAGCTATTATTTACGAGGTTTATTCCAAAAGTAAGGTCAGCTTTTTTTTTAAAAAAATGCATAAAACATTTTTGAAAACAATTGTTATATTTACATTCCTTACATATTTCTCTATTTTTCTACGTAACTTCCATACTTATTTAAACATTTATCACATCGTTCAATTAGCTTTCGAATACCACTGTCACAGAATTCAGCCACCTGTGAGGTAACCTTTAACAGCGTCTTTCACTTCATCATCCGCAGCGAAGCACTTGCCGCCAAGAAAGTCCTTTAGGTAGCGGAACAAGTGGAAATCGCTCGGTGTCATGACCGGACTATAGGGTGGATGGTCCATCTGTTCCCATCCAAAAGACTTGATCAGAGTTTAGGTTTCTTTCGCAATATGGGGTACGGCATTTTCATGCAACACTCCAGACGTCAAATGCTCACGTCGCTTATTCTGGATTGCACGTCGAAATTAAGTCAGGGTGGTGTAGTAGGCGGCTTTATTGATTGTTGTTCCTTTTTCCATAAATTCGACTAACAAGACTCCATGTCTATCCCAAACACGGTCGCCATAACCTTCCGTGTTGACATGGTCTGCTTTGCCTTGACCTTTACTGGTGATGAGTGACGCCATTCCATTGACTGACATTTAGACTCGGGGGGTAGGTGAGAAACCCATGTCTCATCTCCTGTGACAATGTGGTCTAAAAGTTTGTCACCTTCCGTATGATATCGCTCCAAAAAAGCAAGAGAGGAAGACATTCTTTTCATTTTCTGGGACCCAGTAAGCAGCCTGGGAACCCAACGGGCGCACAATTTGCGAAATTGCAAATTTTCTGACACAATTCTGTACAAAATTGTTCTACTCACGTTCGGAAATTCCAAGTCTAAGTTCGAAATAGTGAATCATCGATCTTCACGAATTTTTTCGTCAACGGCATTGACCAAATCGTCTGTGATCACTGATGGACGGCCAGAGCGTGGTTCATCATGCACATTTTCCCTTCCTTCATTAAAAGCTCGCACCCACTTACGGACTTTACTGTCACTCATTACGTTAAACTTCACTTATCTGCCGATGAATTTCTGCAGCTGAAACGTTTCTTGCTGACAAAAAACGAATCACTGACCTTACATCACAGTCGGCGGGCCGATCGATAGTCTTAAACATTACGAACTGACTCTGTGAACAGCACACAACAGCAATAACAAAGGTAATGGTGGCGTTTGACGCCCAAGGCATGCAGGTATTAGGTGCATATGCATGTTTTAATATTCGCACGAAATTCAGATAGTTACGGTGAATCGGACCTTACTTTTGGAATAACATACATAAAAACGTCCAATTCAACCAAGAAGTGAACAACTCACTGTTTCCAACGCAGTGTTTTCAGAAGTAAGTGAATTCTACAACTACATAAAAATATAATACAAAAGTTTTGTAAACTTGTATTGGAAAAAGAAGCCTGATACCCCGGACAAGGTAGAAATGCATTTCATAGGGCCATGATTAGAGAAGAGTATTCTAAAACTATGCAAAAATACTCTACTCACTAGAAATAGTACAGCATTTGGCGCGAAAACTAAATATTTTCATGCAAATATCAACATAAACTTACACAATTACAACAACATAATTACAACTCCTTTTCATACAGCTACATCAAGTCACAACAATGACACGTAATTCACAGAAATTCCCCAGCGCCAAACGGAATTCCATAGTTGCATTACCTGCATTGTCGATATTCTCTGAGAGCTAGTAATTTTTATTTGAAATATTTCAAAATAAATATTTTCTAAAAGATTAATGTGTAAATGTATAACAAAAGATTTGATTAAATTTCAGACATATGGTTGTTCGAACAGAAATATTTCCTCGATAGATTTCATAGAATCAGTCTCAGATTTCATCGAACATTCTTCGTAGAAATAATATCATTCTTTTAAAATCAAATCTATATAATCAAAATTTTGTTAGTTAGAGGTTACGACTATTTTTTTGACTTTCTGCGGCTTTTGCCAACTTTTACAGCCCTCTGCACTAGTTTTAATGCGGAGAGCCGTTCCACGTTCGGCCGTCTGAAATTGCACAATACTTACCTTCAGATTAATGTTATGGTAATTATATATATATATATATATATATATATATATATATATATATATATATATATGTGTGTGTGTGTGTGTGTGTGTGTGTGTGTGTGTGTGTGTGTGTATGTAAATTCATAAAACACCCATAAAAGTAAGTTAATCAATCTTCATCCAATAAACGAGTAGTTTCCTGTGTTTCCGGGACCTTGGTGTTTAATTTTACGGCGAATGAGAATGAAATAGACTACTTTGCGTCAGTTGCTCGGTGAGTGATGGTTTTGCTCTATCGTAAACGTCAACCATTTATGCATTCGCGTTTTTCAATCTGGAGCCAAACCTGTAGTTCAGTGATGTCCTCATTGGGACAAATCTAATCGAAGCTCATGGATTTTGGATTTACGAGCGCCCAAGGCGTGTCGGTGTAAAATAATTGCAAAATATGTTTTAATCGTAAAATAATAAATTTTCATTTGACTTTGTAAAAAAATACCAGTATTTGTTTTCAGTAAATCTAGCGGATTTTTTTCCAGGGGGGGCATTATTTTGTGCTGGGAGGTACATAAATCCGGTCCTAGTTGTGAGCCACTCGCACAGATCCGTGGCTTGGGGCAGGTGGCGTCGACGCAGCGACGCGCGTTAATGTCAGCGCTCATTCGCAAGACCTAGCCCGCGCAAGCTGGTCGATCGTGGGGGCCACGCCCTGGTCAACACTGTATTCTGGTGGGTGATCGCAGCGCCTACTGATTGTACCGGAGGAAACGCGAGAAAACCGCAAGTGGAACAGACTCTGAAACAATCACGGCCTACAGCTTCCCTCGTATTCATGCTGGATTTGGTAAAGCACGTTGGCACAGCCCATGTTCATGACCGGGGTGGGGGTGCTCTTTTTACTCCTCTCAGCGTTTATTCCCTCATTGTGCTGAAATGATGTCAATTGTTAGTTTACACGCAAGATTCAAATAGATAAATAAATACATTTTTCGAAAATATGAGTAGTTTTCGTGTAATTTTGCTTGAAATACAGGCAATTTTTAAACAATTATTTTCTCAAAAACGGCTGCACATTTTTTCTTTAAATTTTCTCCTCGTATGTTTCAAATGAGGATAAAAAAGTGGTGCCTGTCTTCTTCCCGACAAATTCTCTGTATTTTCGAAAATTACGAAACGTTAACACTTCAAAACTATAGAATTAAGGATAGAGATGTTCACTTAAAATCTGTCCTAAAATATCAGCTTTTTAAAAAAGGTCATGTACAATTTTTTGAAAAAACAAGGTTTTTTTCCCGTAATTTCGGCTTCAAATTAATGCACTCTATAAAAATTTATAAAAAACATTTTCTCAAAAATTCCTCAAAATTATTCTCTGATTTTTTCCACGCTTAAAACAAGGGACACTTAAAAGAATGGCACACGTCTCATTTTCACTGAACTCTATAAATTTCGAAAATTTCGTGTTGGAAATAATGGCAGAAACTATTAGATATTTAAGCGTCGACCGATCTACGTCAGAACAGCTGTGATGTAGCGGTAAAGCGCTCAGCGAGTTAACTCGATAGAGCTTAGTATGAGTCTTGACGCGGAAAAAAAATCTGCTGGATGAACCTTTTGCAGGTTCGTGTAGTAGTATAATAATGCGGAACGGTTCCCACTAATGCGAGAAAGTATGCGCTGTTGTATCACCACTAGTTGTACAATTTATTCCACCTCTCTCTTTGCATAAATCTGTGCGATTTCCCGTCCATCTGAACCATTTCTATCTCTCAGCTTCTGGATCAACGATCCCCATCTCGATCGGTTTTTTATCCAGTTTTCCTGATCCATTGAGCAAATGCTGACATAGTCCTTTGTTTTGCTACTGGACATCAATGTAGCTTCACTATGCACATGATTTGTTGGGCTCTCCTTTGGTTATTGGGGTTGAAGTAGAGCCGGAGGTGCGGGTTGCTATTTTGTTAGAATACAAGAAAATCAAATCTGTAGTTCATTTTGCATCGGTAATGATGCAAACAAATTTTACTTAAAAAAATTGTTACCAAGGAGTGAATATTTATAGTTTTCAACATTTTTATTATTTAACTATGTACAGTAAAGGGTGGTGTAGGGACTCTAGAGCTGAAGAAAACGTCTCAGCCTTTTTTCATTTTTTTAACGGGATCAATGAAATAAAATAACCATCACAACGAAGAGCATCCTATTTTCGCTATCTTCGCTAAGAGCACAATGTCGTCCACCCACGCATTCATGCTCGTATCATTACTCCTCAGTTTTTCCCTTTAGTATACACAGGAGTCCCAGACCCGGTGGAAAACACCACCATCATAATATATGTGTTCCTGACAACATTTTTTGTCTTTATATTTTTTTAATAATCCTTCTCGTTACGAATATTTTGGTACCATGCTCCATTATAATTTTAATATACTGTTCTCTGGACTTTCCTCTTACGTTTAAGAACTTCGAAAGTCGCGCTGCTGCGCGATGAGGCGCTATTGTGTGGTCGCTGGTCTTAGCAATCACTCAAATACTTTCTCAGAGGTACTAAGGAATGAACCATTCACAAATATTTACGCCCGGCGGTCTAGCAATTTGCCGTATTGATGTACGAAGCGCAGAAGCACTGACGTTGAGGTAGGTTACGAAGAAATAGGAAACAGGTATTAACGTTAACCCGATTAGGATACATTTCAATGCCTCTGCATTTATTTTCGGAATCGACTTATACTATGAAGAGAGTTGGACAGAAGGTCTACCGGGAAAGGTGCAAAAAATGAATTAATCAAGAGTTTGAATAGGATGGTCACTGCTCCGCCACTTCCGCTGCTCGGTCTCTGTGCGCCGCTCTCAACACACTCCACCGCATTCCAAGAACCGAGCAAGACGGGCTGTGCTCGTTTTTCAATCCAATCTTTACCGAGCAACCATTGCTTTTCACGCTATGACACAAACTGTTTAAAACCCGAAGTCTTGTACTTTCTCGCTAGAGATTAGAGAGAAATTACGTGATGCTGCGCGAAAAAACGGCGAATTTTCCGAAGAAATACCCTTATTACAGGGCCCTGGTAACAAAGTGGATTAATCCAGTTGCTAAATTTAGAGAAAAAATCCTCTATCACTTGGTTTAGCCAGAATCCATGTTTTGTGGGTCCTTAATACCGAAAAATCGAATGACGGCAAAACGTCTGTCCGACTGTATGGCCGTCCCTTTGTGAACAATGCTAGCGGCTAAACCGTTCAGCCGATTTTCTCCAAAATTGATACTCTCCAATCGATTTGGCTGATGTCGCGACCCTTTGAATTTGAAACCGATATTTTAATTTTTTTGGGTTCTTTATATAAAGCCCCTGGGGAATTTTTTCTGTGAGACCACTTAAAACAATAAGTCTATAGCATCTTTTGTGTAATGTAGAAGACGTTGCTGCACTTCCACGTTGTTGTGCAAGTATTAATGTAGTTACGCTATTAAAAGCGCAGGAAAGGATTGATATGCACTTACGGGAATGGAGATCACTTCGATCACAGAACAAAAGTTTTTGCGATGCAAATGATTAGTCCATCAACTTGTAAGGATACGGAAGAAATCAACAGATTTCCGCGTTATTGGTGAATACAATGTTTTCGTATGATAAATGGACTTCACTTCTTCTCTGTACTAGAGAGTCAATGTATACTGTAGTCGTCTAATTTTCATTAGTGTTAATATTATTATTAATTCGTATCGGTAAGTTATCAGCCAATTCGTTTCCAGAAATCTCACAGCGTGAATGAATTTACTGAAAATGTATTTGTTTTTCACTTTATAGTTCACATAATGATTTTACAAATTCAAATCCTCATAAACTAATGCTTTGATACGAAATTATGGACTGCTAGGCCTTTTGAATGTACATGCAAAATGGAAGAGAGAGATAAAATGTAGTGAACTCAGTAACAGAAAAATGCATTACTTCATTATGTATTTATTATTATTATTATTATTATTATTATTCACAATGTTGATTTTAATTAATTTCCATATCCTCTTATAATACTATCTTTTGTAAGCTGTAGAAAATCATGCCATTTGCACTAAAATTCCATTCAGTTTCAATTGCGATCGACTGTTTTTAAAAACTTTTTTACGCAGCGTCGCTGTCACAGAACATCAGCGAATCGTGGCGTTTCGCAGAGTACGGGTATGTAAGTAATGTTGAAAATGAAGTGACCAAAGTACATTTCTTCATCCATCACTCGCGCTTTCCATGTACACTCAGTTACTTATAAAAGTTTGTAGTAGGGCCTGCAATATCCGAATCCTTTCTAATGCCGAAAAATAAAAATTTAATAATGATTTCAATATTTTTTTTCAACACACACACACACACACACACACACATACACACACACACACACACACACACACACAGAGTAAAAGCAAGTGGCGGCACCCCTGCCTTTTTAGTCCAGAATTCTTTATTTATTCCCTGTTCTACTCCAGATATTACATTTTGTCTTCGTATAAATGATCCTTGTACTAAATTCGATTAGATTATCTTTTATATTACGTTGACGATAATGTCAGTGGAAGATTAGTCTTAAAATGGAACTACTAGTGTGGCTAGTGTTGGTGAGAGTAAAAATTAAAGTCGAATTCAGTGTATAAACTGTCAGCATTGTCGACACAGATCAGAACAAATGCCAGCATAGCTAGGTCGAATTCAGCCGCTGTCTAGAGGAGAATTCTAGCGACCGGATGCTCTGATCGGTAATTTTCCGTCGTTTCTGCAATCAATACCGGGCAAATGCCGGTGTAGTACCCCAACTCACAGGCCACGGACCGCGGGCAATCTTTCCTTCCTCTTCCTTGTCCTATCCTCTCTCCTTTCACACACACACACACATATACATTTACATGCACTACACTACCACACATGTCGGGAGACCAGTCAGGAACTCAGAGCTGGGGCGGTGCACATCAAAGGAAATATCTGCAGGGGGAATTCCCCCGCAAGCCGACGTTTCGGTCGGCGCCGGATCTCACCATTGAGCAGGGAAGGAAGACCACCACCTCCTGGGATAAAACATTCACTACACTAACAGGGCTAATTATTGTAGCAGTTGACCTGCCCAGAAATATCAATGAATGAATCAATCAATCAATAAATCAATCCAGCGGTCAATGCCATCAACATTCAGGCAGGAATATAAAATTCAAACCCTCGAATCACATATGAGACGATATCAATAACTTCACAAGTTATGTAGGATTTGCATCCACAAATTGAAAATATAGTCGTGACAGTACACAACAGGACGATTCTTTCAGAGGAAAAATCATCATTTAAATTAAATGTGATCCAATGGCTCAGTGTCATGGAAACCATTAAATACCTACGGGTTGACTTGGATAAAAAAATAACAGAAAACTCGGATTAACAATTTAATATAAAAATGCCACCGGTACGGTCCGCTGCTTGTTGAGTCAGGCCGACGGGATGGGAGGGGAGGTGCTCGGGCGCGATTGGCTGAGTGTAATGAAAGGCAATTCGTCTCTTAAACATCTGCTCCCTACAGGGCAAAGCTGCCTCATCACATTAAACAAATGCTACAAAACAAAGAACTAAATAAAATTATTTAAGTTATTGGTTCGTGCAAAACAAACATATTGGAAAAAAGCTACAAATCGAATTAATTACCGAGACATAAGTCATTTTTTACGTCTTTACCCGACTATCTTAGATCATAAGGCATCAGGAAGTAAAATAATTAAAGCAAGATTCTCGAAAAACACAAATTTCTCAATTAAATCATTCCATCTCACAATTACTCTAGTCTCCCTCAAAATAAAGCCTTAATAGATGCATATATGCAATATTCCAACAAATTATGCAAAATAATTCAGATTGCTCAAACTCCTAAGTAATCCATTCACGTTAGACGTAAATTCATTGACACGCTTTGTAATATACATTAATAAAATAGAAGTGTCTGCAGCTTGAAAACAGAAGTCTTTTTCAGCCAATTTGGCTATTTACGTGTTATACAACCATTCTTTTTTTCATAATTTTTGTCTATGTCTGTATTTTATGGTTAATCTCGGGAACGCTAAACGGATTTCGATACACTTTTCATTAAAAGAATACTAGAATATTTTGTAGGTATAATGTAGGATCCGTTTTTAGTTCATTATTTTCTCGTAAATAAAGAATTTTTATTTATTTTTCATACATGCATTTCATCCATATATTTTTTTCCAGATAATAATGAAATTGTCTTCATGTGACCTACATCAGGGGTTGGTGCATCCAGTGCGGGGCATTGGGGTCCCCAAGTCACGAGCCCCTAAAAAGATTGATTTATTATTCGTGATTCCAGGCGCGTCAACTACTGAGGTCATTAGTCCCGTAAGTGTAGTGCGTGCTTTTTCATTGGGATGTGGCGGTGATCTTTTCCCGCTGGATGGCGAGATCCGGCGCCGACCTACCGTTGACTAGCGTGGTTTTCCTTCGGGGTTAGTAACTCACACCAGCGGGGCACCGCCCCGGCCGGGACACGCTCTAAGCTCCCGACAGGTGTCCCAGCATGTGTGCACCACAAACTCTAGGTTCTCAACCCGTCACCCGGCATGTGTGGTAATGTAGTGCTTTATAAGTGGGTGTATAAGTGAGGGGTGAGACAAGGAAGAGAAAGGAAAGATAGTGTGCGGGGCGTGGCCCGTTTATTACGGCACTGCTCCGGCATTCGCCGGGTATTGATCGGAGAAACCACGGAAAACTACCGATCAGAACAGCCGGCCGCTCGAATTCTCCTCCAGACAGCGACTGAATTCTATCTAGCTAGTGTCGAAAATCCGGACACAGTCGGCACTCCAACCCCAGGACCTCCCGGTCAGAGGAACTACAGTGACATCAGTTGATGCCCTGAGCCACCTCTCCCGGTTCGCGTCCTCTGTGTGATTACACACTACCTATGTGTTGCAAAAACACGATTACGCAAGTTAGGATAAGACATTTCCATTTTTTAGATTAAAAAAATGCTTCTCGTTCGACACTCGTGTCTTTGTGCCACTTACGTAGAACTTTATGTAGAAGTATATTACGATACTGAGCTTTTAGGATAAGGGCGTCGTTAAGTCTAGCTTGGTTTTCTTCTCTGAATTTTGGGTTTTGACTAGTATAGTGCTAAGTAAGAAGGTAGTTGAGAGGGAGATGGGTGAAAGAGAGAAAAATGCCTCGAGGTTAAGGAGGTTTGAATCGATCTTTGGAGGAGGTTTGAACATCGTGATTTAATGCGGAGTCTGTTGTTTCTACTTATGTTAAACATTGTAGAGCAGCGAGAGTTTCTGCTTTACAGAAAGAGGTCAAATCATACATTACTCGAACATCTGATTTCGTATCAGTCGCTTTTTATCTCTCACTATCACTTCTTTTTACTTTCTGGCTTTACGAATGCTTTTACTGTTTGTTTCCCAGTCCAATATTAGCGACTCGCAGAATTGTTTTTGATACACTGTAACTGCTTAATTTGTAATGAATGAATGAATGAAGCGATGAAGACTACATATCAAAGTAGTTTTAAGATTATTCAAGAGAAGGAACGGTTGAGTGACTGATTGATTTTCCGGGCACATCACCTGCCACGTTCGTTAGTTCTGTTAGAGTAGTGACTGTTTTATTCTGGGAAGTGGCGGTGTTCTTCCCCACTGCATGGCGAGATCCAGCGCCGACCTAACCGGGGACTAGCGCCGTCGGGTTGCAAAGGATTGCCCTCCTCCAAGTTTCCCCCAGCGGGGTACCACACCACACGAGACAGGCTCTAAGTTTCCATATGATCTTCCCGACATGTGTGCAAGTGTAGTGCATGTACGTGGAAGGGCCTGTAAAGTGAGATGACACGATGAGGAAGAGGAAGGAAAGATTGCACGCAGATCTAGGTCCATTTACTACGGTACTGCTCCGGCATTCGCCTGGTATTGATGGAAGTGTTCCAGCATTCGCCTGGTGTTGGAGAAACCACACAAAACTACCAATCTACCGATTCTAGCATGCCGCTAGAATTCTCCAGACAGCGGCTGAATTCGACCTAGTTACAAAACGAATGATGAACATTCGCCAACGTCGGGAACCTCTCTGAGACGCCGCAGTCAGCAGCAATGCCGGCTCTGAGCAAATTTCAGTCGAACTGAAGTGAACAAGAGAACAAACAGTTAAATGTTCTGCATATCTTTCAGCATGGTAGACTCAACCTACGACTTCAACGTCTAGCGTCAACGAGGAAAGGAATAGTTTAACAGGAAAGAATTAACACGCTTATAAATGCTAAAATACTGGAAAGAAAAGGCCACCCATCCAATTTTGATGAATTTCAAACGAGTTCCAGTTTTGTAGAATTTATGGCAATTGTATCAAATAATAAGAATATGCTAATTATTGAACGAATCATTATGCTGATGTTGACCATAATAATCTTCGTAATCACTGATTACAATGCATTGCAGGACTACAATAAAATTAAATCAAGCATTAAGAAATATGTCTGCATGAATTAAATCTAAAGTTACTAGCCATCTTTTTAGCCACCATTTGTTTCTTCACTTTTTTTAATCGAATTTCGGTTTTATTGAATAAAACGTTCAGTACTTAATTTAATTATGTAGTGGTTTATTAAGTAGTGGTTATTTACGAGTTTTTTTAATTAACTTGGAAAATTTTAAACATGGCACGCAAGTGCGATTTAAAATATTAAAATGGCTATTGATCATTAGAATAAAGCATGAAAATTATTAAATAAAGGATATTATATTTTCCCAACAAAATGTAACGAAACTGTAACGAATGTTCAACGAACTAAACAAGATGATTTCATTTCTTAAGCGTCTGTATATATTGTATTAATGTTATTTTTAATAAACTGACTCGCTTTCCCAATTTGTTAATTATCACTCGTGCATTTCTTTTGTACCAACTTAAGAGTCCAAATTAGGCAATCGATATCCCAATTTATTATTTAGCGGCGGCGGTGGTGTAGCGGTTAGCGTACCGGACTGCTATACCCAAGTTGGGGGGGTTCAAACCCGATCTTCAAACCCGATCGGGTTCAAACCCGATCGGGTTCAAACCCGATTCCCCAAAAAGCCGTGGATTTTTAGGGGCGAAAAAATCCTTCGTACGCCTTCCTTCGGAGGGGAAGTAAAGCCGGCTGTCCCATGTTAGTAGATTTACTTGCATGTAAAAGATCCTGAAGCCTAAATGACGCCTCTGAGCTAAATTCAAATCGCCTGTTTCGTCGCCTCAGTAATACCTTCTTTCCGCTAGTTGGTGAAAGGAGCGTAGCGAAATTTGCGTTGTCAGACGGAAGAGAAGGCCTCATGGCCTGAGTCTCGCCACGTAAAATAAGGCATCAATTCAATTCAATTCAATTCAATTTAGACTGATTGAACAGTTTCAGTTCGTCCCCATTCCTCTTTACAAGTAACAATGTAATGAAAATATCAAATTATGAAAGGAAACAGCGTAGACTGTCTTGGTATATATTTCGTTTTCATTGAGTTTTTGTCCCGTTTCCCTTGATCGATTGAACAAATGCTAAGATAGTCCCTGGCTTTGCTTCTAGACAGTGTTAGTAGAGTTTAGTTGTTTCGTCCAAAGTACTTTCAAATAAAATGTATAGTTCCTTTGACGATAGAGATACACTTTATATACCACAAGAGTGAATATTCATTATTAATAATTGTTTCTATAAAGAGCGTTTCTACTTTTACTTATTGAACTTAGTATAGTAAAAGAAATGGGTAGGAATTTCGGAGCTTATGAAAATCTGCGTGAATTGTAAAGTCCCCCTACCCTTCATAAACCTTTAACTTTTTTTTTCGTTAAAAAAAACCTCTTGATGGTGAAACCTCCCATGCAGATAATGCATGATAACCCCTAAGTAATAAAATGCATGAAGTAACCAGAGACACTTTCTAATTAAAGTCAAATAAAATATATTAATTAAACTTTTCAAATACTTTTACTTCACTATCAAGATGACTTTCCTTCCAAATATTGGTCATATTTTTTTGCTTGTTGCAATCACTGTCGCTGAATCGGCGAATTTTTTGATGGGTAGTACGCAGTTTCTTTGTCTATGATTAATCCTTAATCGGACACTGTCAACAAACAAAAGAACAAAAGTTCTTGTAGAACTTTTGCGGAATACTACGTGGCAAATGAGTTTCTTGTCAGTGTTGCATTTTCAGTTACTGTATTCCGTGGCGTAGTATGGCGGAATATATCACAGAATATATCATGCATTACACGAATGATTGGTTTGTAATTAAAATGATATGGAATTGTGGAAAAAGAGGTCGATCAGAATTCGAGGGGTAAGATGCAATTCACTCAATGAAACGTGCAAAACCTTCGAAAAACCTCATTCGACACAGCACCAACATCTCAGTTCTAGGATGATGGATAGAAGCGGAATCACCCATAAAATAATTTTTCAGAAGCAAATAAGTACAACATATTTCCATCATTACAAGGTAACACTGTCTACAAATAACTCTAGCAGCATGGAGTAGTAGAGTTAGTAGGCTACGAGAGCGATTTAGAATCAATATTGCCACGTAATGTTGAAAAAAACAACTTATTTTCTTCATCTGAAAAAAAAAGTGTTGTATGACTTATTAGGTTTTAGCCCATCATCACAGAATTAGCCATATTTAATATTTATACTTGATATAATAAAACTTTCCTTTTCAACGGGAGTTTTTTGCGTTATGTGGTCAGGGGCACTCCGTGTGACGAACACAGCTGCTTTTCGGTGCTATTGCCCTGCAAGTAGGTCAAGGACTTGGCCCGCGCGGCGCAGGTGGAGCTGCCGCAAGCCGTAACATTTCGTTTCGAGAGAATTACTCTCAAACACCAACAAATTCTTAATAATTATCTCCCTTCCTCCAAGAACACTGGGACGATGTCTTAATATCTGTTCAAGTCAGTAGATGATTTTATATGATCAGTATGAAGTCATTCACTTTGATTCTCAAATTTCGATGAGAGCAGTTTTTAACGTTTTCGTCTCGTTAATGATAGTTATGATACCATGGTCGGTAACAGCATTGTGAAGATTTGTTGTTTCACAAAATTACACACAAAGTCACGCCATCACTCACCCATTGATGTCAAATACGACCCAGTAACTCGTACTTCCGCACAGTGTGCCTACCGTTTCTACGGAATGTACCAAATTGCTTAGTGAAAAATTTGTCATTACAAACCCGTTCACTCAACGACCTCATCATACTATCAAAGTATTAGCAACTTGTTTGGTCATAGCATACTCTGAGTAGCCCATATATTATAAAAGTTTCAAACTGCGAATAATTGTTAATGGGGTGATCACATCCCTACGAGATCGACGATTTAAATTAAAGTAGAATTCACGAAGGTGCTTAGTGCGCCTGTTCTTTTGGAGGAAATTACAGCGTATACCGAAATTCGTGATGGGCCCACATATGAAACACTACAGGAATCACTCGTTTCCAAAGAAGAAAAATAGATATAAATGTTGGCATTACAAAGATTTACAATATCTACATTGAAACATGTTTGGGAAGTGTTTGCTAATTTCCTCCCATTTATTTTGCAAACGATTACACAGAACTGCTTTGTCAAGTAATTTACGTTTCCTTGTTAACTTAAGTCGCTCGCCTTTCACCACTGAGGTCCAGGTTCGATTCCCGTCGATTCTCATGTGAAATTTGTTCCGACAAAACGATTTCGGCTGCATCAAAAGGGCTAGTCCACCCTTTGTGAAGTGTCCTAAACCTTACCCCATTCCTTATTCCTTCCCAATTCTGGCCGCTGGGTAGTGACGCAGGGGCGCGCGGTGTGAGGCGCATACGCGGAGATGCTACCTGGCGGCCCTTTTGACAACTGACAGATGAGACGAGACGCGACACAAATAAACATAATATAGAGCGCCCTGTGAAATACAGAGAGCGCTGATAGCAAAGTAATTGAGGATTACTCCGCGATCAACGCCCGACCTAGGGCTTTAGAGACGCGTTGCGCAAAGGCAACAAATGTTTTAAAAAAAGTAAATGTGTTTTTTGAAAGTGAAGCAACTTTCGAAATTTCAAGTCTTTGTAGTAATAATTTTCACAATGGGAAGTTCAAAACCACAACAACGGAATACGCACTGCATCACGCAGGGAATCGTAAGACTTGGCCAAGACACACAACCATTTTACGCATTTAAAACAAAATCGATCACACACGCTAGGTCATTTAACGCACGCCAGATTATTCTATACACAATTCATCACATAATGTGTACAATTTTTACCTTTGAAAATTCGTTTGAATAGTTCAGTTCAGTTGTGTCCCTTATACTTGCACCTTTTTATAACTGATGTGCACCGTTCCTGTTACTTGTACCAATTACTTTATGACATATAATATAAAACGTTATGCTATATTCAAAATACATTGAATGAGAAGCCAGACTCCTACAATCACATTGTGCAACTATATCACTGAGTGGTGATCTGTCCGAATACCCGGAACCCATCTGGTGAGAATGTGACAGAGGGAAATCCGACACAATTTGTGATATTCCCTCAGGTGCAGATGCAGTTCCCTTGATCGTTGTCTTGCGGGTTGCGTGCGACAACAATAATCCTGCCGATAAGACTACCGGGTTTGCTATGAGAAAGGAGATTAAAGACTTATTTTATGTATTTTGTACGATTTACACCTGATAACACAAAACAACTGACAAACTGCAAAATGCAAATACGCGAAGAGTACCAAAGCGATTTTAAAGAATGTTAATATAAATGTTTATGATATGCGTTGTAGAGAAACTTCTTGAACAACAGATCGTGCAATGAGAGAAAGTAATTTTCTTTCTTACCTTTTTCGATAAGAGGAACTGTAATGCTGTGTTAGCATTGCTAAGAAAATGAGGTCTCTTCAAGTTACGGCCACGTTCCACTGGCTGAAAGGGAAATATATAATTATTAATATCACATTCATAACATAAGTACAAAAATGGCACAGAAACAAATAAGAACTAGCTGCATTGTTCTACCATTAGCTTCATCCCCGAGGAGGTAACTGATGAAAAGAAGAGACAGTCATGCCCCTATATTACTAGTTAGAATCTATGTCACACTTTATTTTGCCAACGAGACAATACCAAAATGTTGCAGTTTAAAATACTCTCCGACAGTATGTACTTCCGACGGGCTTTACAAAGAACGGGTCTTCTCGTCTCGGGAAGCACAGCTGAAGAACGTATTCATAACGAAGGAAGGCAATGATCAGACAGCTCACTTTGCACCATTGGGATTGAAATCTCTGTTTTGCTTGTGAAATTTGTGGTGTGTAAAGTGGTTCGTGACAGGTTTTCTTGGGGTGGTCCCATTTCGCCAGTCCCTCAATCCATAACATTGCTCAATAATCGTTCAAGACATCATCGGTAATCCACCGTATACCTTCGTCTCAGATATGGCTAAAAAGACTAAGGACTAAGGATCGAAACAAAGCTGCCAAAGCCGATCCCCGATGGCCGGGATCGCTAAGACTAGTGTCGCAGCGATCTCGAACCGAAGGATCGCGGGTTCGAGTTCCGCCTCGGGCATGGTTGTATTTGTCATCTTCACAGTTATCATAACGTTAAACCCAATAGTGTTCGTTAATGACCGAGGTGTTGATGCGACCTTCAATAACAACAACGAAAATATGCCACAGATGAGAGATTTATTAAGAATCACTTTGCACCACTGATTTCTTCTTTCGTTGTTTTGGATCATCTAGATCACCAGTCGACAGAAGCCATGAGCAACAGAAAATGAGTTAAACAATGAATTGGGAAAACCAATCAATAGACTAAAAGTACACAACTTCCATCACAGACTATGCACATTATTCCACGATTCTTCGGAAGAACTGTGAATGTTTCCTGTGCGGAAAAGAATGAGGTCAATACCACTTCACCAGGTACACTACAGTGGAATATGTAAAACCCAATTAATGCACATTTGTTATCTTTTCTATTGTTGTTGTTGTTGTTGTTGTTGTTGTTGTTGGCCTATTGCCCGCGAATAGGCCAACGAGAGCATCCATCTTGGACCACGAGAGCATGCATCATGCACTTATCGGGGCTCGTTAACAATATCTCGGTAGCAGGTGCATATAATTTATCAAGGTATCAGCATTTAGCTGATCCGATTTTTATCCCCCAGGTTTATTAGCCCTGGAGGTATGGAAGATGAAATTATGATAATGAGAATTGAAAGGATGACACACACAAACACAAATATAACCATGCCCAAGGCGGGACTCAATTCCGTGATCCTTTGGTCCGAGATCGCCACTGTACAACTGCTTTAGCAATCTCGGCCATTGGATGGGCGTTGTTGATATTATTATTATTATTATTATTATTATTATTATTATTATTTAATTCACGGCAGTAGGTGTTACATTTGGTTTATAAAATTTACTCCGGGTTGCAACCAGCTTCCTAAGCAGCCGATTTAGGATCGATCGGTGCCACCACAATACTCTACTCAACTTCCCAGTCCTTTGAATGACTTGGAAGTTTAGCCAGGTTCTTACACAAAGTTTGCGGAACAAATTCCAGAGCTCCGATGGCTATCGGGACGATCTGTGTTTTTACGACCCACATACGGCTGATCTCGATTTCCAAACTCTTGTATTTAAGACGTTTCTTTGCCTTCTTCGCTACGATAGTTTGATCGTACGGCACACCAATAACTACAAGTAGAAACGGTTTTTCTCCAAATCTCAGATAACATTATTCGGTTTGTTGCCGTTATCGTGAAATCAGTTTGAATTTGTTGGTCGTACAATATTGTATACAGTCCAACAGACGTCACCGGTTTTGGTGACTGTTCATACCACCTGGAGCGTGTGTTTAGAACTTCGAGGATGTTACAGATCTGCTAATGGAGGTAATTACACACTCTATCGTGTCTTTTCAAGTATTCTGCCTTTGCGAGAGAAGCTGAGACGATATGACCAATGGTTTCTACTTGTTCGTGGCAAATGCGGTATTTATCATCTTGGGAAATTTTGAGAACAGCTTTATCATAATGTCGTGTTATCAACACCTGCTCTTGGGCGGCTGTTACTACTTCCGATTCTGGTTTCATTCTTCCCCTTTTAAGCCACATAAATTATTGATCTCTATTGATTTGAACCTTGTCCATTGTTTTTAGATGTTCCTTGGAGTGGTTTGTCTCCCCATTTCTTTAATTCTGCATGTCTTGCAATTCTTCTTGCTACACTTACAATGCCTCCGTTTCCCATTATTCGGCAGATGTAATGACCAGCTCCATTAGTTGGTCATCTTGATGACTGACAACATACTTTCCCAACCCGATAATTGCATTGTGTCAGGAGACTTCAATTTGTGTAAGGCCTCTTCCTCCTTCCTTATGTGACAAATTAAGTATATGTACATCAGCTCGAAGGTGGACGACATAAGCAGTTTTCTGGTTTTTCGATCCATTATTCGAATTTCTTGCTCGGTCATGTCCACAAGTCCGAAACTGTACGCGGCTACAGGCACCGGCAAATTTTCTATCACAGATATTTCATTCCTGGAATTCAGAGCGGACTGCAGGACAAAGTCTCACTTTTCTGTAATACGTGTTTTTAGCCTGAAGATGGGGACAAATATACCCCGAAACGTTGCTACCTGAAAATTGTAATAAACATTTTGTCTGTTGAAAAATCTATTGGCCATATTCATTTAATAATATAGACTAGCACATTTTTATCCCTTTCTTTGATACGTAAAGGGAGAAAATTTAAAGAAAAAGTTGGAGCCGATTTTCAGAAACCAATTATTTAAAAATTATCTATATTTCATACAAAATTACGCGAAAACTACTCACATTTTCGAAAAGTTTTACATGGCCTTATTCCAATATTTGTTTTGAACAACTGATTTCATTACGAAACATTCTCTATCTTCAATACTGTAGTAGGAAGACGCAGAAAAAAAATTGAACTTTCGCAAATTTATAACACATCAGGGAATTCAAAGAAAATTAGGCTTTTGCCATTTACGAGGAAAGAGTATAATAAAAATACTTTGAGTTATTTTTGAGAAAATTTTGAAACTGTTCAGACTTTATGTAAAGTACCCTCAAAAATCAAAATATCCGTTTCAAACTCGCAGGAACTCAAGTTCGTTCAGTTAGTTTGGAAAATATCAATTTTGGATTTCCTCTGCTGTGCTAGCTTTCACCACGGACGGGCAAAGAAAAATAGACGGACAGGCAGGAAGACGTTTTGCCGTCATCAATTTTTCAGTATCAAGGACCCATAAAACGTGGAATCTGATTACACAGCGTGTTAGAAGAAGTAATTTACTACAAGAACAAGATTTATCCGTTTTTACTTTATCATCTTACTGTGTTTACGTAGTTAAATTGTACTGTAATGCTGCAGCGAAAATCGTTTTTTTCCTCGACAGAAAAGCCTTGGATTATCGAGCCTTGGTTATGTAAATGTGAATAAATATTATTCCTGTATGTAGTAAATTACTTTCTCTAACATGTGTAATCAGTATCCACGTTTTGTGGGTCCTTGATACCGAAAACTCGATTGACGGCAAAACGTCTTGTGTGTCGGTCTATAACAAAGCCAGCGCCTATTCATTTATTGGATTTTGTCTAAAACTGATATTCTCCGATCAATCTTAACGAACTCGAGGCCTTGCAAGTTATAAACGGATATTTTGATTTTTGGGGGTACTGTACATGAAGCCTCAACAATTTCGACATTTTCGCAAAAATCGCTACAATTTTTTTTATTAACCTTGGATAACTTAAAGAACGCTGTAAAAATGGGAAAGGTTTAATTTTAGTTGAAATGAAAATTTTATGAATTTTCGAACATTGAAAATTTTCAAACATTTTTTGGCGTCTTCTTGCAACTAGTGATACAATATTGAAAATATACATTCAATGTTGAAAACAGATTTTTCCCTTAATGAAATCTGTTGACCAAAGACAAATCTAGAAATAAGGTCATGGACAATTTTTCGAAAACTTGAGTCGTTTTCGCGTAATTTGTCCTGAAATATACGTAATTTTAAAACAATTATTTTCTCAAAAACGGCTCCAAATTTTTCTTTAAAATTTTAATCGAGTTGCAAAGGACGTTACAAAATGATGGTGGTCAAATTTTCTGGGAATTCCGTATTTACGAAAATTGTAAACCAAAAGAAGATAACAAAAGCAGAATTACTGATAGTTGTGGCCAGCTTGCTCAAGCTGTCATCTACGTAAGAATCATTGAAAGAAAGAAATATATTAAAAAATAATGATGAAAGAGATTTTGTATCCTGGAATTTGTTTGAAAAAAATTAGATGGCACAGTTCACATTTTCGGTGAACTTTGTGAATATACGAAAAGTGCATAAGTTAGAAATAATTCGAGAAAATATGTGTTGTTTTTGCACCACTGATTTCGTTACCAAAGCCCTAAAATACGAGTTTTTCAGTGGAAAAATCGCCAATTTCCGCTACTGTATTACAATTCTTTCTCTTTACTACGTAAGTACGTAGTAAGCCGGGAAAGTAAAAACATGAGCCATATTTGAGAGAAGAGAAAGACAGCAGGAGTCTGCGATCTTGCAGCGTCGGACGTCGAAGCGTAAACGGTGGAAGCTTAAGGGATGACTCGATTGTTCATTTATTTAACGAAGAGAAGGTCTAATATAAAAAGTTTTCTCTAAATATAAGTGAATCAATTTATGAATAGTTTATTAGCTGGTTGCAATTTTATGATAAATTGGTAAGTTTCTCTGATTATCAGTTACCCGAAAATTAAAACATTATGATTTTTGTGACGATACAAGCAGAAATTGAAATGCTTTTATATTGTCTGTTTCAGAGGATATCGTTTTGAATAATTTGAATTGTCTATCAGATGCAGTCTTCTCCTGTCCCTAAGCAGTTTGCTTCCTTCAAGAAATATAATGTACTTCCTGGTGAGTACACAGTGTGAACCATTCCCAACTGTGCTAGATAGCGGCCGTAATTGGGCACGTAAGGCTGCATTGCCCGGAGGGCCAATGTAAAAAGGGGAGGTCGCAAAAGAATAAAAATACATTCTCTTCATAGTACAAGATTACATCTGAGAATAGTGACATTCCTGGACAAGTGAAGGATTTTGCATTGTGGACCATTTTAGTGACAAAGTATGCAAGGGAGCAAACTGTAGGATAAACGATAATGTAGTACCTAATAAAAGTGAGTTTTCGTCGAAACATTAACCAATGCCGTATTGAAGTTATTAAGATCGAATATCATTAACATAAATGTGGAAAATCTAAGATATGTCGTTCTCGTAAATAAGACTCCTTACGTGGTCTTTCGAATAACTGAAATCAGTTCTTTGCACCTGATATGTAACCCTGTATGTAATCATGTAGAAAAATCGCGCTCATACCTGCTTCGTGGCCAACTACCTCGCGCAAGCAAATTTCAAGCACGAAAAAACGCATGCTCCAGAGCCAATTACAGAGGAAATTCAGAAAACATTACCGGAAATGAGCTGAAAATAAAATAACCGGAGTGTGTCCTCCAATAGATTTCTACTATCCATGAGCACCAGGATTTAAAAGTGGGTTTGTTTTCTATTTTCCATTTAAATTAGTAGATTGGTTGGCAACAAAGTTGCTTCCCATACCTTTCTGTAATCTGCTTGCCTCTCTTGGTATGAATGACACCCTTCGTCATTGATTATCGATGACATAATTCCTTAAGTTTTCCGTGTGTCATGGAGCACTATAAAAAATTATTTTTGTTGTGGTTTAAGGATGTTGTGGTTTAAGGATGAGATGTGAAAAATGTATTTTCAGATCGGAGGTTCCCTATTAGTAATAAAAAAGAACTAATCGGTTCGGACTGAAATCATTGATCTATGTGATATTACTGGAACATGTGTAGGTAGTTTTGTGACACTGCATGCCTGAGCAGCTCGAGCTTCGGTTCTACATCTCATTACAACTTCACACCATCATATTATATTTCACAACTTTGTACATCTTTTACATCTCATGTAACATCTTTTATCTCTCATTACACTTTCATTCCATCTTATTCTTCTCATTACCTCCACTACAACTCTTTTCATTTCATCTAAAGACATATCGTCAAATTACAAACTTTCATTTTCGTCATCTCCCCCTTCTTTATAAACTTTTTTCTATCATTTCCTCTCCCCATACTTTTCTCCTTTCCGAGGTTGACCTCCCAGGTTAGTCAGCAACGCAGGATACCACACAGGACAGTGCTTGCTATCTACACTAAAGGGGAGATGATGGTTATGAAATGATAAGAGTGTGTGTGAAGATAGTTCAATGGTGGAATGAAACGCGGGAACTACTGAATGAACACGTAACGAGTCCGCTTTCTCCATCACAAATTCTCCTTGCATCGGCTGGAATCGAACCCCGTCTGCAACGGTAGAAAGTACGCAGTCCGACGGACTGCGACGAGGAGCGCTACGTCTCCCCCTCTAGTTGAAAATAATTTATTTCCCCTTGTGAACAGGTAAATCAGTTCTTTTCACACACACACACACACACATACACACACACACACACACGCACACATACACACACATACATTTAGGGAGTAATTCCATTCTTCTAATACGTTTCTCTAATTGTTTTCGGAAGGATTTGGGCAAAATCTTAAAATGATCCATATTTATCTGTACATGTTAATGTCTGTATTTTCTATCCTATCCGTGCTCGTGTGACATTATGGAACCATAACAAAACAAATTAATTTTAACTATATATATATATATATATATATACAGTTAAAATACTGTTTATAGTAAATAATACTGTTTTAAGATGAAATAACATTTTCAAAAACGAAATGTAAAAAACGTAATTGTTAAATGTTAAGCAGTTCACCCCATGTTCTCTTTAGATTTGGAGTTTTATTAGGTTATAATTGTGGAAGCCCTAACTTCGGTCATCAGGAAATCTATCCTTCAATCTTTCTGTAGTTACGCCACAGCTGGTATGTCCAGATTACTTTTAACAATTAAGAACGATTCAATTTATATGACGCTGGAAGTTGTGCTGAGTGAAACAAAAACACATTAAAAAGTTCATTTTATGGGTAGTTACTCTTTGCGAGAGCTCAATTTTTTTCCATTTATCTTAGCTCTCTTACTCTTATAAATCGTCAGTCACATTTTACTCGTCTACGAATTTATTTTACAAACCGCAACTATAAACAGAGAGATACTGCATCCCCCATCCTCGCAAACGCCTGCTAGGACACGTACAGAATCGACAATTCTACGACAGGGAGGTGTATCTTTAAACAATACCAAATTCGGGGAAAAAAGAGGTTACATTTAACACTATAAGGGAACTCTGAAAATGGTGTGAGAGTGTGATTCGGAGCGTATTTGATAGACTTCCCTACTCTAAAAAGTAAAGAGAAGCGCTGAGCAGATACATTTCCACCGATGAGATTACTTCATCCAGTATTAAAGCTACGTTAGCCGTGTCTAATTGGATGGTTTTGTAGACGTTTTTCTGCTCGTTTGTTTAGGGAGCGGCCACTGAAGCATATGAACAGGTGCAAGCAAAAGGAAAAGTAGGGATGACGTATCTGGAAATGATGGATTGAGCTGCTCGAATGGACATCTTGCTCGTTTCATGTCCAACAATAGTGATTCATACTACCTGGCGTTTGAACAATCCTACGGCTGTAAGGGTAAAGTAGTTAGCGCAGCTCAATTAGTGTTGAAGGAGGCTGGCCCATTTGATGGATTAGCCATGAAAAAGGGAAGAAAAAAAACAACAACAACGAAGAATGGTTCTTCCTACCCGCACATGTCCCATCACTGTTCATCCACGTAAAATTCATTTTCACATGACCAAGTGAAGACCATGTATTCTTAGCTGGGCTGTACACGTCGTGCAACTTGTCTCCATTTCTTAGTTCTTCTTGCCACGCAATGAGGAAGTTGGCTTCGTAGATAAGTAAATTGTTAGAAGAGATTGTAATTACATTCTACGAGTAATTACAATATAATTGCATCTCTACTAATATAGAGAGTAAATAGAAGCCAAACGACATTTGAAATGTATTTTGTGTAATCGACCGTTCTCGGCAATTTGCAAAAATCTCAAAGACATTATATTTTTTAAAATCCTGTCACTATTTCAATGACAATGTTTACAAGCCCAAAGAACTTGGCCTAGAACGCATTTCTATGGAGTAATTCTCCGTTAAACTGCACTATAGAATGTATTATAGTCCTAAGTCGTGTCAGGAGTCGTGAAGAGGACCGCCAGGTAGCCTCTCCGCGAACGCGTCTCTCTCTTAAGCGCTCCTGCGTTACTACCCAGCGGCCACAATTGGGAAGGAATAACGATAGGGGTAGGATTTAGGACACTTCACAGGGGTTGGGCTAGCCCTTGTGAAGTAGTCAAACTCGTTTTGTCGGAACAAATTTCACTGTCCGAAGATTGAACCCGGACCTCCTTGATGAAAGGCGAGCGACTTCGCTCTGAGCCACGAGCTACCACAATTCACGCAAACGCCACGAGCGATACTCACGCAACTCGTCATTCTCGATTCGAATATTCTTCGAATTTAAGAAAGATTCTTGAAAATATCCACAATTTTGACATTACATCAGTCTACTTTTCCAGTATTAGGAACGTATATTTTTATGAATATTAGTTAAAATATCAGTATAAATTTAAATACGTTAAAATGTTGAAATGTTAGTTTGTAGATAAAAATAAAGATTTCCGAAAAAAATAAATTATGTTTTGTAGTAATTCGAAAAGTTTTTGATGTTTTAGCAATGCTAGCCCAGCCAATTACTCCGTATTAAAGCACGGATTTGACCAGTGTCAAGTAAACTAAACCTAGGATACAAGTGGGAATTTAATTTCTTATAATAAATAGTTTAGCATAATTTTTACTTTCTCCTATACTCCGTAAAAACAAAAATACATGACTCTGCAGGGAAGAGTGTGGATATTTTGAGAGAAAAACAGGTTTGTAGGTCCCTGATTAAGTTGCTTCTCTTTTACTTTCTCGCCTTACGAATACTTCGTAAGAAGAGAAAGTTATGTAATCGTGCGCCGGAAAACGGCGAATATACGGTGCTAGTGTGGCGTAGTGGTATAAGTGCCGTCACATTAACTTTGAGGATCTGATTTCGGGTCACGGAACGAAAAAAATCGCTAGTTGAAAACACTTTTGCTGTTTTATGTACAAGTATTATATTGCGGGGCATTTAGAAACAATGCAATGTGCATTGGTAGGGTCACTAGTTGAATTTCAATGTCAATGAGAAAGCAAAAAATATATCTATGCTGTAATTTTTTATACCATGTCCAAATTATTTTTTTACATGAATTTGGCATGTACCCTTTTATGCCTCTGCCCGAGTTCGACCCATACACTTGTTTGTCGTAATGGTATGAGTGCCGGCACGTTGACTCTGAGGATCTGAGTTCGGGTCGCGGACGGGAAAAGAATTTGCTGGTAGAAAACACTTTTGCTGGTTTATGTAGTAGTGTAATAGCATTTAGGACCATGTAGAAACAGTGCGAGGAAGTATGTTCTTTGGTAGCACCACTAGTTTCGTATACGTAATAGATGACATACTCATGCACTATAATAGTGAAAATACACGTTTGGGGGACACTGATACTGAAAACATGTTTTTTCTCTGGCTTTCAGTAACACTAACGCCTAAACCGTCCGGAATATACGTTTCCACGAAATATATATTCTCCAATCAATCTGATTGATGACGCGATGACACTAGAAATTCCCGATAATAAATTTGTATCAACAAATTAGCATACAAGAGGGACGGAAGGGACTAGTAGGTACAGTCTATTAAACATTCTGCATTCATAACTAATAGTCATATAACACAGGCACAAAAAAAAAGTTGTCAGACCCACAGACGACATCTGTTTCTCTTACGTATTTAGACGCCCTGAATCCGAATTTGAAGCCAGAATTACGCTACCATCCTCCATTTTTTTAATCTTGAAAACTACAGTGAAATTGTATTCAACTGTTAACTTTGTTTGCAATATTTACAACAATTAATATAAGTATACAGTTCTTAATCAGTACGAAAATCTTAAGAAGTCTTTTAAAGTCACTGAGTCTGGTATAAAGACTGATTCCTTTTTAGAATTCTTATTTGTA
Organism: Acheta domesticus; assembly: GCA_031308135.1. NCBI lineage: Eukaryota > Metazoa > Arthropoda > Insecta > Orthoptera > Gryllidae > Acheta > Acheta domesticus. The sequence goes on along the minus strand of JAHLJT010008446.1, from coordinate 128,358,790 downwards.
TCGTCTTTCATATCACAGAAAATTTGTTTGGTCGTTATTAACTCAGCGTCAAGTTTGGATTTTCTAGTCTCAAACACGAGACAGTGCTTATTCGCAATTTTGCTATTTGTATAAATTTATATGCCACAGCGCCAAAGTCAAAGAAGTCATCTTTTGCCATATGGCAACGCATTGACGTTTCCTATTTTCAATTACGCCGAAATCTCTTCCATAAGGGAAATAGTTGTGTCCTAGAATCAGAAATTTAAGTTCAATGGAACCAGAAGTGGTTTTGCCAACCAAATATACAAGTGTTATCAACATCATGAGGTTTTTAGTTTTTGCCCGTACAGTTGTAACACCAAACCATTTTCGTTACACCTGGAAGCAATTCCTGACGATTACTATGAGCTGAACCACGCGAGATGCTTCGACTACCTACATATTTCTCCGTGCCGCATCTGATGGAGAATACGTTGCAGCATGTAGCGAGTGTTTTCTGAACTACACCGTTTGTGACGCAGACCTATAACTTTTACCTTTGCATGGACACATTAATGTACATTCATTTGCATGTCAAATGCGAAAATATAATTTTGTGGTACTAACACCATTCCCCGTGTCCATCCCTCAATAATTGTTTCTGTATCTTCTTTGCTCTTTTTAGAGCTATCAGATAGCTCTGAAAGATGGTTACATATTAAAATTTAGAATCTGTATTGAAAACTCTAAGATATGTTATTTGTTCCTGCAAGTTATGCATAGTCTCATACAAATTCTATAATGTTAATTGGTGTAGGGTCAGCCCTCCTACGACCTGTTCTGATAATAGCACATACGTTTCTGCAACAAATTAAAAATAACAATTATCTATATCTACACATGGTCTCTTAATTGCATGTGTCAAGAACATCCTCCAACGGAAGAAAGACCAAAGCTGTAAAGCTTCATAGTACGTCTAAAGCTTGTGTTTCGAGAGTTTTATCTCCTATCTACTGGATTGTTGGAAAAGGACTGAAGGCCTTCAACTTGGATGGTTCTATAAATTGATTATTTCTAAAAATTAGAAAATTAGAGATGATGATTAAAATTAAGTAAAATGCATTAGGAAACATTTAACAGAAAAAAATAATTTGACTAAGATTAGAAATTAGGAAGAAATTGTTAGGTAAAGTGTGCGGAAATCTGTCATACATCACACAAGTTTTCCTATTGAGAGGGGCCTATCTCACTGACATTTGAATACAACTCTACATTGATCAAGGCATACGCGAAGGTTACAAAGGTGACCGTTGCTGAAGAGAAATGTATCCTAGCCTGTGTAACTTGACACTAAAGCACCGACCACTGTACAGGGGATAAGTTCTGCACCAAGTTCATTCTTATGACGATGTCGTGCTGCAACAGGTTTTGGGAGCTATCAACTATCTCGATCTCATTTCTTAGATCGTACATCATATTAATTACGTCACGCCGAATGAATTTTTAAAATGGAGAGCAACTATTTTTATGCAATAACGATGAAAATGTATATTTGACACATATGACTGGACTCAAAGACACTCCTGACTTCAGAACTACATCCGTCTTTTGACTCGTGGAATTACCAGCGAAAATCCGACCTTAGACAAACCTTAGACAAACCAAACTACAGAAAATTAAGTTCCAAGAGACAACTAAATACGCAGTCGGAAATCGGCCAATAATGTCCTGCTCATGTAAAGTGAGAATGAGAACACCCACAATATGCACGTAAATAATCTGGTATCTATCCAGTTCTGAACACTTTCCCTGTTATCTGAAATATGTTTACAAAGAAATGACCTGTGTTTGAAAAGTTGTGAGTAGAACAGAAAATGAGTGACAAGTAAACAATGGCATAGCGAGAAATTGCCGCGCATAATCAGTCGTTTGTGTTCGGTATAGCGCACGATTACACCACTGAACGATAGAATTAACAAGCACATTGTACAAGCACAATCACATAGTTCGTATAATTAGGAATTTTCATGAATGTTGAAATTCATTTTCTAGTATTGTATTCACACAATTCATATAACGGAATTGTCTATACCAAGTTATCAAGGGAATTTTTTTATTTCACTGGGGAAGTCAATGAACAAGACATATTTAGTTTGAAGCAACTATCACACACAAATCTAACAAGCAATATAATTCGCATTTTTAATTATTAACTCCGCAATTGCCAGAAAACCTTCAAACATAATTGTTGATACTGTACTCAACATTTGCATTGTGAAAATAATAAGATTAAATGGCATATTCCTCTGGTCCGTTCAATACAAATGCCATCTTCAACCAACAAAACCATAAAGTGCAACAATAATGCCATTTCGCCCTCTAATTCATCTCTCCTTTTTCTCGTTCCCCTCCCTTCTCCCTTCCTTTCTCGTTTCCTTTCCTACCAATCTAACCCTCTATCTCTTTGCTAGCCCCAGAATATGAGTCATTTCCCTCCCTTCCCCCGCTATGTGCGTGCGTGTAAATGCGTGATATGCTGCGTGCGAGGGTGTCGGGTGCGTACGGGAGAGGGTGTGTGCTGTGTGCTCCTCAGTCGCGAGGTGAAAACTCGGTCGCTGGGCGCGGAACTTACTGCGCAGTTCCTTCCCTCAGGGCATCGACTTCCCCCTACGACCCAGTTCATTCCGCTGCTCGGGTTCTTAGGAAAATCTGGGTAACGTGAGTTTTGGCTCAATGGGAAATTGATAATTGAGAGAATACTCGCGTTGTAGTTGAAGTTTTTGTTCATTTCTTCAAAGTCACGAAGACTTAATCCATATACTTGCAGTGACACGCATAAAGGGAGAGTAAACAAAAATAATGCCATATGTAAAACAAATAATTTGCAGTAATTTCTAGAAGATAATTGCTCTTAAAATTTTGTGCATTATTTTTGAAGACAATTTGATAGATCGTCAGGTGTCGATTTCGTATAATTCCTCCATTTATTACAAAGTAATCGCTTTGAATAAGACACATTATTTTTTCACTGAGATCCTTTTTATCTACTGTACAATTGGTCACAACAATGTGCAAATCAACACGTCTTTCTGTAGACATGTAGTGACTTCAGAAGAAAATGACGGACGAAATGACACAGAATTTTAATAAATACTTAGAAGTTTCACTTCAATTACTAGTACTAAACTTGTTTCAACAAATTGGAATCGACGCAAACATTTTCTCTTTATTACTTTGTGTTTTGACGAAATGTTTGTCTTCGTCTGTAACGGGTACAAACTGAAGTCATCATTTTTTCATTCTCTTCAAAGGCGGTAATTTGTTCCTTCCAATAAACAAGGTCCAATCAGTTTATATCTCAGTAAGCGTTCAAAACATTTCTTCATGGGAGACATCAACTCGCGGAACTTCCGGGAAGCTCCTTTCTACTAAGGAAAAAGACTCTGGGCACTTCCAACAAAATGAATTTTATTTCGTATTATACTTTATCTGCCATCGAACGAGAACGGTTACTCTCTTTCTAACAAGTTATTCCATTTATGGCAGAAATGTGGAGCTGGTGATGAGGCAAAAACCAACACTTAAGGAGTAGTAGTGGCGACCTGACCCGAGTGTGGCGACTCTCGGGTCAGTCGGCAAGTATTTTCACCCCTATTACACTATTGCGTAAATATTCAGATGGGAGAGTATATTAAATTATAATTTCGAACGTCAGTGGGGGAAGAATTATCATTTTTCTCAAAGGGAACATATTTCTCTGGGTTGCTAAGCCAGAAAAGGGACAAAGAGGCAGAAAACTGCTTACCAGTTTTTCGCCGGACAGCACCTCCAGCAAAGCCAGCAAATTCGTACCATCCTTCAGATCTTCAATGAGGTCATCTATTTTGAGAGGTGGAATTCTCTGAAACATCAGAAACGTTACAATGAATTGTGGTATTGGAAATTTTAATTATGTTAATTACCCACTTATACACATTAAATGAGCCGTTGTGAGCAAAAGTGGTGTAAGTAAAAAAACACTCCGGAAAATGTTGTGTAAACGAAAAAACGCTGTAAAACTATAATGCTTACAAATAAATGAACTAAAGTGTTAAGGAGATATTCTTTTAACTTATTGCAGCAGATATTTTGGACTGAAATATTGCTTATTAAGTAATTAATTATTTTGTTGACTTTGACCACTTTTGCACACACCGTTTCTGAAACCTATGACTTACATTCAAATAATTGGCATGCACAATTTTCGTCTTATCGTGTCGTATCGTCGTGATGGTTAAGTAGAAACAAATAGCGCTTTGTCACGATTTTCCACCAAGTGAGAGCAATTTTGAAGTTGTGATTTTGACCTGTGCACGTATCATTAAAAGCGATAATTGTTTTTCGAGATGCTTCTTCTGTGATGGGTGCAGATAAACAAGAAGCTATTTTTTTAGAGCTTCTGGAAACTGTTGTTTCGTCCGATCTACAAGTTTCGGTCCCAATTGCATGCAGTGGTATGAGCGTCGTGTTGGCTACTTCTGCATTGTGCTGGCCGTTAGCTAAAAAATATTGAAGTTTGACTCACACCATTTTAGCCCGTGATGGACCAAAGCTCAAACATCTACCAGTGCATCTAACTCAAATCTTCCAAAATTTGACTTACTGTTAAAGGCTCAAATGTACTTAAAGCAGAAGTGTGTAATTGTATGTACAATTCTTAAGAAAAATTAATCATTTTTGGCAGTGCAACGGAAGGTAAAACTACTGTTGTACTTGTAGAAAGAACAGATTTTTTTCAATACCAATATTACTGTCTTCCAGTAGGATCGAAAATAGTAAAACGAAGTATATCTAAAAATACAGATCTTTTCATTGCGATTACAGATTTTACTTTCTCGTTACGGAGTAGAGAGAAAGTTATTTAATGTTACGCAGAAAAACGGCGAATTTTCGGCTAAATAACTTATTACAGGGTCCTGGTAACGAAAAAGTGGATAAATCCAATTGTCAGATTAAGAAAAAATCCTCTATCACGTGGTGTATCCATAATCCGGTATGTGGGTCCTTGATACAGAAAATCGAATGACGGCAATACATCTGACCTTCTGACTGACTGTCTGTCCATCTATCTCTCTGAGAACAACGCTAGCGGCTAAACCATTCAGCCGATTTTCTCCAAACTTGATATTCCCTAATCGATCTGGCTGATGTCACGGACCCCCCTTGAATTTGAAACAGATTTTTTAGTTTTGTGGGGTACTTTACATGTACCCCCTGGGACATTTTCAAAAGTTTAAAAAAATTGGCTCAAATCGTTTTTTATCAAATTTTGTCGTTGGTTAGTGTGAAGAACGTTTAAGATAATGGTAGAGGTCTCATGTTCATTTAAAACATTGATTTTTCGAAAATTGCAAAAGTTCAATTTCTTTTCGGAGTCTCCCTACAACTGAAATATTAAATGTTAAATATTATTTGTCATTTGCAAGTTAACTTAAGTCAAGTCAAACTATTAGGTTGGTATTAGGTTAGTTAAAGTCACATTAAGTTAGTTCGTAGTGAAAGTGTTATGTTCGTGCTACTGGCATGAAGGCGATATACACGAACGCGATCTTTCTTTGTTTTTCTTTGGACAATTCATCAAGCGAGCAACATGGCGCTCGTATGTCTTTGTAACAAAAAAGTAAATTACTTTTGGTTTATATAGAGTCAAAATTATTTACATTCAATTGTTAAACTAAAGGGAATGTTTTCCGTTTTCAGCGCTTTTTGTTGTTGTTCAAATACATGAGTTTATTGACAAGCTGGTACGAAATTTGATTGGTTTACTGATTGGTTTTCGCCCAATCTCAAAAAACATTAATTTGCAAGAGGTTATGGGGCTCACGAAATCGCTGTTGGATTCCAGGCTTTGTTTTTGGAGCGAATAACCGCAATAACAGCAAGTCAGCAGTCATCTATTTGTCGGAATCATCAGTCCTAACCTAACCTCACCTGTCAACATTGTGTTAAATTCAATTCGTCATTTTGGGAGTCGAAAGAAATCTAAAGTGTTTGATCAAATTGATGTTTATTTTGAAATTGAAAGTTAATTTTCTGAATTTAAATTCGAAATCTGTTCTTTGAATTTGAAACATTTTGTGAATTCAAGAAAATGTTGTTAGTAAAAGTAAAGTGAACAAACCAAACTATTTTGACACACTGTTAATATTGTATGAATTTAACATTCAAGGAGCGTACAAATTGAGAACTGAACTTATTTCAATAATTAAGTCCTTTGAAGATTATTATTTGATTTTCAATTGAACTTATTTCTTTTTATAGAAAGTATGAGTTATATGATTTTGATAATTTACATGTTTCAATAATGGAAACAATTAAGTCTCAACTTGAAAGTCCGTATGAAAATCCTCAAGGCAAAGTAAACTATGTTTCGTGGAGGTTGAAGATTGATCTAACGTTGAAAACCAAAGACTTGTTTACCATTGTAACCGGAAATAAAGTCAAACCTGAAGGTAATGTTTAGTAATTTATTTGGTCAAAAAACATTAAAAATCTGTATGTGACGTATGGGGAAGAAGATGATTTGTGCGCGTATTCTTAGGTTGCAGAATCCCTTCCCAACATTTTAACTGTAAAACGATAGTTGAAAGATGAATAAAAGATAACAAAATATATTTTAAAAAAGCGTGTGATTAGCAAATTTGAAAAACTAGACATTTAGTTCCCGAGTTGCAGAAAACATATTTGCAATGTTAAACGAACTGCAGATTTGAGTTTTCTGTATTGCTAACAAAATAGTAACTCACCCTCAGCTCTACTCCTACCATTAAACAGGAAAGAAGTCGCGCAAACAAGGCTCACAAGAGAAGTCTACATATGAATGCTTCAAATGTGACAAACCAGGTCACGTGAAGAAAAATTGCAAAGGTAAGCCATGAGAAAAGTATTTGGAATATTGCAAGAGCAAGTACGGTTGCAACAATTTGAAATGAAAAGGGGAACTTTCCCAAGGAATGTCCTAAAGCAAGTAACAACAGAGAGGAAATGAAGTCAGAGAAAGAAAGGACAAACAAACACGATTACAACAGCAATAATAATCGTGCGTTTATTGGTGTAGGATTGTCAGCAGAAACATTAGTTGTCTGAAATCTGAAAACAAAAGTTGCTGGTTTCAAGATTGTGGTGCAACATATGCCTTTTGAGAGAAAATTGTTGATAAATTATGAAGTATTCCATCAACCTACAAATATTTTGATATTTTGATTTGAAGATGCCTCGAAACTTGTAGGTCTAGGACAAGGAGACATCGAGTTTGAGACGTTTGATGGTGAAAAGTGGAACCAAGTAATTCTGAAAAATGTATTTTTTATACCTGACTTAACCTTTAATTTACTTTCAGTGAGTCAAATCTTGGATAAAAGATACGTACAGATTGCCAACGCAAGTCAGTCGATATTCAGGACCACTGATACAGAAGAAGTCGTAGCCATTGCAGAACGAGAAAACAAGTTGTACAGAGTGTTAATTCGACCTGGAGAAACAGACAAGTGTCTGACAGCGACATCTATCAAAATGTGTCACGAAAGACTAGCACACAAGAATATTAAATACTTACGAAATATTCAGAAGAAAAGCCATGCAGTTTATGTGGACGACTGGAATTATTAAGTTTGCCCCGGCTATACATTTGGTAAACATAATCGTGAACCACACCCTGACAATGAGAAAGAAGAAGCCGAACGAACATTGGACTGTATTCATGTTGATCTCTGTGAGGTGGATGTTAAGCCTCTGGGAGGAGCCAACTACTTCCTACTCTTGAAGGATGATTATTCGCATTTTAGAACAGTATACTTTCTGAAAACGTCAGAAAAGTTAAAGATGAAGATGGTTCATGAAGAAGGTTGAAAACCAATTTGGAAGAAACGTCGTGTCTTAAATCAAATAACGGAAAGGAAGTAATTAACAACACCCTGAAGGAACTTCTAATTGAACTACGAGTATTTCACAGCAAGTCAAACCCGTATACACCTGAGCAGAACAGCAGAATTGAGAGGGAGATGAGAGCAATTGTGGAGGCAGCACGAACCACAATTCACACCAAGAAATTGAACAACTTATGGGCTGAAGCAATAAACTATGCAGTCTTCACAATCTACCAGACAGGCACAAGTTCAGTACAGAACAAAAATCCAGCAGAATTGTGGTTCGGTCGTCGTGTTATAATTGCGAATTTGAATAGTTTCGGCTGCATCTGTTATGCACATATCCAACACCACAAATCAGGCAAAATAGACAAAAAATCGCAAAAGGAATCTTTGTTAGACATGATCTGGATAAACCAAGTTATAGGGTATTTTTACAAAATGAAAACGACACAATTAGTTCAGAAAATGTCAATTTTGATGAAAGCACAAAGATTGCCGGATAATACGTCCCATTTGAAGCTTGTCTAAACAACGAACTAAATCAACAATCTACAGATGACGAGGAGTATGAAGATGAAGAGGACCTTGCAGACGAAGAGGAGTTCGAAGGTGAAGAGGTCTCTGGAAATGAAGATTAACTTGTAAATTATGAGTCAAACCAGGTTGATGCTTTAGAAAATTTAAATTCGTCAGTTACTTCGGAACCAAGTGAAAACTCTCATCAAAGTCTACGAGATTGTCGAACCCTTATAAGACCAATCAGGTATAGAGACAATACAGCTATGATTAATGAAGTTACAGATATTCCAATCTCGACAGCACTCAAGGACAAGAAGTGGATGAAGGCTATGGCCGAAGAATTTCAGTCCCTTACAGAAATGAAAATTTAGGATCTTGTGAGAAAACTCGATTTATTCAAACCTTTGACTTGTCGATGGATTCTTCGAGAAAAACAGGATGTTACGGCTGTAAACACCCATTTGAAAAGTGCGCCGACCAGGCAGCGCACTGCGGCGGACGTGGCAACGAGGAGAGGCAGTAGACCGGAGAAAACGCCTGCAAGCGGGCAACGAGCGAGCCTACGGCCCAGAAGCGAGTCTGCGGCGCCGAGGACATTATAAGCCGGCGCCGCCACCGCCGAGGCAGTCGAGATATGATTGAAGTGCCCTGCTTAGAGTTTGACTACGTGATTAAGTGTACGACCCGGCCTAGGTGTTGTTGTTTTGTCTCACGGTATATTGGTTAACTGCACTAGTTTTTTGGTACATCTCACGGATAAACGGTAACTTTGCTTGGTCTATGGTACATTCTTTTGGGTTACCGGAACAATACATTTTGTATAAAACTGTGTGTGAAATAAAAATCTTGTTCACGAAATCTGCCTGCTTTTTCTGAACATAACACAGGATGTATGTGCGAAGACAAGACTCGTTGCAAGGGGCTTCGAGCAAGAAGAAAGAGTAAACTATTCTGAAACATTTAGTCCAGTGGTAAGACATGTTTCAATTCGTCTAAAGTTGAGCTTTGCAGCTTCTAACCACTTAAAATTTATGACCTTGATATATATATATATATATATATATATATATATATATATCAGCCAGAATGATTTCACGATAATATTGGCCGAGTTTGTAAACTAAGGAAAAGTCTCTATGGATTGATATAAGCTCCGAAAATCTGGAACAAGATTTTAACATCCTTGAAAAAGTTAGGGCTGGAGAACACCCCTGCATTTATTATAAGTCGAGAAGCATTATCACCGCACTGTTTGATGATGATGATGATGTTGATGATGGCCTCATCATTTGGAAGAATGAAGACGAAATGATGAAAGTCCTCAAACAACTTAGAACATAATTTGAAGTGACCTCTGATAAGAATGTGAGAAATGAACTGTCATACTTTGGCATGCAGACAGAGGACAATTCAAGAAGAATTTTTGTATGTCAACCCAAGAATACCCAGATCATTCTACAACGTTATGAGTTAGATTCTCAAAATCCAGCATGCACTCCAAAAGAGCGTGGAATGATGACCGAGCAAGAATTTTTTTTAATGACAAACCATTGACTAGAGAAACGTCTTACTGAGAAGCTGTTGGGTGCTTACTCTACTTAGCTACAATATCCCGTCCAGTCATATGTTTGTTGTAAATGATCTCACCAGGTTCAACAATAAACCAATGGAGAGTTACTGGGGGATGGTGAAACGTGTATTTGCCTATTTGAAAGGATCAGGCAACTGTGGCTTCTTCTTCAATGGAGACAACAACCTGATTGCATACACGGACTCGGACTACGGAGGAGATTCAAAAATCCTTCACTCGACAAGTGTCGTTCATATTATATACGTGGTGGACCAGTTGCATGTTATGCTCAAAAGCAGAGATTAACATCGACATCAACTGAAGAAGCGGAATACAGAGCAGCTGTATCTACTACCGATGACTTGTTGGATTCGTCGCATCGGAAGAGAGTTGAAAATACTGAAGTCCAGACAGCTCACAACCTGGTATATTGATAATCAGTCCGAAATACACATGCTTAAAAATACCCATGAAGGGAAGATCAGCAAGGGTAAAAAAATATTGAGATCAGGAGGAAGTTAACTCAGAAACACATCGGAAAGACAGTGAGACAGAAACACATCGAGACTTAGCAGCAGCTGGCGGATTTACTCACCAAGCCCCTTTTAGCTCATAGTGAAATGTGTTATGTTGATACTACTGGCATGAATGCGATATACACGAACGCGATCTTTCTTTGTTCTTCTTTGTACAGTTCGTCAAGCGAGCAACATGCCGCTCGTATGTCTTTGTAACAAAAAGGCAAATTACTTTTGGGTTATAAAGAGCCAAAATTACTCATATCCAATTGTTAAACTAAACTGAATACTTTCCGTTTTCAGCGCTTTTTGTTGTAGTTCAAATTACATGAGTTTATTGACAAGCTGTTGTATCATTTTCGCCTAATCTCAAAAACCATTAAATTACAAGATTAAAGCTAGAGATTTTTTTCCTTAATGAAATCTATTCTTTAAAGATAGATTTTGAAATAAGGTCATACACAATTTTTTGAAAATTTGAGTACATTTCGCGTACGTTTGCGTAAAAATAGGGCGAGAAAGTAAGTGCTAGCACCACTAGTATGAAATAAACATACATTAACAAAATGAATGTGATTGCTCAAGAACCAGGTAATGTATTTGTGTTAGTTTTGAATGTATATACTTCTGGGTTCATCCTTCTCTAAAAGCCACTCAAAGTAAGAATCTAGGACATTGAAACATTGAGACTAACAATGAAAGAGCAATGACCGAACCCTTGAAATGTCACCAAGTAAATAAAGAGGCCCGAAGATGAAAATATTTGAAAGAAAATGTATCTGCGTAACATTAGTTACCTGATCCTCATTACAAAAAACTACACACTCAGTGCAAAGAACAATAAGGTTATATTGAGATTCCGTAATAATAATAATAATAATAATAATAATAACAACAACAACAACTCCACCTAGGGAGTACACGACCGTATAGATGGTGGTGGAGCATTACGAACCAGACTATGCAAGAAACGCAGAATGACAGAGACACAGAACTTCTGATGCTACTTAACGTGAAATGTGAGATCCACAAAATGTTAAAGAAATCATGGAGAGACAAACCACTCCACGGACAATATTTGAAACGAATGGACAGGGTACAGGTAAATAAAGATCAATCATATGTGTGGCTCAACAAGGGAAGAATGAAGTCAGAGTCGGAAGCACTTGTAAAAGCTGCCCAAGATCAGGCCTTCAAAACACGACATTATGGTAAAGCGTTTCTCAAAATTTCCCAAGATGATAAATGACCCATTTGTCAGGAACATGTAGAAATCATTGATCATATTGTCTCAGCTTGTCCAAACCTAGCAAAAGCCGAATACTTGAAAGGACACGACAGGGTGTGTAGCTACCTCCACTGGCAGATCTGTACAGCTGTCGAAGTTCCAAACACATGCCCCGAATGGTACGAACACTCGTCAAAGCCGCAGACGCCTGATGGATTGGGTACAATATTGTACGACCAACAAATTCAAACTGATCGTACGATAGCGGCAAACAAACCGGACATATTTATCCGGGATTTGGAGAAAAAATCGTGTCTAATTGTCGATGTTGCTGTACCTTGCGATCAAAACGTCGTTACCAAGGAGGCAGAGATACGTCTTAAATACAAGGGTTTGGAAATTGAGATTAGCCGAATGTGGGGCGTAAAAGCACAGGTCGTACCGATAGTTATCGGAGCTCTGGGATTTGTTCCGCAAAATTTGTGTAAGAACTTGGCAAAACTTCCAGGTCATTCAAAGGACTGAGAAGTGCAAGAAATTGCTTTATTTGGAACAGCTCACATTTTGCGCAAAGTATTGTAGAGGCACAGTTCCTAGATCTGCTCCTTAGGTAGCTGGTTACAACCTGAATCAGATTTTATTTTGAGGCGACTCATAACATCTTTAGTCGTGATGTATAGGAATAATAATAATAATAATAATAATAATAATAATAATATAATTATTATATATAACAGGCGTAGAATGACCGTAGGGGGACGCAGTCTGAATGAGAGTAGAAAAAGCAAAGTCCAGGTGTAATTGGATTTTATTATTCATAACAACGTTTCGCGGAACGTGTGGTCAATCTCATCAGGTCCCGAATTAATACATTATACTAATTATATATACGAGGGTTGGGGCATAAGTCACGGCAACTATTTTTTTCTAAAAAATATGTTATCGGTTCGCATTATTTCATTTGTAACGTGAAAGAAGTGCTGCAGTAGGGTGTATTCACATTCACAAATTGCCAAGTGAGTGTCTCTATTAGCCGAGAGAGCGACGTGAAATCAATTGTGCAACTACCGCCGTGCGAGATGAATGTATCATGTTTCGAGCAGCGCACATACTTCAAGACGTTCTCTGTGGGAGAAATATCGGAGAATGTTACAGGGGATTAGTGCCAGGTCATGGGAATAATGCTCATGAGTGAAGGCCAAGGGCATGTCGGAAAGTTGCTAGAAGGGCAGGAAAGATTCTGCGAGGACGCGTTGCGTCCGAATGAAATCGAGTCCGCATCGCAGAAGCAATTGTAAACGCTAAACAAATTTTTTGTTATGAAGAATTAAGATCATTTATACATTGGAAAATTACAAATTACGTACGAATTACAAACGTATTGAATTTTCACTTCTTGATTCGAATCTGTTAAATAATAAACAATTGTCAAATGAATACGAATAACTGAGTGTCAAAATACAACAGAACAATGGAAATAAATTCAGTTATTTATAGTCCCCGTTCTACTCCAATCTGTTTAATTTCAGTTCGCTGCACAGTTACAGGATCTGTTACACCAAATCAGTTTTTACTTCATAAATCAATTTACGAAATCGAATGTGTTGATGGCTAAAATTTAACCACACGAAAATCAAAAATTGAGATTATGTTCAGGGGAGAGAATAAACTATGCAAAGTGTCCATTAAAAGTTAATAAATAAATTACTAATTTCATAGTTCATAAAAAATTCCAGTTAATTTCTGTGATACGTGTCTTCGAATTCGGTAGAATATATTATCTTTTGAGTGACATTATTTTCTTAAGATATGAGAGACTTATTGTTAAATTTAGCCATCGATATAGTCATAGGGTAACCTCCGCTGCCCGTCTATTCTTAACAGTTTCGCCCACCATTCGGGGCACGTTTGGTGTCATTCGACGAGATAGTGCAGGGCAACAACTGTTGCAACGACAGTGATTGTGACTGGGAGGTCAACACTAGCTAAATAGCTAGGCCGAATTCAACCGACTGTCTGCAGGAGAATGATAGCGGTCAGCTCCTCTGATCGGAAGTTTTACGCGGTTTTTTGAAGCAATACCAGGCGAATGACAGTGCAGTACCTAACAAATTGGACACGGACCGCGTTCGATCTTTCCTTTTTTATCATTATCCCCTCCTCTCTCCTCAGACACACACATATGCAATAAACTCCCACCGGGAGAGCAGTTGCGAGTTCAGGGCTCCGACCTTAGAGAAGCTGTCCCGACTGGGGCGTGCCCCGTTGGCGGAGATACTTGCAGGGGGCCCCAAAAGCTAACGTATAGGTCAACGTCGGATTTCACGTTGCAACGGGGGGGGGAGGAACACTGGCACCTTCCGCGATATAGCGTATTTCAGTTATGGAACTAATGGCCATAGCAGTTGTGCCCGAGAAAAGAAAAAGCAATAAATCGAGTGATTCTTTTCGACCTGACAAATCGACTAGCTTTGGATCCTTGAATATTTTGAAGAAAAAAAAAACTAGAAAAAGGTGGTTTAAAGGAGTATCAAGGCACCTGATATTTCAATATTGCACCTCAAGGCACAGTGGTTTAACATTCCGTCCTGCAAAACATGGATCGTTACGTCTTGATTCGTTTGACTGGTAACACAGGTGAAGATGGATTTTCATTTTGTGATTTTTACACTCGCTTTATACGTAATTTGATTGTTGAGTCCAATAATACCCTTATTTTTGTTCTATCACACCAATTTTTAACAAAGTCAGTAATTGTGATCAAGAAGATTTTGAAGATATGTAGCACCTCCATTGAAATAGAAACGCAAATATTTATTTGAATGTGAACAATCACTATGTCAGTTCATTTTGAATTATTTTGTTACATTACACGACTGGATGGCAGCACGATACATTATTATAATTGCTAACAGTGTATAAACGTTACATCAACCAATGTTCATCAAGATATTCTAATGCAACTCTAGAGGAGTGTTTTGGAGAATTAGTTCGTTTGTTTTGAATATTTGTTGTGCTATACCATGAAGAAAGTGTTTGATTGAACCAAATATTTTTTATTTGTGGGCGTTTTATGATTGGAAAACAGAGACAGAACATAATCTCATTTGTTAAGAGTGATTATAACACTTATTTTGGAATGAAGCTGAGGGATCGGGATAAACCGCGAGCCCCTCATAAAGTGTGCAGTATTTGTAGTGCAGAGCTAAGAAATTGGTCAAAAGGAAGAGGAAGGCATTGTGTTGTGGTGTTCCTATGGTATGGGAAGAGCCAAAAAAACATTAAACAATTGTTATTTTTGCATTTGCAAAGAAAAAGGATTCAATGCAACGAACAAACCGGGGATTTATCCTGATTTGGAGTCTACTAGAAGACCTGTACCACATGGCACTGACGTTCCTATACCGTAACCCATTTCGAACCTCGAGATAATACATTCTGATTACATATTACAAGCACCGAAGACAAACCCATACCTTTAACACAAAATGAACTGAATGATTTGATCAGAGATTTAAATGTCTCAAAGGATGCTACTGAAGTTTTAGCTTCAAGTCTAAAAGAAAACAATCTTCTAGCTTCAGAAACGTACGTTAGTTTATAGTCATGGAGAGAAAGACCTAGAACAATTTTTTAATTAGTAACATTTCGTAGTATATTGCGTTCACATTTCAAACCACATAAATAAGTTAGGAACAGAGTGTAAAACAGATGAATGGAGACTTTTCATCGATTCCAGCAAGAGACGTTGAAAAAGTGTGTTGTTACACATTGGTAACATTTAAGCATCAGTCCCAGTCGCACATTTCGTCCATCGCAAGGAGACATATGATAATCTTGAATTGCTTCTCGAAAAAGTAAATAATAAGAAACCTAAGTGGATGATCTGCGGTGATTTGAAAGTTTTGTGCATTTTGTTAGGACAACAACACGGATACACCAAGCATCCATGGCATATTTGTGAAAGGGTCCGCCGAGATAAAAAGAATCATTGGACAATACGCCAATGGCATGGAAGAAACACACTTATACCAAGTTCCGAGAACATTATCAGGAACAGTTTAATAGATCCTTACAAAATTATGTTACCTCCTAACACATTAAATTGGGATTAATGAAGCGCTTTACTAAGGCACTGGATAAAAATGGAAGTTGTTTTATGTATCTAACCAACAAGTTTCCTGCACTCTCAGAATGAAAGGTCAAAAAGGTATCTATGTAGGACCACAGATCAGAGAACTAACTAAAGATGAACATTTGGAAGCACTTCTGGAAAGAGAAGCTTGGGTTGGCTTCAAAGATGTAGTTCATAACTTATAGGAAAGTTACAAAGATACAAACTATGAGATGAAAACGCTGAAAAATATGAAAATATTAGCTGAAGATGCTGAAAAATTTGAAGCCTTAGAATGTAACATGAGTTACAAAGTGCATTTCCTTCACTTTCAATTAGACTACTTTCCAGGAAACATGGGAGCAGTGAATGAAGAACAGGGAAGGGTGCTTCATCAAGACATTAAGGACATAGAAAGGCGATACCAGGGGCGACGGAATACATCCATGATCGCTGACTACTGTTTGTAATTGCAAGGAGAGAGATGCTACGGTGCACAAGATAATAAGTGGCACAAAAAGCCTTTTGTTTACGCGACAATGGTTCTATTGACTGCCCATTCGCGTGAACACAAACAGTGAATTTAATGCCTTTTTTGTTTTAAGTTTTATTACATATCTTCAGTTAATGTGTTTAATTTTCATTTTCTAAACTGTTGTAAAAAATAATATAATTTAAACTGTATTTCATTACTGTTTTTCATTTTGTGTTAATCAAACGAGTTTTCAGATATTCAAGTTAAAGAATATTATAAAAAAAATTAATGCCGACTTCATACGAAAAATAGCAAAAAACACTTAAAATTTCGCACTTTCTTCAGTTTTTTTGCTTTTATCTCGAAAATGATGCGTTGTATCGAAAAGATTATTATATACAAAATTAATGTAAACATAATTTCCTACAAAACGCATGTTTTAATTTAAATTTCTTCACAAACGATTCAAACGCTACAGCGCGCTGAACAACTGAAGTTTTGGCCTCCCAGCGCTCTGCCGCACTATTATCTCGCGGCGGTGCTCTAGTTTCACTCTGCCATGCTTGAAAATGACTATAGTGAACGAATTCTTTGAATTGTTAAGTGAATTACATGCCGCTACTCGGAGGATCGAGGAACTCGTTTACTCGCGCAGGGTGTTTTTGTACCCTAGCCTGAGAAAACCCAAACAAAACGGAAACAAGACAAAATACGAAATGTATGAGAGTTGTTGGAGTTTTCATTGAGAAGTAGTTTGTAATTCTGTGTGTGTGTGTGTGAGATTCTGTATCAGCTATATCTGTAAAGAAAGCTGGATACGTAAATAATAATTAATGTCAAGAGAAAAGAGGAGAGACAATACGTTATGTAGAATAAAATATGGTCATGTAATATTTGTACCGACAATACGTTCTGTCAATATGTGTCAATATACGACGTAAAAGAAACAAAACTAAAGCGGAATTTTTATGTCCGAAATACGAATGTAGAATCAGATACGTTCAAAACCACTTCGTAAAGTAAACTTTAGGATAAAAAGAAATAGAACCTCACTCTACAATTATACGGCAGTAAGGATTCGCCGGATATTGCGAACTATCATCCATATTTCTGAACAAGTGATTTTGGTATTGTTTTCTCCGTGATCAGTTATTTCACTATCAACCAATTACTGACGTGGAACACTCGCTGACGTGGAGACATCAAAATCCAAACCACAGTGTGCATAGACTTGGGCTATATTGCCAGATATGTACGGTGTCTGCTCTATCAGAAGATGTAACACAGCAATGGAGAAAGGCTTTTCCTGAACCAAGTGATATTTAAGTTTACTGAGAGCCAATGCATTCTGTTCCTACGCAAATAATCACCTGAGGTAGCTGTAATTGAGAAGTTAGCGCTGGTCACCACCGCTTTTTATGGTCCGCATGAATATCGATGGCTTCTGTGAAAGCGAAATAAACAATTTTGAAGAAATTGTTCATCATAGTCATTCCCCACGAAAGATGACTCAGTGTGTAGGAATAGAGCATAGTTACCGAGCGTCAGCATTGGTCATAATAATCAAATACATAACAAGTTACACTCCCCCAATAATGCGGATCCCCCAATAACAATATAATAATATTAACAAGTTATGCTCGTGCAGATACCCCAAGCAATTTTGAATGGCTTGGAGAGAATTCTGAAAGTATAACAAAATGTAGGCAACCTACTTAACTTTTGATTGAATGCTATCACATGTGTTTTATTTAAGAACTGATTGAATCGAAACTCATCCAAATAATAAACCAAGAAATTTTATAAAATCAAGGAATTTTATAATATAAAAAAATGATACATTAACAAGAAGATACAAAAACATGCACAAGTTGAGCGGAGGCTTAATGAATTTTAAGAATTTTGAACGCAATGCACCGCATATTTTAAATTATGCACGTCGTTTCTCTTTCTATTGGTTTCCCTTATTTCACTCTCCTGTGAGACTGTGAAATATGAAGAGGAGTTAAAATGGAATAACTTGGGTATCGTTGCTCCTATTTGATAAACGAAAGGCTTAGTCATTGGAGTAACGGCCGCTGACCCACAATGTCTTTAGAGCGAATGCAACGGGAAGCGTCCATGAAACGGCTTCCATATGCAGTGTGAGGAAACGCCAGTTTATCTCGTCCGAACAGGTTTAACAAAGTAGACTGACTGCAGTTAACCTCTACTACACCTACGAAGCTACGTTATCCTTATGTTCCCCAGAAAGTTAATTACAGTTTCACTCAATTTATAGTTGAACATGCAATGTAATCAGCACCCGCTCTCAATGAACATAATGCAAACATTCATATTCGGAATGAAAATTGTTGTTTGACTGATAATTTCGTGTTTCCGGGCGTGTAAACTGTTAAGGTCATTATCACTGTAATGCATGCGTTTGTTTTCCTCGGGAGGCGGTGCATGTGTTTTCCTCGGGAGGCGGAGGTGATCTTCCCAGGCTGGATGGTGAGTTCCGGCGCGACATACACGTCGGCTAGCGGGGTTAGCCCTAATCAAGTATCTCCCAGCTGGGCATCGCTCCAGTCGGGACAAGCTTTAAGCTCTCGACTGGTCTCCCTGCATGTGTGGTAGTGTAAGGCATGTAGGTGTAAGTGTATGTAAGCAAGATGTAAGGATAGGGCAAGGAAGGGAAAGGAAAGATCGCGCGTGGTCCGTGGCCCGTGTGTCAGGGTACTGCTCCAGGATTCGCCTGGTGTTGATAGGAGAAACCATAGAAAAGTACCGATGAGAGCATTTCCTCCAGACAGCCGCTAGAATTTCCTCCAGACAGCAATTGAATTCGACCTCGCTATGTAGCTAATGTTGAAAATCCTGCCGCCGTCGGGACTCGAACCCTAGAACCTCCCGGTCATAGGCACTGTAGTGACATACTTTGAGCCACCTATCCGGTAAAAAATGTTGTAGAAGCCTGGACAGAATGTGAGCTTACGGAATAGGCTGCCTTCCCTGATTAGTACCGTAAAACTGGTTGCAGTCGGTAACCAGGCACATGTCCCAGTTCGTTGTACTAATGTTGCCGAGATTTGAAGTATTCCGAGAAAAAATGAAATCAGTTTTTTGTAACTAAGTTTTATGTTCGAATGAACACTAGAATGATTCTCTTGAACCTTCACGTACATCGCTACATTTTTCAGACTGATAATGGTTATCTTTCCAATACTAATTATGAAGTATGGCTGGCCCCCAAAAGAATAGATTTTAAACCTTTCCCAATAAAGTGATCATCACGAAAATTTTACTTTACATTTCAGTATTTTATTAAACGTTCTGATCCCCATTGCGTTATGTCTAATAAACCTTTCTCTGATTTTGATATGACACTCTGAAGATTTTGATTTACTGAATATAATATTCTTTACAACTGAAACATCAAATTTCATTTTTTGTGAAGCAATGTGT
Organism: Acheta domesticus; assembly: GCA_031308135.1. Taxonomy (NCBI): domain Eukaryota; kingdom Metazoa; phylum Arthropoda; class Insecta; order Orthoptera; family Gryllidae; genus Acheta; species Acheta domesticus. The sequence continues at coordinate 128,339,051 of JAHLJT010008446.1, read as the reverse complement.
TTTCCATAATATGAAATACAACTTGTAACTTCATGTGAAATCATGCTCTTCAAGGTTTACTCTCTAATACAACAATTCAAGGTTTTAATGGAAACTTTCATTTCAATTACACGTAATCATGAAAACGGATTTTAGCGACGGTCAAACAAGCGACCTTGCATAAGAAAATAGAGAATGGAGGTTGATGCACATAATTATTGAAATTATTGAAAATACATAAACATATCGGATTATCTGGCATAACAAATATTAATGCACCGGCTTCTTAAATTAAAATTTCATTCGTGAAATAGTCTTATTAATTTCCAGTCGTGCTTTGGAAATTTTCAAATAAATCCCTCGTCGACTCACGACTCGGAGATTTATCGACAATTTCCAAAGCACTTGTGGAATTACTTAGGACTATGTCTTGCTTCGAATGTTTTTCTCAAAAGCTAATAATCTTATTGATTCTTCTTCGTCTACAAATCAATTCTACCTCTGTGCAATCAATAGAACGCTCCTAGAAGAAGACGTCGTGGGTGAGAATAAGTTTCATGTAGTATTCAAACTGCCCCAACTGGTCAAATGCTATGCTAGATACGACGGAATATTAAAAATAACTTCAGTTTTCAATCTATTAAGGAAACAGGTTTTATTTTCTGAAACATTTAATATACAGCTTGATATAAAAAAAATGATGATTGACATAGCAAGCTATTGATTTCTGTAAATTGTTTTTCATTTTGATCGATGATATATTTTGCATTTTTTACATTACGTAACTTTTTTTTCTCTTTTTTTTTCCTTTCGTTTCGTTCTTATAATTTCTCAAATGACACGATTCACATCAGATAGAGCGATGCTCACGAGCAGTGTGATATGCCAATTCTTGTTTCCAGAGTTCATGAAATCTATTTTTTAGTCATGTTGATTGCATGCAATGCAATTGATTATTAAACATTAACACAACAAATAAAAGAATGATCCTTCTCATTAAAAAATTGAGAATTTCAATTCGTAATTTCCTTTGTAGAGTAATATTGTTTATTAAAAGCTGTCAATACTAGGACAGAAATCAATTTGAGAATGTGTGTTTACACATTCGCGAACCCAATAATAGAGGCAAGTGAACGTTAAAAGTAAGTTCCAGAGCACGGTCGTGGTCAAAAGCTCAACATTCAGCATTAAAGTGTATGTCCTCGACACCAGGAAAGGGAAGTGTTGACAAGATTCCAGAGAAAATCACAAACCATTAATCACATCAATAATGGACTCTCTGAATGTATTTATTTAACGTGAAAAATGTAAATACATAAAAAGCGTAACGGGGAACAAATGTAAGAAGTGCTCAATACATACTAATACGTATAATAGTGTCTTACAATATCTACCTGAGACTGATTTAAACAGTTGGCATTCCTGTCCTCCTTCCAAACCGTCCACTGCAAGAAATGAACTGATTAACAGTTCGTTCTTAGAAATTGACGTGAACATCCAAGTTTTAAAATGTAATGTGTTTCAAAAATTATGTTTGACATTGAGGCGAATAAGGTTATTTGTTTTTTAGAATGTCGACGAAAGTTTTCATTTATATTATTCAAATATATGTATTTCATTTCTTACGTAATTGATACTATGGATATTTGACATTTATAATCAATAATTGTCAGATATGGTTTTATAACCTGGATATGAATATCGTATTTAGTTTAACGTTATAATTTATTTAAAAAAGTATTTTATGTAATTGATACCATGTACATTTTACTATTTATTATTAACAATGATTTGATTTGATTTTTGAAGCTTTGATTTGAGATATCTTATTAAGTTTGGTATTTCGTTTTAGTTTACGTATTTGATGCCATGTAGATTTTAAAATTTGTAATTAGTATTTGATTTGGCTTATAACTTTGATGTGAGTTATCATACATAGTTTAATGTATTGCGTTTGAATTTATGTATAATGTTTGTATTACAGTGCCTGAGGATGGAACACAGAGAGTTCCGAAACGTCGAGTAAGATGTAAATTTATGTAAAGAGTTGGTCTGTCTATAAAATACGAGGCATAAATAAAAAGTAAGCAATATGTGCTCTTTTTCAGCTCTGAAATCGGTACTTTAGCTCTTATACGAGTACTATAGTAAGTTGAATTATGAGTAAAGGTATCAACGAGGGTGTTTAGCAAAATTTGGTGAATATTTCTTGCAGTACTATAATAACTCTTTGGAACGGCAAATGAACCAAACATTTTGGCTGTTATCCCTTGTCGTTCCTACGTGAACGAATAGACTTGGTATCTTGGGAACGGAATAACTAAAATCCCCACTAACACCCCACAGAGTTCAAGAAAACGCGCAGATAGTGAACCTAACCGGACTGAGAGCGCGCAGCCTTTCGTGGACGTATTAGATAGTTCTCCGGCTAGATAGGGTTAATAGAGACCTTCATAAAACAGCTGTCCAGACGGCGTCATTTTGTACGTGAACGTTTCATTGTAGTGTTGTTTTTCTCTTACTGTTCCGGTGTATCGTCTGCGAAATCTTTATGGCAGATTTAAAAGAATGAAGAGTGTGTCTGAAATTTTGTTTCCTGCTTGAAAAATCGACAACAGAAGCTTACCAAATGCTTCAACAGGCTTTCATGGAGGATGCTATGAGCCGCACACAAGTTTTTGAGTGGTTTGGGCGCTTTAAACGAGGTGAGATGAATGTTGACGACCATGCTCGTTCTGGGCGCCCTTCAACATCTTTAAACGATGAAAATGTTGAGAAAATCCGCCAAAAAATCAACGAAGATCGTTGTTTCTCAATCGACGAAGTTTCAGAAGTAACAGGAGTGAGTTGAGAGAGTTTTACGACGTTTGCGAGAGGCGAGAGGACGAAACGTCCGGAACGTGGGCGATCAGGTGACTGCTTCCTTCATCACCACAAAGCCCCCGTACACACGGTCTTATCTGTGAACCGCTACTTGGCCTCTCAGGGGTGGTTAGTCGTTCCCCACCCCCCGTATTCCCCAGACCTAGCCCCGTGTGACTTTTTCTGTTCCCAAGAATGAAGAAAAATCTAAAAGGGAAGCGTTTTGATGATGTGGAGGCAATAAAAACAGCCTCGCAAAGGGCACAGTACGATATCAAAGTTGAAGAGTTCCAGATGTGGTTCAAACAATGGAAAAAAAGACTTGGCAAGTGCATTGCATCTAATGGAGAGTACTTTGGAGGTGACTGAAGAACTTTTGTAAAAAAGGTTATAGATAATTTTTTTATAACGACAATCCGGTTTCTTTTGGGTCCCCCTTCGTATGCTCAGTGATTGTTCTTTCACTATTATTAATGATTTCTTATATTAAGGAAAATCAATCATGAACCCTGGAGGTTTAAATATTATTTTTTTAAACATATTAATTTACGACGTTCTTATATGATCCCATCAGATACGCTAAATTTCAAGTTATGCATAAATTATGAAAATTCACAGAGTTTTGGAGTTCAATTATTTAAATTCAAATTACAATTTCAATCACTTTCCTTTAAAGGTTTGTTATGGAGGGATAGCCACTTCATCACTTTCGAAAATGAATGTCTGTGTAAGATGTGGAAGAATTTCGATGCGAAGAAATCAAAGAATAGCAATGAGGAGTGTACGTATTACTCACATATTTCTATTACAATAATGTTTAATTAACCTGCTTTGATGGTGTAGTGGTTATTATGTCGGTCTACTGATACAAAGTTTACGGGATCCCGGTCAATGTAGGGGGATTTTGAGGTACGAGAAATCAACGGCATGCATGCGGATTCTTGTCGGCATGTAAACCAGATCCCAGAAAAGGCACTTGGCAGATCCTGGCAAAATTAAATCCTCTATCAATTTAGCACCAATCAGAGTTTCGATTTGAACTAATGGATATCATATCTAGGCTTGCGCTATCTGGTATTCAAATCAAACGTCAAAATTGGAGCACTAGCGCCCCTAGGGAAAGCAATGGCAAACTACCCTGGGTACACTTGACCAGGACCAGTCTCACAAGAAGGCGCTAGGGGTTTCTGGACTGACAACCAGCCATATGGCTATTAACGAAAGAGAGAGAATGTTTAATCATTTATCAAAGACACCATTGTCACGGCTACACTAACGTCTTGAAGTAGCAGTTGCGCATCGTTAGATTCGTTCATTACACGAGTACCTTCCTATGAGACCGAGGCGGGGCTCAAATGATCGTAGCTGATAGTTCTTTTGACCAAAGTACACGAAATAACTCTGACTTGTCACACCCGACAGAAGAGTTGATGGAAAGTATCTAATACCAGTATTCACTGTAACCTGATACTTCTTGCAATCATTATGTATGTGCTGGATATTTAAAGCATCAACGCACATTTGTAGTGTTTAGGAATAAAAAAAGTAAGTACAGCTACTGTGAATCATTTCTACACGAATATTTCCATTGTATAACATGTCAAGTTCTTCATTTACATTCGGTGTTATGTTATGAAACTATACATCTATATTTGCTAATGAATTTTGAAGAAAAAAAAGAAACAGATTGATTTAATTAATAGAGACAGTAAAATGTTACACAAATTTTACAAACAACGCATCTATCGCCATATAAGTTTAATGAAAATGTTCAATGTGCTTACCTTACAAAGGTACGAATTGATCCAGTTAACAAAAGTCTTTTTCTGTACACGTTCTTGTTCATCTGAAAGAAAGAAAAACAATTAATTAATACGACGTGTAGGACATATAATTACATTATTCGAACAAAATATTAACTGAAAATCTAATTATTTCTGGTAGCACTGTCTTATTCAACATTTGTACATAAATATTACAATGGGCATATAACGTGAAGGCAGAGTACGAGGACGCAGAGAAACATCAAAAAGCAATAATTTTAAATATGTTCACGCTTAACACACTATGTACGTGAAAACATAACTATTATCATATAACGAATTTCGGAAATTCGTTGAGTAAACTATACATCAATGTACCATAACATAACCACATTTTCAAACACAAATTGAACATTAATATCTAAGAATTCGGCGAAGAAAAAATAATATTTTCTACGAGTCCCAAGTCCCATAAAACAACTCTTCGCAGAAAACAAGCACCAATACATTATCGAAACATCGTTTAACATTTAGTTATATTTTCTCTAGTTCTCAGTCATTAATTCTCAACATATAGACATAAATTCTCTATTCGGCATTTTTTCATTATTCAATTTCATTCACTTATTTGAAGACGAACCACAACACAGAATTCGTGTCTTGGAAAACATGCCTTCGAAGTGAAATTGAAGAACTGTATAATAAAACTGATAAGTTTCATTAATGTATTCACGGGGAAAGGAATGTTTAATGTTCTTAAAAACTTTCTTCCTAGTGATAATGAAATTGCAAAATCTTATGTCACCAGTATTAATTTTCCTAAATAATTTGCAAGAAAAATATCTCGCACTGTAAACGTATTATAGAGTACCAAAAACATTGATCTAACACGTTTCTCGAAATGTCTGAGACACGCATTCATACAGCACAATACATTTTTCGTCCAGAAAATTGGCGTAATTAATTTGAAAACCTTTGAAGTGGGATTTTCGAGAATATCTTTTGAGCATTAAGCTTATTCACATACATGGAGTAATCCTCCGTTAAATTTTGTGTTGTTTCGTAACATCGCAGTCAGTGACTGCTTTTTATCCTTTCGCCCAGGGGTTCGGCGCCGTTAGTAATCGAGGTTCCCAAAGAGTCACTCATCCAGGAACGCGCGGTGTCTCGAGTTGCTTAACTTCCTTGACTTCACGGAGCGTAGTTAAGCAATTCGGCTAACGATGTCGGCTGTTCTTGTGGAAATTACACTTCTTGATTATTACTATTTATCTTTCAAGACATAATAATGTAGACACTTTCCAGAGTACAGAATGACAGTTTGCAAGCTAATGACAATTAAGAAGGATTCATTAGATTGTGGTTTGAATTAATGTTTTTTTCTAATTGCTTCGATAATCATGTAAGCTTACAAAGCTTGCAGCAGTAATACAGCAATGAGTTCGATGGTAATAATTTTGATTTGTTCATCATGTACATAAAATGGATAGCTTAGTTTTTATTACTGAATTAGATTTTCACTTTTCTTACGACACTAATGATCTGAGTATAAAATGTTTGTTGTCTGCAATTATTTATTTAACTTTGCACCAAGTTCAACATTCAGACATGTTTACAATGATTATACAATTCTACAATAAATTATTGTTTTATCATTGTAGAATAAGTCTGAATTTTTGGTTCAGAATTGAATACAGTAATGATTTGTTTCCTAGAAGTCCGATTCTGTCCGAAGTCTTTCCCACTAATATTTTGAAAAATAATTTAATATTTTCACAGCAATAAATTCATAAAATCATATACGTTAATGTGACCTTTATATAACCTAAATATAAAAACCGATCATCTAAATATACCCCCTTTCCTTAACTCGTGAACAAGGAAACTAAATGTTACATGAATTGAAAAGGAAGAAATAACAATGAATATCTTAACTCCAAGATATCAGAACTCCAAGATATCCCAGGTTAGAAATGCGAAGTCTTTGCCACGTTGCAAGAGTCCAACGAGGTCGGGTCTGCCGTTCGAATCCCGGTGCAGCTCTGAGCTCTTCCTTTGCGGCGTAGCCACCCAGCAAACCGGTTTCTTGCCGGCAGTCACGTTTGCTCCGTTCTTTTCAACCTCTTATAAGCTATTCTTCAACTTCAAGATATTTCCACATCATTGTCATAAAAGGACAGAAGCTTTTCACAAACATCGTTAGTTCTGTGCTAATCTCCCAGTGTTTTACAATATTATCATGATGAGTCGTACGGTCATAAACCTTCGCGACGCACGCAGTGCACTACTTTCTCTCCACATTTCCTGAACATGCTATAAATGATTCGGAATATGTATTCAACACGAAAAGTATCAGTATTCTGAAATAATGGGATCATCCTATTGTCTTCTTTCGTTTCTCTCCGATTCCCGGTAATATACCTCAACAGTTTCGCAAATAGCTAACAGCAAATGTGCATTCGTTCATTTAATTTGAAAACAACTTTTCAAAATTCATAACACTGCTGAAGTTACAAAAAGTATATGCAATCAAGTCATCGATCTTGCAACGATATCAGGGTATTCAAACTGCAGCAAACGAGTACTTACTATTTTCGAGAGTTCATAAGTGTTCTAAAGTTCTACTTGTATGTTCCGCCCAATTATCGTTTTTCTTCTTCATGCATATTCCTATCGCACGCGATCATTAGTCAAGAATTCCGTACTTGGCTTTCAGGAACAAATGTGAACGGGTAGATTATCGTCGATGGTACGAGGTGGTTTGCTTCTGCCTTCTTCCTTACAATTATAAGGAAAATACTCATGTACCCAGAGGGATCTGAACACCCAATTCGTGATTCAATGCACTGTAGTTTCAGCTGTAGACAATTCAGTGAAGCAAACTTTTAATTACCTTAAAACACAAAATAACCAATATTCGAGACACTTTCTTGTTAGAAACTTTTCGAGAGAAAGAACAAGAAAATAAACAGCTTTGTACATTGGATTTGGTACTACAAAGAATTGGGCAAGTTAGAGCAGGAATTAATATATTTTTAAAAAATGTCTAAGAAATTGAAAATTAATAGCTTTATTCTAGAGTAAAGAATTTAACACAAATGAAATTGAAAATTTTGAATAATTATTACAATTTATGAAACACAGGTTTTTCTTCTTTCAACGCAATCTTTTTGACCACTCGGTGCAGACGATGACCACGGCACCCGTTCGTCGATGGAGCTGTGGGTTCGCGTCCGGCCTTAGAATGCTTTCAATTTGCGCCTAACACGCAACACTCACAAGGTCGGACTTTCGGATTTTTATGAAGCTTCGTCTGCGGATAGTGTGTAATCGAAAAAGTAAATAATCAAAATTTGAAGTATTTTTGACAACTAGAAGAAGAGTTACGACCAACAATATTAAGCGTTGAAATGTGTCTTTGGGCTTACAATGGCCGTTAGGACAATAGAGTTAAGAAAGTTATATTTATTTTCAGTGAGAATTGAGTTTTGGCAGTATATAACGCATCTCTCCTGTCTGTTGATTTTTGCTGTTTTTTGCTGGTTTTGAGCGCGTAAAACTCTTTTCTTAATTTGTTTTGCCTTCTTCACCCTCCCAAAATTCCCATTGGATTTATACATGTTTAATTTTGACACCTCAGAAACAAAAAAGACGTCTCAAAGTATTATTTCATACGATACCACTCCATCTTAGTTTATAACATATGCTTTGAGGTAAAGATTTTGTTTTCGGATTCCAAAAATTTGAAACAAAACAGTTTTTAAAGATTACATAAGCATTTATTAATATTTTCGTAGATATAATGTACTGATTTCTAAATTTAATTGCCAGATAATTGTTTTGAAAACAATTTTTTTAAAATATTTGTCATCCCACACAAGTAATATATGGACCAAAGAATTTGTCCGAAACATACCAGGTCGTCTCGGTAGCTCAAATAATTGGGGAAGATACTCGTGCTCGATTTCCGGTCAAGCTATGCTGACAAAACTTGTACTTTGAAAAAAATATTATGTTTGAAATTGTAATATTTTAATACGTTTACGGAAATACGTTTTTAAAACCATCACTACTTTTATTTTAAACAATTAGAAACAGACATCAGACAGGAATTTGAATGCATTTTAATACCAAATCGCGTTTCCTTTTTTTTGGGGGGGGGGGCGTTGAAACGCTCGGAGACTTTGAAACCAGTTAAATTTTTTTTCAGTCAGAATCATTATTTAAAACTTCATTTCGCTTCAAAGCAATCTCTTTCCGGCACGACCATTTCACAGGTAAATATCGTGACATCAAAATGAAATCGATTTAATGAAATTGACATCTGAAATGACGTTTTTATACAAAGGCGTTTAGAAAGAACTCTTTCAAGTACACGACTTCATTTCTGAAATGAGATGCCTTAGATAAGTAATGTATGGTGATGCTTCAGGACGAAATAAAATGTAGGCCCGAAATGGAGGAAGAACCTTGAAAACGAATTTTAACAAAAAGCCTTACACAACATGAGATCATGACCTGACACCTCGGCCTATCACAGCCTGGCCAGGAACCTCGTAATTGGCCAGTCACCTAAACAAATCACAGCCTGACCCACCTTCTACGTAAACCGGAGCGCCCAACATCCTGGCGCACTACGCCCTGAAGACCAGGATACGAGTATATTGGTCGAAACGTCGGCACCTCAACCTTCGACGCGGCGTCACCTGTACAGTCCAGATAACGACTCTGGCCGCGGAAGCTAACGACATTTAACTTGAGATCTACCAAACTTCTGAAAGAATCACTGAAATGTACCGGTGAAAATGTTCAGGAGCATGTGAACGCATCAAAACATATTCAAATTAACACTATGGATCTAAGTTGCTTGAGTTACTTACTTTTCCCTTTCCTTCTCAAGTGCATTGACTTTTCCGAAACTACACACAGAGCAAATAAAATGGAAATTTTCCTTGAATGGGATTTTTTCTTTTCTAGAGAATGAGAAGTTTGCTGACAAAACCAATTCATTTCTTCTGTAAGGATTTTACAACAGTAGCAAAAATCTTCTGGAGAGTGATACGAACGAAAACAGCTGGACCACTTACGTTTGTCACCGAATACATGATCTGGAAAATAACATGTTTCGTTCTCTAGTTTGTGCCTTTTTTAATTGTTGAGATATTGACACAACTTTGATTTTTGAACTGGAAGTACATATATTTCTGCCATCATTCTAAAGTGCTCGAAGGGACGAAAGTAATAAGCATTGTGAAGATTTGGAAAGAAAACTGTAGAAAAAAATGCTTTCTACATTTCCCTACATGCCTTGTTTCGCGCGCCTTTCGTGGTCCACCCATATTATCCCTATTATTAGGTGGCAATGGACTATATTTGAACTAGTGTATTCTTTCAGGAGTTTATGATGTACCGCATAAACTTATCAAATATGAAGAAGGAAATTAATTTTAGTTAGTAATGGAATAACGGAATGTTTGCATCGATCTCTTTCTCTATTATATTTTCAACTTAATCACCCGATTAACGGAATAAGCTAGTATCAAATAAAATAAATTCACGTTTCTTCGTTTTAAACACAGATATAATGACTGTCTCCCACTCGCAGAAAGACCCGATTCCACCAGTGCAGATTGATCCGCAAGGGAGCTGTAACGTAACGCGGAAGTGAAGGAAGGGCGAGTTAGCGCAATGGCCGCGGTTCCCGGCGAGCGGCGAGGCGCCGGCAGAGCCTCGGGGCGCGGCGGGCAGCGGGCTGCGGCCGCTGTCGTTCACCCCGGCGCCGCTCCGCCCGCGCCCGCCGCGCCCGCCGCGCCAGGGCGGGTGCGCGCTCAAAGAGGCCCTGGCTGCTCTCCACGTCTTTTTCCATCGGCGCGGCGTCCGACTGTCGGTGTCTCCGGCGTGTCATCGACGGCGGCGAGCCCCTTGCCAGACGCGCCCTCCACGTGTCCTCGCGCCGGTGAAAGTGTGCACGCCCCCGCCCCATCCCACTCCCCGGCCACGGGCGTGCCCCTCGACACGACGAAGCGTCTCGGTGGCGAGCAATTGTGCAGAAAGCTGCTCGTTAACCCGGCAAAACAACCACCGCGACGACGCTCCGTAAATATGCCAACTGGCGGAGGCGCCAACGCGACTTGGACGCGAGGCGCGTCTGGTCCTCCCGCGAGTGGTGTTCAATGGATTTCATTCTCTTATGACGAAAGCAAAAATTGTCAAGAAATTAAAAAATAAACAAATAAAAAATCTGCGATCACCTAGTCAGCTGGACTCTGGAACACCAAGCTAATGCCGGAGGAGTACCCTACACAGATCACACGCCACATGTCCTTCCTCTTCTTTGTCCTATCCTCAACCCTTACTTACACATACACTCACATACACTGCACTACCACTCTTGTGGGGAGCTTAAAGGTCGACCCGGCAGGGTCGGTGTCCCACTGGTGGGAGATACCTGGTTGAGGAAAAAGCCGGCTAGCCGACGTGTAGGTCGACGCCAAATCTCACTAATCATCGAGGGGAAGATCAGCGCCACCTCCGAGGGGGTGATTGCAAGATACACTATACTTACGGGACTGATCATCTCAGCCGTTGACGCACCCAGAAGCGTGAAATAATAAATTAATCAATCGACTCTGGTCTCGCAAGAAATTAGTATCGGATGAACGTTCTCAGTTTCTCGTCATTTTGAGATAATGTTTCTTACTGAAATACACTACAAGACGCAATTTACCTTTTGGATTGCCCAGCAAACATAGATTTTATGTTCGCCGAGTGGTACTTTTATACAAGGACTGTACTTCAGCAGTCTACGTCATAAAATTCATTGTATTAAAAATATGTCGTAGTTACAGTCAACACAAAGAAGAATAAGATGTAATTACCTTGATCATCAACGTTTATGTAATACGGCCTGTTCTGGCAGTTCGTATTTCAGGTGCCCTATGCATAACTTTCTAAGCCTCCTCACACTTCTCCGAACGATAGGTCTGGAATGCAGTGCTCCGTGCGAATATAATCTTTCTTTGAATCTCATCACATGTTTGAGCCGTGGTTCTCTTATTATGAGTTTTATTTTGCACTTTCTCACATATTACCGTTCAACAGAACTGTCATAATGTGAACCATTTTAACTTGGATTCCCAATGCAACCTTAGGGTTTATTTAAATTTCGCCGTGAGAAGCGGTAGACAACACATCGCGCTCCGCATCTTTAAGCTTATAGTCGCGAGTTTAAGGACAAGGAGGCAAGTAAGAACAGAGGGAGAAAATGGAGGATGAATGGATTTGCAATGGGAAAGTTTCCTCTTAATTTGAGTTTGGATTTATCCTTTAACATTTTTTATAATGTTCTTATTTTTTATAAATAAATTGCTTAATTTAACGTGTTTTGGTAAGTTCTCTCTCGTCTATTTTTTATATAGTTTGTACTTATCACATTGAATATGTTCTCAGTTAACTTGTTGTTTACATAATTTCATCTCTGATTTCTGTGTAATTGGTATTTTTAATTATTTTATTTTAATTACCTTGTCTTTTTTTCATTTTCAGACAGAAATATAACAATTATTATTTGTTTACACCAGATGATGCCTGTAAATAACACGCGAAACAAACATTGCAGCCAACATTATATGTAGAATAAAAACTTTTTATAGAAAAAATGTTCATTGAATGTTATAAAAGAAAATATATTTAATTCTTTAAATTATAACAACTATATATTGAAACAGGGAAACAAATCTCCACAGTTCCAGGCAAAATTAATTGTATCTCACCCTCGAAAGTAATAAAAACTAACAAATAATTAAAACCTAGAAATTGAACAAGATACGATAATATTAGAAACTACACTCTTAAAGTTGGCAATAAAGCTTTTTTTTCTCATTTCAGATCCTTTCAGAATCTTTAGCCACTCCCCCTCTTCAAATTCGGTGGAAGCCACACAAAAAAAATGTACTCGCACTTTCCAAAAGACAAATTCAGGCCTCTATAAATCATTCAACAATAAGGATAATTTATATCGTCGAATAATATAAACATTTCTTATAACAGAAAGTCTAGCAAATTCTCAGAATTACCGTGAGTATGCTTTCGTTTTCTAACACTACTTTTTCTATGAGAAACAATTCAGACTGATATGTTAAACTAAGTAACACAGGTTCCGTGACATGTACACCATCACGTCAGTCCCAAAGAGAAGAAAGAAGAGCATAGCTAGGCTTGCTCCAAATCACTGACCCTGATTCTAACCACAGTGGTAAAGCAAATATCGATTTTTTTATGCTGAGGTCAGACATCACTGTTCATTCATAAGGGCATTGAATATACGTAAATCAGAATACACGAATAGACTTGAAGAATCATCACGAAAAGCTACTACCACTCTTGAGAAACACGGGTATGACGGGCGGGTTGCCTAGACTCCAACACTGATGTTCTAAATTAATACATAGAACTCGTCAATTAAGGCGTCCGGAAGCAAAATGTTGGCCGTAACTATTCCTAAGGACATATCATGGACATACACAATCGTGTAGAAAGAAAAATAATAGACAATATCGGTTCATTCTCTACCATTTTCTCACGAACAATCAATCTCTGAAAGAACAAGTAATTTTTACTTTCTCGCCCTTAAGAAGATGCTTTGTAAGAAGAGAAAGTTATGTAATCGAGCGCCGAAAAAACGGAATTCGGCAGAAAAAACTCGTATTGCCGGTCCCTGCTAATGAAAAAGTGAATAAATCCAGTTGTTAAATATAGAAAAAAATCCTCTTACACATGGTGTAACTAGAATCTATGTTTTGTGGGTCCTTGATACCGAAAATTCGATTGACGGCAAAACATGTCTGTTCGTCTGTAGTCAACGCTAGTGCCTAAACCGTTCAGCCGATTTTATCCAAAATTGATATTCCCCGATTGATCTGAACTAACTCGGGGCTTTGGGAGTTTGGAACGGATATATTGATTTTTGAGGGTACTTTACATGAAGCCTCAAAAACCATTATCAAAATTTTCTCAAAAATTATTCCAAATTTTTTATTAAACATTGCCCTCGGAAGCGCAAAGGACGCGTTAGAGAATGATGCAGATTCAGATTCATGGTCGTTGAAATCCCAGATATTTTGAAAGCTGCAAAAGTGTAATTTATTGGGCGTCTTCCTACAACCATAATATTGAAGATAAAAGAGATTTTTTTCTTAATGAAGTATCTTCTTTAAAGACAGATCTTGAAAGTAATTTCATGCCTAATGTTTTGAAAATGAGTTTTAAGCGTCGGCCCGAGCTGGACACACAGGGCTCATACCACGTAGCGAATTAACTCTGAGGATCTGAGTTTGGGTCTCGAAGCGGAATTTTTCCCGGTTGAAAACACTTTTACAGGTTATGCAATAGTATAATATAGCGGAGCAGTTAGAAATAATGCGAGAAAGTACGCGATTTTGTAGAACCATTAGTTTTTATATATACATATCTGCAATATAAACGTAACTGAGGTATTTTTTCCTATAAACCGAGAGAAGGATAATTTTTACAATCATGAACATAATCATCATCACTACCAACATGGACTAGCTCTTTACACTGGTTCAAGTCTCTCAGAGAAGTAGATCTCTCCTTTTCTTAAGTGGTGGTCCTCTTGTTCTCTCCTTATAAGCAATAATGCAACATTGAAAAGTAATTATTGAACAAATTGTAAGACGTATGAGAGGACAAGTACAACCTTTGCAAGATTTCTCGAGTTCACCTAGCTCAGCTCTTTATTATTCAAAGTTGAATTATGCAGCTACGAGCATTATTGCCAAAATACAGCCGCAACGAGCGGTTTTGGAAAAATTTCAAATCAACTAGCGTACTCATGCGAGAACTCTCGCATGTTATACCCCACCCTCTTCCTTATTTTTCCATTTCCATATTAAGCTTGTAATATATATTTTTCTTCAAGACCCTCTTATCCTCCGTCACGTATTCTATATGTCACCTGGTAATTGAAAATAATATAATAGACTCTTGTTAATACAAACTATTCTTACTTAACTTTATTATCGAGCAAAGAGGTACACCCGTGTAATTCAGTCGGTTAGAATATCAAGTAATTAGTAATTTCACATACAGTTGCAAATTCTACAGGCTTTGAACAGGTGGAGTAGAATCGAGAAGCGTTGAACCAGCAAAAATGTAATAGAATGGTCACGATGATCTCATCCTTAAGATTACTGTGTGAGGAACGTTTCTTTGGCCTCAAAATTTTTGTTTTTAAGGTCCTAGAACGCTTCGTTTTGAACTTATTTATCGATATAGATTCAAAAATCCTTACGTACGTTGTGTGTTGCATTTTGCATGAATATTTGTATGCGTTTCTTAAACAAATCCTTAATATTTTTAAAGTCAAAGTGCAATTCGTCACGTCTCCATGAAATTCTCTTTCTTTAGAGACCCCATTTATAAAGATTGCTTGCGTGTGAGAGCCACAAAGGGAAGGTATTCTACTGAAATATTAAAGGAGACGATAAGCATTCGCTCCCTTGTTATAGAGATTATTAACAACCACAAACAAGCAACATATTTTGCTTGATGTGAAGGAAGTGTGTCACCGCCTCGAGAACATGGATAACAATGATTTGATGGTACTGCTCCACAAATCTAAATTCTCTACTAACATCTCACTAATTCCAAGAAAATGTGAGCAAATAGTAAGCTAGATTTACCAGATAGCAAACATATTGGAATTGTACACGCCAGATTGAAGAGAAATACAAAAAGAAGTAAGTAAACCTAGTAACTGTAAAAAAAACGTATAGACTTCTCAATCTATTGTCAAGTAATGTACTTGATAATTTAGAGATGGGAACTCCATAATTATTCAATGCCGAAGAAAATAAAAGAGTATACATCACTTGGTTCAGAGACAGCTTACAAAAATCCCGAAGAAGTATCGTCAACTGTCGTAGGAAGAAATGTGCCCGAAAGATATCTTTTGACATTATAAAATAAGATAAAGAAGTGATATTATAGAGAGATGCTCAATTCAGCTTCAGACCAGAGACTGAGAACACGAGATGACGCTTAGAAAAAATGGGCAAAATGAGGCAATATTTACGATCACATTTCATAGTGAACCTAATCGTAAATTGAGTAAAATGAACTCTCTGAATGTTGCGTCGGAGAGGAACCCTTAACGGTGTCATGAATAATCTAGACTAACATTATACACGATTGTATGAATGATAAACACTAGTACAATGTAAGATATTTGTATACAGGCTTGTTTCTGCCTATTTCAGATAAATAAATAAATAAATAAACAATAATTAAATATGTAAATATACCAATAAAATAGAAGTTAACTATGGTAAATGTTTGTTGTTGAGAGAGACGTTGCCATGAGCGTACTGACGTTTTGAAAAGTGTCGATATATTTTTGACAAATGACAATAAATCATTACGCTATTAGCTGATCGATCGATGCAGATAACATTATGCGAAAGAAATGACACAGAAAAAGGTAGTATTGAAAGAAAATTGATCAGTATAGAGGTCTCGATTCAACTCCATACGAATCAATGGACATGGATACACATTTTAATGATACATCACGTTATGCCATTTTAATACTATACTGATTAACTGCACATGCTTCAGAATATAATTTAGGCGGATCACAAGATAGCTGAGGAGTTAACCCTCCTAATACCGCAGATTTTTTGTTACACTGAGTACCATTGGGGTCACTAGAGACCCCAGTTCTTTTCGGAATAGAAATACAAGATAGTGGTACGTTTTTACACTCTTTATACCAAATTACATTTTCGACTATTCCTGTAACTATTGTGGATACGCAAACAATAATTTAGAACGCGAAATTTGCATAAACAATTTATTTAAAAAATTAATACAATAGGAACTACGTTAAAAGGCAGAGTATTTTGTAAAATTTACCGTAATAATCAAAATGTGTCATGCTAAATATTTATTACACTTTTTGCAAATATTTTTTGAAGAATGATTTTTGCAAAATTGGTACTTTAGAACAGGTACACTTTTCTGTATATTTCCGATCAAATGATCTTTCACAAAGGGGCAGCGATCCGCTTTTTGTTCTGTGTTGTTGTTGGACCTACTGTTGTGCAAAATTTTTTAGTCACGACCAATTAGCTGTTCTCTCAGTTTTATTAAGAGTTATCTTCTCTTGTAATTCTTTTATCTCCAGTTTCAAGTAGAATGCAATCAAATAATGAACACATTCAATTCACGAATGTCAATAATATTACAGAAGAGAATCATTCGCCATCTTCTATTCATTTTTTTAGTTGTGTTCTCACTAATTTTTCCATTGTGTCTATTCCTGACCTAATTTTATTGTAATCCATTATTATTAATAGTTTTGATTCATTTTTCGTTACTTCTTTCGTAGAAAGCTTGACTCTAAGAAGTGACACACCTTTTTTACTAGGACAATAAGACATAATCGAAGTTTGTTTTAGGAATCTGAACAAAAAAACTTTTTATGGTCCTGGGCATTAGTAAAAACGACTTGCCTTCAAACTTTGTTTTTCTTATAGTTCCTAGTGTAATGTCTATATTTTGAAGATCTCTTACTAGATTTAGGCTATTGATGAAGTTGTCAGTTGTTAAGCTCCTTCCATTTTTTTTTCAAAACCTTTCACCACATCTAAAACAACGCTCCTTCCTTGATTTTTCGAAGTTGGTTTGCTTGGCGACCTGTGTATACTTGAACATTCAAGGGGTAACTAGTGATATTGTCATATGCAACCGATAACTTGAAGCTATATTTACCCAGTTTTGAAGGCATATTATATTGATGAAAAGGGCATTTACACGAAAGGTTACAATTTGTTCATCAACTGTGATGTGGAATGTATACATTTTGAAGTGTATTTGCCCACATTTCAAATATTTCTAATAGGAGCTAACTTATCTGGAACTCCGTTAGGGTGCCAATGTTCTGCATCACATCGAATACACCTAGTAATTTGTGTGAAACGATTTCTAGCCATTACTTCAATGAATATGGGTCTACCTTCTTCCTAGTTCAATACGTGCATTATTGCTTGATTGTCGCCTTTGTACGCACTAGCTACAATCCCAACGCCTAAAAGAAATTCAACTAAGTAGTAGACAACTATATCCATTTTGAACCATAAACAAAAGTTCCGTCTTTGTTGGTCCACTTCAAAATTTTATCAATTATATTTTGTTCCATAAATAAGTGGAAGGCTGACTGTACCCACATTTTTCTTTGCATACTTTGTGGGATCACTCTTTTTCGTATAATGTTACGTCTTCGTACTCTTCTACACGATTATCTTTCCAAGTCCTTATACCATACTTATTCTTATTTCTTCATCTATATATGACAAACAAAACCACAATAATTTACAAAGAAAAAAATGCATACAATTTTGTAAAAAGATACAATCCATACCTGTAAACGCTAGCATCTAATATTCATCGTAAATATGTTTCACAAATTTGGATACAATCATCTAATTTAATCTCAGCCTTTTCTATTGCATCTATTTCTCCATCACAGTCAAACATATCTGATAGATCGTCGCGAACCTCACTAATGGTATTTCCTGAAGAACTTTCTTCAAGTAAAATGCGACGCATCTCATCAGAAAGTTGCTCCATATCAGGAATGGTAATAAAAAACAATGTTACTCAACTAGCTTAACCTAAAATAGGCAGTAATTTCAATCGATATGAACCTGTGAATGTTACAAAAGGTTGCCAACATTTACTATAGCAACAGAAAAAAAAGGCATCACTTTTACAAGAATTAGATGTTGGGGTCATATAAGACCCCACTGGTACTCAGTGTGGCAAGTACGAATATTAATGAAAGTAACAACAATGTAAAACATTTGCATACTCAATATGTGGGTAGACAATGAATCAGTCAATTTTTTTCAGATTTTTTTAAAGTATTGGAAACGGTAAAAATTGTTAGAGGAACGTGCTGTGGGGTCACCAGAGACCCCATGGTATTAGGAGGGTTAATTTCGGAAGTGATGTATTTCATTTCCGTTTGTTTTCAAATTTTATTTACCAATATACTCTAAGATGATTCTCTACCATCCTTCATCTTGACGAATATTGTGTTTGAAATGGATTTCTACAACATTATTCGAAACCGTTGAATCGTATTCTGAACTGTAGGGGAGAATGTGAATATATTTTCCTTCCTGAAATATTGTATTTATTGGAGATACGTCCCTGGAAATAAGTTCTTGAAATACAATACATTGATATATTATCTCAATTAGAACAAGAGTCTCGTATGCAAAAGAAGGTGGCCTGCACTGTTTTCAGAACAACCATTTCAAGAAGATCCACAATTTTTCCTTTCATTTTCCGGCGTGTCTATATGTATATGGTGAAGATGTTTCCACATGAGGTAGGTGATGTCCGGAAACATGGCCTGGACAAAGGTGCTCTTCATGAATTATCATGGGTTGTAAAAAGTCTCTATTTTTTACAAATTCATTATCCACTCAATTCATTGCAAAACATCTTATTTCGTGGAGAAATAATACCTTATCAATGTAGGATTATACAGAATATCAATGTAGGATTATACAGGAGATTTGCAATAAACCATTCTTCAAATGTTTACGAATACCTACATGCACTGTTTGAATTGTTGAATTTTAATTTGTATGCGGAGCAGAAATTAGAAGAAATGATAGATAATTTTCCCCTGGGAAAAAAATGTATAATAAGATAGGAAAGATAATATGTATTAAGTAAAATTGCTTTGTCAACTTTACATAATTGCAATAAGTTACATACATTTGGAATGAATTGAGAATTAAAACGTCCTTAAATGTGAAGATTTGTGTAATGAGAAAAATTCAAGAAATGATTTACTTCCGAACAAAACTTGGTTGACACACAATGTGAAGAGTTGGTAAATCAAGGATACAAGGTGGTGAATTCAGGAAACTGCTTCGCGTGCTCGAAAATTTTCCTTTGCTGCACTTTTGTGGTCAACTGTCTTCGTTAGAAACTTGGCCTGACTGCTGCCCGTCCGCGGAGCGCTCGCGTGCCGGGCGCGTGCAGGGAACTCCAGTCGCTTCCGTCGCTGTCTATTAACGGAGTGGCGCGTTTTCATCAGAAGCAACTTTATAGGTTACGGCTTCTAACGACTTATAATTTAAAAATAGACCTCACAAGAGCATACTTCTTACTTTATATAGGTCCAAAGTTTGCTTAATAGCTTTTCCGACGAACCACTGCATTTTAAAATGCACAGGTAGAGGTTACGTCAAGTCTCGAAGTGTATTAGAAAATCGAACGCATCCTCATGCCGTGACTCACAACAATGCTTCTAGTAAATTTAATAGCATAAGATTATCGTGAATTTAAAACCTCCTGGAGAAGAATTTCTCAGAGTTTATGATCTAGAAACTCGTGTGCATTTCTTGTCGCTGAAAATATGTCCTATCTGCTGTCCTTTCTTTTAGACAGTAGCTTTGGTATTTCATGGCCTATTTCATACCTTCAAATAACTCCTACCATCGTTTCCGATAGCAGTAGTTCAATTCCCTGAAAGAAGCATTGCAGGTCAGGTGACGCAGGTTCGAGTGCCTACAGTTGTAGTAGCTGGGTCCACGCCGTCTACTGGCTTGATGAGAATTCTAGTCACCACAATGTTTTTTTTTTCGCGGTTTCCACTTACTAATTTCAGGAAAGTGGTGGAGCAGTACCTTTTCAACAATGGAACATGGACCAAGCAAGACTCTTCCCCATTGTGCTCCTTCGCGTTCTTCGTGGCGGGCCTATCCTCCATCCCCAAGGCTCCGTCCTCCAAGATCTCGAAAGCCTCTGGCAGAATTGCGAGCACACGGTTGGCACGTCATGATCCAAACAGCTCTGCCGCGCCGTCTTTCAGCGTCTTCCTCTTCCTGCCTTTCCAATTATCACACCGAGATTGTCTTTTAATAGCATGCGATCCATAACAGGTAAAATTTAAGCAAACGCAAAGTTCATCAGCACCGCACTGACAGCACTGGAGTACATAGGAGGTTTATTAGAATGTTTCCTTCTCACGACGAAGCTGGATGCAGCACAACCTTGCAAAATAATTCATTTTAGGTCATCGAAAGACGAAAATAATTTCCAAAATTTACTTGCGCATCCTACTAAAAATATGCGTATATTGAATTCTGACAAATCTGTGGGTCGCAGGGTAAATGTTCTTAAGTAGATAGATTTTAGCTAAGAACTTAAGAATTTTCCCCTGCGACATCAGAAGAAATAAAATGACTTTACTCTCGTACATTTGAATACTCCCGCAAGGTATATTTTGTTATATTTAGTAATAATTTCATTGTATTTTTTACCATATTACATTACTGTTACATTTTTGTAGTACTGACGAGGTCTGCATATTAGCAGACGAAACATACGCTCGAAATTTAATACAATTTCTGTCGTTGATTTCTGAAATCGGAAATAAAAACTTACAGACCTTGGTGGTAAAATAATGAAAACGAACACATATTCTCCCAATTTCTGGAATGATCAGTTATCCAATCTAATCTAAAAAGAATGAAAAACTTTATATGCGCTTTCATACTTCATGGACAATATATCATCACATAGAATATAAAATGAGTTCAGATGCAGAAAAAGAAAATCAGCAAAGAAAAGCGTGAAATTAGAGAAAATTAGGTCAGAAACTGGCGTAAATATTCACAATGTGAATGACGCATTCAAAATATCACGGGAAGTCGAGATGAAACGTTAGTATGATTCTGATATCTCAATTAATAATAAAACTATTAACTAAACACGTTTCCGATTACGATGGCCAATGACGAACGATGAGAAAGTCGACCCAGAATACTGTCAAGAACCTACACCCTTTTCTTAGGATGCTTTCCAACCCCAACCAAACACATTCTTCTCTAGGGAAGCACCTCGAACCACGTTCTGGACACCCAAAAGATACTCTAAAATCAGTTTTGTAGAAGTTCTTAAGCGCAGCAAGATGTTCTTCTTTCTGGACTCATGTAATGCAGCAGTGCATCCATCACGTAGATATAATCGAAAGAAATAATATACGAAGATTCATTGTTAAAACACTGCATCTTTACTTTATTTTGTTTCATATATTTTATGTTGTTTTTCAACAACGTGGTCATTAGCAATCTCAGATCAAAATTTTTTTTATTGTTTTGTAAAAGGACTCTGAATCGGATATCAATTTACTATATTTCTATTAATTTAAGAAAAATGGAAAACCTTTTTATTTTGTAAGATGCAGTATTGTTTTCGTTGTTTGCAGCAAAACAAGACCACATATGTAAAAAGGGCGAATAAAGCATGGCTGATATATCAATTCTCTAAAAATTGTGTGTAATTTTAATATTAACTTTGCATATTTCTTTATTAATTTAGAAAATATGCACTACAAGTGCAATATTTCAAAACCATAACTTTACTTCTACAAATGTTCATAGAGGTTTGAATTCATAACATTGTATCCTGTAAAAGGATAAGTTGTAGGCATGAAAATGCTTCAAATCCCACCATCCCAAACATCCAAGTCACTTATATGCCTTTTTTTTACAGAGACCTCAATTATTTTTCTGGTTATTTCAGACCATTACAAAGCTTTTCTCCTCTATGTTAACTGTGAAACGTTTTATGGTAGTAGGTAGAAAATAAATACACGTTTATTCAAAAAACGGGAGAGATGGCGAGTTGACTGAAAATTTGGAAAACCTCGTTTTTCTTAGTTCTCAACCTATTCCAAATAGAGTTTTTCATATGTTTAGTGGAATTTACCATTTCATCCCTATATTATAATATAGGGAGGAAAATTACTAGAATCATTTCAACAATATGATCTCACATTTCTAATCGGAAAATCGGTGTTTAAAGATATTTCGAGTTGTAACTTCGCTCACACACAAGGATTACGGTCTGTTAGCGATATGCCAAAATTGGTAAGGTTTACTTTAGATGGCAGGGAGATACACGCAGTTTTATACTCCGCAATCGGATGGATGGATGCGTCGCCCATTACTCAGTCAGATTAGAAGCTTCTGAGCACAACCTTGGAAGACAAGTAAGGAGTAAGATCTAGTCGTGCCGTCCAGGGAGTCATTAGGATATTTTCACAACAGATTGATGAATAAATTGACATTTTTCTAAAAAAAATTGTAAAACATGGATTAGGCCTACTGGGGAAACCATGAATAAAAAATACACCTTGAATTCTACCCCACGTGGCTAGGACATTAATAAATCTATTAAACGGTACGCTGAGGTAAGTGAACCTTACAATGATGTTAGTGCTCAGGTGGATAGCACATGAACTATACATATAAAAATGCTGCGGGAGAACGCGGGAACACAATGTAGTCAGTCTACTTCCCGATAGAGTGAAGAGTTTTCACCATCAGCGCGTATATTATTCATTACAGGATCCAAAGTATGTATTTCATAATACTAAGAGGCGGAAATGTTTCTGTAAAACGTGATGCGTGACGTTTTACAAAACAAACGCGCCCACGTTTTACAAAACATTCCCAAGTTTTACATTCTATAGTGATAGCCTTAACACTTTGTATGCTAAGTTAGACTTGGAAGAAGAAAATGGATTCAACTAACAATTTTCTCTGGATATCAAAGAATTATGCAGAGGTGTATGAGCTCGATTAAAATATATTGACATTCTTACGATTGTTTTAGTGTTTCGTTATTTTGGTAAATTGTCAGTATATGGGAATTGCCGAAGGGCAATTCCCATATACTGACATTACACAATTCCCAAGTGTTTACAAAGAGTTATAAAAATTAGACTGACAATATTAAAAAAAACTGACAATTCGCGATCTCAGAACAAAACTGACAAACTTCGACATATAGAGGGATCTAAAATGGCCATTTAATACCAGTGAACACTAACTGGAAATTCTCACATAAAGTTGTTATATATGTGGTATTTCTCCTGATTATTATGCAAACCCTAAGAACAGATGTTGGTTCGGTACCGGAAATCTACTAGACTGCGTCAGGACGTGACCTGCCGAACACCAGTGTATAAAGACTTGCGTTACAATCAGGGGCTTTTAGCACATGTATACATTATGTGAACTTTTTCAGGTGTTTATTATCAAAACGTAATCATTTTCAACCCTTCTACAAGCCCTAAAAGTTTGTAATATTTATTCTACGGCAATCTTTATATTCCAACAATACAGTTAGAACCAATGGTCAAATGCGTATTATTGATAATTTATTGAACAGCGAAACGCCTTCGCAAATTTTAAGTACTTTTCAACGATAATTATCACCATTATTATTATTATTATTATTATTATTATTATTATTATTATTATTATTTCTCTAATTCCCGACTGAAGATGTTATGAATCGGTTGAATATAAAATCTATTCCGGCTTGCAACCACTTCCTAAGGAGCAGATCTAGAGGCTGTCGGTACCTCTACAATACTTTGCGCAAAATGTGAGCTGTTCCAAATAAAGCAATTTCTTGCACTTCCAGGTCTTTTGAATGAGTTTAGTCAAGTTCTTCAAACTTTGTAGAGCAAATCCTAGAGCTCCGAGAACTGTCCGGACGACCTGTTTCTTTACGCCCTACATTTGGCTGATCTCGATTTTCAAACTCTTGTATTTAAGACGTTTCTCTGCTTCCTTGGTTAAGACATTTTGATCGCACGGCACAACCACATCTAAAAGTACACAAGTATACAAGTTTTTCTCCAAACCCCGGATAACATTATCCGGTTTGTTTGCCGCTATCCTGCGATCAGTTTGAATTTGTTGGTCGTACAGTCCGGTTGTAACAGTCCAACAGACGTCACCGGTTTGGTGAGTGTTCGTGCCACTTGGAGCATGTTTTTGGAACTTGGAGGGCGTTTCAGATCTGCCAGTGGAGGTAACTACAAACCTTATCGCGTCTTTTTAAATATTCGGTCTTTGCTAGAATTGGACAAGCTGAGACGATACGATCAATGGTTTCTACTGGTTCTTGGCAAAAGTGACATTTATCATTTTGAGAAATTTTGAGAACCGCTTTATCACAATGTCGTGTTCTCAACGCCTGATCTTGGGCAGCTACTGAAACTGCTCCTAACTCTTGCTTAATTCTTCCCCTTTTGAGCCATATAAATGTTTGATCTTTACTTATCTGCAACTTGTCAATTCTTTTTAGATATTGTTATTATTGTACGATATGGATATTACAATTAGAATCCAGGTTAACTGGCTAATGTTTCCACGACATCATCTATTATGGTTATTATCCCGTTGGCTTACGGGAATTCCTCCAGGTATCTCCTTCAGCGGGGCACCACCCCAGGTGGAACAAGCTCGAAGCTCCCGACATGTTTGGTAGTGTAGTGAATGTGTGTGTAGTGTAGTGAATGTGCGTGTGTGTGTGTGTGTGTGTGTGTTGGTATACGTAAGAGGAGAGGATAGTACGAGGAAGTGGCACGCGCAGTCCGTGGCCCGTTTGTTAGGCTCCCATATTCGCCTGATATTGATCGGAGAAACCACAGAAAATTACCGATCAGAGTAGCAGAATAGAATTCTCCTCCAGAAGGCGACTGAATTCGACCTAGCTATCCAGCTTGTGTCGAAAATCCTGCCACCGCTGGGACTCGATCTGTAGGACTTCCTGGTTAGAGGCACTGCAGTGACATCAGTTGATGCCGTGAGTCACCTAAGCCGGTAGATGATTTCGACCTAACGACAATCGAAAATCAGCCAATGGCGAGACTCGAACCCTAGGTCCTCTCTTTTAGATTTCAGATACCTACAATATTATTTCAATACCTACAAAAATTAGTTCAATTAGTAAAAAATTATTTCATACAATAGTATTGAACACTGTTTTCAATTAGACATTATGAAAAAACTAGGCAACAGTAACTTTCTAGCTGGAATACCTGGAAAGATTAATAGCTCAGAAAAAGAATCTTCACGGTTTCGTCTGTAGCAGCATATCCTCTTTTAACTCAAATGTTATCTGTCATTTTATGGTGGTACAATTATATCACGACTCAAGATTTGGCGGATGTCGACGCACAAATATAACATTCATGAAAATGCTTTGTTTAATTAAAAATTGTTGTGTGTTTGTACTCAGCTCCACTTCTACGTACACCAATATCATAATGACGGTAATAATGCGTCTATTATGCTATCCATGGCCCTAAAAATTCGAATGCATTCCATCAACCACAGTTTCAGCATACATTTACGAAATGGGCAATGTTAACCACTAGACACTGAACATTGTCCTGTTAGCAATCCACAATCCAACGACCCCCAAAAAATGAATTTTCTAATATACGAGCAAATATCTTATGTACATTTTCTTAAAAATTTTAAGTATATTAGAGACAGCCGAAATCGCAAAAAGAACAGAAAATGAAGCTGAAGTGACGGAGCTGAAATATCAATGAGAACGTGCCTCAGTCAAATGAGAAGAATTTCAATGTGCCCACCTTCGAGATGGCATGAAATTCAATAAGTTTTCGTCGAAATTTCGCCTAGAATGTGTCCATGTCTTTTAAACCAACCAGAAGTTCTTTGTTGATTATTTTTTCAAAATAAAAACAGATTTTAGTTGATTTATTTGTGATATTTATGTAAATGTATTTTGTCAAAAGAAGTTTATCCTGTACTTGGTCAGAATTATTTAAGAAGTGATAGTGATTTTTATTTGTATTTATTTAACGTTCAAAAACAGTTAAAAACTGTGTGAAACGGCATATGAAAGAAAAGTCAAATCGGTACACGCGGTCCTCAGCTCCGCAATACCGTCCTTATTCTTGTTCTTGCACTATATTAAATTAAACCACGAAAAAGCAACGAGCATTTTTGGTAAAGTTCGATACCGTAAATTTTCACCAAAATTGAATACCGTTTATTTGGTTTGTCCAAACTGAAAAGAAGAGGAAGACGACTGAACGGATCTGGGCACCCAAGTGCTTGTTTTGACGTATTTCTAAAAGCCAAACCCACATGCGATATACACTTAATTATATCATACCAGGTGTATATTTGTATTATTGTGCATGTGAAAGGGTGGCATTTAGCTTTGACTCTTTGTTTAGTTACTGTTAGGTGTAAGTACTACATCACCGAACAAGAGGTAAAATTCAGCTCCATAATAAATGATCGTATTTACACAACAATCCCACTTTTAAAAAAATGCAAAAGGAAAACCGCTATGCCAAATCCAATTATTCCAGGTGATGCCTATTTTAATTTCTCATCCCCTATAGTAAGGGAAAAGGTAAAGGAAGTTATTTTTTATTATTTCCATTTCTTGATATCAAATCATACGAAGGACGTGAATAAATTCAGGGATTTTTATAGTAAAGAAATGTTTATTGTAGTCAGTGTGATATTAAAGTGGATTACTAACATATACATAGTATATTGTATCACTTAAAAGCAAATGTGCTGGATCTTGTATAGAGCATTTTTAAAGGAAAACAATTAGACATACTATGTACTTTTGAAAGTACTGACACAAAAGGGTTCGAGTTCCTTTGAAAAATTCAGTTTTTACATTCTCATTTATTACTACTACTACTACTACGCAGTAAGAGAAAGTTAGGTAATGCTTTAGGAAAAAGTTATGATTTTTCGCAGTAAAACGGTTTGTGTGTGTTCCAGAAAAAACTGTTGTTTTTATTGTGAAAACTTTTCTCCATCTGCCTTTTAGTCCAACTGTCTGAACAACGTTAGCACCTAAACCATAAACAAGATATTCACCTAATTGAATATTCTCCCGAGAAATCAACCTAAATTCTTTGAAAATTTGAAATGGATCATTTAATTTTGGAGATACTGTCATGAAGCTCCGACGATATTTTTGAAATTTTCTCAAAAGTGGCTTCAAACTCTGTATATTTTTTTGCTCGCACAGAGCAAGGTACTCTACAACAATGATATGGTTACGATTTTCATTAAAACTGCTGAAATATCAAAAATTGGAAGTATAACTTTCTTTTTGGTGCATCGAGTGGGCGCTATTCGTACAAAGCCTGACTGGCGATCTACAGGATACGTCGGTTTCTAGCGGAGTTTAAGCGCTTGTTTAGCCCTCAGCTTTGGAGTTTAAGCCCTCAGCTTTGAAGTTCTCTGATGCCGAAAAGGTTTTTTTTAACGTCAATCCGTCCGTCTGGTGTATGCGAACAACACTAGCGCCTAAACTATGGGTACGATATTTTCCAAACTGAACAAGCCCCTGTCGATCTGGCCTGAGTCAAAGCTCTAAGTCAAATACATTCATTAATTTTTGGGGGTACTTTACATGAAACTCCTGGGACATTTTCAAAATTTTCTCAATTATGGCTCCAAATTATTTCTCTAAATTTCTTGTAAGAATATAGTAAAATACACTTAAAAAGATGGCATAGGTCCCATTTTTACTGATAACTCTGAATTTTCAAAAATTGCAGAAGTTTTGATTCTTTTCGGCGCCTTCCTCCAACTACAACTTAGAAGACAGAGATATTTCTTACAAGTAAAATTTCTTCTCCATAATTAGTTCTTTCATTAAGGTCATGCAACTTTTTTTAAAATTTCAGTAGCTTTCGCGCAATATTGCGTGCAATATGTGAAATTTTAAAAAATATCAAAAACAAGGTTTTTTTCGCTCCTATTTTTTTCTTTGCACTTTTGGTAGGGATAGTACTAAATGCACTCTATAAGATGACATAAACACCATTTTGCTCAATCCTTTTGTTTTTCAAAAATTCCAAGACTGTAATTTGTTTGAATTGTCCTTCACGTCGTTAAAATTTACATTAGCAGCAATTTATTCACATTGTTTTATTTGTGAGTACATGTATTTTAAGTAATGTCAGATACATTTTCTCGAAAACTCAACTGTTTTCTTTTAAAATGATATCAAATTTCCGCATTTTCAGAAACGTTCAAACGCAATGTTTTCAAAAATGGCTCCAAATTTTTTCTTGAAACTTTTCCAACGAATAGTGCTAATTGCACTGTTTAATAGACATAAAGTTAATTCTGTTGTATTCTTTTATTTTTTCAAAAATTACCCAAATTTTTTTGTTTTTAAAAATATATCTCATGCCTTTAGTACTTACATTTCCAGTGATTTGTAAACACTATTGCATTTGTGAGTGGCAGTGCTTCAAATAACTTCTAATGAAGTTTTTCGAAAACTCAAAAATTTTCTGTGAAAAAGAGCTTTAATTTTCGCATGTATACTAGAGCTTAAACGCTATTTTCTAAAGAACGGCTCCAAATTTTTCAATGAAAAAATTGCTACTTACGACGATTGTTTACTTATCTTTAATATTCTTAGTCATATTTCGGTTCTACTATTAGGAAACCGACAAATTGAGAATTTTTTTAAAAAATGTACTTTGGGCGGCGATGAATGGCAGCTCGCAAGAGTATGTGGCAAGTCCGAATAGCTATCCCAGACCAAAAAAAATAGAAAACTAATACGAGAAAGTCTGTACCATTCTGTAGCACCACTAATTATTATCAATACACTAAAAAACACCTTTTGCAACACAATGTGTCCGCATCATCAAGTCAACTACCTACGTTGTGGTTTTTTAGTGTATTGATATAATTCTGTTTTAATACATACGAATGGTTACTTTACATTTTATTATATGTTAATAGATTTGTATCCGTAATGGTATGACGGAATGCATATTGGCATTAAGATAAAATGGGATTGCATTATGAATTCAATACTGTAAATGCGAGTTTAACAACACTGGTCTGGTTGGTTCGGTTCCCATTTGTTACCCTCTGGCCCTCGCTAGCTTGGAATCAACTTCTGTCGTGTGCAACGAGCGTGCAACTTTTGGCTTGTAACTTTTTCAGCACGCGTGGGCGCTTGTCTGTCAGATGTTTCGAAACGCTAGACATTTCAGGACATTTGAGAGAGAGTCGGATTAATTTAAGTTTTCGCCAAATAGTGCGCAAGCACCTCGTAGTTAAGCACAGAGATGCACCTGCGTGTCTCGCTGAAGTCTGAACGCCTTTGTGGGTAAAATGGGCGTGGTTTCGCTTCAGTAAAGTAAGAGTACAGAACCCGATTGTCAATTTTCAGACAGAATCCTCATTACCCCCCATCGATATTGATTGTGTTCACCAGGCGATGTGAAACCTTTTCTGATCGCAAGTGCCACTAACAGACGTTACCTTGAATTGATGTCGAAGAGTCAGCATTTTTAGAGAGAGTACACCCTGGATGAAGTTAATAATTTCTTTCTTCTTGAACAGAGGGTTTTTCAGAAACCGCAGAATATCTCTGCTGTCTCAATGTTCGATAAATCAACCTTATCAATATGAATTTAATATAATATACAGTATATAATATATAAAATTAAAAATGTCTCCAACATTTTATAGTCTGCACTGATTTTTTTTCCGTAAGAGCAGTATAATTCAGACAATCCTGTTCAAATCATTGCCTGTAGATTTGGATATTTTTCATAATATTTTATAAAATTAGTTGTAATATGTTGATATATACATTTTATTTTATACCTTATATTTTAATTTCATTGGAAATGTTACGTTAAAGTTATACAGGGAATAGTACTAATAAATTGGAAAATTTATGAAAAATAATTTTTTGGTGTATTTTAATGCAGTTACTACTCTCAATTTCACTGCGTACTTAGTATTAATGTTTGAGGCACATTCTACAAAAATTTCATTTGACAAATTCATTACCGGCTGTGCACATAACACTGTACAATTTATACGTGCTCAGCGCTAGTATAGCGTCATATGTTTTCATATCCATTTGTTGGCGCTCTTGATCCCTTTGTGAAACATAAAAATTTCAGCTTTTATATGGTGTCATTAAAACTGCACAATAGGTGATTCCAATCCAATAAAGTTCATTTCATTTGAAAACAATCCCATTATTTTTTTATGTGACAACTGGACTTCTTTTAATGAACTGTATATATCATAAAACTGTGAAGTAAGAAATCTTCAAAAATATTTATGCGAGTGACGCCAACCAATTCTGCCACTCCCATGAGGTGGTATGCTTTTTCACCTTTTTAATTTGCTCTAAAACGTTGATTGTGTACTTTGGTAACCTGCTCGTACAATTTGGAATTCAAAACGATGAATGTACAACAACATACGCTATCCTCTTTAAAAATATCACTGGAGGAACTGCATTGTCAACACCAGAGAGATTGGCCTCCAACTCTGATGGTCAAACGTTTAGTTTAAAAACAATTAATCTACAAATAGACACTCTTCCCAACTAACTGGACAGTATACATGAATAAAAAATCAGAACCTCCTTTTAAATTCATTAAATCGATTACGTTTCAGTATTCTTCAACGAGATCGTGGACTTAGTTACAAAAGAAGAGCAGCTCGCACACTAAGTAAACCACGTTGACCTAGGATATTAAAAATGTATATTTACGGGACACGAGAATCAACGTATTTTTACGTTATATTAAAAACGTTACTACATTAAAAACATACATTTACTGGAGGGAAAGTAGCCACTAATATACATATTGGAAAAATCAGCGAACTTCAAGATGTATTTTCGAATCGAATTTTCGAAAAGATTGTCACGAGAATAACACATCGTCAGTCAAATGCCCGCATTAGGATTCATAATACGCACACAATGAGAAACGAGGAACTAGGCTGACAGCAAACTATATTCCATGAATAAAAGTCGGCTACGTCGAGACTAGGGGGTTGCAGTTAACTGTCAAGATAGTGGCTGGCATGCACACTGGGTTACGCCAAAACATAATTTATTATAATATTAATATTATAGCATTTATAATATTAAAAATTGAATTTCCCGTGAATTATAAACCCGTTTTTTTTACAGAGAACATAAATCAAGGAACGATTTAAACAATTAGACATATTTCGAAGAAAAAGAGATAAGGCAACAAAAGAAATATAAAGTGAAGAAAATTCTTAAACGAAAAATAACCAGAGAAGGAATCATATTATTCAAGTGTCAGTTTTCAATGATTTCGCCGGCTTCAATTGACCAAAGCCACGACACATTCTGTGTTGAGAGATGATGTCAGTCTACTACATATTTATTCTTCACTCTGTTAAAATTATATTATTCGTTTAAGCATGATTGAAACACTTCCAATGCTGCGATTTTCTTCCATTTCGACAAATATCAGCGCAGCACAAATAATACGTTTCGCTGCGCATTTGATGTGCATGAACACGAATGCAGAGAACGAAAGTGTCAAATGAATCGACTCCCTGGAATCGTTTTCGCCGCTATAGAATGGCGCACGCGGCCGCCGGTCGCGTCAATATTTTAAAGCATCACATCTATTAGCCAACGAAGCAAG
The DNA here is from genome assembly GCA_031308135.1 of Acheta domesticus. Taxonomy (NCBI): domain Eukaryota; kingdom Metazoa; phylum Arthropoda; class Insecta; order Orthoptera; family Gryllidae; genus Acheta; species Acheta domesticus. The sequence goes on along the minus strand of JAHLJT010008446.1, from coordinate 128,307,071 downwards.
ATTTGCTTCTAATCATTCAAATGAAAAGCAACAAGCAAACGAATTTGTAAGTAAAGAGAAGGTCAACCCAGTCCATGTCAACAAACATTATGACGACTTAAACAATAAATGACTGACAGATCATCAGAGAGGTTAAAACGTCTACCGCAAAGCTGAACTTCGAACTTTTGGGTATAAATAGTTATCTCAGTTAATGGCAATTACGTCGTTCATGAATCAAGTCGTTGAATTCAATAATTCGTTTAGAATTACGACTGTCATCGTCAATTCTACAACACTACTTACAGAATTCTCTGAGAATACCGGCACTTGCATGTATGTACCTTGTAGAGGAAGTATCTATTCTGTTAACTTATTAGGAGGAATGGGTATAGCAATTACAGATGAGTAAATAAAAGTTTTGATTAATCAGTGAATTCGAAATACGAAAATATATGCGAAAAGTAAATTATTGTCAGAAGAGGGAGTATACTAGACATCACGCGACAGAGCCCGAACTAGAAAGATAGAGCTCGCGTCATGGGCTTTCTAGAAATCATTGACGCAGATGTGGACCGGCGAGAGACTATTGATTATCTTCGCGAACGCCACCGTCGACGTTCTCAGGGACGGACTGTACCACTGGGTGCATTGGCGAACAGCACGCGTTTAATGTGACGTCCCCTTTAGATCGCGCCGCGCGTCCGTCTGCGGGCGCAAGGGAGACCGAAGGAGCGTGCTCCGGCGGGTGACAGCCGCCGGCGCCGCCGCCGCGGAGGCCGCAGGGCAGCAGAGCGGCTCGCACGCCGGCGCCGCCCCGACGTACCTTTGATTTCGGCGATGTGCGTGTCGTACTGCGAGCGGCTGCGCACGTACTCCAGGCGCGCAGCCATGCTCTGCAGCGACTGCGAGCGGTACTCGTTGTACCACTCGAGGGGCGAGTGGCGGCCGGCGGCGGCGTCCCACGCGGAGTCGCTGGCGTTGGAGGCGGAGCCCGCGCGCTCGCGCCCCGGCCGCAGGCACTCGTCGGAAGGGAAGCGGCCGCCCAGCAGCGACGCCGCGGAAGACGACTTGGAGGCGCCGGCGGCGCTGCGGTGGCTGGCGCTGTGGTAGGCCGAGTCGTCCAGCAGCAGGCGCTCCTCGGAGGGCGTGCAGCTGCCGTCGGAGGCGGGGCCGCCCTCGGCCGCTGCGGGCCCGGCGCCGGGGCCCGGCCCGCCGGCCGTCGCCGTCGCCGGCGAGGGCAGCGTGTACTCGCGCACCGAGCGCCGCATGGTGATGCGCTCGAACTTCACTACTTTGGCGCCGCCCAGCATGTCACCCTCCTCTTCCATGCGCTCCACCACCTCCTCGAAGGAGGCGTCGTCGCCGGGGTGGAGGCGTGGGGTGGAGGCGGAGGCGGCGTGGCTCGGGGGCGAGCGGGGTGGCGAGGTCGGGGCGCGGGCGCGGGGACGCGGCGCTGGCGGCGTCGGAGCGCCGCTCGCCGCCCCACACCTGCTCGTAAAAGTTGACGCGGTCGCGCAGGCGGACCGACACGTCGGGGCTGGCCGCGCGCGCGGGCGAGCCGGCGGCCGAGCCGGGGGCGGGGCTCGCGGGGGGCGGGTGCGCGTGCGGCCGCGTGTGCGGGGACGGGGGCGAGCGGGCCGGGCCGCCCGGGGCGTCCGCCGCCGGGGGCTCCATCGCGCCGAGGGCTCGTCGGCGGCTTCCGGCGGGTGTGCACGCGCGTTGCGGCCGCGTCGCGGTGCGTGGCGTCGGCTCGGCCTCCGCCCAGTGCGCGCCGCGGAGGCACGTTCGATACTGGGCCTAGCCTCGCTCGTTCGCGTCGACGGCGCTGCGCGGAGCCCGCCCGCCTGCCCGCGCTTCCAGCTGCTCCTGGCGGAGCGGCCGCACGATGCGCAACCACGTGACGCGGTCACGTGGTGCACTGTTGCCTCACTGCGGAGCGGAACGCCGTTTCTCCGCCGCGCGCCGATCGCCGCCCAGCCGGCGCCCGAGGTGCCGCATGTGCGGAGCGGAGCGCCGGTGCGGGGGCGGGGCTCGCGGAAGGGCCGCGAAGGGCGCGCGGTTACGCCTCGTTGCGTGGAGGGTCGGACTTCCGATCGGCCTCGCCTGCCCCGCCCGCCCAGCTGCGGGAGGCCCGTCATCGCCGCCGCCGCCGCCGCCGCGAGCGCGCTATTCAAAGTGGGCGGCGGCCGATTACCTATGACATTTCCGCGCGTCCGACTCGACTCACACGTGGTAAATAAATAAGTACCCAGAATTAAAGTCAATTCGGGTTTTCTATCTATGCTGCAGTGGGTGATTATATTTGTATAGTTCGCAGCTCAGAGATTGGATGGCGACACCGTATCGACCGACCTCCTTTCTCCCTTTCTGGCTAAAGTGAATTTCCACTCGACCGACGCTTTTCTCCACCCCGTACTACAATATGCACTGGCGATTACTGATACAGAATGTTTATCCTTGTCAGTTTGCAATAGATGCCGCTCTGCATTACTCTGCATTTCAAGAAAAATACTTGTATTGACAATGGGCCGATTCCATTCCTTAGTCTCGCAGTGATTCGAATGCGCTGGCAAATGTATCTCCTCCTGATGAAATAATGTTTTCACATTTTTCATTTTTACATATTCCACAGAACGCCTCATTTTAGCATTCTCCATTACGATGTGCGCATATGTGACGATATGATGTCATGCTGTCATGGAAACGCCTTTTTCTTTATTTTTTGCCCATTATTTCGTTTGTTATGATGGCAACATAACACTGTACAACTAACTGGATTGTATTAAGATAAATGATTTCTACATTGTGTATGTTTTATATGACTCCCTACATACGGTATGACTGCTCGCACTGTACTTGGACACTGCAATGCAATTGATGTTCAAATATCTGGATTTCTTGGTTGGAAAGGTGGATATTGAATTTGACAGCTTTGCCGGGTTTCGGCCATTGCCACTTTGACTCCAGAACTTTCTCCCGTCCAGTCGATGCAGAAGCACATGCGTCATAAATGGATGATCATATTAAAAAATTACTCCATTAACAAATCTGATTTCAAATGTTCAGTCGTATTTGGAATTACGTTAATTTGTGACATTGGGAACAATACATATACAGATTCTGACATGACAGTGCTTGGATATAAAAAAAGAAATAGTGTTTGATAGCGGATGATAAGAATCATTCCAAATTTTGGTATTAGCATTGATAAATATCACAAAACGGACGATGATAATCTTTGGAGACGTCAACTTCTGCCATTCAGCTCTTAATAATTTTGATATAAATGATCAACTACATCAAGTGTGTTTATATCACTGAAGATACACATCATAATCTCAACACGATTAATTGATCTTAGAGGAAAAATGTTCAAAATGTCTTTGGCCTCCTCATTCACTCCTCTACACAACTTTGAATGGAGTTACTTTTTTCACAGATCTTAGTTCAGATCTTCGGATAAAAGTCCCGAATATGTGAAAATAATTTGAATTATCAACGATTGTGATTATGTTAAATACATAATTATGTTCGCCTGATTCATTTTCACGAATTATGTTTTTTTCGAAATAAGTACTTTCATACACTTTAGGCATTTTTGTTAACATTTAAATATAATTTTAATTATAATTATCTTTAAACAATGTTTATTCTTACGTGTACAATACAATTGTACATGTTAATACTGCAACAATTGAACAGTTGACAGTATAAATACATAGTGTATATTTATTTTCGTAATTATAACACATTTACGTCCTAAAATATCAATATGTCTCAGTTTAAAAGCTATTTCTGATTGTAATAAAAACTCAAGTAATTGACACAATATTGAACTGATTGTACCCACAATGAAAGCTAATAATTTTCAACAAATTTCATTTCCACTCGGCGTTAGATACGAAGCATGAACCGCAACATTAAAGTTTCTCACGATTCCTTCAACAACTGAAATGCATACAATGAGCATAAGTGTGTGCTTCTATTCCAGAATAACTGAACAGAAAATTAACGACGTAACGACTCTTCGAAGAAGTAAGTTTGTGGTCTTATTTTACGTTCCTAATTAATAACAATAAGTGAAGTGTCAAGGATACCCATGTACTGACACAAATTCGCGATCGCAAACATATCACAGAACATATTAATTCGCGGAAAATTATTTAAATGATACTTGAAACTCTCTTCTCACTCTGGCTTACTTAGGCAAATAGAATTTAAGATATCGATCTGTAATTACGCAAAAATGTAATGCGCGTCACTATTTCGGAGTACCACTAGTGCCTATTTGATCAGATAACGTATGTATTCTTCACGAATATTATTTTTTCTTCGTATTCTTCTAAAACGTACAAGAAATGAAAAGATTCTTTTAAAAATTAAAAGAATGGTATTTAAATATAATTATTTTATGAGTTTTCACGAATGAAATGAAGATAAGCTTTCCATTGCTAATAAATCGTCTGTTTGTTGAAACGTTTGTGTATTGACGATTTCAAAAAAGAATATCTATTTTAGACAAATTTCTTTTGAATTTATTGACAATAAAAGAGAATTGTTTTTAAATATCGATCTAACTGTATGTATGTCAAATTGATAGAGCATTCATTATTATTTTCGTTGTGCACGAATAATAATCATTTAATCAGTATAATTTATTGCATAAATGACACTAATTTTCGTTACAAAGAATATTTATAAAGAAAACTATAATGTTCTTCTTACTGTTATTATTGTTTTTGTTGTTTTCTTAATCACGTGGTTCCTCGGTAGAATTACATAACAGAAGTGTTTACCAAGCTTGCAATATTTTCTCTGTTGGTTATTAGGGGGTTAGACTTGGGGCAACTGCTTTCTAGCAAGTGATCAGGGTGAAATATTTTTTTATTGTTTTCACGACACTAGATTAGATTTTGGATATTTTCGAAAAAAGAGTTATTAGTTATATTATTTTATTAATATTATCATTATCTGTATTACTAATTTTCAATGCGCACAGAACTTATAATAAAATGCAGGCTTCAAGGAAAAGGGCGCCTACCCTTAAATATTTACTATTCACGTTTTTACTATGCGTTTTTACTATGCTACTTACTATGCATTATGAATCAGCATTTTTTTTATATTCTCGATAAATAAACCGAACTTTTGTACTCTATAGTATATACTCGTACTGTACTATGTTATCGCAGTATTCCAGCAGGGGGGTTTTGTTAAAATATTTAATTTAGCAGTGTTATACGACATAATTTTATTTGTTTTTTCTCAAGTAGTGTGGAAATTTGGAAACTAGGAGTACTTTTTGGAAAACCATTTTGTGTGATTTTATACAGAAGCATTTTTGCTGCTGCAGACCACTGGGTATTATTATTTTGACTACAACTTTTTTGTTCACAGGAAGACCTGGTTCTCAAATAACAACCGGATTTTCCGCCAAGTATGTTATTCTCTAATAATTATCTGGTAGGAGAAACATTCAAACAATGCGGCAAGAATTTACAATAACATACTTTTACGTCAACCTCTAGGGTCTCGGAAGGATATCAATTTTCTCTAGAGCTTTTTTTCCTTTTTACGAAACGGTGCCTGAAGATAATCATTGGTAGAATGAATACATGGTCCTGTTTTTATTGTTTGCTAATTTAATATATCAGATCGTTGTACTTTCTATTTTTCAGGGAATGCTTTTTGACATGTTCCTGTTGGGAAGGACAGCAACATCAATAAGAAACGAAGTGTTTTGCTTCTTGACAGAAAACGACAATATCCGATCTGTTATGTTCCACGGTTTTATGTGCCAAAATTGTACGATCAAAATAAATGTTTGTATCACAATTCGGTATTGTAGTAATATTATTACCAATTATCATTTTACTAGTCTGAATATGTTGGACACCTGATTAGAGCCAATAATGGACTGAATGGGTCAATGCAACATATGACAGCTAAACAAAAATCGTATTCACGGTTGCATGCAGAAGCTGCTCTGCACTGAAACACAAGAGCAAAGCGTGGAGCACTCGAGCACGTTTCCCGCGCCACGTAACACGCATCAAGGGATGCACACGTTCCTTCGACGCCCGCATATTCCATATCGGGAGGCTTAGCTATTTTAGCCAGAGAGGATGGCGTGGTGCAACGCGACCTTGGCGAAAACAATGCGCACCTGCGGTAGGGGAGAAAGCGGGTAAGCCGCGGGAAGCGGAGTCTCACAGGGAAGTCGGAATGGGCTCCATGCTGAGCACGCTAAGATGAGCAATGAGGCACCTCAGGGACGGTTCCTTAAACTTTAATTCCACGAGCTGCATCTACGAAAGCTGTCGTCGAAGGCAATACGTCTCAATTTGGAGATGCAACGTTGCTACAAATATTAGATGTAGTAATGATTTCAGATGATATGAATAAACAAATAATAAAAATAATCATTTTGATCTTGCTTCTTGTCCTAAAACGATTCTAAAATGCATTCTAAAATGATAAAAAATATATTTTAAATAATACAATCAAAACTACTGAACACAATTTACTTAGTTAAACCTTCTATTGTTTTCCTTTTCTTTCTACGGCGTTATGAAGTTGAACGTAATATTCAATACACTCAGTACAGCCTAAGTTTTGGGTGATAGGCCATGTGGGGATGGATGATCAACCTATCGCCCAGCCCTCAGGATGACAAATGGGGAACAAGAGGAAAGGATCGCATGGCCCAGGACCCGACGTTAAAGGTGCTTCTGCAGCATCCACCTGGAATGAATCTGAAAAAAAAACGCTCAAAAACGACCCATCCTTAAGAAATCGCTATCCAGGGTGAGACATTGTTCGGCCCTTCTACTTGGCCAGGTCGAAAATCCGCCATAGTCGGGACTCGAACGACCACGCTCTATGGTCTACGAACCTTCTGTTGCCCTCAATTAACTACACATACTCTAAGGCAGTGGTATCAGGGTCTCCTACTGGTGGCAGTAGCACGCCTCGCGGCACAGTGCCATGCCACGAGTTTCTCTGCGCCACTAGCGTCGGGAGGGCAAACTATTAGTAAGCCCGCCGTTTTACAATAGTGATGGCGTTGTCTCTTGTGGCGGGGTTATGAACTGCGTGGAGAGGCGATTTCGTCGTGGCACTCGTGACACGGACTCCCGCTCGTGGCATCGACCTTGACAACATTGGTCTAAGGCATCCTGAAGCTACGTTCCCATTTGAAAAATGGCGCCGGGTGTGATACATTTTCCAACTGATACTTCTGTGCATTTGACTGATGTACACGTTCTTAGATTGAGACCAATAGAAACTGGTAACCAAATACCTCGCAATTCAAAAAATGGTCAGAGATGAGTACTCTGTCAGTGGTCCTAACTACTGGCGAGAGAATTATATGTATCAGGGAGAAAAAGAATCGAAGTACATCAAATTGCGCAATTTGGAAATTAAACCCAGTTCTTTTAGTTAGTACTCATTACTTTGGAATTATTGGGAAGCATATCAAAAGACCAATTAGTACTTCGGTTTTCGACCAGCCAGAAGCTAAATTCGTACATCTAACATCCTGGAAGGATTAAAAAAAACTTTTTTTTTTGCTTCCGGTTTTTAGTGTAGTTAGCTTCTGAAAGGACAACACTACTATAAATTGTTTACATACGAGGATGAGTTCGAAATCTGGGCAAGAGCACCGTACTAGTCGCCCGAACGTCAGGAACCGCCACCTGGGGAACAGAGATGCTAATTGCCTGCAGAACTCAACAGGGGGAACACTCGCGAGAGCTGCCACGTTGCCAGGCTGCGAGCGTCATCCCCCAGAGATTCTTCGCCCGATTCGGCCAACACATCCTGTAACGTTAGACGCAGCCGCAGCGCGCCCTCAACGACGTCGCTCTGTTTCAGGGGAAGAAGCGTGTGTCGCGAAAACGAGTTGCGTTCTCGGACCAACCTCCGATGGAGATTAATTTTGATTTTATATTTCTTTATTCATTTACACAATTAATTAAATCACGGACATTGCTGCTTGGAAAAACATTGGTTAGAATAATGTCAACAATATTACGTAATGTACCATTCAGTTTGTTTTTCGTTCAGTTTAACACACAGTTCGTTTGTTTTTGTTGTTTTATCGCTCAAGGTCACATACGTGAGCCCCATTCCGAATAATTGTCTACCGCCTTGGTATTCCCTGGGAACATTAGATGCCCTTACTCACCAATTTTTACTCGTCTCTGTGAAATCCTCAGTTTCATGGTACCTCGGAACTCGTGTATAGAAAAGTTACTCCAAGAAGGGAACTTTGACAAATGAACGTCATACAGAGCGATGACATTGCAAGAAATAGTGATGAAGACATTTACAAGTGAACTAACAGTAAACAAACGCAATGACAAAATGAGTACATGGACATAATTTGCAATTATATAGTCAGTCGTGGCCAGCAGGAGCTGTCAAAGCGATCTCTTCTTATCGTGATCTCTCTCTAGCTCGTAGGCCCTTCTTAGTCACTTTTATGTTTCTTTAAAGCGGTATCGGGGATTGATTTTAGCCCGACTGTCGTTCTGACAGTTGGTTTCCGTGGGTTCTACTCGCAGGTGAATGCTGGAGAAGCGCCTTATTAAATAAACGAGCCAAGGACCACGCGCGATCTTGTCTTCTCCATCCTCTCCATACCCCCACGGTTAGAGCCGAACAATGGACTAATCTCCGATTAACATATGGCACATCTTCCACACCCAACCAACTTCCACAAACCAAAGCACAACTTCCACAACCAAGTGTCGATCATCCAAGTTGTGGTGGATTAACCGAAAAAATGAAGATACAGAATAAACTGTTTAATCCCAGTGGACAAATCAATATTTTTTCTGCTTCCTGGATGAAAGGAATCGAACAAAAGTGGCCTCCTGAACCCAGATATGCTTTCAGTTACTTTCTACCACTTTGGTTTTTGATAAATACGATTGTTTATGACAGTTTGGTAAATAGGTAAGTCGATTTTACAATATTTACCCTTCTTTAAGAACCACTTGACTTTCTTCAGTTTCTGGGATGAAACTAGTGTTTCTCTCACCCCTCACCAAAGGAAATAAGTACATGGCAGGGTTTCAACCTTCTCTAGTACCACTTTTTAATTGTAAATTTCCTATAGCAACCCAGTGCCGTCCAAATGGTACGGAAAATGCAAAAGTGAGAAAGCAAAACATAAGGCTTAAAAGACATGCAGCATAATTTCATGGAAGGGACTCGACATGCGTTCCGCTTATCATCCGTATTCTTTGAGTGAAATGTTTCGAAAACCAACAGCGTTTTATGTCATGTTAAAACCATTCCCAATCATTTTTTGCCATTTCAAAGTGCAGTACAGACAATATCTCTCGCAATGATTTACCTATCTGGGAACAATCAAATATAACTACTGTTATTTTCTCACTGATCGAAACGTTTATTTTCTGAACAGAAACTCTGTGTCATTCCTGTTCATACCTTTGACAAAGTTTTTAATTAGCCTTAACGTGACGTCCTAAATTAGAAGGTAAATTGTGGAATATTCAACAAGTTTTTTGTCTGCAATTTATTTTTATTATTGTGGCCTGATTTCTGCCAATCACAGACTATGTTGTTTCTACGTTATGTCTAATGACTGTCTCATTCACAGAAAAGCAGTATTTTGAGAACTCCAACTGCAATCCCAAAATAATACTTTTAAGTACTCACATTTTTTCTGTTGAAATACTTGGGACATTTGTACAGTTACGTGACATATTTCTAGAGTTGTCCATTCACAGAATACATCCACTACAAAGATCTCTGATGAGCACAACTGAACGGCAGTTCTTTAAGTACGTATACACAGTGTTCACATACTGAAGAGAGCCAAAAGTATGTCAGAGAGCTGCTTTCTACTGTTAGCATTTGTTAAATAATACACTGCTAAATACTTTGGGGGTAAAACAAGAGTTACGCCGAACATGGGGAATACTTATGAATGAGTAGAGGGATCGGTTCGCACTCAAAAAGCAGAAAATCCTCAACAACTTATTTTTACAATTTCTTCCAATACGTGCATTATAGTGAAAACCATACATTTCTGAATGCGTTGTCCATCAATGCTTCTAGGCCACATATTTCCTTTTGAGAAGCAAAATCCTTGGTGGGGACTCTTATTACGCATATTACCTCTCTCTCACATAATTTACAAAATTATCCATATTTTTTAGACTGCCTCTTTCATTAACTAACATAAACCAGAAATGTTTAAATTTCTATTGGAAAACAATTTTTAACGCCTTCCATAATTTTTCGGCAATATTCAACTAAACTATTCAAAACAAGGTAATAAATATGGGAATATTGTATCCTAAAGATTAGCTGATATGATCAACCACAATTTAGCCACTTGATAAACATTTACTGGTGCTTTTCTTTACATTTTCAGGCCTACAGATCGGACTGCTACATAGAGACGTGTTGAAAATAGGTTTCCTTTTTAGTTTGAAATTTCGTTATGCAAGTAGAGAACTGTGAATAATACATATATTTCTCAGTAAACGAACGTCGATATCGAAGAATTATTTTATCAATTTAGATTTAATTTTCTTAATTTAATTTATTTCAAAATGATATGGATCTTTTCTAAATTTGTTTTTCGTGGATGTCAACACTTAAAAATCTGGCGCACAATGATAGTGTGGTGCTTGAGTATTGACTTTCCAAATGCAGTACATAAGTCTGAGGTATTGCCCTAGTAACTTCCACGAATTAGTACCTGAGGTTGGAAAAGACTAGTTATTCAAACGCAGATGTAGAACTATGCTAGACTCTGGTTTCTTTTAATCTGTTTCATGTTAGGATATAAATTCATTCTGTGATCTGCTGTGCCATGTTTGCCAACAAACAGGTTTTCATTTGTACATAATTCTATTATGTAATGAATATCGATTCCATGGACTTATTGAAAGCCACTAGTTGTTTTACACAGAAGTCACAAGCTACTACACAAGCATCGGAATAATATGAAGAAAAGAGTGAACCCGCAGAATATGTGTCGCACAATACATGTTATCAGGTAATTTCATGAAGTTTAATGTGACGTTTAATTAGCGTGTGAATTCAAGAATGTGGGAAACCCTACACAGGAAAAAAACTCGTAAGCGCCACATTTTAAGTCGTCCACTATACCAACAGAAAGTGATAAATGCAGGAAAAAGTGCCGACGTTCAGGGGATTTCTGTATATCTTTTCCGGTGTTATCATTCGAAAGATATCATGGAGAAATCTAGACATTGTATCTGCGTGTTCATGCTCTCGAGTATCATAGACACACAAGAGCATGCACGTGCACCATATATACACACACGCACACCAACATGCACACACGCACACGCACTGCATTCACGAGGTTAGGCAGCGAGATGGTCTGTTCAGAGAGCCCGAATGCTGCATCGTCATCTCGGAGGAAGAATCAATAGGGGCGGTCTATTCGCCTAGTTCGCCGTGTCGCTAGCCAAGACGGCGGCACGCGATCAATAGACTGCGGCAAGAGGACAGTTGCGACACCGCGGTCCAGACTTTTCTAGACAGGCAACGACTGTGAACAGCATTACCTTTGCTGCTAAATGTTTGAGATAACACTTGACTCATCGTTCTACTTCGATAACAAAACACTACGAACAAAACATATATTTAACAAATCCGCAGAGACGAAGAAAGAAAGAGTAATGAAAGGGTTAACCATCAGTTAAAAAATGAAAATTATATCTCTAGGAGTTATGGTAGCGTCAATCCCACACTGCCAATTATCGAGGCATTCTAATATTATTAGGATAACGAAGAATGATAGAATGACATAAACACCGTAATATCCAACTATTTCCATCTTTCCAAACCCATAGTCTGCTCTCGCTAATACGCATACTTCCCCATCCTTTAATTTTTCAAAATTGTTCGTACACTCCACTTCAGACATCGAATTTGAGATAATTTTTGTGATTATTGTTGGCAGAATTAAGTTATTTTGTATTATATTCTAAACTAAAATAAGCAATCAAACGGGAGATACTTGGTGTAAGGCACTCGTCCATTAAAGTGTGCTTCCAACGAAACGGGTTTTTCACAGAGGATATTATCATAATCTATTATATCACAAAATATTACAGTTATGTTCCCATATTTAAACCATTTGTGAGGAGACGAAAGTTGAAAAATACTCAATAAATTGACAAATTATCCAGTATACTGGAAAGTAGGAGGCGAATTTTATGAACCTTGAGATTATTCAAAGGTGTTTCATTTACAAATAGAAATAGATAGATTAATTTAATGTATTTCACAGAATTTCTTCAGATTCTCAATACAGTGCGGGAACGAAGGGTTCATTGCAGAATCTACTTAGAGGGCCATATTATGAATCATAAGGGCTCAAAACCCCTTAAAAATATGAAATGATTAAGATTAATTGATACTTAAGAAGAATTCGACTAGACTTAGACACTAGTATTAAACTAGTATTAGCACTACACCAATTGAAAAATCGCTCATTTGCAGAGATATATCAACTCATCAAAATGTTAAATTTACCTATTACCCATCATTAGGATCCATGAATACATTCTAAAATAATCCTAAACAACCTCACAACCGAACTTCAAATCGGAATTGAAATCATTATTTAATAATTATTAATTTATTAAAATTATTAATTTAAGATTTCCCCCCAACATTATTAGTTAGCTCCAACCTCTTTTCAAAAATTCATTGGAACTACAAGCCGGGGTATTAATTATTTTATTTATTTGATACAAAAAAGTTAAAAAAAAATATGTGTGACATACTATGGTTGGGAAGTGGCATTTCTGTTTATATACACATGCTCTGATTGTATATAGAACAATGGGTTTTAAATCTCTTAAATTAAATTACATGTGACGAATTGTCATTTTTACCAATACGTTACGGTGAATTCAGTAAATAGGAAGGGTGACTGCTAGCTATACTAGTACATTCAATACTCCAATTGGAGATGTACTAAAAGTAGGTATAAATTGTTTGATTATTTGATGAATTAAGATAAATTGAGAAAATATCTTGTATCGTCTACAGAACGTCTATGACGTATACGAACCAAGGAATCAATTGAATTAATGGAAATGATGGTAAAATATGTAAAGCTGTATATGTATGCTGAATTTCCACATCGATTTTAAATTGCCAACCATTCGTTCTTCTTCAATGGTATGGAGTGGAAAGTCTGGAATTCATCCAGAATGAGCACCGTTCTTGGGCTGTATCCTATTATTATTAAACAAATAAATAACGTGTTGACAGATTTTTTCTCACACAACATCGAAAGTAAATTTGCTTTAGCACTTCGCTGGAATTCAGATAAGTTCTTTAGAATAATATACGAGTTTGTGACAGAAGAATTCAATACATCGCAAACGTGTTACTATAAAACTTTACGTCGCATCGAGTCAAAATACTTTTTTTAGGTTCTCCTTTCCCAAATGTAATTGCAAATGAGGTTAGCCAAACATTGCTTAATTAACAACTACTGTGTGCTCATTAAAGAAGTAATTATTTCGATCTGATTTTACTTAAAAAATTAAAATTGCTATGATGAGAAATCCCAGTACCGAAGTTCCACAAAAAAATGGGGGTAACATATATTAATTAAACAACTAAATGACGAACGTCTGTGAGACCAGGGAACTAACGATCACGATTCGAATACACTAACAGCTGCACTGTTCATGACAAGCTTTCATTTTATAAACGATATGCCCTCTTCGATTGGAAACGGGGGGAGAATTCTAAAGACCTACATTTGTAATCTGTAGTTTTCCGTGGTTTCTCTCATCAATATCACGCGAATGCCGAAGAAGTAACCTAATAAACGTGCCAGGGAACGCGCGAGATTTTTCCTCCACATCTTTGACCCATCCTTTCCTTTTACTTACTCTCTTACACTTGCATGAATTACGCCATCACAAATCGGAAGACCAGTCGAAACCTGGAGGGGAAAACCTCTGCTGGCGAACCGTAGGTCAGCGCCGGATCTCAGTGAGGGAGGAGCAACGTCACAACCCGAGATATACTATGCACTACGCTTAGTACGGGCCTAAATACCATAGCAGTCGACGTGTCCGGAATCATTGAATACTTGAACTTACTGCATTGGAAACGGAAGAACAGTTCTTATTTCATGATACGGATGATGTTTGTAGAAAATAGTAGTCATATTGCATGTTTCAAATTGATTCTGCAATAATAAGTTAATGAACGAAGTAATAACAAGTTAATGCTGTTTTGTTTATCAAATAAGCAATTGCATACGAGCTAACGAAATGATTGATGTGTACTTAAGGAAGGGTTAAAGTAGAAAACTTTTTGAATTCATTTCAGTCAAACATCAAATGAAACGGTAATTCGTATTCATATAAATGAATTCAACACAAAATTAAATTCATTTTTTAAGCATTCAGAATTCTTTTAAATTCAGGCAGCGTTCATCCAACTTAAAGCGTATAAATTGCAAAGGAATATTCTCGCCTGAAATATGTTATACTTTTCTTGGGAAAATCGACGTATGGACCCAGACAAGATTCCAGAAAAAATCTGCTAGCAGTTGACAAAACACTGTTAATATACATAAGAAATCTGAAACTCTGCCTGTACTTGTTGGATTTATCTTTGGGGCATCATTTGCAACCTCAACATTCAAATTACACTAGCCTGCGAATTTGAACTTTTGGTTTGTTGCCTACAGTAAAATATGTGATTTTATATAATGTCGATGTGCTGAATCCGAATTTCCAATCCGTTTACTTCTATCACGTAAGGTTTTCTTGCGAAATCACTTTTCATGTAGAAACATCACACTTCATAATTACGGGACTTTCATCACAAACGTTTTCATTTTTTTTATTTTAAAGAAAAACCAATATTTCATGTACACAATTTGTTGACATTAATGTTTATGAATGTTAATACACGTCACTAGGGTGTTTTTGCTGTATTTTCTGTTGTTTACATCACGATTGGGAAGTTTCACACACATTTTACCCCCGTTGCGTCTTACTTGAGAAAGTCCGCCTGTTTCTTTTTTTTCTTCTTTTAGTTCGCTTTTTAACAACTTGGTCATATAGCGACCACTGTGATTTTTTAACTGTAGGGGGAACCGTAGGAAGAACACGTAAGGACAAATACCACGCACAAACCTCCATGTCTGAGGCGGGATTGGAACACGCGGGCCTTCGAGGCAGATACGGCCCTTCAGCTTTAGCGATCTCGGCCGGCCATCCAGGCCGGCTCTTTTATGTTGTCTTCAGGTATTTCACGCTTCAACATCCAACAATAGTCTGCCAGAATACTGATGCTCCCGAGTCCCTGGTACCTCCTTTCGAACTCCAGCACATCCTTGGGAAATCGTTCGCCTTAATCTTCGCTCAAAAACCCTATATTTTTCTGGGAAATAATCTAGGAGAGAAAATAGGAAATGAATGTTCATACTTAGTTCCTTGTATGTTTCAAGCACGTAAGACACAATATTTCGGTAACCAGTGTCCAAACCATAGGTATTTCAAAAGATAGACGGTCTTTTTCCGTTGATTCAATGACCAATATCTTCAATGCATACTGTATATACTTTGCGAAGTGCTGAAGGTTTACTTTGGTCTCCAATTTGGTTCCAAACTAGGCAAGATATGATTGTTTTAACAAAATCTGTAATATTACGCCTCTGCTTAGGCAATGTGTATTTCCCACGTATATAACAAAAGTTGTCTGGATAATTTATACATGAGCGATGCAACATGGTAAATTTACTTTCTATTGAAATGCAAACACAACATTCTACTACACAATACAGCTTGAAACTGATTTGTTTTTCAGATGACACACACTAATGCAATGTGAGAGAAACTAAGACGGCGGTGTGTACGTTTTCACAAAGACAAGACAAGAATGTGTCAGTCGCCAAGTAGTGGATATCCACATGGAATAATGGCAAGGGTGGACGTTAACTCGCTCTAGCTTCCTGAGGCGTTCGCACCCCGTATCAGATACGAAACATCTTGTGCCCTCGGCTTTTAGTACAAATTAAAAGCATTCTAAATACATTTGGTTTTCAAATCATGACTTTATAAAACTACGTATGGTAAAGCATTAAAGTTCATGTAATTACTAATTGGGGAGATTAAAATTATACTCAAGAAAATAAAATTTAAAAACATTAAATGGTACGTGATAGGAACGTGCTGACTTTAAATTTGATTTCAGCATGCTAAAATTAGCCCAAAAGCATTCAAACTTCGGAGGGAGCAATTTCATCGCAGACTATTATTATTAAATGATTTCAATAGCAATATTCAGATACAGCCAACAGTCCCTGATATACTAACAATGTTGTACGAAATATTACATAGTGGTTATAAAACGCTAATCTAAAATACTGTTGTAAATTCTTCGATAAATTACGCTCATTTTAATTAGTTATAAACTTGTTTGATAATAGTTACGATAGAAAAAATATTACGTTTTAGCGATGAACCTGTCAGATATCAGGAGAATGCTATATCAGGTATCAGAAGAGATAAAAAATTTAGAACACTGGACTTGCCATTTATATTTTGAGTATATCGATTTGTTGCCATTTACACTAAATTATAAAAGAGATCTCACCCCTTCAATGACATTCGTGGAGAGAAATTTATATGTATTTTCCTCTGTATTATTCAATTCACTTATTGTTCATTGTCAATATGAACAGATTTTGGATAAATATTGTAATGAAAAACAAAAAAATTAGTTATTAAGCAAGTTCCATCAACGTACTGCTTGCAAAGCTCTCTTTATTGACCTTGGAATACTACCATTGCCTAGTCTCTTCATGTAGCTGCAAGTAGCACATACTTTTTCGCACTCTTTATAAATTTTGAAATTTTCGAAAATTCAGGCAGTTGAACGGGAAGAGAACTACACCATTTTTAAGCGTCCTTTACTCTATCAGTGGAAAAAAAATAATGAACAAATGTAGAGCCGTTTTTGAGAGTTATTTTTTTGTAAGATGCATTAACTTAAAGCAGAAATGACGCGATAGAATGAGGGACGCTTAACATAATGGTGCATGTCTCATTTTTGTTGAACTCTCTGAACTTTCGAAAATGGCAAACGTTAGAAATAAAATGCGAGAAAGTATGTGCTGTTATAGCACAACTGATTTGAACGCTATGCTGCTAATTAAAAAGAAAAAAGACATTAAATTCTTTACCATACAAGACTGCAAATTAGGAAATGGTAAGGAATAAATGAACACAGTTTCACTTAATTTGCAATAATTCTAATTAATAAACAATCAATTCCATAGCATTCTATGAAATGATAGCTAGCATTCTTTATTTACAATGAATCCTGAAAATTCTTTTCTTGTATTAGAACACTTCATCATTGTAGTCAAATAGCAGTTGCTGTAGTTTACTAAAAACAAATATCTGATGCTTAAAGATATTTGGCTGGTATGAACAGTCAGAAACAGCAAAAGCTGGATGGAGGTTTTGGGCGATGCCCTGTACTATTAGCATATTCATGAGAATCGCCCTCCTTTCTCACCAAAAGGAGATTTTTAACTGTACTTGCATGAGCAAGCAGACGTACTATATTCTGCTTGGCCTAAATACATTTGTACTGAGGGTCAATCTGTTCGAATCATGGCAATACACATAATCGATTTCTGGAGAAAAGTTATAATGTTCAAAACTGAATTAATGAATTATAATAAAACAAGAATTGAAATCAACAAAGGTAGTAGGCATAAAATCCATTAATGCCTATCCCCTTGGTAGAAGTCTGTGTAAATATATGTGTGATAATACATGTGTAAATATATAAACAGTACATACACAATAATGTATGTCACCCAATCCCTGCAAAATACTGCAGCAGAGTTAATCTCTGTTACTGCATTAATTATTGTTCTTGAGATGCTTATGGTTTACATTTAATTTTCTTATGCAACTCTATGGTTTATACTGCTATTACTATTACAAAACCAGGTCATACGTCAATGAAAGAATATCTATTTGATACCTTCCTCCAGGTCAAGTGTCTGACCTATCCATAATAATGTGTAGTATGTATAATAACCTCGTATATTTGTCATATAATAACTTACTACAAAAATACTTTGTAAATACATATGATTCTGTATTACAAGCTTGTGGTCACTCAAGACCTAGATGTTTATGCGACCAATTTAAATAAATTAAATTTTTAAAAAAGGCAGTAGGCTTGAAATATTTGCTCTCTGAAACGTTCTTCAACAATATTCAAATATTTAAAACCACAGTCAACATTAATGATATGTCTTCTAGACTCAAGCATTTGGCCCTGGACTGTTTTCCCCCTAAGTACTGTGGTTTCAGTTTTGACCACATCTCAGCAAAGTATCACAGACAGACATTGGTCATGTGGGTTTGAAATTATGGATTTTACAAGGATAGGTAATCTACGCATAGAAAATACTATTTCTGCAAATAAATATATTCCGTACTGTCAAGTCTTGGTGTGTATGATTTTAAATATTTGTGATTGCTCCCATAATTATATTATTAACTTTGTGGAAAAACAGAAATTCTGAAAAATGCTGTAAAGGGTTTCGAGCGCATACCTTCATTTGAACCTGTTCTTAAACAAATGTCACTCATTAATTCTCCGTATCTAGCATCTAATATTCATTAGCGCTCTAAGGCAACTACTCCATTCTTTGTTTAGTAACTAAACGAAATACTCCTAGTAAGGAGAGGAAATAATTCCTGTAAGGCCTAAAGTTGGGGATAAAAAAATCATTTAATGAAAATTGAGTATAGTTTCAAACTTTTTTGACGAAGAGAGTATTATCAAAGCTACTGAAAATAATACAGAAAAAGTCAAAGACTGTTTCAGGAGCTATACTCATAATAGCAGGGGTAGACGCAACAATCTTCCAGACTTTCAGCACATGTCTTTCTTTTTTGCTAAAAGGAAGTTATCATTGGTAATACCACGGGTGCGTTGGAAATTGTCGATAAATCGTCGACTCGCCAAGCGAGGAGGGGATTTATCTGAGAATTTCCAAAGCACCAGTGGTATTTAATAGGACTATTCCACGCATGAAGTTATGTCCAACAGAGTTCCAAATATTGAAAGTAACTAAACGCATGTTAAAATGAAAGATGTTATGTTATAGAACATATGCGATTTATTACACGTCAACACATCGATCGATACATACCGCCTCCTAAAGTAGATGAGTCGCAGCTTATTATCGGCCGGTAGGAAGGAGCAGAAAGAAAATTCACATAGAAAAAGCGATACTTTTTTAGATACACAGCTCTAATTTCATATGTATAGTTAAACACAATTGATTTTAATTTCACGAGTGGAATAGCCATGGTAACTTCTTTAATGAGAGAACGATTCTCTCGCCACTGGCGTCTCTGGCCGAATTGCTTAAATACGCTCCGTGAATTCACGGAGGTTAAGTAACCCCAGACACCGCAGCTTCCTGGACGGGTGACCGTCTGGGAACTCGGGGGATCTAATGGGCCCGAGCCCCAGGCCGAACGGATAGAAGAAATGACTGACTACAACTAACGATGACTGATTAGGTTAAAGGAGGCTTAATCCACAGTACCCTCGACGTCAGTAAAGGGCTTATACTAGGACACTGTAACAAAAAATGTAACAACTTAAAAAAATTAGCATTGATTGAATTAGGTTCAGAGGCTCTTCATCTAGTAAAGTCATTGATCCATGAGTAATGATACCGGCTGCGCTGGCTCAGTGGAAGCACTACTCTGCTATCACAAGGAAAGTACAGTAACTACACAAAACCAAGTTTTGAGAAAAACGAGTTTAACATTGACAAAATGTCCTGATGGTGAAAGTAACAATAATTATGTAACTATATATTTATTTGAAATGGATTTTTAAATACTGTTTTTTACAAATTATAACCTTTTTTCATTCTAGCAATAAAATAAAGCAGTTATTGCGTTATGGCTGAACATTATTAGCGTCCATCTATTATGCTTATTGAAAGGGCAATAATCATAGGACAGGAATGGATTCTGCTTTGTTACTAATCAATGCTATTACAATATTTATCACTTTGAGAGTAAAATGCAGTAATGATTAAATGGTACATACTAAGTTTATTAAAACTCAATTTAATTACATGATGTTTATTTGCTTTTTATAAAAACTTATGGGTGAAAACATGGTTCACAAACTTAACTGGGTTACAAAACAACACGCGCTTGTACACATACACTGGTAAGTTCAGTTAAAAATCTTTCCTGTTTTCTGGAATAAGTTGGACAATTTTTTTAAGTAATTTATCTCTCTTGTCTTTGTAGAACCCAGAAGGCTTTGGTTATAATGATGGTATTGGGAACTTTCCTATGACAATAACAACATGGTCTATTATATTAAGACGTTTCAAGGCTTTGTTCATCAAAAAGTAAAATATGTTATTAAACTTTCTGAGTGGAACTTTTTAAATATCAAACGTGACTTTCCACGACACACTTTGACTTGTGCCATGTCGGCCAAGAAGGCAGTTTTGACTGTGATGTACGGTCAGAACATTGGAAAAGTCTAAATAGTTCATTTGTTTTATTTCGACGGTAGTTCTGGATGGTTTTACAGCATCACAGATATCCTGGAAATCGTAGGTTGTATCCTACCGTTTCAGTGACTGCTCAACTTTGGGATGAAAGCTGTCGGCTGCAATAAAAGTATGGCCAGCTTCAAAGTAGTTGAGGGTGATGGTTTCTGCAACTATTTCATGCGAGTTTACAATCATGAATAAAAAAACTAGACACCAATTCTTGTTTTGGTCTGAACAATTATCAAGCCAGATGACAATGGTCTTTGCATTTCTGTAGTACGTTTGAAAATAGTAAAAAGTACTTACAATGCCTTGTTTTTTCTGCCAGATACAGCTTCATGCCACAAAATCGCAAGTGATTTCACGGATATTATAATTTAAATTGGGACACAACTTTCATAGTAGACTGTTTTGTAAATAACACTTTTTTTCAAAAGTGTGTACTCGCGGTAACATTATCACTTTCTAAAGGTCTGCAGTCAATATACTGTATCTTCTTCAGGATTTTTACATTGGTCTTGTTAAAGAGTTCTCGCTTCATTAGCGTCATCAATGCGCTTTTTCCACAAGCAGCATTCCCCGCAGTCATCACTGAAGTAGTATTCATGTTTATGGCCACGTATTTTAAAAGCTTCACATGATTCGCATTCTTCATGCCCAAGTTTGGCAAAGCAGATTTTTTGCGCGTTATTTCCATCTATACACAACGTAAGAAACTTTGATGTTAGAACGGTAAATGGCGCGTGTGTGATAATCATGGCGCAAAAAGTTATTGTTGACATTTGGCATATTTTTGTTAAGATTGCATATTTTTATGACTAACATTATATGATTTAAGAATTTTTCATTTGTAAATTACAACATAATAACGTTCAATGCATCTACACATCTCTCTTTACATTTAATGCATCTACACATCTCTTCAACCGAGATTTGAGTTGGCGCTTAATATGGTGCTTTATTCATTTCAGACAACATATTTGGTACTTTGATGAGAAATAAACTGGCGCTTTTATAATATGTCCTCACAACACACACTTTCAATACGGCATTTAACGGCAAGTAAACGAACCAGATAATTATAGTACATTGTCAGAGAGAATGCTTTGCATACAGCTTAACCCTTCCACTACTGTGGTAATGCACATGTTGAATACCAAGGGGGTAACGAAGTTACCCCATGAAAATTCAATGTGGATTTAATATTTTTACCGTAAATGTCGTAATATTGTTTTTTTTCAGAGGAAACATTATTTTCATATATTAATATAATATTAAGCGATTTTAACAATATATTTTACATGCAGGTCTTCGTCCACGACGAAGAAATCTCGAATGCCAAATCATGCCACTTTTAGAACACATTGCACTATTCGTATTCTCTTTCCCACGATACTCTTCGACAGTTTTTGAACTGATGTATGCGTCATAATTCACATTTTCCTCGTCTTCAGCACAAATAATATCAACTTTATCTATAACCTCTGCATTATCTTCATCGCTCTCATAAAACAATCACACTTCACGATCTTCTTCACACAATTCGTCTTGATTGTGAATACTTAACAACTTTTCAGGTCCTTCAAGACTGTAATCCTTCAACATGTTCACATACTAACGCACAAGTACTATAATAACAATTCGTAGACGTGTCCACAACACCACCTCCCATCTTCCTCTGATAACATAACTTTAAACTGCCTTATTAAATCCCGAACGTCCAATAACAACGGGAGTAAGGTAGTAACCCCAGGTATAAATTCAAGCTGTAAAGTGACTACAAGCAAAAAACAGGTTTTTCGAAAAATATATTTTACGTTTGTAGATAAGTAAAAAACAACTACAAAAAATATCAGAATTGTAAGAACATTTAAGATAAAAAATAATAAAATATGAGTCGCGGTAACTGTTACCCCCCTCGGTAGCAGAAGCGTTAAGAGAAATGCAGTAAATGACGGTTATAGACTGCGTTTTTTATAAGCACGCTCTGTTCACTGCATTATTCCTAAGCACACAATCATAATTAAATGTAGATGCTGTGTTTTTAATTCAAATAACGTCTCTACCGTTACAGATACGCCATTCTAACTAAGCTAAGTAGAAAGAGCTGATTTTTCTGAGAGCAGTGATATGCATAACTCAATATGCAATTTTTTGGTAGATACTGTGTTTTTCTTAGTGAGGGCAGTACTGTTGTCTACGCAGGACAGTGGCGATTTTTCGATTCTGGCCAAATAGCTAGATCGAATTGAAACGCAGTCTGTAGGAGAATCCTAGCGGCCACCTGCTCTAAACTAATTTTTCATGGTCTCTCTGATCAACAAGAGGCGAAAGCCAGAGCAATACCTTAACTGCGGGCTATCTTTCCTTCGTCATCCCTGACGCCTCTTCTTCCCTCACACACGCATACATACATTAATTATTTAATGTCAAGAAACAGTAAAAACTGTGTGTTACGTAACATGGGGGAGAACTGCAATCTGTGCACATTTTCTTCAGTCTGGATCCCAAGTTATTAAGGGGAAAGTGGCCGAATGTGGACAGTTGTGCAAATTGGACTGCACATATATTCCTATGCCTATGAGCATGTAGATCATACAAGTTGGTTCTAATGCTTTTGGATACTCTAATGGGGTCGTTAGTCGATTTTCAGAGAATATCAGCCATTTTATCAAGCAGGTTGGCGATAGTGTTTTCGTAGGGTGCTTTATTATTTTTGTACTATATATCGTAAGCCGTTGAGTGCAGCGGAAGTAACTACAAATTGTATGCTACAAGTTACAAATATACTTCATTATCTTCCTAATACGCATAATAAGAGTAATCGCGCCCTTTAAGAAGTTATCTGTTCCCTATCTTGGAAGAGTTCCCAAAATTGGACGACAGAAGGTTGCCTTGGTTGGCCCAGTGTATCATAGGAGGCTGCTTAGCATTATTTTATGTTTTTCTGTCATATGAACAGAAAGCAATGGAATGGATTGTCGTACGTAAATATAATGTGCGACCTTTCCACGCCCTGGTCGATGGAATAGGCCTTTTGAATTTAGCCTAGTTCTAACATTATTGGGCAAAATGGTAGTTAAGATTCATCTTCGGATCGCGGATTCGATGGTGCATCTGCGGATTCGATGGTGTGACGGTTAGCGTGCAGGACTGTCATACCCAAGTTCGAGGGTTCAAACCCGATCGAAGCCGTGGATTTTTAAGGGCGAAAAAATCCTTCGTACGCCTTCCGCGGAGGGGAAGTAAAGCTGGCCCATGTTAGTAGATTTACTTGCATGTAAAAGATCCTCAAGCCTAAATGACGCCTCTGAGCAAAATTCAAATCGCCTGTTTCGTCGCCCGAGATATAATACCTTCTTTCTCCGCTAGGTGAAAGGAGCGTAGCGAAATTTGCGTGGTCAGACGGAAGAGCGGGCCTGATGGCCCGAGTCTCGCCACGTAAAATAAGGCATTAACATTAACAACAACTTTCAAATAAGGCATTAACATCTTCAGACAGTACTACCTATAGGCACAAGAAACAATTGAACTAAAATATTTAGCAAGGCGGTTGACACGTTTTCCTAAAGCGTCCGAGATATCACCAAATCGAAGAAATGGATATGATAATTGTAAATAACAGCCCATCCAAACCGCAACTAGGACAAAAGAAAAGGCAAGGCAAGAGATTCCAAGAGAATAAGAATAAAACTAGTGGTGCTGCGAGTAAAATAGCGTATACTTCCTCTTATATCTAACTTTCACAATTTTCGAAAATTCAGATAATTCAACCAAAATGAGACCTGCACCATATTTTAAGCGTCCTTTACTTCATCCCACGATAAATTGAAAGAAAAATGTAGAGCCGTTTTTGCGATTTTTTTGTAAATTCTATTGACTTCAAGCTACAATTACGCGCAAACTACTCGCTTTAAAAAATGGTACATGGCCTTCTTTAAAGGTCTATATTTTTTAGAACACATCTCATTTAAGAAAAAAATCTCATCATCAATATTGTACTTTTGCAATGTTAATTTTTTGCAATTTTCGAATATACAGGAAGTTCACCGAAAAAGAGACCAGCACCACTTTTACCGTCCTTACACGAGGAAAAGTTTTAAAGAAAAAATTGGAGCCGTTTTTGAGAAAATAGTTGTTTGAATATTGTTTATATTTCACGCGAAAACTACTCATATTTTCGAAATATTGTACATAAGCTTATTTCAAGACGTCTTTGAGCAACACATTTCATTAGATGTCTTTAATATTGTAGATGTAGGAAGATGCCGAAAAAAATGAACTTTTGCAATTTTCGAAAATTAAGAGATTTCATCGATAGTGAGGCTTGCGCCTTGTTATGCGTCTTTTACGCTACCCGAAGACAAAGTTACGTATGTAGTAAAGGAGAGAAAGTCAAAATTGGTCCTAATTACGCAACTTTACACTATATAAAGTTGAATTGTAAATACAGGTAGCAATGATCTTTTTGGCAAGATATTATAAAAAGGCAACATTCGGTCACGGGTACAACACGTATTAGAGCCAATTAGTCTTTTAGAATTAAACAGTACAGATGGGAATTAATGCACTTATATTATTTAAAAAATACGAAGTTCGTACTATTACCAGTATAGTCTGTAATTTAAAAGAAACAATGCAGCAGAAAAAGTAACGCACTGAAAAAATTGGCACAAAAACTTGTGAATCGATTTTAATTATTTAATATCACACGGCAAATTGATGTAAAATAATGTATGTACAAGTATTGAAAGTGAATTTTACGTTGTGATGCTGACTTGATACTGCCATCTGATGAATATTATTTCTACTCGTGTATTATAATTATAGACATCTGTATTGGATGAAAATGTATTCCCACCCGTGAGTAAGTTAGTTTTGACACCACTGATTCGTAAATCAAGAGATAAGGCAATGATAGGATTCTTAGATTAATGAAGAGAGGTGTACAGGCATTACGTAGTGAGCCCTGTTTGTTATTCATTCAAATCTTGTACGGAATGGATGGAATTTTGAACAGAATTGTAGAAGATTTTTGGTAAAAAATTGTTTGAATGGATACGTTTATACAGATTGAGTTCGAAAGGAAAATAATTCAATATTTATCTACATCAATGATTTCATTTACATAATCAAACTGAATCAATTGTGACAAGTATTTAATTAGGAAGGATATTAGAAGTGATATTCAAGAGAGAGGAGTCTTCTTAGGGCGAGTTATACGGTCATAAAAAACCCTACGACCCACCTTATGACTAATGGTGCTACAACGCAAACTTCCTGACATTATTGATAACTTTTGAATTTTTCAAACATTGAGAAGTTTTAATAAACGCATTAACTTCAAGCATAAATTACGCGAAAACGACTCGTTTTTACAAAGAACTATAAAACGATGTTTTTTAAAGATCTAATTTTTCAGAACATATTATATTTAAGAAAAATCTCTATTATCAATACTCTACTTTTATCATGATGTTCTATTCAAGAAACAAAATTGATCCAAAACTTTGAGTCAATTTTGAGAAAATATATTATCTTAATTGCAAATATTTCACGCAAAATTACAAGAGAACAACTGATATTTTTGAAAGATTGTATATGATCTTATTGAAAGTGTCTTCGAAAACACATTTTATTCAGGAAAAAATCTCTTTAATATTGTAATTTTAGGAAGACACCGTCAACATTTTGAACTTGAGTATTTTCGAAAATTCAGACAGTTCAACGAAAATGACAGCTTTGTCATTATTTTAAGTGTCCGTTAATCTATCCCAGAAAAAATGAATCCAAAAATTTGGAGCAATATTTGAGAAAATTTTGAAAATGTCGTTAAGCTCTAATGTAAACTACCTCCAAAAATCAAAACATTCGTTTCAAATTTGCAGGGCCTCGAGTTCGGCCAGATCGATTTTCCAAAATATCAATTTTGGTGAAAATACAGCGAACAGTTTAAATGCAAGCGTTGGCCACAGTTTTACCACAAACCAATTTTTCGGACTCACTATCATTTATTTATCAAGGAATCACAAAGCTGTATTCTGATCAAAGAACGTGTTAGAGGAAGTAAATTACTACGTATAGGAACACGATTTATGCACTTTTTCCATTTCGTACACAATACGAAAATTAGCCACTTTCCGCTGCAGCATTACAATAATATCGCTTTACTACGTAATAACGTAGTTAGTGAGAGTAAAAATAATCTGTAGTAAAAATAGGTGCCAATGTCTTTAAGAGAAAATGCTAGCTGTTTTTATAGAACATAAAAAATTAAAACAGATTTCTTGTTTGTGCTCTTCAAATAAAGATTAAAAAGCACTTACTTTTTATTTCTTAACCATTATTTTCTAAATGAAATTTGACAATTGTACCGATGCAAATTATTCTTACATGGACTTCGATGTATTGCTCGCGAATGGATAGCAGAATAACACAATCAACAAATGTAGCATGGAATAAGTTCGATGAGCCTTAATTGGCGTAACTGGACTTCCTAAAATTATGACGACCGTTTAATTTTATACATAAATAGTCTCATTTGAAGGAGCAGAGAGAACGAGAAAAATGAGAGAAAGGTAAGGAGAGGGAATGAGACCGACATTGGAAATAAGTGCTTCGAATGAAGATACACGTAAGTGGAGAAATTTCTTGCGTTTACTTAGCGTGATATTGGAAGATGGTTGTTTAAAGATTGAAAGCTGGTTTGTCAAAAATCTGTCTAGATTCTGTTATCGAGACATTGAAAAAGAAGATTGATAATGCTTATCCAAAATTGTTACCTACATTTGCTTCTTTAATCCCTCTCTGTCAATGTACCCATACTGGTTGTTATCAGTTGGACAAGATAAATAGCTTCTCGGAAAATATTTTACTAATGTACTATCAGAAAGAATTCAATAGTGTCAACGTATAAGTTCACATATTCTCATATTTTTGGAATATATATTTAAAAAATCTGCGCAACTGTCAAAAAAGTGCAATTTATTTATTTGTTCACAGCCGAAAAAATCACGACTAAACCAAACCACATCCGTTGGGATCGATAAACCCAGTGACATGCCAGTACTTAACAATTACGAACGCTATGCTTATTGAGAGCAATGCAACGTTCCTCAGGCCAGCGATGAGTAGAACGCAGGAGTTGAACGTGGAGACTTCGGGGCAGTGCATGCCGACTGCTCTGTTGGCAGCAGTTGCGCGTATGACCTTAGTCTCCGCCAGATAACGAAGTATCCTACCTTTCCCGTTCTCAGAGGCGCCCACCGCCTGCCGCCCGCCCCTCCCCCTGGAGGTGCGCCGCGGCCGCGCGCCTTTGCCTCCGCCGGCGAAGCGGCGCCGCGCCACGCCGCGCCGCGCCGCGCCCCGCCCCGCCCCGCCCCCGCGCGCCCAGCCGCCTTCCCGCCCACGCTCCCGCCGCCAACGCTGACCTTGCCACAATGGTGTCTGGCGCCTATGCGAGTGCGCCGATGCACCGCCGCTCTGCCCTTGCAGCGCGCCGTTGCACAGGAGCAGCCGCCGCCACCGCCGCCGCCACAGATGCAAAGCAGCGCTGCGGGCCGGGCAGGGGCCGGGCCGGGCCGGGCCGGGCCCACGCCTCGACGAGCGGGGCCCCTGGCGCGAGCCTCGGGCTACGTCTGCCCCACACAAGCGAACGCCTGCCACTCCGCTACTTGCACATTTCGCAACAGCAGTGCATCGTATACAAAAGAGTTGAGCAATAATCGACCATCAAATGCGAGAACACTGGCTATTCAAATTTTATATAACTAACTGGTCACACTCACTTCCAAAATTGCATTTTACTGGCAGTTAATCCGTCGTCAAAAAGACATTTTCGACCTAGGCATAGTCATTTATGAATTAAGGTTGAAAATATTTTCGAAAGAGTGGTGGAGTTCACAGGGACCCAAGGCATAAATAAGCAAATAAGCAAGACCGAAAATCATGACTTTTCGGCCGAGGTGCATACAACTTTTTATACAGTCACCTCTATTTTTCGTAGTAGATTAATGAAACAATTGAAATGTTTAAAGAGGTTTAGGTGGCTAAGGCCATCAATTGATGTCACTGTAGTGCCTTTGACCTGGAGGTCCTAGGTTTCGAGTCATGGTGGAGGAAGAATTTTCGACACTAGGTACATAAGATAAGCCAAATTCACTTGCTGGCCGAATTCGCTATCTCGAGAAGCCAGCGGATGGCTGCTCTGATCGGTAGTTTTCGTGGTTTATCCGATCAACACCAAGTGAATGCCGGAGCAGTACCCTAACAAACTGATCACAGTCCGTGCGCGATCTTTCCTTGCTCTTTTCCTATCCTCACCCCTTTTTTATACGCACTAACACATATAGTACTCTATCAGACATGCGGGGAGATCAGTGGGGAGCTTAGAGCTTGCCCCGGCTGTGGCTGTGCCCCGCTGTTAGGAGATACCTGGCTGGGAAAACCCCGCATGCCAACCGGTATGTCGGCGCCGGAACTCGCCATCCAGGAAGGTCATCGCCCCCTCCCGAGATCAAAAAATGCACTACCCTTACGGGACTAACGACCTTAGCAATTGACGCGCCCGGAATCATCTACCAATTTTTTATGATTTTAGAAATCATAATCCCATCGTTTTAATTATTATATTTGGCATTATATTTGGCATTAATTTTTTTTATCAAAAATGGCTGGGAAAAATGGCTTGATTATCAAAAAATTACGCGAAAAATATTAATATTTTCAAAAAATTGTACATTAGGTTCCTTATCAAAAGATCTATTCAGACCTTGAGATATTGCACAATTTGTTGAAAATACGAGTAATTTTCGTGTGATTTTGCGTAAAATATAGACAAATTTTAAACAATTATTTTCTTAAAGATGGCTTCGAATTTTTTCTTTATTTCCTCGGATAGAGCAAAGGAGCATAAAAATGGCGCAGGTTCCATTTTTGCTGAACTTTGTATTTTACAAAATTTCAAAAAATTTACAATGCAAAACTACAATATAAATGATACGAAATATTTTCCTATTCTAAAAAAGACCTTTAAATAGAGTATTGTATCTTTTTAAACGAGTAATTTTTGGCGAAATTATAGCTTATCATTGCTCTACAACTATATATAGAAGAGTGGACAAAATAATTGCAAGCAATTCGTCTGGAAAGTAATTTATCTTGAACGCGTTTCCGATTCCGGCCGCTTGTCTGATTTAGTTTTCAGTCTAGATACACAAATAATTATGTGATTTTTTATCATCAAATCATCAGTTTTTTTATCATCAAATTCAGGCAATGTTAAAATGCTGCTACATGTAGGTTATTTTCACTTGATTATTTTCATACGTCCGTGTGAATTTAACAAGTCATCGATGTACAACATAAAAGGACCCGCACAGTGCTTATGGAAAACCAGCTTCAGTTAAATTGGCTTTTTTTTTTTTTTTTTTTTTTTTTTTTTTTTTTTTTTTTTTTTTTTTGATTTGCTGTTGTTCTGTACAAGTCGATCAAAAGTGTCAATGGCCATTCGGTCCAAAACCTCATAGTTTTGGACTTAATTGAATTTTTATGTGGGATTGCGGACTTACGGTAGACGAAATCCACCCGAGAAGTCAACTCTCGAAGAATGATTAGCTGCTGTATCGATAGCTGTAAACCGCACGCTTATTATAATTCTTTCACGAATCTCCCTGGACGAGTGAGCCTGGACTTATTCGGATAAGAATACAGGTGTCCCAGAAAGGCGTTTACACTGTTTGATCTTCAATAACTCCAACAAAAATTTTAAAAATATGTTTTTTTAGTCACAATAATGTTCACTTAAGATGTTCAAAAGGTCCTCCATTTTCAGAAAACGTCAATATCGTCTATAACGTTTTGGAACAGATCGACAGACACGTGATACGGTTTTCAAAGGAATGGATTCACAAGCAGTCATGACAGTCGCTCTCATGCCATTCTGCGTACGCGATTTTGTGGCGTAAACAGCATTCTTCAGAGTTCCCCATAAAACAATTCCAACGGCGTTAGATCGGAGGATCTGGGTCGATACTCTACCATTCCCTGTTGGCACATCCACCTCTCAACAAATGTTTCATTGAGAAATTGCGCACGTTTTTGTGCTAATGTGCCGGTGCGCCGTTTTGTTGAAGAAAACAATCTCTACCTGGGTAGAGTTGATGAACAGCTGGCACAACTGCTTCCCGCAATATGTTGAGATAAACAGTACCTGTCACTGTTCCTTCAAAAAAGAATGGCTCTACAAATCCTCTGATAAACATACCACACCACACTGATAATCAGGAAGATTAACAGTTCCTTCTTCCACACAATTGGGATTCTCTTTCGCCCAGTACAAACAGTATGATTGACAGTTCCATTCAATAATTCTCATCAGAACAAAACAATAAAATCAGTCAACTGTTCATTATCACACATACATTCACAAAATTGGAGACGCCTATCTGGATTGTCCTCATTTAACGCGTGAAGCAACCTGGGAATGAAGGATTTCCACTTTTCTTGGGGTGCTCATATATCTAGTGTCTTATGGTACCTAGGATACGCCAGATTCCAGGTAACTATAAAATACCCTAGTCAAGCTCTCCTCGATTATGTAAAAGAAGCAGCTAATAGATGGTATCAATACGAAGAAGATGAAAACTAATTTCATTACAGATTATATCTTGTTCGCTGTCAGTAAGTCAAATAAATAATATAAAATGAATCATTTGATGCATTTCTCAATTATGGGATATGTGAACAGTAACAGGTTCTGGCAGCTCGCAAACTTCCAGTGTTTATACTAGCACGATGAAAGTAATAGTGGTTAAAGTAAAACTCAATGAAATGTTACTTAAAATGAATTAGTTTCTAACGACTACTAATAAAGCATGTTTGCAATATTATGTATGTAGGTATATCATTCAAAACCTTATTTCATCCATCCATATCCATCGTTATATATAAAAATAAACTTGTAACTATAAGTCAGGGCGTTAAAAAGATTTCGTCTACCGTAAGTCCAGAATCACACATAAAAATGCAATTAAGTCCGAAACTATGAGGTTTTGGACAAGTGGCCACTGAGATTTTTGATCGACTTGTTGAGAAAAACAAAATATCAAAAAAATCAGCCAATTTAACAGAAATCAGTTTTCCATAAGAATTAAATGATCACAGGTGTTGTCATTGCCAACAATGTTATTTATTTTAAGAGCAGCTTTCGATGGCTTAGCTATCATCATCAGTTTTCTAGTACAAGAAAATAGCAAACAATTAATTAAACAATTAAAAGCAAGTGATAACAATAAAACAAGAGATTAACATTAGGAATGGCAGATTACTAGTAATTTCAAAACAGAACTAACATTATGTGAAATGAAAACAAACAAAGGGAAAGATTTTTTTTTTATATTACAGGAATTTGAATCTGTGAATGGAAAACCAATATTTCCATAAGAACTGTGCGGGGTCCTTTATATATTCTTCTCTGACAAAAAAAATCTACCTAAAGTATATTGTAGTATCTACCAGGGAGCAACGTGTTATTCAATTAGGTTGCTTTCTGTGAAGGCTATCCGGCTATCCAAAGATTAGTGAGATTTCTTGCAAATATACATTAAATGGACCAGGGCAATTGCAAATCAGCGTTTAATAGTTACGATTAAATAAATTCCCAAACCTACTCTTCATAATAATTCTGGTGCGTTGTACCGAACTGAACACAGAGCAACAAGCAGTACTCACAGAATTCAAAGTGCATTAAAACTGAAATAACCAATTATATCATTTCAAGAATAGCAATAGCATTCAAACTGCTACTCGGAAAAATAATTGACAGTATTCGCGCTGCATGAATGACTAATATACCCATCCTAAAGTGACACTACGCATTTTTGTTCAATCATTAATTAGTTGTAATGCTTACACAATATTATAAAATTCTGAACACACACCGAGAATGAGAAAGAAGGAAATGAGAATGAAGAGAGGGAGAAAACAGAAAGAGGGAAAGAAGGGGTAGGAGAAGAAGTAAGGGGATGAGAATGGGAGAGAAGTGTTTTGATTAACTGAATAGTGTTTCTCGGAGCGTCAACTATTATAGTCATTAGACCCGCAAGTGAGTGCTTAGTATATTTCTGGTGGAGGCGTGTTCCTCCCACATTGGAAGTGAGATCCGGCGTCAACATGCACGTCGGCTGGCGGGGTTTCCTTCTCCAGGTACATCCCTAGGAGAGACATCGCCTCAGTCGGGACAAACTCCAAACTCCCAACTGGTTTCCCGATACGTGTGGTAGCGTGGTGCATATAAGTGTGTATGCGTGCATGCGCGCGCTCTCGTGTGTGTGTGTGTGTGTATGTGAGACGGCAGGGGAGGGAACAAGGATGAAGAAGGAAAGATCGTTCATGGTCTCTGCTCGTTCGTTAAATTAATGCTCCGACATACGCCTGATATTGATAAAAAAATCACGAAAAACTACCGATCAGAGACAAAGGTAATGTTGCCGCTGAGCCATTTCTGTCAGTAAGAAAGCGAAGGGAGTTCATTCGTTATTAATTTTTCATATAGAAAGTAATCCACTCGAAATCCTTTCTTCGCTGTTGTCTCACGCCGGAGGGCGGGAGGCCGCCGTGGGAGTTGCGGGGCGTTTATCACCTGTGCAGGCAGGTGGCGGGTGCGGAAGGCGGAGGCGGGCGCGGGGGCGGGGGCGGCGGGCAGCGAACGGTGGGCGGCGGACGCGCGCGCCACGGCGGCACTGCGCCGCCCACGCGCCGCCCGCTCCGCCGCTCACCGGCTCACGGGCCGCACCTCGGGCCCCCACTCCCACATCCCACGCTCCACGCCCCACGCCCCTCGCTCCGTTACGTCACAAACGGACGCTTCTCCCCAATCCACCCTTCTCAATTGCCTTCCAAGCCTTTTCATCGAGCACGCAGATATCCACTTAGCAGAGCTACGGACCCCTTGATTTCAGGTTGAAAATATCTCAAGAACCACGGCTCGTATCGATGTAAAAATTAGGTTTCTTCCAAAACGTTGGACCATTTCCTTATTACATTTCTTAGAAAATTCAGTTTCGACGTCAATTCAGAAAACAGCCCGTAAATCTCCTTTACCCAGAATAAAAGTGAAATTTCAGGCATTCGACGATCGTTATAAAACATGTACAAATCAACATCTGCTATTTACGTGAAATATTACAGATTTAATTTAGAAATTCGGGACCATGATATTGAACATTGTACAATCCTTTCCAATATTGTCCAAACAGACAATTGCAACTAAGAATACACAGACTTTGTTCATGGGTAGGGGGCGGATATTAATGAAATGTCATTCTTTTTTCTTTTCACTTTAATACAATGACGTTTAGTATAGACGTTAATTTTATGTTACGAAAAAACGAAATGACCAATTTTTAAAGTTAATTTTTTCCATTTTTCGTCGATATCAACTAGTAAGTTTTTTTTATCTTTTTCCGTCATTTTTAATGAATTTTTAGCTGATTTAATTGATTTTAATGTCGTTTTAATGGTACCGGCTTCAAATAATATTTACGAAATAGAACAAATGCTCTCCACACAACTCCTGAGTAGCCTATTGCATTTCTCACTCAGAAACTGTAATGTCAGCCAATGTGAGTATGTAATCTAAGGTTCCTATGACCTATCAGCCGATTTCGGGATAACTAAAGGCAGACAGTTCCTGGTATAGAACGGTCCAAACTAAAAGTTTGCAAGCTGAGTTCTCTTGAACGAAAGGAAGAGGTCTCGATTACGTCAGTGACATATGTTACATGGATGCTGGATATCAAACAGTTTGAGATTATCATCCGAACTGGTTTTGATCATATTTTTCCGTAATTTTTCTTTGCTCTCAGGGCATTTTAAAAACATTTTAAGAGCATTTTATTGATCATTTTGGGCTATGTTTTAGGTCATCAAAATTCGCCCCATGTTCATGAGCAATTGGTAGTGATCACCAGACGACACCCAGCATCTCCAAAAGCAGAGAATGGTCTAGTGATTTTCCCCCGAGGAAACGATATCTTTACGAATAAGCCTAAGCCTTAATTGTGAATTAGAAATTCCAGTTTCTTCAAAACTTCTACGTTTCCTGTATCATCTCGGATGGAAAAAATGAAAGAAAAAAGCTCGAGTAGACGTTTCAAACTGGGGAGGATCTAGACATTCAACTGCTGTGGAGACTAGATCTAGACATTCAACTGGAGTTCATTCTCTTTTAGCAGTTTATGAAATAATATCTCTAATACTAATAGTGTTATAGAAGACGCCTTGAAAATATAGGCAGCAGTTTTTTAAACCGATAAATTATGTTGTTAACCAAGAGATTTGTTAAAAGGCTCATCCAAAAACAAGTCGCTCGCCGTCACGAATTACTAAAGATGTAATCATCTAAGTTTCTTTTGTTTGAAGTATATTACAACCATACATCCAGGGTGTATGGTTTGGCTTGCTTTGGAGGACATTTTGCATTCATGCAAACGAAATACTGGAAGTTAGCACGAAGTCAGATGTATTTGCCAACTTTCCCCAACCTTTCAATCCTCCAATGACGTTA
The DNA here is from genome assembly GCA_031308135.1 of Acheta domesticus. NCBI lineage: Eukaryota > Metazoa > Arthropoda > Insecta > Orthoptera > Gryllidae > Acheta > Acheta domesticus. Next base: position 128,271,900 of record JAHLJT010008446.1, on the reverse strand, counting down.
GGTAGTCACTGGACAGCAAGTCTGAAAGCTAATGAATCAGATTACACCAGGTTTCTCCTAGAGATCCTTTTCCTTAATAATCAGTTAATCTCTCTTTCTAAATTCCTTCGACTATTTAATTCCCAAATATTTCAGCTAGCATGTAATAACCCCTACAAGAGAAATGTCAAAATACGCTTTCCCACCGCGTCGCTCATTTGACGAGAAACGACGCTTCCAACACAACGAGAAAGTAGCCAATGATATTACAAATTAGAAAAGACTCAGGTAGAAAGTCTGAAGTATCAAAAGATGGTTCATAATTTGATTGTCGAATTTCTGTCAAAGAGTATTATTAATTTTGTAGAATTTTGCATTGTACGCTCGCGGATTGTGACCGTCTAGTTACAGAAAATGCTGACAAAATTGGCAATATCATTTTCAATCAGTGCGTATTTATTACATCTGAAAATCATAACAAAATGCGTCTTGTAGTTTAAAATGTCAATTATTTGCGACATCTAAACAAATTATTTTCCCGAAGAACTTTTTTTCATTTTTTTACATAGACCTCAAAATAGATATGAAACTAGCAAACAAAATTTTACGGTTTACGTCAGTCGCTATTAGAATTTCAGTAGTGTGACACTGCCGGTGTATTGCATCAGGAGTCCCATCTAAGGCAGCGTGAAATCTGAATAGCCTCTTCTCTGTCTGTCTCTCTCAAACACACACACACACACCTTTATGTTCACTGACCACTTGAAGCAGCTGCATTCTACTAAAGTTCGATGAGTCGAATCGACACCAGTGGAGCTTTACACTTCACAAGAAGTCAAAACAAATACGGACGTAGCCGCAACTAATGCTGGGTGTTGTCGGGTCCACCCTTTCCAAATCCAAAAGCGCAGCTAAGCCCACATATTTTAAATAAGCTCTATTCAAAGAGATGCATCATCCCCAGGTTTACATCCGAACAATTGCAATGGAAATACACGTCCGAATTTCTTAATGAATACATCCATTTAACTAAAATAACATAATTTATTACTACTCTTTTAAGATTAATAGTCAACTTATACTGTATTTATACTTGGTTTCGATTTCTTTGCTCAGAAGTTGAAATGACAGCCATTGTGAGAGTGGAATCTAAGGTTCCTGTGATGCCTGTCAGCGCCATTTCCGGTTCAGCCGATTTCGGGGTAACTAAAGACAGATTTTCTGGTAAAGAATAGTCCAAATCAAAAGTTTGAAATCTGAGTTCCCTTGAACGAATAGAAAAAATCTCGATTAAATCAGAAACGTGTCCAAGAGCTTTCGTTGTTCATCCAATTTGGTTTTGATCACATTTTACGTCATTTTTCTTTGTTTTTAGGGCATTTTAAAAACATTTTAAGAGCATATTATTGATCATTTTTGGCGATGCTTTAGGTCATCAAAATCCGCCTCCTAGTAATAACACATTTTCTAATTAATTTCTTGTAACCCTGAAGATGGTCACAATGTGGCCGAAAAAGCTTTATGCTGTGTTAAATAACTAAGATGGAACTACGTCTGACATTTAATTTTGTATTTCGAGAACTTCAAATACCCTTCTTCGCTTCCGACTATAATAAAGAATACTAGTTGGAATACGAGTTGGTGCAAAGACGCTGCACTTTGTAAATACGTAATTGTTTCAAATGAGAAAGTAGATTGTAGAACCAAATTTTGAACTACCAGCTCCTGATCAGTGCTTTGTATACCATTAAAAGTTTGATCCTTTGAGAAAGTAACCATTCGAATATTGCTAATCGTTGAGATTAAAATGCATAGAAAATGAAATAGTGCCTTTAATTTTATTACGAAATATTAATTCCATCTTTTGGAATTCAATTCCATTTTACGTTTCAGGTTTCTGCACTTTTCTGACCATCCAAGCAATGGACTGGGAACACCGAAAAGAAATAAACCTCCAAAATGTAATAGAAAGTTTAAAAAAATGACATTCAGTAGAATACCAGTTAAGAAATATACTAATTTAAGCTCCTTCTGACCCCTGTATGTTCTTGACTGTCTCTCTCCTGCTCCCCTTTATTTTCCCACATGCCCCCACCTGTCTCAACCTGTCTCTCATTTCTTCATCTTTCCTCACTTGTCTCCCATTTGAAAGTATGTGATAGTGATGGATTGGACTGAAATAACATTTTTGATGTTACTTCAACTCAATTTAATACAGTGACCGACCATTCGATACTACCGGGATCTTGGAAATAAAATACAAGAATTATTATTGCACATTTTGAGTTAAAAAAAGTGAATCTTAGTGAAAATAAAATAATAAATGATGGATAGAAGAAAACAGCAAGATAATTGTAATAAGTAAAATGAAAATATAAACAAAAAAATAGTAAATAAAGGTAAACACACTACATTAGTATTCAATTTACTTCAGCATTTGTTTGAAACGTCTACCATCTACACTTAAACACACGTACAGCTACAGTGTATGTAGGCATATATTCAGCTGTAGTTCGAGTCTCTTGGTACATGCTGTTTTTAAGAACACCCCAAAGTAAAAATCCAACTTTCAGTCCCTCTTAATCCCAAGTAACAATTTTATTTCAATCCTTCTTATACTTTCAACAAAATATCAGAAAATACGGAAGGTAAAAAAGCAGAAATAATAAAATATACAACTGTTTTGTGTTTTCTTGTAATTCGTTTCGTATTTTCAAAGATGCGATCAATTCTCCGACTTACATATATCGAGAGCATTTTAGCAGGTACGACTCTATATGACCTTGCCTAGCGGGACGGTGGGATGGACAGAACATTAAATTTTTCCGCCAATCGTAAGTCGCAAATAACTCAAAATTACAGGAGATGCTTAAGTTACGTGACTCACCTGTATATAAAGAGAATATTCTGAGAGAAAAAGTTCAATTAGATGATAAGCGAATACCACTTATACTAAAGTTAAAGTATTTCCAGAGAAAATGAAATTTATTGAATGTGACTAAATAGCATGATTTTTATCCATGGTCAATAAATCATAATTTTATCAAGAAGATATTAAAAATAATTTGTTCGCTTATTTCACCGTTATATTGACCTCAAAATTTCCTCAATGTATTTACAGCCTGACGGTAGAAAACTGACTTCGTAATTGAAAATTAGTAATATTGTATAAGTATTTTGTGCACGATGGAACTTCTTATAAATATTTTTCGCAAATTACGACCTTTACACCACTTTCTTTGGAATATTTAACCACCAGCATAAAAGTAGCATATTCTTTCAGAGAAAATATTTTAGCCAGATCGTATAATAACGCACCTCTACAATTTCTACAATTGGTTCTGTTACATTCAATTGGCTAAATTCTTTTAAATGCTAACATCATTTTTTAAATACATGATAAGAGAATTATTCATTACATCTATGAATCTAGTTCATTACATCCCAATGTCGTGTTTCAATCCGCGATCTGCTTTCCACAACACTTTTACAGATTACGTAATCCAATGAGTTGCCAGAAGCTGCTTCTTATGGAAGCAATATCGAAATCTTCGTGTGTGTTCTGACGAACGTTCTTCGCTTGACACCGACTTTTAGGAGAAGTCATCTCATCATATACTAAAAATTTTAATAACTCCGTCTTGATCTGAAGTTTCTTTCGATCCATTGAACAAGTTCTGAGATGGTCTTTTTTTCTTTCTTCTGATCAGTAAATGTAGCTTTTCTTCTGATCAGTAAATGTAGCTTTTCTCCCTCTTAAGCGTCACACATCTTTTTTTATCGTTCTAGTTTTTAAATAAAATAAAATAAATATTAGGAATACACAAAAACCAGCAAACCCGCAAACAAACTGCTGTGTTCGATGTGTATTCAATGACATGTTCATGAAATGCCAATTATTCTTGTGTATGTTCATTATTCTTATGATTGTTTCAATTACGAATTTAAAAGGGAGAAATTAAAGTTACTAACCCAGCTACAAGAAACTGATTTCGCTCAACATTAATCTATTAACGTCGGTTAGTATTCTAGAGATTGAAGTGATAGGTAAGAACTCCTGACTTAACTGCATATGAAAGATATCCTACGTCTTTATTACCTTTGAAATCCAAATTGCTCGGAAGAAACCGAAATTTGGCAGAGCAACTTCTATTCAGAATTTAGATGGGCGATCGTCCAAGAACTTCAAACGGTGCTAACGACCACTTTGATGTGGCTTTACGCATAATAAAATTCATCATCTGAGCATTGCCAGATGTTCACCCTTCTTGGAGAATCTTGGTTTAGTTCTATTCATTACGTTGCCCGCTCTCCGCGAGGTACATAGCGAAAGAAGCTCGGTGCTTCAGGATGATCACAATTGCCTCTTAAAGCCACCTACAATTGCTACTTGTTGGCTTCATGATTCATCTGACCTTTCAAGGACAATTGATACACAAGTCTTACGAGTATCACACACCTGATAACAAGAAACCAGTTTTACAAGTGAGGAGCAAACATTCAAAACATGATACGTCCACTTCATTGTTTTCCAATAAAAATGAAAATACAGCAAAAATGTTACACTTTTAACTCTCTCAACTAACTCAACGAATAAAGTACTACTTAATGTAATGAAAGTCATCTCTCGTTTTTTCTGGAAATAAAATTCTAGGTAAAAACAACATAAAAACTCAATTTTTACCAAATGGACATGTCACTTTTAAACGTTTGCTCCTCAAGTTATGGGCCCATTTATAGCACTCAGAAGGATACATTCAGCCAGACTAAAATCTTGTAGTCATGATACGGAATAAGAATGAAACCTATGACAATACTCGTCGCGGATGACTAAGATAAAAACAATTTTCAGAAAGCAATGTTTGAAATACAAGCAACTAAAGCGTAGAAGGATAACTGAATAAAAAAAATAAAAACGTATAACGTTTTCATATCCTGTACAAAAACAAAAGCCATAGATTTTGAACAGGCTGAACCGTGTAGATATAAATTAATTGTATGCAATTCAACTGGAGAGCATGTTTCAAATTTTAACACCCTGGGATACAAAATGTCACACAGAGGAGAAATAGATGTACTACAGGGAAAATGTTAATACTAAATCGTATGAAACCAATCATAAGAACCTTGAAAAGGAGAGTCAAAAAGGAAAATTATTCAATTCTATTAAGCATTAATAATCTCAACATGTCTTCATGAAAGTGAAAGTTGGACAATGACCAAGAAAAATATCAAGACTACAAAATACTGAATGAGATTTCTAGGACAAATAGCTGGTTATAGACTTACGAACAGGAAAATGAATCCAAAACATTCAATGAACTTGGGATATGTACGCCTCACGAGAGAATTAGCGACTTCCGAAATTCTTGGATGCAACATATTGAAAGGATGCATGGCACCCCATCCCAACCCACAAGGGCGAAGAAACCCTGGTCCCCGAGGAAGTGACGCGGCGGCGAGATGGGATCTGAGGCGTAACAGGCAGTGCCTGAAAACCTGAGAGGAGAAGATACATTTATTAAGCCGAACAATTTTTGAAAAATATATTCCATCAGGAGGATGAGACAGAAGTCGAATGTTCGTGTTTCATGACATTTATCCTCTTCGTGTTAGCTATTACAGCCAGTGCTTTGGAAATAATGGATGAATAATGATGTACTTTAGTGAAACTGTGGCATGACCAAGAAGGGGCCTTGAAGGTTGAGCCATGTATATTTTTAGTGATGTCGCGGAAAGAAAAAAAAAACGTCTGGACGAGATATCCTATTGGATTAAGGTTGGAGAAATATACCCACCTCCATTCACGTACCACACATTTAACAGTAGTTTTCTTTTCTATTTTTTATGGGTGGCGGGCTTCAATTTCGCTCAGAGTAGCACAAGCTTTCTTTAGGCCGCTGAGGTGAAATTGTGAAAAATAATTATGATGAAAAGGAAAAGACATTGGTATGAAAAATAGGAAAACAATCGTGTTTACCTGTGTTTTCTCTATCTGACATTCCAGCCGCAGATCGGGATAAGAAATCCCCATTTTCCAGAGAACATGAGGGTAGGCACCTTAAAACATTCTAGGACATCTCTCTACAGAGAAAATCTCGAACATCCGAAATTCTGATTCTTCGTTAATGTAAAGCATTTTATAATACAAAATAATTTCATCTTTAGTACGTGTAGTGCCTGCAGGTTGATCAGTAGAATATCTAAAGATTTCATTACTTAAGGATTACTTTATTTCTTCTCACACAGTACTTGTAACAGATTGTGAATACTTTTTCGACGATCAAACTCATAATATCATTTTAACTCATTAGAATGTTAGAAGATAATTAGGCATCTTGCAATTATCAAACCTACGCCTCAGTGCTTGATCTAATTGAATTAGAAAAGCAATTCGCGAAAAAGAAGTCTCGTGAAATTTGAAGAATCATTTTTCTAAATGATTTGTATACCGTCTTACTGAATATGTAACTTCAAGTACTTTTTACAATGTGTTTCGTAACAACTCAGCTATCCCGGGCCACAACATGCGATTTTGCGCCGGCACTGCTGACGGCGATAAAATATTAAGTGCCAAATGAAAAAGTATTTCTAAAAAGGATGCCAATTCTTTGCACTAGCTAATGAGCATATGGTAATTTCATTTTCTCGATACACTTAAATTGTCAGAACGCTCAGGCTCATTTCTGTTATCAGAATGTTTTCAAGCCTAATACTTTTGGTGCACTGACTTATTTCATTGCGTGTTTATAATGGTCGATCGTTTTGCTATTTAAAAAAAACAACTATTTTTTCCAACCACTCTCTGCTTCTCAACACCTCTCCAATCAATGCGGTCCGAGACAGATCAAAAAAGTCAATTAGAAAGAGGGAAATGTTCAATAAAATCAACTTTAGCTATATGATTAAATTAGGCAAAATTTGTTGTTCGCCTGTTTATCAAAAGCATGTCTTCTTGTTAAGCTTCTACTTAGTCTATAATTCAATTTATTTAATTTAATTTCTTTAGATTATAATCCACATTATTTAATTAATGTAATTTCTATCGAACCAAAATTTATTATGTCATAAATTTACAAACTCCTCGAAAGTCACATGATTTTTAGTGAGGATTTCCTTCTCCCCCATGTTCTGTGGATTCGTCCTTTCAAGTAATTACCTCATAGAGCGAAAGTGGTGATTAGTAACTACTTAAAAAATAATCCTAAAATAACAGAAACTCTTGAGGTAGCTAAGGCAGAGAGGCGACAATGATTAGTGAACTGCGAGGGATGTGTTTCTAGGCAGACACAAAATTGAATCGTTATTTTGAGGGACGTTAACCGATAAGTTGAGCTCTGGGAGACGAGCTACGTCTATTTCCCTGGAAGCATAAGCAAGTTCCGAGACAGCGATAGAAGACCGAGAAACTACGAAACAAACGGAACACGAGGGAGGCAAATTGGGTCATGCGAATTAGGCCGAGACCTTGAGCCGCCGCGGCGGCAGCGGCAGCGGCGGCGGCGACGGCCAATGCGTAGGAGGCGCCGCTAAATGCGCGGGAAGCTGCTGTGGAAAACAAACGCAACAGCGCTGTTGCACTTCATCCGGTGGCTCGCGCGATCCACCATTCGATAGGACATTTCTTTTCAACATAGAACAACAATGACTACGCGCGAATAAAAATACTTATTAACTGTCGAAAATTTTGATATGGAGAACAAAATACGTTGGCTTGTATATTATCAATAGGTCAATGATTATTTCCAACTCTAAATCTCCTTTTTATTTCGAGTTTCGCACTACCATAATCATATGTAACCTTTATAGTATTGTGCATCTCCTTAATGTACAATTATAATCTAGTTTCTATCATTGTTAGATTACTTTTGAAAATGTTTAATTACCAAAGAGTAAAAAGAAACGATCTAACACCCTCCACTGAACGTATAAAAATTGCGTTTCTCTAGACGTAAAACAAAAGATTTTCTCAGAAGCTGCTCAATGAATTAAGGATAATCCGTCCGTGGTCTAAATCCATAGCCCAGAATTTGTTTTACAGGATAGTTTTTAAACGTAATTGCAAATTAAAAAACAATTTTATTATATTTATTCGCAATTTAATAAAAATCGTTTAAAGCTTTTACTGAATCAGCTGATTAATTCTAATGGCAGAAAAACAAATTTACAGCGTGCATTTTACGTCCTTCTTCTACATATTGGCGATTTTAATCCCGAGAGGAATATTGTTGCGATATACATACACGAGTTAATGACGATTTTTTATGACGTGCAAGTGACCTGAAATTGATGTCTGATGGATACAACTAATGACATGAATGAACATCTCAATTATCCCAAAATATTTCTTACCAGTTAGGTAACAGCGTTTGCAAACAATTTAGCTCCCTAATGAAAAGCAAGGCAACGGCAGTATTTCAAGCTGGGGAAAAAGGGCTGTAATTTTCATGAGGATTGTTTTAATTAAATATTCATGTATCTTTTTCAGTAAAATGACAATCTATGTAAGTTTTCCTTCGCAGTTTCATGTATCTTCGCTTTCCCTGAATACTATTGTAGCTCAAAAAATCGAACAATGAGATTTTCAAGGTAAATTTGTTCAAAAATATGTTTTTTATATCGAATAAGTCTTTATCTCCGATATTATGTCAATTGCGGCTAGGTAGAAGATGCATGGCTACATCATGGATGGAGATTGCCATTTATTTTTATGGAATAATGTTGCCCAAACATTCAGTCTTATACAATCATTTTCATAAAAAACAAGAGACATAAACATTTTTGATATAACTTAAATATCGTCTATTAAAGGATACAAATGAAGTTCCAAGAAATCTAAATAGCGCTCTCCGGTACAAAACAGGTTTTTTGTGGTACAACAGTATTCCGAGAAAGCGACGATAAGAAGAAGCACATCACGCATTGAGGTACATGCTATAGGATTTATTTAATTTAGAATTCAACCTGCACGGTGTATCTTGAATATTGCTGATCTTAAACCTATAATATGTAATGGATTGTTCATTTCGTTTGGGGGAGGCTTCGAAATCAAATTAAGAGGAAAAAATAATAAAATATTAGTTACGGAAGCATCATAAAAATTTATTATCAAACTGTTCCAAAATACATTCAGTCAGAGTGAATCAGGATACGTCAGAGTACGTCAGGATCAACTAATTATGAAACCTCACGATATTCACATTTAATTTTTTTCAAAAATTACTGAACGCATTACAGAAACTGCACTTCATTGTGCTATGGTGGATAGTTGCGATTGTTCTTCCAAGATAACACGAACTCCACGTCCGGAACAACGCTCCAGGAACCTCATAAAACAGGGAGAAAAAGCTGCGTGCACCTCGTTACCCAGGATATTATCGCTCCATTGTGAAACAATTCACCAACACGGTGGCCCGGGGCTGCACTGGAACTGAGGTCATTGGTAATCCTGCGGCGTGACGTCATGTGCAGTTGGCAAGGCCGCTGAGAAAGCAGCGGCTGGGGGGCGCGGGCGGGGGCGGGGCGGGGGCGGGTAGGGCCGGGCGGGGGCGGGCGGGCGCGCGGGGCGATGACGCAACGCCGCTCCCTTTCCACGCGCTTTCTAACGCGGTGCGGTGCGTCGCGAGCGCGCGCGTTTTTGCCGCGTGGCCCCGCCGCCCCGCCACGCCCCGCCCCGCGCCCGGCCTTTTGCCCGAACCGGGACGCGCTTTAGCGGCGAGCGCACCGCTTATTTATAGAAATGCACGCGGAAACTTCCAGGCAAACAACGTGTCACGCATTAACGTAATCCAAACAGTACGTTTCGCTCAAGCGCGGGGAACAGCTGAGCGAAAGTCACGAACACGACAGCGGTGTTATTGCTGCGCGTCCGCTCAAATACGTCACTCTTTCCTTAATGAGTTCGTTACAATTTGTCCGTTTATGGCGGTTATTATGCGTCCGCACGAAACAAGTGTTCCATTTCGGGAGCCATTTAAGGTTCCGTATCTCGGTTTTTGTTGAACCTTCAGGTACAGGTTTACAAACACGAGTACCAGTATTGTTACAGAAATATCATACGGTCGATCATGACTAAAACTACATTTACGTACCCATGCAAGCGATTGCTAGCTAACAATTGCATATATTCATTTTATTTCCTTTGAATACTTTCCACACACATATATCTGCTATGAATTCCATTTCTGGACAATTACAAAAGGATGTTCAAAGAATTCGAAAATTTGATTCGTAACGCGAAATGAAATTGGACTTAGACATTTGAGTGTCCATTCAAAGACAGCAAGTTGCTAAAAGATGTATTATGGAGGATCACTTAGCGAAAATACATTTTTGAACGAGCACTTCCAGACAAGGAAATTGCAAAGTCAACTTCCGCCAACAGCAGGTGATATCAAGGAAAATTGCCCTGAAATCGATACCCTGCAAAGAAACGTGATTCAACTCTGTCACTTGAGCACCTCTTCAATGTCGTTTAGCGACTTCCTGTGGAAGAAATTTGCTGCCTCACCGTAAAAGAATGTCAAACCTATTATTTTCAGTACTCTCAGTTTTCTGATTCTAAGAACATAACTTACAAATAAATAACATTAAAGAAATAAATAAAATTGCACCTGCTTCAAAATTCCCTTAATCCCTAACTCATATTATGGATCGTTCAAAGTACTGCTTACCGATTTATGTAGACCTCTTAAAGTGACTTAGAAGTGCCATCGCCAAAAACTTAGTTTTAAAAGTAAAATGAAAAGTACTTGTATGTTATATTGGTGCTACCTACGTTCAAGTAAATGGATATGAAAAACTGATAATCGGCGCGGTTGTTTGCTATTGCTTTACGCATCACCATCACGCACAAAAAATGTTCCTGCAAAACATCGGACACCTGACAAGTCTTGACCGAGTGGATATCGCAGTAGAAGTTTACTGTCACTTGGGTCAACAATAAATAATGCATAAACCTGTAGGCCACCCAGGTAACGCATTCCGTGCCGGAAGCACTATTCGCGAAACCCAACTGCAGACATTTCGAATCACATTAAGCATCACATTAACTTGCATTCATCTATTGATTGCGTCTGATGAGACAAAAATAGATCACCCCGCATCTCATAATAATACGATCACCATACATAATTCATTTATTGCCTACGTCTATAAATATTCTGAAACGCAACCAGGTCTCTGAGATTTCGTTGCGCCCGTTCCACCAATGATATGGCATCACGAAGAACTACAGAAATGACTAGTGGTGCTACAGAATGGCACAGACTTTCCCGTATTAGTTTTCTTTTCCATTTGGTCTTGACTAGCCATTCGGATTCGCCACTACTCTTGACAGCCGCCATCTATGGCCGCCCAAAGTACATTTTTTGACATTTCTTAATTTTTGGGTTTCCTAATAGTAGAAGAGAAATATTATTTTAAGAATATTAAAAAACAGTAAAACCTTGTCCTAAATGGCAATTTTCGTTGAAAAATTTGTAGCCGTTTTTAAGAAAATGGCGTTTACGCGCTACTGTAAATACGAAATTTGACATTCTTTTTCACAGAAAATTTTTGAGTTTTCGAAAAACTTAATTTGAAGTCATTTAAAGCACATACACGCACAAATTCAACAATGTTTACAAATTGCTGGAAATGTGTATATTAACGGTATAACAAAAACTATCCCAAAATGAACTTTACGCCATATTAAAGAGTACAATTAGCACCATCCATTTGAAAAGTTTGAACAAAAAATTTGGAGCCATTTTTGAGAAAATGACGTTTGAGCGTTTCTGAAAATTCGGAATTTCGAGGTAGTTTTCACAGAAAACTATACTATTTTCGAGAAACTTTACTTGACATTATATATACACAATATTACAAATATTACATATTTAAAGCACATGTACTCATCAATATAATGTGAACAAATCGACGCTAGTGTGAATATTGACGTGAGTTACAAGTCAAAAAAATTCATTTTTGTAATTTTTGAAAAAACAAAAGAATAGAGCAATATGGCGTTAATGTCATCTCGTAGAGCACATTTAGCACTATCCCTACAAAAAGTTTGAATATTTCTTTTTTCGAAAATGCGGTGCCTCGAATGGAACCAAATCGGCTGCGGAATATTCATTTTGGAAGAAATCGTACTTATGATTTCGACGCTACGGTTGTTTACAGACTGACAGACAGACGGACAGACAGATAGACAAACAGACAGACAGAGAGACGAATGGATGGACGGACGGACGGACGTTTTGAAAAGAAGCACGTTTTCGGTATCAGGGGACCCCAAAACGTGTATTTCCGTTGAAATCTCGAAATCGATTTTCCGCAGCATTACATAACTTTCCCTTTACTACGTACATACTCCGTATATACGTACGTATACAGGAAAGTAAAAACGTGTTTTGTCTGAAGAGCGAGAGTGAGCAGCGACGGAATCCCTCGTTCCGGTTTCTGTGATCCAACGACGCCACGGAGCGCGCTGTGGTGACGCCTGCCTTTCGTGCTGCCCTCTGCGTCAGCGTCCACCACCTCCCCTGACTCCCGCACATGCTACGGTCAGCACGAGTTTTCAATCTTACAAAAGGCAGAGTACCTCGGTCGCTATTGCACGCGGTATTTTACCGTTACAAGCATACACAAACATGATTGCATTACATATCTTTGATTCTCATTTTGAAATTACAGTCTAAAGTTCTTAAACACTCGTGAATGGCCAATTGGTGTGTGATCGAAGAAGAATCAGAAACTAACGAGAGTTGTATCTCCAATTACCTACCACGTAATCGTACGGTTCAAAAATGTACCTGTTTGCAAATGTTGAATGTCCGACCTCCTATAATGAGGCATTTACTGGTATTCCCGTTTATTTCGGTCTCCTTGGCAATCCGAAGGCTGGATATGGGGTCACGAGCGCAGCACGCCACCAGGGGTCACCAAACGCCACAGTGTTTCATCGTCGCTTTCAGGTGCGTGCGAATTAAAGGGGAGCTGCTGTTGGAGGCGGCGAGCGCGCGGCGTTCGCTCGGCGCAGCACCCCAGCGCAGCGCGGCGGGCCCCGGACGCCCCTTGGCACGCCTTCTTCTTACAAGACAATCAGTATATATTGGTCCTATCAATTATATGGATTGGTTTATACTGATATTGATTCATAAAATTTTAGGTACCGGAGCGCGCCCCAAATTAATTACGATTTCAATAGAAAAAGTTCTATATTTTCAACATAATTTAATAATACATTCCAGAGGTACCGGAACGCCGTTCCGTCACGTTCCGCCAGAAATCAAGCCGTGGTAAGGACTAATTATTGTACAATAGTACCAATAAGCAATCTCTATAGAAAACGTGATAAGGGATGATGACGGATTTGCGCCATTTATATGAAAGCGAGGACACACAAGCCTGAAAATATGCTTCTGCTGGAGAGACAATTATCCCCCTGTCCTGCGCCAAACAGAGTTCGCAAGAATAGAAGTTCGTAAATTATGGTGCAGAGGAAAAGCAGGGGCGCATGCAACGCGTGGCACACGTTGCACTGCAACAGACTTTGCCTTCTTATATAACTCAAGCGAATTGTTTTAGGACCTTAAAACGGGATTTTGGCTCCCCCTGAAGTGGCACAAGGTATATTTCCTAGGCCAAAAACTACACAATGAGATTTTTTTTAATATTCTACCATATTTTTACTGATAAAACGATGATTTAGAGAGTGTGGAATGATCGCACGGGACCATCTAATTTACATTGAATGTGACGTTTAGGCGGTAAAAACGGAACGTTCTTAGGGAAGAATCGGGAATTTGAACTTAGTAATGACTGTGTAATCTGCTTTGATTTTTCAATGCCAAGAACAAAATCCAAACTGATAATCACAAACAATCATTCTCGCAGACAGCATGTACACTATTCGTATTTATCAAGAACATTTGGAACAAAGATCTAGGATAGAACACAAAATTATGTTATAGTTCCTGTACATTCGAAATTTCGATACGATTTTCACAATTCCATTTGGCAAAGAAATTCACCACACAGAACAAACAAAATTACAAAAGACCTTACATTTTTTCTTATAAACAGCACAAAGAACTGTCATTATGGACCAGTTGTTCTGTGAGAATACTGGTTGGGATCGACGATGTCGGAGTGGCAAGAGATAAAGCATGGAAGTACACGTCTTTGATGGGTTGTAAAACTGGCAGAACTAAAAAAATAAGAATTTTGAGTTACGACCGTTATTTTACAACTTCGTAAAACAATTTTTGTTATCAGAATTCCCATGAAGCCTCTGAGAAATGTTTACTACATAATCCGTCAAATATTGAAGATGTGATACCTGCCTTTCAACCACCAGCAAAAACATAATAAATGTGTACATCAAAAGTTCATGTCTCAGAAACTATCTTCGATTTTTTCAGAATTTATATAGTGATTTCCATTTTTTGTAAGTCCTGTGGCATTACACATTTAGCTAAAAAGTTTAAGTAAAATGAAGGGCTGTTATTGTAGGTTATGCATCAGCTGGTTGACTCTTGTGGGTGTATATACATTTTGTACGTGAACAGATCCAATACTTCCGCAATATTCATTTTGTGCTCTCATACCTATTACTTACATCTGTTTTCCTATTTTACTATCATTATTATTATTATTATTATTATTATTATTGCTATTGTTATAATGATTATTATTATTTAATAATTGTTTATATTACTTATTATATTATTTCACAATATCGCAAAAGAAACATAGTATATTGTGTGTTCAGACATCTGTGTCTAACTCCACATTTAAACACAATATTCTTTAGGAAACTGAACTCTGACAACCAAAAGATCGATATGTAGGTCAAAACCATAACCAAGAACAAAAAGTGAAAATACGCAGGAAGCAATTAACTAAGTACATTGAACAGGAAAACATACGTAGTATTGAACTTTAGTTGAATTACAATACTTTTTTATATTTTTATCTACAACGATGCGATAATGTTCGAATGTTAAGCGATGAATGTAGCGCACTCTTATAAATACAATAAAAAGTTTCGTGGTGTTTAACACTAGTGTTCTAATGAATTTATTACAAAACTAATAGCATTACAACTTGGTGACCCGTGGTATAAGATTAGTGCGCTCACCTTCCATTTTTGGGACACAGGTTTCAGATTCGGTCTCTCCGCATGGAAATTGTTATATCCAACGCATGTTCGCGGTTTATTTCAGTTTTCATTCCCTCATTCACCTTTCTGCCTTTCATTGCCTCATTCACCCTTGAAATCATATCATTATCACTCAAATGTCAAAACCATTCATTAGGATGGTTCGCAAAAAATTGACTATTGAAAGTAAGTTCAATATTTTAAATTGATTATGTTTAATTACAATAAATAATTGAATTGTAGGTCACTAGTATCTTGAATTTCTCTTCTCAATTTTTGCACCGTTTCCTGGTTGCCAATATATAATTAAAAAGTATATTACATGAGCTACACGATGCTAAATAAATAAAAAAATGTAGCAAATATGTTTTAAAGATCGAGTAACACGAACGCAAGTACAATGTAAATATTAAATAACATAAACATGTATCGCTTTTGCATCACAAGACGTGAGGCGGGTGAGGCAAAACAGTCATTCGTTTTGTTGTGATGTCCATATCAAACTTCTTTTATTAACACGTAATTATAATGGAATTATGATGTGAAAAGAGTGAGGTAACAGTCATTATAGAAAAGTGGAGCAGTTCCGCCCGTTTGATTATCTTTTACCACGCGGCGCTGGGCCTACGTAGTATCTTGGAGGGTCCACGTAAAATGTCACCCCTTGCGCGGTCGCGCTGCGTCGTCGCTGCGAGCCGCACGTGTCCGCCAGGCGTCCGCCCCCGCCCCCTCCGCCCCCGCTGCCCCCGGCGCGCCGCCCACGCTTGCGCGGGGGAGCGCACCCGCGCCGCCCCTCATAAATCACCCCCCGGGCCCTGCCCCGCCCCGCCCCTTCCCTCTCCGCGCGTCTCGGTGTCATGCGCATTCACGGCCGCGGCCTCTTTCGGAAAGTCCACCCGTTTTAACATCTGGAGCTCCCTCTTCTCGAGACTTCGCACACCGCCTGCGCTGGCTCAGGGAAACAACTGCAGCGTCTCTCATCGGGAGGTACGAAGGTCCGAGACCTGACGGGGGCGCATTTTCGGCACTTACTAGATGGCCAGGTCGAATTCAACCTCTGTTTCGAGGAGAATTTTAGCGGCAGGGTACTCTGATCTGGTTTTCCGTGGCTCTCGGATCAATAGCAGGTGGATGCCGGAGTAGTAGCTTTCCGAACAGGTCACGAACGGCGCGCGATCTTTCCTTTCTCATCCTTACCCCCTTCCTCTCTTTTGCACACGCACTTTCACCAATATGCACTGCAATACTATGTTTGTCATGATCCAGGAAACAGACGGGCATGGGATCTCACGTTCTAGCGAGGGAGGGCCATCGTCACCTCCCGCCATAAGTCATACACTTCACTTACGGGACCAATGACCACATCAGCTGACGCTCCCGGAAATACAAAATAATAAAACAATTCGTTTTTTTGTAGTGCTCAAACAGACCAGTGAAACAGAATGGTAATGTATACATACGTGCATATTTCCCTACAAAAAAATACAGCTTATAAAATTAACAGCAATCGCTTCTTCTTCGGTGTACCCCCATGTGGCGCATGCCCAATTGCGAATAATGGGTCAAAGAAGAGGCTTTTTGTTCTGGTTTTATTCTACACCGAATTATACACTGACAAGCTCTGCTGGCAACTACCGAAAGTGGCGTGTCTGTGGAAAACATGATGAGTAGATACATCATATCGCATGCTGTCTCCTCGTTTAGGAAGATTTATTACTCCTCGATATAGTATGTTTCTTCGGCCGTGCGAAACAAGTTATAATACTCATAAAATGTTTCTAACTTATACTTTAAAATATTTTTGCGTTATCTTCCTACTTATTTTAACGTTTTACTGCATACTGTATTGGTTATTTCTTCACATGAAAATGCTGGAACCTGGACTCCCGTAACGAAGATTCGAGAGAACTTCACTACCACACAACTTCTTAACGTTCAAACAGTAAACAAACCGAATTCAATTGTTATGTTATACCAAAACGTGCTATTGGCAAAATATTACACCACAATCGTTATGTGGTATACTCAATGAAGCATCCTAAATACACGACATGTAGTGAATACACGAACAACAGATAGGTCTCTGGACAGGTTAGGTGGTCCAACGCCTTTCTATGAATAGTGCAGAGTAATCGCGCCTACGTTCAAATCCGTTCATGTCATACCAATTCATTCAGTGAAAGACAAATAGAAGCTATGCGAATCTTCCTTCAGAACATATGAACGCATCTATGACGGTCGTCGACGACGAACATACGTCACATCCACCCAGTCCAGAGTAGAATAGAGATCTGCTCCATATGTACGAGTATATTGCGGTCAGCCTTGGCACAGGCGTTTGGGGCAGCTCTTGAGGGCACGGCGACGAACGCTGTAGATTCGAATCTCGCGAAAGACATGGTTGTTTCGTGATTGTGTGGCTCCATCTGAACCATCATATCATTCATAATCACTCATGCCTCGTGATTAGCTAAACATCATTAACACAATCGAATGCAATGGAAAACCACCGTTGAGATCACCCGTTCAGGAAAAGTTATAATGATGTCCCCTCTCCTTCCTCGCCTACGTTCAGAAATGAGAATGACACTAATCCACTTACACATTGGTATTAAGACAATACACAGGTACGTCAAAACCAGTCCTACAAATATGAACATAAGTTTTTATTTATAAATCAATTTAAAACATTACACGGAATGATGTAATAATAAGAAAATCGTGTATACTACCCAAATTAAAATTTTAAACATACAAAAAAATATTTGCAGTAGAACATTAAATTCAAGCAGTTAAATTTTCGCCTCAAATTCAAAACTCCGTCATTCAAAATTCTGTTGCAAATATTTACGGGAAAACACATCACGAATATCACCAAGTAAGATGTAGTAAAGTATGTAATACAATACGTGTAGTACACGGCATACTTTGTGGCTGGTTCGTTCCAAGAATTCCGTACATTAAACACCGGTGACGCACTATGAAAGAATATCTTAGGAGGAAGAATGAAACAGCTGCTGACCAAGTCGTTGTGGAAATGGAATGCGAGAGTCACTCGTCAATGATCAGAGTTGCTACAAAATGAAAGAGAAGAAACAGTAGGTTGCTACTCTTGCATTCAAGTTTGGGAGAAATAATAAATGAATACCTGCCGGCAAAAACATTGTAACCCTCAAAATGCAAATTTAGCAACACACGACTTCTCCTCCATTGTTACATCGTTTATGCAAGCATGAGACTCATGGTGAAATTAAAACATAAGAAAAAAGGCGCTTAATATTCTTGTTCGCCAACATAGTTTCCTACATGCCTTGCTCAGACCACATACGACCTTTATGCTAGAAAGCCCAACATACCAGAAAAGTGACGGTTACGTTTTTTCCAGAAGGTATTGAAATATCAGAATGATACACGACGTTCGTTACGTTTATATACAATAGTCATGCATAGTGAGAACATCGATATGTTACGAACGACTCGAACCGACAGCGTATGTCTCCTAGTTCTTCGACGTTGCCCCCACTTACTTTACAAAATTTTACAACACATTGCCAGCAGATGATATTAAACGATTAATATCGATACACAAGTTTCTGTGCCAACAGAAATATTTTCCACTGTTTTTATACAATTAGAGACGTTACTAGCATAAAAAATGAAATATTATTGATCTTAACAATGATATTTAATGCATTAGTTACCATTTGTACTATATAATTCTAAAAGACTAGAAATCCCTGTAATAAGTATTGTACCTCAGCTTCTGGGTGAATGGCCCCTATATCATTCAGGTTGTTGATTCAGTTTCCTGATCCCTTTTGCAAATGTGATGGCCGCTTGTTTTGCTTCTGCAAATACTATAAGTAGATTCACTATCTGTGCACATGCGCTACAGCTCAGTGAGAAATAAACCTAATGAAATAATCGTTCTCCATGTTCTCACGTCAGGAAGTCGGTTCCTTGATGAAGAGTACGTCGAGGAAAAATCTGCAGCTGAGCTACCTTTGCAAATAGTTTTTATTTCATGGGAGGATCAATCTAAGTTGAGAAGTACTGAAATACTTCCAATTTTTATGTAATAAATATTATTTTTACGTAATACAATTTTCTATGCAATGGAATTTGTATGAACCTGTCCATAAGTGTAAAGAAAGTATTATTGTAACGTAAATATCAGAAAATAGAGAAATCTTGTAAAAATACATTTTTATTCATATTTTTTGTTTATAATTAGTCCTTCGAGCAGCTCATGGCCAGCGTGCTAGCTTTGCTTGGTGCGTTGCCAGTCTGGGCCGAAATAAAGCTGTAGCTTTATAATACAATTGTCTCAGTTTCTGTAGCTGTAGAACGAAAGAAAAGCTCAGGCAGGCCACGTCACATGCTAGATACGGTGATAGGAATATGCCACGGTCGCCACATGTCTCTTACATGTGGATCTTAAATTAAAAGAGGGCCCAGGCCTGGGAACGTTACCTGGCAAAAGTCTGGGCCGATTCTAAAATGACAAATACATACAAAGATAATTGTTTATCATTCTAACTGGTTTTCTTAGAGAACAATTAAAGGTGTTTTTTTCTTCAAGAACTAGGTCGTAAGTTACCGCCTTCAGGACTGTTCGCGCCGGGTCGTACTCCACGGATACCAGCTCCAATTCCTTGAAATCAAGAATGGGGCAAATTCAGGCATGTTTTAACTGGGAACGATAAAAGATGACTTCAGCCATGGAATTTAATAAGAAACTTCGCGGAATGCTGCGGAATTGGTACCTTTCAAGCTAATGTGAACTTGCGAGTAACAACTATTTTTTGGTTTATTTTTATGCATGTGTATATTGAATCCTCAATCACTAACGTACACTGCTACGTTATAAATATACAAGAAAATACTCAACAAACCTCCAAGGAGAGAATCCATACTGCTATCGTTTTCTACACAGCTTCGCACGGACTCTATTTCCAAATAGAAGCTGCTTCTCTGTGACACTCGGGCACTACAGGCCTACTGAACCCCGCGAAGGGTAGGTTCGGGTGACTACTTGCGTCGGGGGACTTGACAAAATAAAACGAAATGAGTAGAAACAGATGGCCCGAAGAATACAGTGTGCCGTAATATGTGAAAACGTACAGAAAACATTATTTCATTTTCGAGACTTTGGACAGAATTTCGGGAACATACTATACCATCAGAGACAAAAGGTCGCACCAAATTGAATAGCTCAGAAAAAAAAAGTTATTTATTTATTTATTTACGTCAAAAAACAGTTAAAAACTGCGTATGACGAGCTAAGGGGAGTTCATATTCATAGCATTTTAATATTAAGTTGTATTTTAGAAGCTGGGAAGAAGTTACAAAATTTACTTTTCTCTTATGTTTTGAGAGCGCAGTAGCAGCTTCAAGGCGACGACAGAGGACTCTAACGTACGATGGACAAATTATACAATTCTGTATAGGTTCCCTTTGGACATTTTTGTAGGAGGGGTGAGCAATTTTTAATTTATTATACTTTTGCATCTCTTGAGAGATCTTAGCACGTTCATTCTCTGAAGTACGCTTTTAGATGACATTGAAAACTTGTGATCACATTCGGAAATGTTTCTCCTAACTAGCTAATTATAGTTGTGTTTTCATAGTAACAAAGTGGTATTTCACATATGTTTGTGGCTTTGTTCCCGAAGATTATTCATTTTTAAATTCCGAAGCTATTGTTACTGCTTCTTATTCTATTAGTATTACATTTATTCCCATAATCATCTCATATTTATTATAACAATCGAGTAGAGAAGGTTGCCTATATCTTTTCTAAAACATTTACTACAGTCAATGATAAGTTACATGTTTAAAAAGATGTAAAAGCAAGGAAGAGAAGCTGACTTGCAACTTTTCCCGAGTCTGGGGACCTTCAGTGTCTACTGTAGAGGTCACTCCTTCAGTCCTCTAATTCACCTTCGTCTCCGAATCCGAGAAATATAGTCACTTGTTTCTGGCATACCATCTCCTATTTTTCAAACAACATTCTGTGTTTTCAAAGCGTTTTAATTTCCTCAAATGGAAATAGAAATTGCACATTTGCTTTCAATTTCGAAATCCTCAAGTAAGAGTCAGCTGTGTGTATTTACGTTCTTTTGAATTCGAAGAATTGATGATGTAACAATATGTCAATAAAACTTAAACTCATCAATGCTATGTTAGGCTTTTTCAGAGGTAATTTATTAAAAATAAAATAATGTAAGATCAAAACCAACAGCCCCATGAACACTCTGATAAAAAATGGAAACTAGTGATGCTATGCATTACTTGTAACGGCTTCCCAATTTTGTAATAATACATGAAATTATAAAAGTGTGTCAACAAGCAAATACGTTTCCTCCGCACTGTGAGGCAAACTCAGGTTCTTAGAGTTTGCACACAATTCAGCTTACCCCCATTTTAACAGTCTCACAGCTAAATACAACCTTCTGGGCGCTTTTAAAAGAAGGCATTAACATTTGCATTCGGTATTTTTGAAAAATTCAGACATTTTCATTTACTTTAATTCAAGATCTAATTTTAAAGCACGGATTTCATTAAGGAAAAATATGTATCACTATTATTGTACTTTTGCCATGTTAATATTTTACAATTTTCGAAAAAGAAGAGAGTTAACCAAAAATATTGATCTCCGTCATATTTTAAGCGTCTTTTCTTCTATCCGAGGAAATATTTGAAAAAAACATTTGGACCCATTTGCGAGAAAATAATGGTTTAAAAGTTGCATTATTTCACGCAAAATTATGCGTAAACTATTCATATTTTCGAAAAATTATACATGATCTTATTTCAAGGTATCATTGGAATACAGATTTCATTTAAAAATCTGTCTTTAATATAGCAGGTGTGGGAAGTCGCCGAAAAAATTGCTTTTGCAATTTTCGATAGAATTTGAGATTCAGTAATCCAAAATATTTGGAAGCCATTTTTAAACATTTTTTGAAAATGTTGAAGTTTGATGTAAATTACCTCCAAAAGTTAAAATATCTGGATGAAACTCTCAGGGCCTCCAGTTTGTGCCGAGAAAGCGAGGAATATCAATTTTGGAGAAAATCGTTTGACGCGTTTAGGAGCTAGCGTTGACTGCAAATGAACGGAAGGACTGACGAACAGACACAGATACAGACAGACGGAAATATGGGCAGACATACAGACACATTTTCCGGTGAATCAATTTTCGGTATCAACTACCCACAAACCGTGGATTATGACTACAAAATGTGACAGAGGACATAATTTACTACATATTGGAATAAGATTTATCTACTTTTCCTATACCTGGGCTCTACAATACGAGTGTTTCTGCTGCAGCACTCTAATAATGGATTTGCCAATCTTTTACGATCCACGAAACTCGATGTAGCACTGACAAGGAGCAAAGCATGTAAAAAGTTGCCACAACGCTGTGGGAGTTGAAAATGGAAAGCAACCAAGCAGAAACTAGTGACGCTACAAGAAAAGTAATTACAAAATGGCCCAATAAGTGCAAATATCTCTAAAGGATATCTTAACTTGTAAACAAACCTCGTTCAACAGTGCCATTAATAATTGGTAGGGTTTGTGTTCATAAATCCGCTTGTTCCCGAATAGGGAGACCAGAAGTGTTCAGTGAAGCAAATAAACGATTTGTTATTCGAGAAATTGAGAAAGGCTTCATAATTAGTGTTGTAAAATTGAGAGAATTGAAAAAACGTAAAGTTGAAGTATTAGGTAATGCGATGCGCATTTGTAAGGTAAATGGCATTATGCCCTTCAAAAGTCCCGGTTGAGTAAAGTAAATAGCACAAAGTGATTAAATTTTGCAAAATGATACCTAAATGAAGGATCAGAACTTTGGAGTTCAATCATATTGTCAGACAAAAGCATATATAAAATGCTTGGGAGACGCGTGGTATGACGCGTCTTAATACAGAACTGGACCCTCAACATCCTGTGCCTACAATGAAACATAGTGGTGGTTCCGTGGGCAGTCCGTGGTAGCGGGAGGGGGGTACGAATGCCTCTAGAGTGAGTCGCCTGCATGAAATCGATGGTGTGATGGAACACAAAATGTATATTCACATTTTAGAGGAAAATCTCCTCGTTAATGCGCTCGAAATGGTTCTTGAAAATCATTTGCGTTTTAACATGTCAGTGACCAGAAACATAAAGCTTTCAATACTCGATTGTAGCCGCTTTACAACGACACAAAATAAATTCATACACTTCCTCCCATTGACATTAATTCGTCGACATTAACCCTGTAGATCATATGTGGTCTGCTCTTGGAATAAAAGATAGAAAATACAGTGTGTCCAATAAACAAGATACTAAACATTATCTCCTAAGAGAATGAAGTTCAATTGAAGACCTTGAAGAAATAACAAGCTATGTCACATTTCTGATGATATTGAGATATTAGTGTTTTTCCATGCCCCTTAGATTTATCTAGGTGTTGGGTTTTTATTTTAAAGATTCGCCGCAAGATGGCAATGTAATTCATAAATTAATGTTCTTTATCCCAATGGTGTAGAATGGAATGTCCAAAACTTTACTGTTTTCTCAAAACGCATGTATTGTGGCATATCGTTATTGCCCCGAGGTCTTCAATTACCCCCGCGACGACGGCTGGTGAAATCCCTGTTGGGTATTAAATGACTTTTTATTCAACATAAACGTACAATGACTTTTTGTGTGTTCAAGAACGTGTATTTTATCTTCTTTGTAAGTACCATGAGGTTTGTAACATTTTAAGATTTAATAAATAAAAATGTTGATTACAGTCAGTTTTCTGTTGCCTACAAATTTTTTAACACCCCGTTCATTATTCATATTCTAATACAGATGTTTTTGTTGTATTTTCTTAGGTGTACGATCACATGCTGCGCCACCTGTACGTTCAATGCAATCAGCTTCCAAACTTCACTAACCGCAAGAGGAAGGGAGACTTCATCACGGAAGAGGAATACTTTCTGAAGAGGGATACTTTTCAATCGTTTTTGAATGAGAAAATGACACCACTTCGTGAAGATAGCGGCGAATTCTTTAAATTCATTTTCCGAATTTGAAAGTTAATCGTTGCGTGAGAGATAAAATCTGATGACTTAAAAATCACCACTTAAAATGAAGGCTATAAACTCAAGAAAAACAGCGGTGCTAAAACAGCAAAAACTTTCTCGCACTATTTGTACCTTTGACACTTTTGGACGAAGCTGTTCAGTGAAAAGAATAGTTGAACGAAATAGGAACTTTATTTATTTAATTTCATTCATTTAAAAGAATAAAGAAAAAAATTGGAGCCGTTTATGAGAAATTTTTAGTGACCTCACATGAACCAAAATAACTTGAAAATACATTTATTTTGGAAAAATTGTACTACATTCTGAATTTTTCTGATGAGAAATCGCCAGTTTCAACTGCGGCTATACAATATCTTCTCTTTCCTACGTAAGTACTTAATAGGCGAGAAAGTTAAAAAGGAAATGTAATAGGTAAAAAGATAGACTTGTTGAAGTAAGTGAAGATGCTATGAATTGGGAAGTACCTCGAGGCAATGAACTAATGCATCAACTTCACCATAGTGAAGTTCTTCACGTGTAGCACAACGCTGGACCCATGACTTCTCCTTCGTAGAAGACCACCCAGAAGTTTTGATCGCCCTTAAAACCCATATCCTATAGTAACATTTATTACATCCCAAAAGCTTACGCTAAGTGGAGTATCATTGAGATAACTAATTCAAGTAATATAATATGTTAGATCACTTAATTATCTCATATAAGGAGTCGATGGTGACTGCAAATATTCCTCTATAAACATGAAAGTCACAAGCGGCCAAATTATTCAGAAATTAAGTTCGTGGATATGCCTTTAATGTATCATATATGTAAGTATGCAGTGCATCTCCTGGTAACTAGCAAACAATTGAATTGATGTTTTGCTGGGAAACACGGATGATTCGTTGTCGTTCCTCACGGCCGAGAAATCGCCCAGCGTTTCAACTGCCCTCCACTGCAGTTCGGTCAAAATAGTCTCCTTTCCTACAAGCCAGCTCAGCGGTATTCTTTACTGCAATCAATACAACGATGTATCTTCTTACAATTCCATTCAACTCTTTCGCCCTAGTACGCACGGCCGTCTCGACCAAAAGGCAGCACGTCAAGCCGGGATCCCTTCCTCCCTGACGACTTAGTTATTATTAGCGCTAGAGGTGTGAGCTAATGAGAAGCATCCTGCCTTGATGCGCACTGAATCAGTGAGAACCATTTCAATAGTTGTTGTTAGGCATTTCACTTCATGTTCAGACACTTTAAAGTTGAAGTAATCGATAGAATAAAATTTTGGCTGTGCGTCTGGCCAATACATAATATTGTATCATGAGTTCTATTCATCTTACGTTATTTACAGATTCCTTGATTTTTAGAGAAAAAAACTGTTTTTTAAGCACTTGGATAAAATGAAATGACATTAAAGGTACACACAGGTATAATTTCGTATGGCACAGATATTTTTCTAAATATTTTTAACTTTTAGCTCAATTAAGTGAAAAAAATGAAAAAATGACCATACGGCCGGCCATACACAGCTCGTCTCAGAACAAATCTTCTGCAGCAGTTCCGCTTAGAGGTAGTTAACCATCCACCCAACAGTTCG
The DNA here is from genome assembly GCA_031308135.1 of Acheta domesticus. Classification (NCBI taxonomy): domain Eukaryota; kingdom Metazoa; phylum Arthropoda; class Insecta; order Orthoptera; family Gryllidae; genus Acheta; species Acheta domesticus. The sequence continues at coordinate 128,246,111 of JAHLJT010008446.1, read as the reverse complement.
GATCTCGTTCCCAGTGATTTCCATTTTTTCGCATATTTTAAGAAATTCTTGTCCAGTCAACATCATGCGTATTACAGTGATGCAGAGTTGTAGGTTACTGTCAAACACAAGTACCTATTCCAGGCGGAAGACTTCTACGACACAGAGATATAAATGTTTATCCCACGGTAGGACAAATGTCGCAATTGGTGGTGATTACATGGAAAAATAGTGCACATACATTGTATCTGTTACAATAAAGTTTTCCCAAGAAATTGGGTTTTCTTTTTGTTGACAACCTAGGAAAACTTACTTTCTGTATGCGCCTCTTGTAAAATACAGCACAACAATTTTTTAAATACTAGAAAGAATATCAACAAAATTGCGGTTCCATTACGCACTATATAAACAGCTAATGTCGTATGGCCTCTTCCTTGGAGCCTTGGTGTCACATGTCGACAGTTGTGTCGTAAATAGTGATGCATTACACTGAGAATTCAGTCTGTAAATGCAAAGATGGAAATTCGAGATTTTTTCGAAAATTGCAAAAGTTCAATTTTTTTCGGTGTCTTCCTACAACTACAATATTGAAGATAGAGATTTTTTCCTTAATGGAATCTGTTTTTTAAAGACAGATCTTGAAATAACGTCATATATAATGTTTCGAAAATATGAGTAATTTTCGCATAATTTTTAGTGAAATTTAGGCTCTTTTTAAATATTTATTTTCTCAAAAAGTATCTAAATTTTCCTTTAATTTTTTCTTCGTATGTATCATAGGACGGTAAACAACTGGTGTTACTCCCATTTCCGCTGAACTAGCTCTGTTGTCAAAAATTGCGAAAAGTTAAAATATTGCAAAACTACTCATTTGAAGATGGAGATATTTGTAATAAATAAAATTTGTCCCAAAAAATGATACCTTTAGAAACGGTTATGTGCAATTTGATGATATTACAACACGTTTTCGCGTAATTTCTGTTTGAAGTAAATGCAAATTATAGAAAAAACATTTTCTCAAAAAGCACTCCAAGTTTTTTCTTTTATTTTTTCTACGAATAGATCGAGGTTTGCTTAAAACAGCATGAAGCGATGAAATTCAGTTGTTTCGCACAAGGGATGCAACCCGTTAGCCACCCGCGTTTTAAAATGGGAAGGTTGCCGTGACCCTGCCAGAAACTATTTTCACGTTACGTGTTCAGATTTGGATATAATCAACCAAACATTGTCCGTAAAAACATTAGATGGGCTAATTTAACCCATAGATCTCAAGTAACATAATAATTATAAACATTTTACTTAGGATGGAATCTACTCAAAACTCATCGGTTTTCGGGCTATCGGGACTCCTTAGCGAATGTACAGGTTGGTACACACCTAATTAAAACAGAAACAATCTGCAAAATAATGTCCATCTGAAACTTGACAGTCTAAACTAAAAAATTTCAAAGAAGAGAAAGCACTCATGGCTCATTTGTTATCGAAGTGTATCTTCAGAACAAGTGTTCATAATAGAAGAAAATTAATCACAAAAAGTATCCGTAGAAACATTAGATGCGATGTATTGAAATACTGATCGTAAAACACAAAATAGTTATGCAAATTTATTAATTAATTAATTAATTTTAATTTATTTGGTCACAAAGACAGTAATTATACAGTAAAACAGTAATGGCCAGTAAACATTTTACTGGCCATTAATCGGCTACTCTTGACATTAACCATATTTCGGACTTGAGCTGTAATATATTAGAGGTATATGTTGCTGAAGTCCGAAAAATGGCTAACTCACGAATTAGCTGGCTAATTCGTACATTGGACAGATGAATTGGATAAATCTGTGTGAATGACGATGAACGGATCATTTCGATCTCATCCGGATAATGGTATTAGCTACAGGGCGTTCGCTACAGTGAAGTGATTTGCCGTGTGTGAAGTGTCACGTCTGTTCACAAGAAATATTTTGTACAAAAAATGCATCGAAAACTGACACAGGAAAATGCATATCATCTCATCATGTTCTTCCTGGTAAAAATGTGTGTCTAGCAAATCATTCAGGACGTGTAAGCCACAAATAATTGTTTCAGCTGAGGTATCTCCGTGTAAAAACGTTGTCGCTGCAGCGTCTCAGACCAAGAGATTCTAGCATTTGAACCTCGACAGTGGTGGATTTTCGACACTAGTTAAATAGCTTGGTCGAATTCAGCCGTTGTCTGAAGGAGAACTATAGCGGCTGGCTTCTCTAAGCGGCAGTTTAGCGTGGCTTCTCCTGTCAATACTTGGTGAATGCCGGGGTAGTACACTAACAGAGGGGCCACGGAGCACGCGCGATCTTCCTTTTCTTATCCTTGTTCCTTCCTTTCCCCTTACTCACACACACTACACTTACATGCATTACACCACCACACATATTGGAAGACCAGTCGTGAGCTTAGAGCTTATCCTGGCTAGGGCTGCGCCCCTAAGGGAGATACCGAGAGGGAAGAGCTCCGAAAGCCTACGTGTAAGTCAGTACCGGATCTCACGGATTATTTCTACACGGGAAAATGAATATATCCTATGAAACTGCTGGGAAAGGCGTCCACTTTTCGCAAATACAGTTTGTGAAATTTACTGAAAATCACAATACAACAATAAACAAGTATTTGTAACCAGGTATTAGAATTTCTAAGTATGAAGGCTGGAAATGTAACTACATCCTCAGGTTTGGATTTCCACAAGATTGTGTGAAGAATAGCTGAATATTCAGTTTCATTTCGTGTTTTAATATTGAAAAACTGCGACTTACATAATCCTACATTGTAATGTTGAATACGTTTTGTAAGTCGCTTATATAATCATAAGAAATAAATTATAACACTGCATCAAAGATGACTTGTATTATTTCCTTAGTCCCTTGTATTATATTAAAATTAGTACTAGACCAACCGCAAAATTTATGACGCACACAATATTTTATACCTTCCCACTACTCTAGTTCGAGGAAGAGGATAAGAAATTGTTCATTAATAAAAACTTTTTGAAATCGACTTTTGTCCAGCTAGTTTGTTCAAAAACCACACTGTGCTCTGCAGGCTTCCTGACATAGTGTGATGTCACCACGAAAGTGGTACAAAATTATATAATCTGATGCTTCATTCACATTTCAATCATGTGAAACTGAAGCAAAAAGACTGAAAACTGAACAGTTTTCGACTCAACATTTTTTCAACAAAATTGAAAAAAGTAGACGAAAATGACAAACATCCCCACACAAAATAAAGCGCTAAGTTTTCGATACCTTTTTTATTGAACCAAAACTGAATCGCACACAAACCTGACTCATTCCAAATTTTCGACATCTGCATATTAAGTACCAACTTCTTTAGCAAATAAATGGGACATTCTGCATCACCACTGAGGCTAGTGCTTATTACTTTCTTGCCTACTACGTACTTATATAGTAATGAAAACGTATTGTAATGGTGGAGAGGAAAGCGTCGACTTCATCACAAAGAGAACTATACGGGATAATAGCCATTCTATAGCTAACCCTATTGCTGATTTGTCTCTGCGAATAGTTTTTAATAAACGGGAGAGAATATTTTTATTCAAAAACGCTCACTTGCCAAACGCTCGTTGTTATCTGTGTTCATAATTCAACTTATGTATATGTGTTAGGGCAGAGATCTGAGAACTGAAGAAACGGTGCACAGATTCCAGTTCTCTCAATAGTACGACACTCAGTTCTTAGCGTTTTCGACGTTAAACAAATAAATAAGAAGGCTTTCTCTGGTCAACCCATTCAGACGACTCTGTCCAAAATTGACATTCTCCTATCGATCTGAGCATGCTCGTAACCCTGAATGAATTTGAAATTGATATTCTGATTTGGGGGTATTTTACATCAAACCTTAACAACACTTAATTTCTTTAAAGAATACTCAATTTTTTATTAAAAATGTTCCTCTGATAGAGCAAAGTTCTTTTAAATACATAACATCTCATTTACGTTGAACTCACTGAATTTTCGACAATGCTAAAGATAAATTTTTTCGGCGTCTTCCTTCAACTACCATTGGAAACAAATATTTTTTCTTAATAAAATCTGTTCTTCAAAGACATATTTAACGCAAGTCACGTACAATGTTCCGAAAATATGAGTAATTTTTGCGCAATTTTGCGTGAACTTGGCAATTTTTAAGCAATCATTTTCGGTGAAGTAGCTGCAATTTTTTCTTTTTTTTCGAATGAAGCAAAGTACGCTTATAAAAATGGCGCAATTTCCATTTTCGATGAACTCTCTTACTTTACGAACATTGCAAAATGTACAAATAATACGAGAAAGTATCTGCTGTCCAGCACCACTAGTTCTTTCATTGTTAGGTGAAATTACCTTTCAAGCATTTACGTCCCTGAATGTAGATGAGGCCAACAATGGAGTCTGAAAGAAATTCATATGCTTCGGGCGGGGGGGGGGGATTGACAAAACCGCAAGTAACTGGTGACGTAGAACGAACATTTCTGGGATCTTCAAGCAACGGTCACGTGCTGCATCCTGCGCCCCGGTCCGGTGGCACCGTTGCCGGTAGGTCAAGGACGCACAGGGAAATCCAGTCACTCATGCTCGTGAAGTTGCTGCATACCGTTGAATACGTGCTGCAGATATCGCAATCCTTCCTGCCAATAACATCAGCAGTGTTAAACGCATGATCAACGCTAAGGACTGGATAAGCCTCAAATCGCTCTGATAGCCAACTATATTACTGAATTCCACAAGGAAACCGCGAGAGGGAATACTATCTCCAGCAGGTAGTGTCGTTTTTTGAGACTAATTCAAAGTACGCGAAATCGCAGTCTCGAACGAGGAGAGAGAAGATAAACTTTCAAGCCTATTACGAACTTTTTGTTTGGCTCCCTTCTAAGACGATGCATTTAGCAAAATCTCCTGTAAGTTTACAGGTGGAAAGCAACCCCTTTATACCATTGATGACTCATCACGATATCCACGCCGCTACCATCAGGTCATATACTGAAAGAGGCAGATACTCTTCAGGAGGCATACAGGTACACGTACAGTTGTACATGGGGAATAACAATTTGGAAGATCCATTGAAGCGAATATAGAAATGAATCTTGGAAAGATCTTACTACGCTCATGTAGCATTTGCACACACCCCGGATACGTCAAAATGAATACCGGAGGAATTTCGAGTGCCGGAAAAGTTACGCAGTCTCATCTATTAATTTTCGTAATACTATTTTGTCGACTTAATATAATCAAACCGAATCAAAAGGCCACTCTTTACGGCAGCCGTTCTTTAAAAATTTAACAGTCCGCCATCCATTAAAAACAACCGAAAGAAATTAGTTGTAGACCCTGAGATGGCTCAGGGTATCAACTGATGTCACTGCAGTGCCACTCGGATACTTCTAGGGTTGGAGTCCCCACGGTGGTGCTGGCAGGAATTTTCAACGCTAGCTAAATATGTAGGTCGAATTCAGCCGCTGTCTGGAGTAGAATTCTAGTGTCCGGGTGTTCTAATCGGGAGTTTTCCGTGGTTTCTCCGATCAATAACAGGAGAATACCGGGGTACCCTACCAAAATGGACCACGTCTGTTACTTCCTGTTTATCAACCTAACATTAACAACTATTATTATAACTGAAGTAGCTTGGAGTTGCCCGGGTATTTATTTATCACAATCCCCTACGTGACAGGAAATGGACTGAATTCTACCCGTAGTGTAAAATGCAAGTAATTTAATTTACAACGCCGCCGCACTCCTCCCCGCTCCGGTCCTCCCTTCCCCCTCTTCTCGTTTTTTCTTCGGCAATTTTTAGAACTAATTCAGAGCATCGACTCATTTGGAAGCACATCCTTCTGGACTTTATAGAAATACAGAAATTATCAAGAAATTGCTGCCCAGGAACGACTCTTTTCGCAACAAAATGACATTTGAGACATTTGTTTATCTAATGGCGGAGAAGACGATTTTTTTATACCTAAAATGACTCACCTTATTTTGTTCACGTAAATGTCATTGCTTGGCCTCAATGTGTTATATGGAATGAGTTTATGGGAATTTCCCATTTCTATTTTTCTAAGAAACGTAAGCGTCCTACCAGTGCGTCTCTTATTTCAGTTTTTTATGCGTATTCCTAATTCCTGCATGAAGAATCAAGATATCAAATAACGTCCCGTTTCGGTTTTGGTTAACAAAATATTTCCAGTTCGGTTTTTGAAAACTAAACCTTTCGGGGTCGATAGAGTTTGTTTTTTTTTGGTTCCAAACAGGTTTCCTGCCTGTATGTAGTATTCTATTAGGTAATAATTCCCGAACAAATTGTAAGAAAAATGTAAGCGAAGGAGCTGACTTACGCTGCAGTTTGTGAGATCCATATTTACTACGACTATACAAATATTTCTTCAGACGTAAGAAAATTAACGATAGAAAATGTTACTGAACACATCCAAAACATACCTGAAAACTCAATATCTTTATTATCTTCATTTCTTTGTTTGAACGTAATATTACCCATATAGATATTTTTTTAGGTTTTAGGAAATTTTTAATGTTCTAATTTTGAAGAAAGAAGTAGTCTCTATTTTTCTGATGCTTGCGATAAAATTAGGCACTTATTAATTGAAAGGTAAAAAATTGCAGATATTATAGTTTCTTTTGATAAGAACACAAATATAAATCATATGCATGTGCTACGTACTATTAATTATTGTTAAAAAAAGAAATAACTAGGATATCAATTTAACATTTGTTGTTTACAATATGATTCACTTTCCAAAATGTGAATCCAAAGTAACAACTTGCAGGAAATTATGAAGATCTTTAAAAGAGAGAAAATACCATTCCACACGGTTCCTATTCCAGTAACATTTTCCCCCCTAGATCCCCCCAGCCGACAGTCGGTTACCCTTTGCGTCCCGATGGGACGCGTACTCGTCCATACACTAGATACCAACACACTTGCGTGCTCCTCTGATCTGGGTTCACCAGAACGCGAGGCCCGCGGCCACACATACATAAGAGGCAAGGGACAAACGACCATGCCCAAGGCAGGATTCGAACTCGCAACCTTTTGGACCGACGCGCTGAGTCGGTACACGCTCTTAGCCACCTCGGCCATCGAGGTCGGTTTACAATAACTTATATAATAAAAAATAAGTTTGGGTTGAATGCAGGTTGACTATTGAATCTGTTTCATGCATTCTGAAAAATATTTCGAATTGATCTAAAAAAAAAACAACCGTCAAATACACAAACATGGGAGTAGTATTATTTTCTTACAAGTATTTTAAAGCCGTTAACAAAATCTTCAACCCACACAATTTAGAATGGTATAACAAATAGCAGAATTTCCATCATTTCATCGCTCCTTTTCTAAGCCTTCGTACAAATGCAACCGCAACATACAAACACAACTACAATAAAAGCGAATGATAAACTCATTTCTACGAACCTTGGTCCAATGGAATTTGTTTTATTTATAAATGAAGTTATAATAAAAATAGTGTAAGTCATGCTTTTGTAAAATGGTATCTCTGTAGTTAAAAAAAATTAAAAATATTACTTACGAATCTGGCGGAAACAAGTTGTTGATTACCGCGTATATACTGAACATACCTAAAACAGAAATACATGTTAGTAAGAAAACAATAGTTTTTTACTTTCTTGTCATACTACGTACTTTCGTAGTAAAGAGAAAGTATTGTAAAGCTTCAGCGGAAATAAAGAAATTTTCATTTGAATCAATTTAGTGGGGCTCCGTTATCGAAAAAGTGCAATTCTTCAGTTTGTTTCTTTTATCTTGTTTTATTACGTCCTCTAACATCTTGAATCACGTTTTGTGGGTCGTTGATTTTTTCGGGCATCACAATTTTTACTTTCTTGCCATTCTACGTAGAGAGAAAGTATTACAATGATGCTGCAAAAATCAGCGATTTTTCTACAGAAAAACTTGTATTGTGGGACCCTGCTGTCGAAAATGGAAAAATCTTCTTCCTACTTGTATGAAATTACTTCTTACACGTTGCGCAGCCAATTCAAGTTTTGCGGGTTCTTAATACCGTAAAATCGATTGTCGCCAAAACGTCTGCCTGGACAACGCTAGCTCCTAAACCTATCAGTTTCTACAAAATTGATATTCTCCGATGGATCTGGACACGAGGCCCTGCGAGTTTCAAACGGTTATTTTGATTTTTGAGAGTACTTTTCATAAACCTTCACAATATTTTCAAAAGTTTCTTAAAAATAGCTCGAAACGTTTAGATTATTTTCCCCCTCCCTCAGATACAGCAAAGAACGCTTAAAAAATTTGCAAGTCTCATTGCTGTTGAATTATCTGAATTTTCGACTATTGCAAAAGTTCAAAATTTGTTCGGCATTATCCTACAACTACAATATTGAAGATAGTTATTTTTTCTGAATAAAATCTGTTCATCAAAAACAGATCTTTAAAGAGCCCTGTACAATTTTTCGAAAATATGAGTAATTTTCTGTTTTGATTTATTTGGTCAAAAAAAGTAAAAACTGAATGTGACGTATGGGAGAGAAGATTATCTGCGCACCTCTTCTTGAGTTCGAGAAACCCTTCCCAAAATTTTAACTATAAATAGTTGGAAGACTAATAAAAGTTACAAAACCAAATAAAATAATAATAAAATTTTAAAAACCGCGAGATTAGCAACATTTAAAAAACTAGACACTTTCTTTCCTGAGTTATAGAAAACTTATTTGCAACGGTAAACGAACTGCACATTTAGTTTTTCTGCATTGTTAACAAAATAGTAATCTACCCTCATCTCTACTCCTACCACCTACTCGACAAGCAAAAAAAACAACAAAACCAAAACAACAACAACAACAAAAACAGCCCAACAAAACGTGCGCATAGTGAAGCTACATTTATGTCCAAAAGCAAAACAAGGGACCATCTTAGCATATGCTAGTTGTATCAGGGAAACTGGACAAAAACCTAATCGAATGTAAACTACAAATATCACCTAATTCATTATATATCATTGTTTGTTAAAATAAACATTTTTCCTGCTGATGATCAGTATAGTCTCTAATTGTATAGAAACAGTCATGTAGCAGAAAAGATTTTACTTTTAATTTAAATTTGTGTAAATTTTTATTTTTTATTTTAATGTAAATTTGTGTTATGTGTTTAATGTCATTTGGCAATGCGCAGTAAAGTAATGTACATGTATTGTACGTGGATTTTTGTAGTGAGCTGTTGATAATGACACTTGATGAACGTGATTTCTACGTGTTGTAATTATAAATATCAGTACTGCATGAAAAGACCACCGTTAAGTGAGTCAGTTTTGACAAATATTACAGATTAGTAAATAAATAGGCAAACAAATGGTAAGAGGTCTGGGTACTACAGGATGAGCTTCCCCAGAATATATATCTCAGGCGGGGATGAACATGTGCAAAATACACGCAACGAGCTGCATGAAGGCTGATAGAATTTGAAAGAATCCTGGATGCGAAAAAATGAACTTAATTTAGTGTTTCATTCTGTTATACGTACATTCCATTAGAGGTTTGACTGAATTAAGAGACCTAGACTTTTTTGTAAAAATTAACATCAGCAAATTGCATATTGTTCTTTTTCAAAGGAGCATGTGATTGTCGATTTGAAATGCAAAAATGCATCTAAACCGTTTTTGTTTTGTTACCAATTAATATGTTATTACAATACCAATTTGAAACTTCTGAAATCGTACTATTTATTGCATCTTTTTTGCAAAGAACATTCGTGTCATCAGCAAACAATCAACACTTCTTCCATTTTTAAAGGACGACGGCATATCGTTAACGTACAACAGAAAGAGGATAGGTTGTAAGATCGAACATTGGGGAGCCCCATGCTCAAATAGAAAGATAAGTAAATAGTCCTTTCGTGCCAGTAAGGCATTGCTACTCTTTGAGTTCGATGTTTAAGGTACGAGGTTATCCAATCTAGGGCAATATCACGAATTCCATATCAAAGTTATTTTGAGAGCAAGATGTTATGGTCTATAACGTCAAAAGCATTCGAAAGATTAAAAATACTCCAATGGGTGCTTCATTTTGGTCCACTGATGAAGCAACACCTTTAAGAAAAAAAAAAGTTTCAAGAAGCAGTTTCCGTAAATTTTGATTTTCTAAAACCGTGTAGTGAGTCTGAAAACGGTTCGGTTTTCCTGAGAAAAGTTTCCATTCCCGTGTAGAAAAGCCTCTCTAATATTTTTGAGAAAACTGACAAAAGAGAAATTGGCCGGTAATTTTGAATGTCAATTTTGTTCCCTTTTTTAAAAAGTGGCTAAATGTTTGCTTGAGATAAAGGCAATGTATAAAAACAAAATTTCTCAAAACGACTCCGAATTTTGTCTTTACATTTTTCTTCGGAGAGCTAAGGGCACTTAAAAATAGCCCAAGTTTAATTTCATTGAGGAGTCTGAATTTTTGAATAATACAAAAGTTACAATATTGCAAGAAACTATTTGCTGTTGCAACACCATTCGTTTTACTATAAAATGCTGAAAGATGTAGGAATCTTAAACCAGGAAAAGAAGTCCTTAAAAGTAATGTGAAAATTTAGTAGAAGTAAAAACTCCTTCTGGGAAAGGAATCGCAAAGCGATTGTACAATTTATCAATAGAAAGGAAGATCATACTATATTTGTGGACAATAACATTGCTGATTGAATATATTTTGTCGCGTGCTGTTGACCAGTGAATCCATTTCCGGTGTTTATTGAGTGAATTTCAATATTTTATTTCAATGTCCTTAATTCGGAATTATTCAGGAAAACGTGTAACATTACACCCAAATTCGAATGCGATTTATCGTAAATGTACTGAAGGTTGGCTTATCCCAAGCAAGGACGGACGAATAGAAAACTTATACTTTTTTCAAAATACCAAATTTCGTAATGAAATATAGACTGACAAGTAGGCCTTCCTGAATTAGTATACAGACGAATATACTAAATCTGCCACTTTTTATTAGAACAAATAAGCTATTTTTCAAATCCATTTTAAAATAATGCTCTTCATCTGCCGAAGTCATTCTACAAACATGAATCATTTGTACTATTCACAAACCAAGGATGATCATTAATTTTAAAAAATACTGTTTAAAAATAGCATATAGTTAAACAGCATCCAACTACAGTATAAAGACATACTTTACATCAGGAGCTTCGTCCACAATATCCTAACGGTACTTCTTTTGCAAATTATTACGAGATAATTTTGTAGATAAAGAACGAGAAGAGCAATTCAGAGAGTAAAATCACTAGTGAGCTCCCAGGCTCCGAGATCAGAGCTCTAGTATTCGAGTCTGGTCGGGGTCGTTTTTCGACGGGGGTGAAGAGTCCCGGCGGATCGATGCACCGACACTGGCAGAATGCGGAGCCTGGCTTGGGGAGCTGAAGCTACGTTGCAACGCGCTGGCTCGCTCCCTCCTCCTAGCCACGAACGACGCCTGTGGCCAACTGGCGATGCAACTGTTTCCTTCACCCTTCCTTTCACTTTCTCGCTATACTGCGTACTTACGTAGTAAAGACAAATATTTTAATGTTGTGTCAAAATTGACGATTTTCTAGAGAAAAACTCGCCTTGCATTGAAAAAGTGGATAAGTCTTGTTCCTACATGTGGTAAATTACTTTCTCTAACACGTTGTGTATTCTGATTAGACATTTTGGGCGACAAAATGTCCGAAAAAATGGTTCACGGCAAAACTTTTCTCTGTCTAATTCTATTGTAGTACCACTTTCTCGCCATACTACCTAATTACATAGTACAGAGAAAATATTTTAATGCTGCAGAGGAATCTGACGTTTTTCGGAAAAAAAAACTCGTATAGTTGAACCCTGATTTCTAAAAAGTTGATAAATCTTGTTCTTCCACGTAGAAAATTACTGAAGGGAAAATTTAAATAAAAAAATTGGAGTCCTCTTAAAGTTTCTTACGTTAAGTTCCAGTAAAAATTCCAGCGAATATACTGTTTTTTTGTTGCAATTTTCGAAAAAAGTAGAGACATCCCCGAAAATGGGACCTGCAGTATTTTTTAGCGTCTTTTACTCAATCCCCCCCAAAAAATAATGAAAAATTAAGAGTCGTTTCTGTGAAAATAATTGTTTAAAAATTGCATATTTTATTAAAACTGCGAGAAAACTACTCACATTTTCTACAAATTATGTGATGTATGATATTATTATTATTATTATTATTATTATTATTAATATGTGATTACATGATTTATTATTATTATGTGATTATGTGATATATTATGTGATAGTCAAAAATAATTATGCTAAGCGCCGATTCGGGCCACATCAGATTGAACTGTTGCCTATATATTTCTTAAAAAACATTGTACATGATATGATTTAATGATCCTTCTTTGAGACACAGAATTTAATTAGAAAAAATCTTAATCTTCAATATTGTAGTTGGAAGAAGGCGCCTAACAAATTTGCAATTTTCGAACACTCGGAGACCTCATTGAAAACGCGTCCTGTGCCATTATTAACAGTAGTTTACTCGATTTAGGCGCAAGCGTTGACCATAGACAGACACAGATGTTTTGCAATGACACCAATTTTCATGTATCCAGAACCCACAAAACCTGAATTTTCACAACACAGGAACAAGCTTTATCCATTTTCCATGTCAGGCCCAACAACATGAGTTTTTCTGTCGAAAAATCACCAATTTTGCCACAGCATTACAAAACTTTCTCTTTACAACGTAAGTACGCTGTATGATGAGAAAATTTAAAAAAATGAGACGCCTGTAAAAGCGTTACGATTTAAAAATTCACCTTTTGGAATGCTCTGGTGACCGTATCGATTTTGTGACCTCGTGCCCGTTCTATTCTTAAAGCAGCAGCGTGCAGACGGGGCGAATCCCGACCGGAGACCTCTGCCGCATCACTTGTTTTTACTCTACCTTACATTTTATGTTTCGTCTGAATGAAAATAGGTATTATATAATTATTTATTTATCTATGGATAATTCTGCCATACAGCATCAAGAAAATATAAAAAAAGAATTCTTTTTCATATTTTAATTCCATTACCGAGTAGAAAGTGTGATATCAGCAAAACAAGCATTCTACGCAATACGATCAAGATGCATCAAGACCATAATAATCATTATGGCTTGGAATGTTCTTCTCTGATAAGTGGTGAAATAAGAGATCTTGCACAAAAACATAATTCCCTTAACGTCGACCGTAAGTGCCATCCTATTCTTTCTTTATTTGCTTTTCGTCATCACCTTGGCAATTCCAAGGTGAATTCCAAGAGTTCCTCGAGAATCGCGATAACGTGAGATGAAATACGATTTGAAAAACAAGGGGAAAATGCAGTAGTTACTCAATGTTTTCTTCGTCAGAACTAAAAATATAGAAACCACACAGCGTTTAGATTTCATTTATTTAACGTCAAGAAATGTGTACACTACATGAGACGTATGAGAGACAACTGCAAGGAGTAATGAAGAACAAGTGAGGGAGACAATTGGGTATGAGGGGAGAGGATTATTTCATGTCATTTACAGTACTTTCTCTTTGAAGAAGTTGATCACTAGTGTGTTGGATTACGATTGATGGACGCCAGCAGACAATACATCTAAGCCAAACACTTCTACGGTTTCTGCACCAGTGAGTAAGCACGTTTCATGAAGATTGTGTTATCTATACCACTGTATGTTATGTGACAGTCAGTGCAGTACTACTATGGATTTCATGTAATTTATGCGACTGCAGCTTCACTTGCAGAGTAAACATCGGTATCACATCTCTGAAAAGGCGTTGCCAAGATCATAACCCTCTTAGTCATGTGGCTAATCAAAAGTGACGCCTCTTAGTGGTGACAGGAACTGTCAGAAGCATACAAATAAATCAGACAAAATCGAAATGAATGCAAATCCAACGTGATGTATATTTATGGTAATCACAGAAATGATGGTTATACGTTGCCAGCCAAAGTAGTCGTTGAAAAATGTCCATTAAATTGAGTATTTGAGTGATTGATGTTTCCAGGGACGTCAACTCCTACGGCCATTAGACCCGTTAGTGTCGTGAATCTATTATCCCGGGAGGTGACGGTGCTCCTCTCCCGCTGGATGGTGAGATCGAGCGCCGACCTACACGTCGACTTGCATGTTATTTCCCCTCAGAGGGGTACTACCCCAGCAGGAACAAGTTCTAAGCTCCCAATTAGTCTCCAGGCATGTGTCATAATATAGTACACGTACAGTAGGCTCGTGTGAGTAAAGAGGAGAAGCTGGAAGGAAGAGGAAGGAAATAACCTTCGCGGTCCTTGGCCCGTTTGGTAGAATACTGCTCGACTATTCAACTTGGACATATGGGAAACTACACTTCAGAGCAACCGACCGCTAAAATTCACCTCCAGGCAGTGGCTGAACTCGACATAGCTATACAACTGATGTCAAAAATTCCATCTTCGGGGCTCGAAACCTAATACTTCCCGGTTAGAGTAGCTGCAGTGACAACGACAACACTGACTCTGAGCTAATCCAGCCGCTAATACCCGTTAAAGAGAAAACTATTCATTGGATGTCAATGATAATATATAAAATGCAATAACATTTTTATCTTAAATTATTAATAATTTTACAGGACGATAAAAGTTTTTATGGGGTAGAGCAAGTGAAATTTGAGAACGAGGATAAAAGACTCAGCGTTTCATATAAAGGTTTTGCCTAGAGGGATCGCTGCACACAAACGAAATGTTTATTCGTTGTGTGACGAAATTTTCCGCCTACCCGAACCGTCAAATATTAAGTGAAAAAGAGAGCTTCCGCTTAATATTCGTTTGGGTTTTCAACATCACTTAAGCCGTTCCGATACATCACATTTTTTTCAATTTTCAGGTTGTGTCATTTTCGATTTGAAAATATACAGGCACATCTGTTGACTAACAATACCTTATAACATTAAACAAGAGATAGAACCTATCGATTTTACCACGCAAAAGTAAGGGTTGGTAATAAAACCAGATATATGTTGAAATCAGTTTCAAAAGCAGATAGATGAAGTTTCGCGACGATTTCTACTAAGTTAGTGATCGCAGAGAAGTGCAAGCCAAATATATTTCAAAACATTATTCCAAAACGAGATATATCACATGGATCTGTGAAAACGAGGTTGATCCCAAAGGAAAAAGATTTCGTCGCAAACTCATTCTTCTGTAAAACTGAAATTTGGCCTAGGCTTATGTCGATCTCGTATCAATTTGCAAAACCAAGCAGAATTTTTTCTATAATCAGTGCATGTTTTTGGTATAACCTGTATTTGTTTTCGTGTCTGCTGAAAATTTTTTAACTAGTGGTGCTACAACAGCACGTACTTCCTTGCATTATCTATAACAGTTACGTAATATTATAATACCACGTAACCCCGCAAAAGTATTTCCAACCCACAACATTTTTGCTCACTCTGGGAATCGAACTCGCGTACTTCGTTTAGCACGCCAACGCGCGTTTATTTAGCACGTCCATTGTACCAAACTGCTCGTTCCGCATAACGACTTTCCCCATGCATTAAAAAGTTGAACATGTGTAATTCAAATTAAGAAACGTCTAGAAAGTAAAAAAAGCATTATTTAAAGATATATTTTTGTAAAATCAAAAACAAAAAAATCTCTACCTTCAATACTGTAGTTGTAGAAAGACGCCGAAAATTTTAAACTTTTGCAATTATTGAAAATAGAGTTCTACAAAAATGGGATCTGCGCAATTTTTAAAAGCTTATTTTATTCTATTCGAGAAAAATAAAGAGAAAATGGAGCTAGCGTTGACAATATCTTGCGTTTAGAGAGGCCTCTATTTCACGGAAAATTATGCGAAAACTATTCATATTTTTAAAAAATTGTATCTTGTAATTGTAAAGCTCGTGCGGTCTAACAGTTCGCAAACTCACAAATACCACTGACAACACAGTGGTGAGTGGCTGACGGAGATATTCGCTGAGCTGTGGCGGAAGGTAATGGCAAACTGAGATTCGTTTTTGCAGAATATGAGTGCATTTTGTGTGTGTGTGTGTGTAATTAGAAGGCTATCTATCACCTGGCTCAATGACAGTATTACCGTTGTCTTAGCAGCAACTCCGATCGGAAAGTCCTAGGTTTCAAGTCCAAACGGTCGTGAATATTCGGTCGTTTCAAGTCCAAACGGTCGTGAATAACTACCTAGCTGGATCGACTTCAGTCATTGATTCGGGGAGAATTCTATCGGCCGGCTGCTCTGATCGGTAGTGGTTTCTCCTAACAATACCAGGCGACTGTCGAAACCTTAATAAACGAGCCACGGACGGCGTGCTCTTTCATTCCCCATCCTTGACCTCTCCTTTCCTCTTACAAACACACACACCACACACTTGCATACTCTACACCACTACACATGCCGGG
Source organism: Acheta domesticus (assembly GCA_031308135.1). Taxonomy (NCBI): domain Eukaryota; kingdom Metazoa; phylum Arthropoda; class Insecta; order Orthoptera; family Gryllidae; genus Acheta; species Acheta domesticus. Next base: position 128,229,698 of record JAHLJT010008446.1, on the reverse strand, counting down.
AATCCAGTTGGAAGCTTACATCTTATCTGGACTGAGGTGGTACCGCCCTCAAGGAGAGGGAACCCCGCAAGCATACGTGTAGGTCGGTGCCGGATGTCACGTTCCAGCAGGGGAGAAATACCGCCACCTCCAGGGATGCATTACATGTACATGCTACGCATGCATTACACATACTAAGCTAATGACCATGACAGTTGACGCGCCCAGAAACACAAAATAATCATTCAATTAAACTAAAAGTTACGGTAAAATGGAAATCGGTAAGGAATAAGTAGAATATAAATTATTCGCCTCTTATTCGACTATTTGATTTGAGAATTTTTTTTTAGGATACGGATTCATTTTCATAGCGTCATCTTTATTTTTAGTGCTTTAGAGTGATTCATCAATTACGGAAGACACAAAGTGGCTATGAAATGTTTTGTTCACTTTTTTATCGTTTCACGTTCTAATCTTAATAGATAATAAAACGATTCTTTCTTATTGTCTTGCACACTATTAGTCAAAATGCGCATAATATCATTTAAAGGCAATGAAATGTTCGTTCATTTGGAAAAGATTCGTTGAATAAATTCCGAAAGAACTTCGTTTTGTGAACTGATAAAAGAAACTAATCAATTTGTCAATGATCACTCAAGTTATTCAGTTTGAAGCCTTATACATAGTCGTAAACGATCTCATTACCGATTAATCTCATGCCATTTCTAGCATTGTACGTGCTTAGGCATCACGTGTGTAAATCCAAAGACCTTAAAACTGTCTGTAATTTCCTTTATTACTGGATGACGAGAAGATGAACACCTTTGACCTGATTTTATTACCGTCACCCTGATCCGTACAGAAGATTTGTGGATTCGTGACCAACAAACGACCAACGCTCTTTAACATAGTGTCGAAGTTTTGTCAGAATGAATGGTGAGAAAACACGACATTCACCTGCTCGGCAGCGCAAGCAAACAACTGTTCCGTCTTGGAGTGGATCACAGACATTATTCACTTACGCGATGAGCCTAGCACTATTTCTGTTCTCAAAAGCAGCTCCCCCACACACGTAGACAGTGACTAGGCGGCAATCTGAGGACGCCGCGCTGAGGACGGCACGCCTTCTCTGGGCCGAGCAGTGGCAGCTCGTCGCTTCGAAAGTTGGTTCACAAAATTAAGCCGGAACGGGTCACAAAAAATGTGGCGGGATGGCTCAGTTCCCTCCGTCCGCACACAGCCGCATACGAGGCACTGCGGATCTATACTCTCTACTGCGTGTACTGCGAAGAACTCCCCCACGAGTTAAGAGGAATGGTGGCGCTCACCCCGACACGCTCGACGTAAAGCGTTAGCTTTTTTCAAGATGATTTTTGCAAGATGAACATTCGTAGCTACTGAAATTTCAGTTTAAAAGTAAACTGACACTAAAATATTTATCTTCCAACTGTCTGTCTTCCAACATTTCATAAAATGTTTATAAAATGCCAATGTCATTGCTGAGCTCAAATCCAAATTTTCTCATTATTTGTGCTCACCCTTGACACCTTTGCTCACCCTTGCTCAAATGTGGAAACGTATTTCCATTTAACACATGACGAAGCAACTACATTCATCGAGTGTCAGAATCAACAGCTCACAACATGAAATCCACATATAATACAAGTACGTTACTCCACAACATATTACCAGTTAACAGATGTTTAAATGTGAAATAAATATTTTCTGCTGCACGACGTTTTACACAATTAGACACTGTATTGATCACCAAAGAACGAACATGATATCTTTTAATAATTATTTATAAATGCATTAGGTACAATACCATATCATTCTAAAGACTATATATGCCTGTAACAAGTCTTGAACTTCCGCTTTTGGGTAAATGACTCACATTTCGATCTTTTTCGTCCAGCTTTCCTTGATCCATTGGGCAAATGTAGAGATGGCGTCTCCTTTTGTTTCTGGACAGTAAATGTCACGTCACTATCTGTTCATGATTTCTTGAGCACTGAGAGGTATTGACAGGCAACTAAGATATTTCAACAGTACCATTCAATAATCGTTCTCCATGTTCTCGCAGTAGTTCTTTCATGTGTAAGAGCCAAAGAGTAGAGTAATTTGCAAATAGTTTCTTTTATAACAAGAAATATTCGATTCTAATAGTTGATTTAATAACAAGAAATATTCGGTTCGATATATCGAACCGAATATTTCTTGTTATCAAATCTTGTCTAAAACGTTGTATTCAAAATTCAACTAATAATACGGGAACGGGGGTTCATATTCTAGGAGCTCAAGAAAACGTCCAAATATTTTCCTTCTCTCCCATGCGTCACATAGTTTTTTAGTGTTTTTGACGTTAAAGCAATATAAAAATAAATAAACCTCTGCCCTTTGCAATCTTGTCATTGGCTCACGGAGCACGCCTCGTGTACGAAAGTGATTGAAGCGCACTCACGTGCTCATTAGTCTGGTGGCTCTGGTCCCCTCCTCAGGCCTTTAAGTCGGTGACTGGATCGTGGAGCTATCCGTCCCTCAACGCATCTCTGTACTCTTCTCGCATCTAATGGTTGTCATCGCCTATCCTGTAGCATTCTGAATGGCATGGAGGTAACAAGAAGTCAACCATCAAGCACGCTATACACGCGTGAATCCTTTTTTCCTTTTGCAATTAATACAAAGACGTATTCGTAAGGCGAGAAAGTGAAAATGGTGATGCGAATATAAGAGAGTAATTATAGAAATTATGGTGGCCGTTAAAAAGTGGGTTAAATTTTTCTGGTTTCCCGACCTGAGATAGTTTGAGAATGCCCCACAAAATGAGCTGCGGATAATTTTAGCCGATTTGAATGGTAACCTTTACCATCGAGATGTTGAAATTTGAAGAGTAACATAGGAAATCGTGCTTTTTCAATCTGTTGAACGGGCAGGCGCGGATCCATTGGGAGAAAAATGAGGGAAATTTACCCCCCAATTTTTTCAGAAACTATTAATTTTAACTTATCACGAAACTTTGAAGAAAAAATGTTCTCTGACAATCATTAAAACGAATAAAATCGTATTGCAACATGAGCTGAGTGTACTTAAAAAAAAAGTGTAGTTTAGTAGCTGAGTGTAGTTTAAAAATATCTGTAATATGACACCCTGTAGTTTTTGAGGTCGCTGAACACGAATTCAATGTCAACAAGTATTTGATTTTTAACAACTGTCACTATATTTCAGTTTTAAAAAATGGCAATTATAATCAGAGTTGTTTAAATTATTTTTTACCTTGGATCGAGATCAGCGATCTTGATCTTTTTTTTCATTCTGGACAGATCGAAGAACGGGAAGCATGATATTTTAACTTACTATTTAAACAACCTAATATGGATATTACATTTAACTAAATATATTTTAATAGCGAAACTGCCTCGTTGTAGCGCAAACATTCTACAGCTGGAACGAGAAACCCCTGGGATCGAGAGCACTGGAACGAGAAACCACTGAAAAAGCTAGCGTGGCTCGTCCTTTGGCGAACACTTATCGAATACTTATACGAAGTAAAAGTCACGTAGCATTCACGTAGCAAAATTCACGTAATTCAATATTGCAGGTAGTTCTGAGGAGTTCTGAATTACATTTGGAAGATGAAAAATATCGGCATAATGATTATCTAAATTAGAATATTGTATAAATAAAGATCCTTTCGGATTTAAAGACAATCGAAACAATGTACTTCAGAAAAACTTGATAATAAACTTTTAAGAAACACAAATTTTGATGAACACTGTTTCATTACACAACGTTTCGCGTATAGGTACATACGCTTCTTTAGAAGTTCTTTAAAAGCCCCTTTACTAAAATAATCACTAACCAAAACAACGTAAGAAATTTTGCATTTCAATTTCATATTTTCTTTCGTTTTTACAAACTGATTTTTACCCGACTATCTTATTTATTTTTCACAATATTAGGTTATAAATGTTATCCAGATTTTGCTTTTTATACCCTTTCCCATGGTAACATTATATTATAATCTTTAGAAAAGGCACTGATTTATAACTCAGCCTTCATTATACATTATTTGATCATCGTCATAGGACTGACACAATTTCGAGTTTTATAGTTTACGTGATGGAACATCAACATATTACTGAAGTGAAATGAATTTTCGCGAGGTATTATAGCCTTTTTGCTCATTCACTTTGAGCGAGAAGTGCAGCTTTGCAAATCTCGACGTAACATTACATTAACCTACAAAAGTATTAAGTATTTAGAACGAACCAAGGTTCCAGATTAACAGAACCCCTATTTTTCTCAACCACCATCCCAGATGTGTAATATTCTAACATGCGCGACTGAGAATGCAGTAAAAGCGTTAGAGGGAAAAATCCTGATATCTCGATACAGAATCTTCTCATTTTATCAACAGAAACGCCGAAAACAAAATAAGGTGAAAATTAGTTCTACACGGCTTTCTCAACAGTATTTACTTTCTCAATATAATGCGTTAATTTTGTTTCACGAGTCCATGGTCTCCCTAACTTTAGTGAACGGGACCAACATATGCACTTCGTCCTGGAAACGAATCCCTGTAAATCCCTGATACACTACATGGAGCGTTGCAAAGTTTCTTCACGCAACTGTTATTGTAGTTTTGGAGGCACGTCTCCTCCTGCGGCAGAGAATTTGTCACGGAAAGGTCGTCCTGAACGCACCTGGCGGCGGTTTACGAGCTTGTGCAACTGGGACGCATCGCCTGCGGTGACGTAAGAGCGCCGCTGTTCTCCGAACGGCGCTGATCAACTCCGCGCGAGAGGCGCGTGCGTCGCGTCGCGTCGCGTCGCGTCGAGTCGCGTCGCAGGCGCTGTGCCGGGCGCCTCCCCCGCCCCGATCCTCAGCCACGCTCGGCAACGCGACGCCAGCGGCTGACGACGCCCCGTCCACTCGGCAGCTTCGTCAGCAGCGCGCTGCAAATTCAGGATAGACGCCGGCCTACCTTCTGACCAGGACGTCCCAGGGTTCAAGTACCGACGGTGGCAGGATTTTCGACACTAGCTTGTCAGCTAGGTCGAATTCAACTGCTGACTGGAGGAAAAGTCTAGCGGCCGGCTGCTGTGATCGGTGGTTTTCCGTGGTTTCTCCGATCAACACCAAGCGAATGCCAGAGCAGTACCCTAACAACGGGCCACGGGCCGCGTGCGATCTTTCCTTCCTCTTCCATGTATCCTCACCCTTACTTATACACACTTGCACTTTCATGCACTACCACACATTCGGGAGACATGACCGGAGCTTAGAGCTTCTCCCAGGCGGGGCAGTGCCCCGCTTGAGAGGTAGGAGATACCTGGTTGGAGAAAACCCCGCAAGCCATCGGGTAGGTCGACGCCGGATCCCGTCATCCAACAGGGCAAGTTCACTGCCACCTCTACAAACAAAATGCACTACACTAACGGAACAAATGACCTGAACAAACGTCGCGTCCGGAAATTCTAATCAAACAATCAACCGATCTACCACATCGAATTCAGCCACTGTCTGGAGCAGAATTATTAGATTTTGTATTTTCTACGTTGCAGTTACAGCGTCTGTGACCGGTAGGTCGGAGCGTTCGAGACCCGAAGGTAGCGGATTTTCGATTCCAGCACGGTCGCATTTAACCCCTGTCTGGAGCAAAACTAATGGCCGGCTGCTCGGTTGTTTTCCACGGTTTCTCCCAATAGTGCCAAACGAGTGCCGGAGAAGAACCTGAACAAATGGACCATGGACCGCGGGGGTTTTTCCTTTCTCATCTTTGTCCCCTCTTCTCTCCTTACACACAATCACTGACACGTACACGCACTACACTACTACATTTCCCGAGAGGTTAAGGCATGCCGCGGCTGGGGAGGTGCCGCGCTGGCGGAGTTACTAGAGCGCCAGGCCTCACGTTCTAGGAACACCGCCACCTTCCGGATATGAGATGCACTGCACTAACCGGATTAATGATCACAGCAGTTGACGCAAGTGGGAACAAAATAATTAATCGTTCAAGCGGATCGGGCTTCTCAACGGTGGCATTGTGACATTTGTACCATATAGGTTAGGGATCCTAGAGCTCAAGAAAACATGCAGAGATAGCACGTCTCTGCATACTACGTCACACACGATATTTATCTGTTTTAAGTTCAATATACTGAGAGAGATGGCTCAGGGCATCAACTGATGTCACTGCAGTGCATCTGACCAGGAGGACCTAGGTTCGAGTCCGATTGTGGCAGGATTTTCGACGCTAGCTAAATTGCTAAGTCGAGTTCTGTCGTTGTCAGAGGGAGAATTCTAGCGGCCGGGTGCTCTGATTGGTACTTTTCTATAGTTTCTTCAATCAATACCGGGCGAATGCCAGACCAGTTCCCTAACAAATGTGCCATGGACCGCGCGTGATCTCATTCCTTGTTCTATTCTACCCCTTACTTACAAACACTTTCAATTACATGTACTACACCACCACACATGCCGGGAGACCGGTCGCGAGCTTTCAGCTTATAACGGCTGGGGAGGTGCCCCATTGGTGGGATACCTGGATTGGGAAAACCCCGCTAGCCGACGGTAGTTCGGCGCCGGATCTCACCATCCAGCGAGGGAATATCACAGTCACCTCACGAGCACAACTGCATTATACTTATGGGACTAGTGGCCTCAGCAGTTGACGTGCCCAGCATTATCAATCAATTAAAATGAATATATAAATAAATTTTGTACTAAATGATTGATGTGCACAAACTAAATACATCTAGCAATAGTCCTTAAATATATACAATTTCTCTGCATTTAATGTGCAAATTTATTCTGGGACCCGGCGATGACCTTCCCATCAGTGTTCTCCGGATGGCGGAATGGCATTGGCAAGCGACTTCAGAGCGATACCGAGGTCGTAGAAGCCAAAGAAACACGGTCTAAGACTATGGCCAACAATCCAAATCAATAGGACTATCCACGACGACAACCACAGACTACAAACAACAGGAAGGAACAATTACTTGATCAATGCCTGTAGCAAGATTGCACTAACCGATTTCAAACAACCTCATAACTGAGTGGCCACGGTATTACACTGGAATCTGCGCAGAAAATATGGCTTGCAGGTAATAGATTACACGAACATCGTGGAAGCACAAGTCGGACAATATGGCCAAAAACCCGATTACAAAACTACTCTTAAATTTCAAGATCAGAACAGACCATCGGTTTAATCAGAAAATGCCAGATCCTACCGTCATTAAGGAGAAGCAGGTATCGATACTGCACGCGGCCATCCAAAAAAATTCTTGGAAACGGAACAGAAGGAGATCTAAAAAGTAACGAAATATCCTGATCTTTCGATTGAGCAAGGAAAACTCTGGAAACAGAAGTTCATATTTTCACTAACTTCAGGGATTTAAGAGTGTGCCGTCTGTAGGCTAAAGTCCATTTGCTACCCCCTTTACTGTCCATAGTTGCATAATACATTTGTTTTGTACAACAAACAGTAGAGTTCATTTTTGTTTTCATTTTTTTAAACATTAATGTACAATAGGTTTCATTTAGTTTAGATAAAATTACAATTTTAATGGTTTACAAAATAAATTACACAATAACTTTAGTTTACTTTTTTTTTACTGAAGCCTTTCAAGATTCATTGATGGGGTTCGAACTGCATTAATTAATTTGTTCTTAGAGATCAGAGATCACCTTTTAAACATTTTTTAGTTTCCAGTATACGTACGTATATACGGAGCAATATACGTAGTGTAGGGAAAACTATTTAATGCTGCACGAAAAAATGGCAAATTTTCGACAGAAAAAAATTCGTTGCCGGTCCATGATAACGAAAAAGTGGATAAATCCAGTTGCTAAATTAAGAAAAAAATCCCCTAACACGTGGTGTAGCCAGAATCCCTCTTTTGTGGGTCCTTCGTACCGAAAAACCAATTGAAAGCAAAACGTCCGTCTGTCCGTCCGCCCGTCCGGTGTATGCGAACAACACTAGAGCCTTAACTATGCGTACGAATTTTTCCAAATTGAAGAAACCCCTGTGTATCTGGCCTGAGTCAAAGCTTTGTGATTTTGAAAAAAGATTTTATAAAATTTGGGGGTGCTTTACATGAACCCTCCCCGACATTTTCAAACTTTTCTCAAAAACGGCTTCAAATTTTTTCTTTACATTTTAAGCAAGAACAGAGTAAAATACAGTTATTAAGGTGGCATAGGTCAGAATTTTACGGTTAACTGTAAATTTTCGAAAATTGCATAAGTTTAAAATTTTTTCGGCGTCTTCCTTCAACTATAAAATTAAAGATATTTTTCCTTCAAATAAATTTCTTCTCCAAATTGAGATATTTCATTAAGATCATGTACACAAAATGTTAGTAGTTTTCGTGCAATATTGCGAGAAACATGTGCAATTTTAAAAAATTACAAAAACAAGATTTTCTCAAAAACGGTTCCAATTTTTTTCTTCAAATTTTGGTAACGTTAGTTCCTAAAGTACTCTACGATATGGCATAAACGCCACACTGCTCTATTATTCTATTTTAAATAATAATAATAATAATAATAATAATAATAATAATAATAATAATAATAATAAGACTGGGAAGTACAAGAAATCGCTATATTTGGAACAGCCCACATTTTGCGAAAAGTATTGTAGAGGTACCGATAGTCCCTTGATCTGCTCCTTAGGTAGCTGGTTGCAACTTGGAGTAGATTTTATATTCAGCCGACACATCACTTCTTTAGTCGTGATATAGAGGAACAATAATAATAATAATAATAATAATAATAATAATAATAATAATAATAATAATAATAATAATAATAATAATAATAATAATAATAATAAATGACTCCTACTTTTACTCGGGAGTTCTGATTATTCTGGAATTCTTCCAGATATAAAGAATCGTGTCTGCCTCAAGAGGACTCAAGGTAGGTACACCCCGTGGCCACACCCAGATGGCCTCAGCCAATGGCAACCGCCTGCGACTGCGATTTCTGCGCGAGGCCAAAATCCGCCGGCAGCCTGGGGGCGAGATTTCTTATCGAAGATGGCGCTCCTACACCAAAAACGTGATGATCCCGCATTGAGCTTCGGCCAGCCCCTAGATCAGTGGTGTCAAGGTAGTTGCTATCAGAGAGATTCGGAGGCAGGAGGGGCATAATAGACTCTCTCCTCCGTGCAGTTGCACCCCTCGCCACAAGGGAGCAGTAGTGAAAGTGGCTCAGGAACTTACGCGTGAAATACGATCAGGAAGGTGTTAGAAAAATCAAAGTACGTTTGTTGTTATTAAGTTTTTAAAATAATTTTTACATTAATTTGTTTGTTCATATCTTCTTTTTTCTAGGATCAAAACATTTTATTTACTTTGACCATCACACTACAGCAGATTTCGAGAATGCCCACAAAGCATAGAATAGGAGAAATCCTCTCTCTCCTGCTGTTTTCCATCTCCGCACTCCTAAAAATCCTCTGCACCCACTTTGGGCTGGTACTGTTTTATGCGTGCGCTAGTTTTGAGTTCCACGTGAATTTTGCGCGATATTGTACGTTAGACTTGTTATACATTCAAAATACCTACTTCTACACACTTAGCTTAGCTACTTAGCTACACACTACGCACTTATATAGTAAAGAGAAAATACTGTATTGTTGCGGCAGAAAGTGGCAATTTTTTTCAGAAAAACTCGTACTTTGGCGCCCTAATATCTAAAAATTTATCAATTTTGTTCCATATGTAGTAATTTATTTCCTCTAATACGTTGTATTGTCAGAATCCATATTTCAGCGATGTTGATACCCAAAAATTGGTTCACGGCAAACCGTCTGTGTATCCGTCCATCTGTACGTATGGGGTCACCGCTAGCACTTAATCCGTTCAGATGATTTTCTCCAAAATTGATATTCCCGATCGATCTGACAGAACTTAGGGCCCTGCGAATTTGAAACGGAAATTTTGATTTTTGGAGATATTTTATCGAAGCCATAACGTCTTCAAACTTTTCTTAAAAATGGTACGAAATTGCTTTACTATTTTTTCCGCAGAAAGAGAAAAGAAAGCTTTAAAAAATGGCGCGTCTCATTTTCGTTGAACTCTATGCATTTTAGAAAACTGAAGAACAAATAATGCGAGAAAATATGTGCTGTTATAGCACCATTAGCTGTTATAGCACCAACATTTAAACAATGTTGATTATTTCTGCACTTTAACATGGTTCAGTGTGTAGGTTTTTGTTTCACAAATGACAGTGAACCACGGACAGAGTTCATATTTAAGTTCGAAATTATAGGAATGCAGGCATTTTGAATTTGACGAAATGGAATAAATTCAATGTCAGCAACATTTCGTGGTAATGTGAGTATTACTCCAAAATGAGCGCCGTATTGCAACTATAGCTAATTTATTGCATAAATTAACTTAAGAGAAAATGGAAATATGTACATTCATTATATTTAATTAATATGTACATAAATACTTTTAGATTTTGAGCTAGTAGTTATGTATTTTTTAATTATGTTTTTGGACATTTTGGTCTGTTAAATTTAAATAAGTAAATAAATAAATTCTGCATTTTAATAATCTAAAAACAGTAAAACGCTATATTTATAACATGAATGTCGGAACTAGCAAATGTAACCTCCTATGGAAAAACAGAAACATTAGTTAAAGAATGGTCCTGTAGAAAATTAATTGGCAAAGGCCAGAATGACATGAAAAACAAAACAAATTCTCCTGGAATCCTTAATTTTGGAATGAAAGTAAACATATGTGTTATTAAAAAAGAGCGTCGTTTGAGATTACTACTACGCATTTGATAATACTTGTCTTTTATGGATTCTTGACTTGGCTGATTCTTTCATAAAGTTTCAAAATTTAATGGTGCACTAATATTACGATACGATGTTAAAAGAGTATAAAGTACGTATTTTCAAAAAAAAAAAACCTTGTAGCAGAAACATAGCTACATTAATTAAAGGGATTTCTAACATGCTATGAGGGAAGGTTTTCTCTAAATATCTTTTTTGTAAAATATTATAATTAACGCACAAAAAAAATTTTCAATATTACAATCATTTCGGCAATAATATATCGTGCCTTCCTTTACAAAGCGATTCACATTTAGTTTTAGAATAGCCCAGCCGGCTGCCTGTAGAATGCCTGAAAGTAGTGAGTGGATTAGGCGCAACAGCCCCGGCACTGGCTGGGTGCTGAAGTTACTTCTCTTCAGTATTCAATGCTCTGTGGTAGCGCCATCACTATAAGAAAACGGAATGCACGTACTCTTGATCGTTTCCTTTCACGACACTAGTTGCTCTGATAAGCTCCTGGTAGGCCCCGATGACGCGTAGCATGCAACTGAGGGCGACCTTGACATCACTGTCCTAGATGATATGGAAAAGCAAAGAAGTTCGTCGAAGAAAATACGGCAAACAGGTTCTTCAAATAATTTTACTCAGATAATAGAAACTTACATGTTTTCTCTATTCTCGATCGATCCTGTTAGTTTTTATATCCTGCAGAACCGCGGAAATTAAATTCTATCGTTCCTTGAAGTAACGTTCAATTATCAAGAGTCGGATGAACTCCAGTATCATCATTTCAGATTTTTTTGTCGCTGAGCATTCACATCTTTAATAAAACAATATGACTTATAATTTGTGAATCTACTTGGACGACATTTTCGTTCATCTAATTTATTATTACAAGTAACTGACAAGTCAGAGAGAAAAAAATTATAATTATTTCTGAAAATTTATCAGTTTCCCTTATTACTGTCACAAGATCTTCAATTAATTTCTTGGAACATGGACACAGATCAAAAAGACCAGCGCTTCCTGTTTTTTTGTGTAATTAGCAGTGTCGGTCATACACCAGCAGCCTACAAATGTATGTTCATTTGTATCCCTATTAATTAATACAAACGGTAAATAAGAGATGGTAAATAAGACTAAAAAATGCAAATATTTTATTCTGACATTCCGCCTATTCTCATACTGCTCGTACCGACTGCATACTCGCATTCGGACACAGTGCTTACGACACAGGTGACGTTATGCGAAAACAGTGACGCAAGGAAGACGCCTGCCATTAAATATTTGCTATCCAGTTTTGACACAGAAACATTTGATTATATCTTGGTATGAAACGAACTGTTACACTGTAAATGTACTTTGCTGTATTACTGCAGTATTTATGAAGACTGTTTTTATTTAATGATTTAATTTATTGCAGTGTTATACGAGAGTATTTTATTTATTGTTCTTGAGCAGTGTGTGATCTACTTTTTAGAAAACCATTTTGTTCAGCACCATTTTTGCTGCTGCAGGCCACTAGTAACATAGTAATATGAGAATCGCAGCATACTATTATGTCATAAAGAAGCAGAAGAAAGAAAACAAACTTGCGATAAAATGGTGTTGAGTTCAAATATAAGTCAATAATTCTCATACTCATTTCCGGTTAGTTCTCCAGAAAGTGTTGTCCAACGGACAAATTCGGAGAGAAATTATAGTAGATGGAGTTGTGCATCTTTCTAGAAAAAACGCATGGATGCAACCGTCCAGAGATCCTTGCCAAGGGGATGTGCTCAATCAGCAGATGGACACTCTCGCACACAGCGTGCGAAAGAGAAAGTCGCGAATGGAACAACACTACACGAAGGTTGTTGACTTCTGGCCTAGACTACTTGACTACCTCACACAAGTACTAGCATTTCGCGATGCAATGAAGGAACTTCGAAAAAAAATAACTACTATATATACAGAAAATTATTATTAATATTATTATACACACAATTAATAATAATAATAACAACAATAACAACAACAACAACTATGCAGACAGTGCGAACATTCCGCAGTTTTAAAACCATTGTTACGAAACTCAAAATAGCATCATGCTGGAACTCAACTTCCAACATTTCTGACAACCGGGTTTACGTTAAAAACGGGAGTTCATTCTACAAATATAAGGTCCAAATAGGTCTCACTGTGTAGATTAGGCAAAAGAAACTTGTGTGTCTTTAGGAACACGAAAACAGCGTTTTGGGTCCTAAAACGATTCGCTTGAGTTATATATATAAGAAGGCAAAATCTGAGGCAGTGCAACGTGTGCCACGGGTTGCATGTGCCCCTGCTTTTCCTCTGCACCATAATTTGCGAAATTCTATTCTTGCGAATATATTTGACGCAGGAAAGGGGAATAATTCTCTCTCCAGTAGAAGCATATTTAAGGGCTTTTGCTCCTCGCTTTCTTGTAAATGGTACAAAACTGTATCTGTGTGTATATAAATATGATGACGATGCTAATAATAATAATAATAATAATAATAATAATATTAATAATAATAATATTAATAATAATAATATTAATAATAATAATAATAATAATAATAATAATAATAATAATAATAATAAAATCGCTTTATTTGGAACAGCCCACATTTGGCGCAAAGTATTGTAGAGGCACCGACAGTCCCTAGATCTACTCCTTAGGTAGCTAGTTGCAACCTGGAGTAGATTGTATATTCAGCCGACACATAACATCTTTGGTCGTGATTTAGAGGAATAATAATAATAATAATAATAATAATAATAATAATAATAATAATAATAATAATATCAGTATTAGTAGAAGTAATAATGATAAAAATAATAAGCTCTCCAGCGAGTTTACCATTAACTTTTCTAGCACACCTGTTCCCGACAAAGTTTCGTATAATTTATAAATAATTTATTTCCACATCGTACCTTAAATCTAGAACCTCAGTGTTGAAGATCTCGTGCTTTGTGCAAACCCGTGTCAACATTCGGCAATGTCCCGTAGTTTTTGACTATATGTTTGGATGAGTACCTTCAAAACATTAGTGCTTAAACATTTCCTTTCGTTTGTGCTTCTATTTCTGCTTACAGGAATGAATGAGATGTGAGTAGAGCAGAGTAGATGCAGTGGAGAGCAAGCAGAAAGATGATTCGCAATTTGCATACATTTATTTCAATACAATAAAGGCAGGCTATTTGGTGGCTTGGAGATTAACAAGACATTTCTATAAATCAGAATACGAAACTCAGGCACTCCAGATCACAATATCGCAACCATCAAAGTGCAAAATATTTCGGAGAAATTATCACAGAGCATTTCTGACTCCTCGACTTAATTCTTTACCTCTGTCGTCATGTGTTACCGTCTATATACTTACTCTGTTTCTCCGAGTGAAAGTGAATTCATCAGAAATGTTCATATACTGGACACTACAGCTCAGAAAAAGCATTAAGCTTATACCATTAACAAACATTTTTGATTAATTACATGATGATGTTTGCATCCCTTTTAGTTCCTCCAAATCACGATGACTTCCAAAAATGAAAACACATCATAGCCTACCTTACCCAAATAAGATTTACCATTCGTCTTACTGGTAGCAGTTCTTGCGCCTAGAGGCTACTCATTCGCGGAGTAACAATATATTTCATTACAACACGCATGCCTATTGCCAGGTTCGATTTAGCAGCCCCGATAGGCGGACAGTCAATGTTCACCCTCCCCTGGGCCACACGAGTTGGTTTATAGAAAATGAGGGTTGAGGGACAATGAAAATGTTTTGTTTTCCTATATATAGTCAGAAAAGTGAAAATGTTTTCGTTTCCTATTTACAGTGCGAATAATGAAAATGTTTTGTTTTCCCAGATATATTGCAGCAGAATATATGATGCCTAAACTTGAACACGTCTGGAATTTCTTAATATAGTAATTGGGTAACATCTGTGGGCGTCAGCCCGTTACTGGCAGAGAAACATCTTCCGCCCCATCAGTCGGGGAAGCAATATGTCAGACGACGCTTCTTCGTGTACTACTGGAAACCCGACCATTTTTTCTCGAATCCTTCTAAGAGATTTCAGGACAAAAACGGGTTGGAGGGGGGCAACCACATAAAAGCGTTTTGAGGTTTTTATTACCCTACAGAGATTAGCAATGTCTAGATTCCTCAAACTCATTCGAAAAATGGAACAATTTCATCCGGATTTACAAAAAGTATTTCTACAGATCCTTTTCAAATAACTTTCTATACCTGAGGATGGAGCAGGAAAGCAACTGTATTGTTTAATATTTCTTGAATAATGAACTGGCACAGCACAAAATAAAAGTGTTCAACCCGCAGGATGCGCCGCGCAAAGCAAACATAACATAAAGGTCTTCGGCGCACTGCGTTGAGAGACACTGACGTAAGAAGCGGCATCCATTTCGCAGGCCATCCCTTCCATAAACCACCGCTCGAACAGGTGCGCTTGGCTTGTCGACCTAGAAATAACCGGACGATTAACGCGAGTACTTTTATAGTGGCGTTATGAAATCCCTGCGGCGTTCCCGAACGGCGCCCTGCGAGGGGCGAGGGCGGGCGGGGCCGCGGCGGGGGCGGAGGGAGGGCGGAGAATTCCCGAAGTCGCGCGCGCGCCCGCCGCGTGTCGGGAGCGCTGGCCGGGGGCTATTGATTCCGATCGGGAGAGTCGCCCGAAACACGTGCCGTCGAGGGAGCGGCCGCCCGGCGGGAGTGCGTTCCCCAGCTCTCTCAGTCACGCGGGCTAAAAATACCGCGGGATTGATCAAACTGAGCTCGCATCTCGCTCGTGTAATACTCCGGAGAGCGCAATTCCTTGGCGTCGCCGTGGAGGCTTCCCGCGCCCGCTGCCGCCGCCGCCGCCGCCGTCGCGGCGCGCCGGCCGCGCGGGAGTGGCTCACGGGTGGGCGGCGGCGGAGGCGCGGCGGGGGCGGGGCGGGGGCGGGGCGGGCGGCGGGGAGGGGCGGCGGCGGCGAGCCACGCAGGGACGCACGGGGGCTACTGGCGGGGCGGCTGGCACGGGCCTCAGGGCACTTTTTGATTAATTGGCCATTCGACTCCATTTGTCTGTTAATCAAAGCTAAACAGATTTCCGTAAACACAAAAACCTCACGTTTTACGTAAACGTAGATGAAATAACTGAAATAACCCACATTCCAACTTCCTTTTCATTGATTTCTTTGCATTTACAGCAATTTTTTGCCTCCTCGCATTCGGTTTGACAAACCTCAAAAAAGGAAGTTTATTAATATTCCTTACTGCATAGCAGAGTCACGGAACAAATTCAGAACCCTCATATAGAAGCTAATAACTGAAATTTAAATATATTAGTTCAACAGTTCCGGTAAATATAATCGTCACGGTAACGTGATGACAGGGAGCGCCGGTGACTGGAAAATCGCTCTTTGAATGCCAGGTAGGTTTAAGAGATTTGCTCGGTACTTCGAGTTTGTGGGCCCTGCCAGCATCGTGACCTTAGGTAGAATAGTCTGATCAGCAGTTTCCGTGGTTTCCCTCATCATTTCTAGTTGACTCACGAAGCACCATCGAGACAACGGGTCATGTTCTGCGTGGAGAACTTACCTTCTTCCTCTCCGATTTATCTCCCAATCTCCAAAGTGTACGTCCCGTCTTCTCAACTGGTCTACGCCGACGGGGTGAACCAGTTGAGGTGGCTCAGGGCATCAATTAATGTCACTGCAGTGCCTCAGACCAGGAGGTCCTAGGGTTCGAGTTCTGACGAACGCAGGTTTGTCGACACTAGCTACATGGCTGGGTCGAATTTGGCTGCTGTTTGGAGGAGAATTCTAGCGGTTAGGTGCTCTGATCGTTAGATTTCCGTGGTTTCTCCGAACAACACCACGCGATTGCCGCAGCAGTACCGTAACAAACGGCCCATGGACCGCGGGCGTTCTTTCCTTCCTCTGCCTATACTCATCCGGAAGACATCACATGCTGGGAGAGCAGTCGGGAGCTTAGAACTTCCCGTCTCGGCTGGGGGACGGGGTGCCCGCTGATGGGAGGGAAGTTAGCCTGGGGGAAGGGTGCCCGCTGGTTAGGAAAAACCCTGCAAGCCGACGTATAGAGCAGCGCCGGATCTCGCCCTCCAGCGGGGAAAGAACACCACCATCTCCCACGATAAAAAACATGCACTAAACTTACGCGACTAATGATCTTAGCAGTTGACGCGACCGGAATCAGTAATCAATCTATCGACGGGAGGGGAGCTTCATCAAAAGGATGGAATAACAATAGTAATTATAGTAATAACAACAACAACACTGAACTTCTGATGCTACTTAACATGATATGTGAGACTCAAACAATGTTAAAGAAATCGTGGAGAGACAAACCACTCCACGGACAATATTTGAAACGAATAGACAGAGCACAGATCAATAAAGATCAATCATTTATGTGGCTCAAAAGGGGAACAATGAAGCCAGAATCGGAAGCACTTGTAATAGCTTCCCAAGATCAGGCGTTGAGAACACATTATGATAAAGCGGTTTTCAAAATCTCCCAAGATGATAAATGCGGCATTTCTCAGGAACACGTATAAAAAATCATACAAAATAATGTAGAAACACTGAGGTTACTTTTCACAATTGACGAAATTATCATATTGTCTCAGCTTGTCCAATCCCAGCAAAGACCGAATACTTGAAAAGACACGACAGGGTGTGTAGCTACCTCCACTGGCAGATCTGTACCGCCCTCGAAGAGCCAAACACATGCCCTAAGTGGTACGAATACTCACCAAAACTGGTGACGTCTGTTGGATTGTGTACGATATTGTACGACCAACAAATTCTAATTCATCGCACGATAGCGGCAAACAATACGGATATAGTTATCCGGGATTTGGAGAAAAAATTGTGTTTACTTGTCGATGTTGCTGTACTTTGCGATCAAAACGTCGTTACCAAGGAGGCAGAGAAACGTCTTAAATGCAAGAGTTTGGAAATCGAGATCAGCCGAATGTGGGGCGTAAAAGCACAGGTCGTACCGATAGTTATCGGAGCTCTGGGATTTATTCCTCAAAATCTGTGTAAGAACTTGTCTTAACTCCCAGGTAATTCAAAAGACTGGGAAGTGCAACAAATCGCTTGATTTGGAACAGCCCACATTTTGCGCAAAGTATTGTAGAAGCACCGACAGTCCCTAGATCTGCTCCTTAGGTAGCTGGCTGCAGCCTGGAGTAGATTTTATTTTGAGCCGACTCATAACATCTTTAGTCGTGATGTAGTGGAATAATATTAGTAATAGCAGTACATTTGAAAAGGTTTTATAACTGAAAATAATGAAAACACGATTTATAACGAAAACAAACCCTGATATAAAACAAAATATTTTGAAAGGTGCTAATAAAAATAATATGTTTGATAGGCAACTGCAGAACACAAAAACATAAAGAGGAATTAATGAAAATATTATTACTTTTATATTAATATTCAAAATATATAAAAAATCATACAAATAATGTAGAAACACTGAGGTTACTTTTCACAATTGACGAAATGTAATATTCAACGAAAAGTGTTTAGGACTGTCATTATAAACACTGAACCAAAGCGAATATAAATTAAATATAACTGTCAGTCAATTCTACCACTCGTAACTTTCAAATTTAACATTATTTAAAAGGATTACAACCCCGTTTTATTCCTTAGTCATGATCACTTTTTTTCGACTTCTGTTGATCGTCGTTTTCTTACTAATATCAGCAGTGATGAAACATTTGATAAACTGTAAGAACAAACGCATTAATTGCGTAAGGCACCTGTTAAACGTAACAAGATGATCAGATTAATCAAGGCATTTCTGCAGCATGTAGTTTGTTCCCATATTAATCGAATCAAAAAGAGCAATAGTCAAGCTCGAAAGTCTTCGGAAAGGTATGTAGAATAACAACGAACGATAGTCAAGTAAGAAATTTCAACATGGATATAATGATGATATCGCTCAACATTTATAAACCAATTCCATCTATCGCCTACATAATTTCACAATAATAAACCTACATAATTTCACAATTCCTGATGGTTATACACAACCAAGGAAACTGAAAATCCTCTCGAAGTGAATGAGTGATTCGCTTTCGCGATCAAATTCCTTATTTTCCAATATTAGTGAGAAAATAAAATAATTCAGAAAAAGTGATGACATACATACAAGAAAAACCACAGAAAGTGGCAATTGTGCGTTACTTTTGTTTTGTGGAAAGCTAAAACTGTATTTGCAGTTGTTTGACATACGAATGAACATGACGTTAAGTCAAGCACGAATTCTCTCCTGCATTACGAAAAATAACTTTACTCCCCAAAAGTTCTTCCAAGAGTGAAACACGTTATGTTTTCCAAATTTCTTGAAATATTTTCGAAAGATGTTTAATTGTTTCCACTTAGACGAGTAATATTGATAGTAAGAACCTATTGAAAGTATACATTAAACTACAATCAAGTCTGAAATATTATTGTTCCACAATCGTACAAAAATGAACGATTCCACGCATCGCTAAGCGTACGTGAAGTTAGTTATTTGTAAAGATATCTGAAAAATGTAACGAGAGGTGCAAATCCGACTTATTCACCCCTCACAGAATGCACTCATTGACCGTCCTCACCACCCCTGCTCACTTTCCGGCTTCATCAGGTACCCGTCGTCCCTGTCCATTCGCCTTGCCCGCCCTCTTCACACCTCACTCTCACTCCTCCATTCCTCCTCCCCTACTCCTCACCAGACGAATGAGCGAAATGATCTCGATCGAGAACTACAGGTCTCGGCAAAAAACTCAAACACGATCGAGAAAAAAGCAATGATTTCCCACATAATATGAAAATAATTACTATTCTGTAGAAAATAACTTTTTTAAGTCAGCGCCTAATTTGGTTCCAACTGGTTGATTCTTTTATGTCGTCAGAACAAGAGAATTCGCTTCGGCTACTGAAAAGCGTTTAGTATAAATATACAAGTTATATACGCAGCTATATTGTTAAAAATATAAAGAGCAGGATTCCAATGACAGTTTCCAGTGTAAGGGTTTCCAAAGGGATCTGTATCGACTCCCTTAGAAAATACGTATTCGACTATAAAACTTTTTGCTGAAACCAAAATATTGAAGAATTTATTAAGTTTGTAATGTTTTCAATTTTTTTAAAAAAAAATAGGAAAAATGAAACATTTTACAAGAGAATCAGTAGAAATTCAAAATTCACGCCAATTGGTGACCTTACTCTTTGGAATTGTTGTGGGTATGTTGATAACACCTTAAAAGTATTACAATATGCATATTGGTTGTTTTCTGTTGAGATCAGTTGTATTCATTTTGTCAAGTTAGTTTTGTGCTCTTGCAAATGGGGCGTAAAAGTGCATGTAACGATACAGAAATGGACGATAGTGGGTATGCCCAAGCCGAATACGAGCATTAAGTAGATACATTTTATAAACGACAATTGGTTGATATAAGTTTAATAATTTTTTTACTAAGCATTTTTTAAACATCAAAAATTGATATTCTTTTCAGTTTGCCGATGAAAAAAAATCTCTCAGAACTCTTTCATTCTTTTAGTTAGCAATATGTTGTTTTATGGAAAGGTGGCACTTTTTGGGCTTAATTTAATAAGCCATAAAGATAACAACACTAAACAAGTGTATAGGAACACCTAAAAGAAATGTAATGGAGAGGGGTGTCATTCTTTTGGTTGGCACCTGTACTTAGAAGCTTTACAGGCGACGTTTATCACTAAAATTCTGACCCAATTTTTTTTTAATAGGTTCATCCAATATTCTCCAGTACCATAATAAAACAATGTAATAATTTCTTATTAAAAGATTGTTTTAAACATTAAAAAATATAAAACACGATGTAATAAACTAGTGTAAAGCCAGCCCGGCGGCCGAGATCGATAAGTTCGGTACTTATGGGAGTTCACATATGTGTTACTTCACGTGTGTTATTTCTTCAGCCTCACCGAGATAGACCCGATGGCACGAAATACTCTAAATGATCGTGATTTTCTTGTGTTTACTAGTAAATAGATATTACATACAATGTACCACGTATTTAGAAACACATATTACAAAATTAAAAATGAAAGTAATTAAAATTAATACTGTAAGTAAATATGAGCAACAATAAACCTTTTCAATCAATATATGCGGAATGATTAGTAATTTGCGAAAATATAATGTTTATTAAGAAATCAGGAAAAATATACAAAATGTGAATTATAAAATCATGTTTATATTATTGAAAATTGGATGTTTCATGCACGTATCAAATGAGAAAACATTTTTACTACAGGGGAAATATATGCATTTGGATATACTATGCATCCGATCCCTAGGAAGGATCCCTTCCTAATGGAAGGAGGAAATGTAAAACTGAATAGATAAAATGTTAGGAAATTAGATAGCAATGTCCAAATAGGAGACCCAGATGAGAAAACCTGTACCATTTCTAATGTCTTCATATCCCCTGAAGACTCGATTTCTGCATTCAAAAGTAATATGATTCATAGTCTTTATGTTCGGCATCAAAATCATAGACTGGCAATACTTCGCCGATGATAGATGGCGAGCCTTTGTTCTTTCATCAGAATTTATGTATCGCAGCAACTTCCACAATTTGTCCTCATCCTGCTGAGACATGTCAAAGAAGTACACGAAAGATCATTACCTTCTGGGAGATTTTCAAACTTAAGGAGAGATACTCCTTTTGAGCATTATTTTTCCAGTCACTTATCCAGGCGTTCTTGGGGTCATATTTTGCGCCAATAGTTTCTAAATTTTTACGCGATGATTCTGAGATATGAGACGGTGAAATTTATTTCTGATGTCCTAATGTGATAAGTAGATAGTCTTACTTATTTCAAAGAATGTTAGTAATGACTTCATTATAGTTAACTAAAAGAGATGGCGTTGAACTCTTTTATTAACCAACATGACATATGCAAACAGGAGCTGATTGCCCAGAGCTTCACAATTCATATCAATCAAAATCAGCATTTCTGTCAAAGCATTCTGTGTACACCATGCATGTCCACTCATTATATCTCACTGTCTAATATGTGTACAGTGTATGTACACATAAATATTGCCAAGTATGTACACTTTTTGACAGCTTGTACTCGTGTATATTAGAAAAGTGTGCCACAGGGAATCTAGCCTAAAGCATATTATATGAATATCTACGAAAGTGAACTACACAAATCATATAATTTTTCAGACAGATGGCTAATTATAGCTCTCGACAACAGCCAGCATAAGGAACCCTAATATAAAACGTGGATTGAGATTCCCATGATGTCATTGACTCTTCAAAATATATATTTTCTTAACACGAGTCACGATCGTTTAGACGAGTCGGTTTCCTTAAAACGAGACACGATCTGCACACACTTTCTTCACATTCCTTAAAAACAAAGGCACTCACATACGGGGACTGTAACGGTACTTACAATATTTAACAAAAGAAACAAAGCTAATATGCAGAAAAATGCATGTTGAATACAATTATTCATGTTCTTCATTACCTTTTCCGTAATAAATGCATAGTCTGGTGAGAAAGCAAATATTCAGTGAAAATTTACAAGCAGATACTAAAATATCCATTTTCTATGTAAATGAAATATCATTCTCCTATGTAATATTATCCTTCTGCAATGTAAATGTAAGTTTGTGCCATTTTATAGCTATCCCATTTGTTGCATTTGCCTTGAATTGGCCGGTTCAAGTAACGTTTATATTGCTGTAGATATTTTCCACAAATTGCCTTAAAAATTATTGATTGCACATTTTCTGCAAGAATACGAATCTCCATTGTCCAGGCGACCTCTAAGATTCCGTCTTCCCATCGTGTTTCGGACCTCCCTTTTGCCCCAAATAGCTGTGATGTCCCTATTATATTGGCCTTTATATATGTGTGTGTATATATATATATATCAGATACAAGTTCCAATACACCATTGTTTTATATCTTTCCCACAGTTTATTATTACTAACTAGTTATTTAATTGATTTTAGTTAACACTTCGCTTCAGTCGCAAGTATAAATCAACCTCGACTACATGTTTACATCTCTCTTTACACCTCGCATTTCTTTACATTACAACTTCCAACATACATCTCCCCTATCTCTTTTATATTTTAACACCTCTTCATTTACCTTAGATCTCTTTATATACCAACCACAGCTATTTTCTTTTTTCTTTCTTCCATAATTCTCCTCTCTACTAAAAGCAACGGACTATCCGTGTCGAAAACCTGCAGAGAACACGTTTTACCAACCACAAATTCCACTTGGACTGGTCGGGAATCGAACCTCGGTCCCAGCGGAGGGAAGAGAGCAGTCTGAGCGCTACAATACCAGTCGCCCTCTTCCTAACTAATGTCACATGATAATAAAATGGCTGGGAATTTTCCATTTCATTTTCTTGTTTCCTATGATCTACCAATTTCCCACAATGCTTCTCCGTGTAAGTCCACAACGTCTCTTTCAACACATTGCTTAATTATTTCACAAAACTTATAGTAGGTTGGGAATCAAAGAGAAAATATTTCAAACATGCAGAAATTTATTTTCTTCAAACATGTTTTACACTAAATCACAAATACTTGATTTGTAAAAGGTTATACAGAATTTTGCATTTAATGTAGTGAATCAACTTCTTCCATTCTGCTGCTTGAAATTTCTGTCAAATTCAATTTCCTGTACGACAGGTGAATTATGTTTCATTTTAATGTTGGTTTTGGACTCAATTTTTTTGTATTCTCGTCAAATCTTTAGGACTCGCGAAATCCTAAGAGTTCTGCGGAACAGTTACAGAGAAACTATTAGAAACAAAATTTTAAAATCTTTCTGGTGTCCTTATAACCCAATTGCAAAATAATAAGCTACATATCATTTCGTTGGTGCACAAGAAAAGTAACACAACACAAATGTTGCTGCAATTTTTCTGGAGAATGGATTTAGCCTAAGCGAGGCAAATAATTTTTTGGCCAAAGACGGTTTTGTTCAACACTCCAGGAGGCTTGTGAACTATATGTACGAAATGCTTACTGTTAAAAATATAATATTTTGTAAACAAATTTCATCACTGAACTCACAAATGATTAATACGATAATTATATATATTTTTTAGATGTGGCACTCTTTTAGGGTTCTGACGATTTATATGTCACGTTTACGAGAAAAAAATATTTTTCCATAGATAGCACTCTTATTGTAAAAAAATATTTCTCCTCTTTCGACCTGAGATCATTCGAGGGATTTCGGTTTTATATGCTGACACTTATGACACAATAACTCAGACTCAATTAAATAATTTGTTATAATTTAGATGTTATTGAATTTTAATTTTGAAATTTAAATAAACTGGAAGGATTAACCTATCGGGCAATAGATGGGGAAAAGAGAAAGATTCTACATGAAATTATTAATTTTGGAAAGTTTAAGCATACTTTTGGGAAATTTAGATTTGATTCGACTTGAGATGTTTGCAGTTAGGCCTAGGTGTAATTTATGAGCAGAATGAGATTAAGGCAGGGAAAAATTAAAGTTATTTGTTACTTTTTACTTTCTCGTATACGTACGTATATACGGAGCGTATACAGTACGTAGTTACGTAATGCTGCGGAAAATCGATTTCGAGATTTCAACGGAAATACAGGTTTGGGGGTCCCCTGACACCGGAAAAGTGTTGATTTTTTCAAATGGTCCGTCCTTCTGACTATGAACACCACTAACGCCTAAATCATACGTACGATTTCTTCCAAAATGGATATTATCCAGTCAATCTGACTCGACTTATGGCGCTGCGATTTTGAAAAACTTTCTTCAAAATTTGGGGGTACTTTACATGAAGCCCCCTGACATTTTCAAAATTTTCTCAAAAACGGCTCCAAATGTTTCTTCAAATTTCCTGGAAGAATATAATAAAACACAACAAAATAACACAACGCAACACAACAAATATAATAAGGTGGCATAGGTCCGATTTTCACGGTTTTCGAAAAATTGCAAATGTTTGAAATTTTTAGCGCCTTCCTACAACTACGAAATTGAAGATAGATATTTTTCCTTCAAATAAACTTTGTTGCCCATAATTAGTTCTTTCATTAAGATCATGTATATTTTTTGAAACTTTTAGTAGTTTTCGGCCAATATTGCGTGCAATATGTGCAATTTTAATAAAGTACAAAAACACGAATTTCTCAAAAACGGCTCCAATTTTTGCTTTAAACTTTTGGTAGGGATAGTGCAAAATGTTCTCTATGAGATAACATAAACATCAGTTTGCTCTATTTCGTTTTTTTCAAAAATTACAAAAATTTATTTTTATTACTTTCTCACGTCGTCAATATTTACATTAGCGGCAATTTGTTCACATTATCGTATTTACGAGTACACGTGCTTTAAATAATGTCATATAAAGTTTCTCGAAAATTTAACTATTTTCTCTTAAAATGAGCTCAAAACTATGCATTTTCAGAAACGCTTAAACGCCGTTTTCTCAAAAATGGCTCCAAATGCTTTCTTCAAGCATTTCCAACTTAGTAAAACTTTTCCAACAAGTTCATTTCATTGTATTTAGTTTTTTTTTTCAAAAATTACACAAATGTAATTTTTTTGAAATATCCTTCTCGCCGTTAATATGCACATTTCCAGCGATTTGTAAACACTATTGCGTTTGTGAGTTAAAGGGCCTAAAATTACATTAAATGAATTTTTTCGAAAACTCAAAACTTTTCTGTGAAAAAGCTTCAAATTTCGAATTTACAATAACGTTTAAATGTCATTTTCTTAAAAGCGGCTCCAAATTTAAAAAGAAAACTGCCATTTATGACAAGGTCGTACGCTTCTTTAATATTCTTAAAATATTAGTTCGCTTTCACTATTAGAAAAACGAAAAATTCAGAAAATATCAAAAAAATGTACTTTGGGCGGCGATAGATGGGAGCTGGCATGAGGATGGGGCAAGGCAGAGAAGCCAGTCCACGCCAAGGAAATTAGAAAACTTTACAACGAGAAAGTCTGGGCCATTCCGTAAAAGTACTATTTTATGTTCTGAAACTGTATTGACATGAAGGTCTCTGTGAATATGATGGTTAGGTATAAAACATGGAGCTTTAATTAATATCATCCAGACTGCTATTTCCTTGACAATTTACAGCAAAATCAATTTAAGAAATGGTATAAGTTTTATAGTCAACATTTTTTCTGTTCGCGAAGAAAAAAAAAGACCCTGAAAAAATTCGTGTGTACTGTATTTTCGAATCGAACAGAATAGCGGCGATTATAACGGGACGTTCTCCGTTATAGCATTCACGGTAAGGTTTCGAGCATTAATTTCCAGGGCCTTCGAGTAACCTTGACGAAAGTATTTCGAAACATCCATTCAAATATCCAATGTCTGGACTCAATACTCTTCCACATTGAAAATGTGTCCAATACACGTTCTAAAACATAATACTAAGAGAGAAACATTAGGTTGAATGGGAGAAACACAATCCTCTCTCCCCTTTAAAACAATTCGAAGAAAGAAAAAATATTGGTTAACAGGTAACGACGATCAACGGAGTGTGAAGCCGGGGCCCTCTAAAGCCTAATCTTAGGAGCTCCTATTTTCACTCATGTTGAGGTAGGGAAAGTAGACCAATGAGATTTGACCGTCCGTTTGTGTAGCGCATCCACTGTGGGCTAGCCCGGGGCGACCGCAACGACGGCGGCGGCAGACCTTGGCAGCTGACCCCTGCGTGGGCGCGGGCCGGCGCGGCGGCGGTGGCGGCGGCGGCGGCGGGACGTCGAGCGAGTCAGCGCTATTCCTGGCGTGGTGTGGGCCGGAGCGCAACCTCTACGTCAGTGCGGCGTGACAGTGGTGTAAAAAAGCAGCCGCCGAGGAGTCGGCAGGTCGATCGGGGTGAGCGCGGATGAGGCGGAGCATCGAAGGAGGCCCACAGCGCGGCGCCCGGGCGCGTCCGCGAGGGCGGAGACGGCGAGGACGGCGAGGACGTCCGCCCCGCGCTCCGCACTGTTTGCCCGCCGTCGCGCGCCCCGGAACTAAATATACGGCGGCGCAAAAACGACGTAAACAGTTCGCGCGCACGCACTCGTCATCACCGAGAGGGAGGGCGTTTCAAAGACACCAACTTCTTGATAAAACCCAACCGTTTGTTCCAATTCATTTCACCGATTGCATTGGTTTCCATTCAGCCCTGTCATTTCTTCCGATTCGACCCCTTCCTTTTGCAAAGCGCTCGAAATTTCTGCACCGAGTGGTTCTTATAAGGGTTGGCCACGAATATGCCTGACGTGATTTGTAAATACGACTCCAAAAATTAAAAGAAGCGGATTACGTTTCAGCAGAACTAAAAAAAAGAAGTTGAAATCGTCGGCGCGATTTGTTCCATGTGGATTACTTTTCATTAAAATTCCCGCGTATTTCATTATATTTTTGTTGCTTACTTCATTACAATTTGTGTTATCCTTGAAAGAAGGAAGAAGAGAACAAAATTGCATTATCATTTTATATCTATTACTGCTGCTACGGGACACTAATTAGCCACCAACCTTCCATCATGAGGATTTTCATCGACAGAACAAATATATTTAAAATGTCAAATTCTACGCACTGAATTAACATAAGCGACATAGTTGGCAATACGTATGACACGAATGTGACAAGAATCATGTTAATTATGTAGATTCGATGACAGCTTTCAGCTTAGTCCCGTTATTTTCGAGCTCATATGCAGTAGATGTACACAATTCAGCGCACGGATAGTGTCAAATAACAAACAAATATTCGACACGTGGTGTGCTTCCAGGCACGTCGTCACTACTACTCTACTACTTCGTGCACGTCGTGGTCCTATTAGTCTCGCCATTCACTCCCGACAGGAAGCTCAAAGCTCATCATCCGAGCCAAATCGTCAGTTACTTTGTCGCAGCAAACTGAAACGTAAAGCAACATAAATGTAAATAATATTAATAAAAGTAATAAAAAAGAACAACTATGTATAATTCCACAATTCTTTGAAAATATTGATGTTAGCTCTTCCCTCAACTTTTCTGAATTTTAATGACAGCTGTCGGATATTGAAATGTTCTTACTGAAATTGTTTACAGCTAAGGATTTAACCTCCCATAAAAAAACCTATTTACGCTCATGGAGGCGAACAATTTGAATGATTAGTTTTGACATTGATGCCACTGTATAACCTACATATTCCTTAGTATATTTTCGGTTTCTTGCATGTTCACCTTTATGTTTATTTCTGTTATCGTTCTGCTCTATTGTAGTAATAAATGAAGCACAGTTCCTACATTATTGGCGATTTTTTATTTTATTATATTAAAATCGGACTCATTTTGTAGTACATTATGATAATTAAGGTAATTATGTAAAAGGATATGTGTTAGTGTTATGTTGCTACTTTGATCAAAGCAAGCACGTAGCCCGGATGCTCCCCCTCATTTTATGCGACCACAATGCTTTTCAAAACTTGGCGAGCGGTCACGCAGGATGTTTCAACATGTAAAACATAAAAGTGTTATGATTCGTGATAAAATAGTGGCTGCCGTTATCTCTTTTATTTATTTATTTATTTACGTCAAAAACAGTAAAAAACTGCGTATGACGAGCTATGGGGAGAAGTGAATTTTGTGCACGTTTTCATAATTCTGTGGTCTCTATCCTAAACCATATTCTATTCATAAACCGAATTTTGAATACAGAAAAGAGAGGTTTTTTTCGAGTTTTGTTGACAAAATATTCGCTCCTATATAATAAAATATATTTTCAAAGGTAAATTAGCTATAATTTCCTGCCCTGAACCCTCATGTTCTTCATGAAAGAATAATACTTTTTGCCGCGATAATATGAAAAACGATAATTTGAATAACTATATTTCCCACTGAAATTCAGAAGACGTGCACAAATAATGAAGTTACATTTATGTCCAGAAGCAAAACAAGGGACCATCTCAGCATTTGCTCAAGGATCAGGGAAACTGGACGAAAAACCTGATCGAGATGGGGGCCATCAACCCAGAAACTGTGGTACAATACTTGTTACAGGTTCTTTAGAATTATACAGTCCAAATGATAAATAATTACATTAACTATCATTGTTAAAATTAATTCTACTTTCCTTTTTGATGCTCGGTATAGTCTCGAATTGTATAGAAACAGTTATGCAGCAGAAAAGATTTTACTT
Source organism: Acheta domesticus (assembly GCA_031308135.1). Classification (NCBI taxonomy): domain Eukaryota; kingdom Metazoa; phylum Arthropoda; class Insecta; order Orthoptera; family Gryllidae; genus Acheta; species Acheta domesticus. Next base: position 128,200,659 of record JAHLJT010008446.1, on the reverse strand, counting down.
GGGACTTAAACTTTTCTATTGAATTTAATCGTTTAATGTCTTCTGGCAAAGTGTTGTAGAGTAATGTACATGAATTGTATGTGAATTTTTTGTAGTGAGCTGTTGATACTGCCACCTGGTGAATATGATTACTACGTCGTGTGTTATACTTATAGACATCGGCGTTTGCTGAAAATATATTCCCGCCCTTAAGTAAGTCATTTTTGACAAAAACTACTGATTCGTAAATCAGGAGACAAGGTAATGGTAAAATTCCTAGATTAATAAAGAGTGACGTACAAGAATCACGTGGGTTGGATTTGCTTATTATTCGTACAATTCTTTTTTGTAATCTGAAAGTCTGTAAACTATAAGATGTGTTTCCCCAAAATATTATGCCATATCTCAGGCGGGAGTGAACATTGGCAAAATATACACAACGAGCTGTATGAAGGCTGACGGAATTTGAAAGAATTCTGAACGCGTAGCATAATGAGCTTAATTTTGTGTTCAATTCATTTAAGCGGGCATTCCATTTGAGGTTTGACTGAATTGATAGACCTAAAAATTTTGTTACATTAACATCAGTCAATGGCACACCGTTCATTTTCAATGGAGTACAGAATTTTTTATTTGATATGGAAAATTGCATTGAAACTGTTTTATTTTCATTTACTTTTAATTTGTTATTACGGAACCAATTTGAAACGTCTGATATTGTACTATTTACGGTTTCTTTGTTGCAAAGAATATTTGTATCATCCGCAAAGAGAACTGTTCTTCCGCTTCGAATCGCTAAGGGCATGTCATTTACGTATAATAGGAAGAGAATAGGGCCTAAAATCGATCCTTGCGGGACTCCACGTGCAATTGGCAAAGAACCGGAAAGGTGTGTACATAAAGTTCTATCATTCCAGTAAGGTATTTCTACTCTCTGAGATCGTTGTTTAAGGTACGAACATAGCCAATCTAGAGCAATACCACGGATTCCATACGAAGGTAATTTTGAAAGTAAAATGTTATGATCAATGACGTCAAAAGCTTTTGAAAGATCTAAAAATATTCCAATAGTTGCTTCGTTTTGATCCAATGATGAGGCAACATCCTTAAGAAAAGAAAAAATGGCTGTTTCCGTAGATTTTGATTTCCGGAATCCATGTTGGCAATTTGAAAACGCGTCGTGTTTATTGAGAAAGGTTTCCATTCGCACGTAAAAAAGTCTCTCTAATATTTTTGAAAAAAACTGACAAAAGAGAAATTGGCCGATAATTTTGAACTTCATTTTTGTTGCCTTTTTTGAAGAGCGGCTTAATCTTAGCTGTTTTAAAAATATCTGGAAAAATTCCGGTGCATAAGGATGCATTAAATATGTGAGTTAACGGGTGTATAATGGCTGGCGCGCACGTCTTTAACAAACAATCGGAAATTCATCTAAACCGGCCGAATATCTATTTTTTAATTTACCGATTATTTTGAGAATTTCATAGGAAGAGGTTTCGGAAACGAACATAGTGTCTAAGACTTTTAGGGAAACGTCAGATGTTGAATTTTGTGGCTGAAAACCCTTAGTGAGATCGACAGCAATTCTCGAAAAGTATTGGTTAAAGAGACTAGCCACTGTTGCCGGATCGTTCACATCTCTATCGTTATCTTTTAAAACAACATTCTCTACAAGGTTTCTAGTTGGTTTGGTCGCATTTTTTACTATATCCCACATTGATTTTGTTTTGTTATTTGAGTTCAAAATATCCTGACACATGATTTAAGGTAGGGAAATAATATGTTTGTCATTATGTACGTATATTTACTTAAAATGTTATTCATGTAATCACTCTGCCCTTTGCAATACTACTCAACACAAAGTAAAATCTGCGACTTTGAAAATAGGGTACCTTATGAACCTTTTCTTTACTTTTGGGATATTACATCTTAGGTCTATTATCCGGATGGCTTCATTTTGGATTAATGGTAATGTACACTTGCAAAAGCATGGAAAAGACACAAATAATTTTGTAAATATGAACCCTATTCGAAGGAAAAAATATTTCGAAAAAATACTTTTCATTTCTATAATTCAAAGCTACAGAAAAACATCTTTCGAAAACAAAATCTGAATGGATCGTTTCAGAATAACATTCTTTTACTTTTATGTAAATGATAATTATTTATTATCAATGTTTGAATGTTTACACACCTGACTCATGATGCTTCTAATGAGTGTGGAAATAACAGATTCGGAATTCTTTCCATTGGAGCTGAAACAGTGTTAATCATAAAGTGCATTAAGAATTTCACTTTTGAAGAGTACAAGCTTCCTTTCAATTGCCAAAACAAGTGCCGCATGCATAACACACTATAACATTATTTAATGAAAATAAACGTGACACTATAGACATGTCGTAACCGAACAGAGACGGTCGCGCTACCCTTACTAAGTTGCCATCGGCGTGGTGATGCTAAATCTTTAAGTCAACGAGCCTGACGTAATGGTGAAAAAGTTCAGTCGCAGAAGCAGCACCGCAGGTCCAGCGCCGCGATCGCGACGGCGAGGCGACTGCCAAACCAGGAGCAATCGGCGACTTACTCTACTTCCAAACGGAATCTCTCGTTTAACATAACACAAACAGTTCATAACGACATAATTAACAATGAAAAATTTAGTGCCGGAGGTAGACAAATTTGGGCCCGGGGAAATGCTGAAACCTAGCCCCCCCCCTAAAATTAAAAATGTGAAAGTTGTATCAAGAAACTATATGAATTATTTTACTTCAACAAATAACAAAAATTCGCCGTTTCCGGCGCACGATTACATAACTTTCTCTTCTTACGAAGAACTTCGTAAGGCGAGAAAAAGTTTTTGGAATTAAATTTTAAATAATAGTTGTAAGTAAAAGTATTAAGTGATAAAATAATACAATCTCAACGGTGAGCTTTAAATGCTAAAAACAATTGTTGTGTTTAATAAAATCACTTGTTAAATACATGAAATAATAAATATGAATTTCAGTATAATCAATATTTTAATCTTAGCGTCATTTGATTCATTTCATAGCGTCCTTATAAGTAATGACCATAATTAAGTATTTAAGGTAAAAGAGTAATTGAACATTTTATGAAATACCAGACTACTGTACCGCGACTTACAACATTTCGATAACGACTTTCTCGAGTTCTAATTTCTTTTTCAATTTTTACAAATCTTTTCCCATCAGTCCCATCATCGGGCCCCTTGACTAGCGGGGCCCCGGCCAATCGCCCGCTCTGCCCATGCCTAGCGCCGGCACTGAAGAAATCAGAATGGCATTCTACTCTAAATGTGGCGTCGTTTTTCAAAAACAACAAAAATCACCTGTCGTCACGGCCGGTAGAGGCGAAGCCTTAATGAAAGTAGATGAAGATGGGTAGAGAGGTCGACGGGTTCGACCATCTCTGACATATCTTCTCCTTGAAAATAGGAAAAACTGAGGCGTATATTTTCAGACTATCGAACCACTACTTTCAGAGTAAGCGTAATGCGTGAAATACGCGCAAAATATAAGGAGATCTAGTGCGTTAAAGACAGACGAGAACTGACTGAAAATGATACTTATGGGGAAAATTTCTTAATTTTAATTAATACAATACAATTTATCGCACAACACTTAATTGATAATAATCGCTTCAAATTACACATTGATATATAATTTTACAGTTTCAGCAACGCCTAATCAATCTTTGGATAACTGGGAAACTTGGAATTAAGAGCGTTTTCATAAGCAGTTACTGTTTGAAAAAGTCAGTTCAATAGTTGAAATTGGTTTTGGAAATATGTAATATGAAAGATAATTCAAATTGCGTATAAATAAAATCAGAGTATTCATTGTATATAAAATCATTTTATTTGTATTCATGTATTATAAAATCGTAATGCTACTCAAATGAAACCCCAGAGAAGTAGAGTATGACGAATACTACTAGACTACATTAAGTTCAAATGGTGATCTGATTGGAACTAGAAATTGCGGCTACGAAGAAGCAGTGATTTATGAAGAGTTTTGGAATTCCGTTGTTGTCTTGTTTGATAATATACCCAGTGAAAATGAAATATACTTTCCAAAACTTTCTTTTTCGTTAACGTGCTGTGAAAAAGGATCAGCATTAAATATACAGTATATTTTTTCTTGATTTACTCATGTAATAAATACGAAATTAAAAACTCCTTCAGATTTAATGAGAGGGAAACGTTCTGCGGCTCAAAATAAAACAGTGTATCGCATGTATTTTGTTTTTATTTAAAAGTACCTGCGATTACAAGTCATGATACATAACGTAGAAAGTAATTTACTTTCCGGAATTTCAAACAATGAATAATACCAAACTAAGAATTACTTCTCCATAAATTCAAATATAAATCAACACCCTTTTGTATTTGCTGTAACAATAAGAAAGAAATTCTTGTAATAACGTGAATACATTATTCGAATGCGGATACGGATCGTCCTCCGGGAAATCATTTTTCTCTCTTCGACTATCAGTCTACTTACAATGGTACACCAACTCATTCCTCACCTCGACATCTACCACACGCATCGCGACTGGGACTGATTGTGGGGACCCCGAGGTCAGAGATTGCGCTGGAAAGAAGAGAGCGCCCGGAGCACAGAGCCGATAGCAGGCCCTCGGCTGCTCTTCCGGACGTCCGTCATTCAAGAGAAGACAGCACTGGCTTTCCACTAGCCTGCAAGTCATCAGTTCACCACTGTTACTATATTTCAGGTATCCTGTGAGTTACAGCTGGATCCCCTGTGGTCAATTAAACAAATGTTAGGTTTCAGATTGTAGGACGTCCTGTTCTGGTAATCATCAGCCTCTTCTGTAATATTTTTCATATCTCCTCACAGGCACGAACGCGGGGTTTCTGGTGGGTGACGGAGATTTTTATTAGTTTTTTCAACATTTTCACAAATTTCATTGGTAGGGGGGCGGGTTTTGATGACCTAAATTATCGCCAAAAATGATCAATAAAACGCCCTTAAAATGTTTCAAAATTGCCCTAAAAGTATAGAAAAATGACGTAAAAATTGTGATCAAAACCAGTCCGGATGAACATCTCAAGCGACTCTTACTATCAACTCCGACATTCGACTGGTATTGATCGGAGAAACTATGAAAAACTACCGATCAGAGCAACCGTCCGCTAGAATTCTCCTGATTCGAACCCCAGGACCCCTCGAGAGGCTCTGCAGTGACAATTGATGCCCTGAGCCACCTCGGCTAGTCGATTGGTCGAATTTATGGTTTCCAAACAGCAGGTACAGGAAACGGCTCAACTTAGCTTTATTATATACTATATCATATTTTCAACTCTGTATTTTACATGTTTTAATTTTAGTTTAATTCTTACTTACATATTCACTGAAATTACTGCTTTTAGTATCAAAATAGATTTGTGACCTTTTTTCATTTGATACATCTAGTTCATTTCCTTGACATTAAATTCAAATTATCATATTTGCAAAATTTTCAATTATATATTTATATTATTTCATTACTTAATATTTTATATCTATCTTATACAAGATATTTGATGATGATGATGATGATGACGGCTAAGCCATCGAAAGCTGCTGATGTAATAAACAAAAATATCGGCAATGACACCTTTTATTCACATATTTGAATGCTAACTACACATCACCAATAAACCGATATCCTAATTATAAAGGTCAAAAACTGACATTTCCAATACTTTAATGTTTCTTGAAATTTTTGCTTAGATTTACGCCAAGATTTCGCCAGCGTGTTTATAAATATATTTCCGCGTGATGTTGGCTCCGATAGACTAGGCTCTCATTCAAATATTTTCTACTTGAACCTCTTCAAATAACTTCAGCCAATTGCACTTGAAAAGTAAACACCCTATAGAACGCTCAATGCTACTTATTCGCTCAACGATTCCAACTTATTATTCTATATTTCACATAATAAAGCGTCTCGATTCCCTTAGATATTATAGAAAAAAACGTTTCAGATCTGGTTTCTGTTTTGAAACAGACCCAAACGGCCTTCCTATCTTTTTATTAAAACAAATTATATGTAACTGATTTAGTTCGCAACCCGACCAGCGCATACCTCTTTGAACTTGCGTAATGTAACGGCCATTGTCATGACATCGGAAGCTCCGTCTAAATGGGAGTTTTAGAAAAAAAGTCACTTATTTGTGTATTTGTGAGTCACGACGTCCATCGTTGTACAACAAAATGCAGTTAATTTTAACTGCGGGGAGGAAACCCAGGGTAAATAAATATCACTCTTTTAATCTAGTAAACATCAACCAACTATTTATTAAAAAGTATCAACCTAGTCAGTACACTTTATTACAGAAATTTTAGGGCATAATTTTGAAGAAATAAAAATATATAGTCCCTTTTCCGAGTAGGGCGTCCGATACAAAATACAATATCTTATCTTTGATACGTACTTGAAAAACGTCTGAAAACTCCGACTAGTTTGTTTACACATTGAGTCACTTCTCGAAAAGTGAATGAAGTGTAACTTGCGTTCCACAAAATTATAAAGAAATTTGAAAACCAGAAACAGTTTCATGACGTAACGGTTCCACGAAAGCATTTAATGAAAAAAATAACGATTTCGGTTTCACTAATCGAACAGTTTTTCACGGTCTTGGTTTGAAGCCTTTATTACCGCATTATGTTATTTCAAAGCTATCTTTAATGTGAATTAGAAATCCAGATAGTTATTCTTTACCACAGTGTATTCCTTTCGAACTCATTCATGAAATGAGTTAAAAGAGGAATACATATACATTATATGCTTGAAAGCAACACTTAGATTTCTCGAGACAATGTAGTGGAGCAAGATAATGCTATGGTTAGAACTGCAAAAAGAAACCTTTGACTGGAGCTCCACAGCAAGATGATCGGTCGCATCAGTCTAAATTTGCATCGCCATAATACGTGACGACAAGTCACGACAACCTATCTTGAACATCGCGGCCTGCTTTCCAACAGCCACCCCAGCACAGTTGATACGTCCCAACCACCGTAAGGAAAAGGGAAACTACAAATGGCAAAGGTGATATTTTGGAGCAGAGTTACGGGGAAAACTGCAACACACACACACACACACACACACACACACACACACACAAAATGCATGAGTTATGGACGCTGTATGTTATGAAGTTCCCGATTTCTTACGTCCACAAATATGTCCCAACAAGACTGAGCATCGTCCTGTTTATCTTTAAACAGGGAGGTGCCTGTTTTAGACAAGGAAAGGGACAATATATCTCTACATATGTAATATTATCTGATTTATATATTCTGATAATATTATCTGGCCTTCAGCCTAGCCATATAGTTAAAAAGAATTGAAATTATAACTGTGTTATAATTACCTATTACATAAAAAAATTATATTAACTGATTTTCTATAATTGAGAAATTGTGTGTAATTATGGTACTGAATATTTCTAGCCAATGCACATTGTTTGATATTATAAAATACCTATGTATGCTGCATAGTTTTTTATGTTTTAAAATGGCATAAAATGAGATTTTGACATAAAATAAAATTTACATATATGTGTGAATATAGAAAGATAAGCTCAAAGACAATTTTATACAGGGTTATTCGTTTGGGAATTTATGTATACTAGAAATACATAGTGTTGCACCGGGAGAGACACTTTGTTTGAAGTTATTTGAAGCAGTACACTCACAAATATAATAATATTTACAAATTACTGGCAATGCGCATATTAAAGATTTGAGAGATCTTTCAAAAAAATCACATTTGCATAATTTTTGAAAAAATAAAAAATAACTCAAAATGAACTTTACATCCTATTAAAGAGTGTAATTAGCACTATCCGTTACAAAAGTTTCAAGAAAAAAATTGCAGCCATATATGAAAAAATGGCGTTTGAGCGTTTCTGAAAATGCGGAATTTTGAGCTAGTTTTCACGGAAAACGGTTGTTTCCGAGAAACTTTATTTCACATTATTCATGTACTCGTAATATAATAATGTGAAAAAAATCGCTGCTAATGTAAATATTAACGACGTGAGAGACAAGTCAAAAATATTACATTTTAGCAATTTTTGAAAAAACAAAAGAATAGAGTAATATGGCGTTTTTGTCATCTCTTAAAATACATTAGGCACTATACCTACCAAAAGTTTAAAGAAAAAAAAATTAACTTTTGCAATTTTCGAAAATTCAGAGTTATCCGTGAAAATCGGACCTTTGCCACCTTAATAAGTGTATTTTACTCTATTCTTACAAGAAATTTAAAGAAAAAATTTGGAGCCGTTTTTGAGGAAAATTTTGAAAATGTCCGGGGGGCATCATGTAAAGTACCCCCAAATTTTACAGAATCTTTTTCAAAATCTCAAGCTTCGACTAGAGTCAGATCGACAACGGAATATCCATTTTGGAAGAATACGTATGGTTTAGGCGCTAGCAGTGTTCACAGACGGACAGACGGACGTTTCCTTTCAATTGGTTTTTCGGTATCAAGGACCCACAAAACAGGGTTTCTGGCTACACCACGTGTTAGGGGGATTTTTTCTTAATTTAGCAACTGGTTTTATCCACTTTTTTCGTTATCACGGTACGGCAATGAATTTTTTTTCCGGCCGAAAATTCGCCATTTTTCGCGCAGCATTACATAACTTTCCCCTATATCACTCCTTTATACGTACGTATACAGGAAAGTAAAAAAACAAGATCTTATAATAGAATATGTTTAAGCCCGTTTTTCTCGAAAATATTGTTTTGGACATAACACCCTTTACGCAGCAAGTAAAGTAGTAAGTAGCAAGTAAAGGAAAAAATATATTATAACGTTTAGAGAGGCAAATTTATGGAAGAATTTGTAATACACTACGTCCTCTCCCTTTTCGTCGATTCCAAACAGAATGGAAGGGTTCAGTGAACTTTCTCCACTTTATACGGGTACGAATCTCTGCTAAACTTGTCTATAGATTTCTCAATTGCTCTCCATTATACACAAAATCTGACTTTCTATGTGAAGGTTCTATCTCATTGTTACCCTAAAGCCAGTAAACCGGGTTTCTTACAGTATAACGTATCTGCTACCATTTGCTCATGTTCCTCTTTAATTCTGAACTTCAATTTACCCTTAAACTTAAAGAATTCGCTTCCATAGGTTTTAATTTATATACTGTTTATGGAAAATAATAAATTCTGCACGTTATTAGGTGTCGCTGATATTAAATCTTTGACTCACAATAAAAAAAAGGTTACTAGCACTCCCGCATCGAGAAAGAGACGTCACTACTTTCTTTAAATTTCGCCTAAGAATTATTTTGTTGGAGATGACTTATTATTTCACCCACTACTCTAATGATGACTCCAAAGGAAAACTGTCTTAAGCGATTCTACTTTAATCATTCCCTAAAACTACCCTCCCGTCTACGATAGCGTAATGTCTACATGGCTTCGTAGACCCGGGAGGCCCGAGGTGATGGGCTGAAATTCTAATGGCGGCAGACTTTTGTAGATCATTTCGGGTGCGGTGCGGTGGAATTGCCAGTGTTCAGAAACGAATCGTCGAGACTCTCTTCAGTCCGTGACTTCTTCGAACAATTCCGCTCCCGTGGTTTCCTCCCAACGGAAGCGGAGCAATACTCTGGGCTAAGGAGTGCACGCGATACGTCGCTCCCTATCCGTGCACACGACACTGCACGCAAAAGACATTTCCCGATGTTCACTGTAGGCCTACATAGTGTACCAAGTTTCCCTAATGCCTGAGAGTAGCTCGCACGATAATCATTACATTTTTCCCATTTTTCAAATTTCGCCTGTTCGTAAATTGATGTAATGTCTGTTTAGTGTCTGTAGTAATTATTTTAATACCTGTAACAATTACAATTTCTTATTAAGCAGATATCATTTCCTCTTTGATCACTGAGCCGTTGTACACGATTAATTTATGGCATTTTATTTCACTCAATTCTTTTGACTCTACAGTTCTTTCCTTTGGTCATAGCATCCACAGTCCCATTATCAACAGAAGAGATACCACAATAATACTACATATCCATTCCAGTACTTTAGAAGTAGACAAATGAATTATCGTTAGGGAAAAATGAGGATAATTTTTATATCAGTTTAAAATACATAAAATTGACAAAATTGCCATACTTGTTAATTTTAATTGATTAACAATGATTTAAAGATAAGAGACGTACAACTCACAGGAAATAACTATAAAGCATATTTAATATGAAAATGACTCACAACAACGTTCACACATGGGGGAAAATCTTTGAATACATTTCAAAACGTTTCGATAAAATATCTATATTAAGTACTAGGTAAAAAAAACTGCCCCATGGAGGAAATTCTGTGATGAAATTAAACGAAACACTCGACGGCAATTAAAGATTGAGTAAATCGAAGTATTTATTTTTCACAATCATCTATTAGACAGTAAAAGGAACGAGAACCCTAATGTAAAATGGAAGTAAAATTCTTGCCATCCCCGCCCTCCCTGCTCGTACCTCTGTCCGGCCACGCCCAGCTCGGTGCCGCTCCGCCCCACCCGCCTGCCATTTCCACCACGCTCCACCCCGCTTGCTCTCCCCTTTTGACCCCGCCCTGACTCTCTCCGTCCTCTTGTGGACCCACCCCTAGGGTCGCCCTGCCTCGCCCAATTCCGCCCCATCACCAGCACCGCAATCCATTAGACCTGAATGCATTGCGGGTTGCCCACCCCTTCCCCCACCTCCCAAGAGGAGACCCCGCCCCCACCTTCAGTAGGCCACACCTTAAATTTTGCCCCAATTTACATTTTGATTTTACTCCAAGCTTTCAACCACCATACATGATCTGGTATGCCTCTAGATACAGAGCTTGCACAATCATGTATGGTACTTGAGACCATACGTGATCTGGAGACTTACCTCTGTACCAAACTTTTGAAGGTTAGCTCTTTATACCTTAGGATACCATCCAACAATTAATTATGTTTACACCTATGAGTACATTAATATTTATACATGCAGACAGTTACAACTAAACCTATGTACTAAATTGACAATAAATCATTATGCTTCCACTTTTGCTAGTGGTCTTCTTTCTCTTCTACAATCAAATCATTGCAATGATCGTCAATGTGACATGAAACTGTTAGTTGTAACTGGCAGTATAAAGCTGGTAATTAATAAAATAAGATTGGTAATTACATCCAACATCTATTAACTAAGACTGTACTGCATCTTCACATTATTTATTATTTAAATTGCCAAAAACAATTTGCTAAATTAATTAATAACTTCCCAAACTTTTGAGCCCTTAATTATGAACCTAGGTCAAGATCTACTGGCGAATCCAGCTCAGTCAACACCTAACTATAACATATCATGTCACTCACAGGATCAAGATGACTTGCTTAATCTTTATGCTTTTTTCTAATTGTGCCTCAATAAAATAAAAAAATTAATTATTGTGCTAAATGATATGTTTTTTATTCTGTTGAATTTTCATCTCTACTTTATCATTCTCTCTTTTGTTTCTTTTTGTTCTTTTTTATGAAGAAAAGTTAATTGCAATATTCAAAATTTGTTGATTTTTTTCAATATCTGCAGAAAAGCTTTTGTATCTGACACATGATTTACTACTCTTCGTCAGTGAGTCAAATTTGTATGTCTGTATTTTTTTAAAAAAATTTCAAACTATCTTATTTAGGCATATATAATATGTAATAATGTACTAATAAAAATATATAATAGTGTAATAATATGTTTATTCCCGATTATCATTTGCTCACTTGTTTATTCATATTCTAACAAAAACAAGTCTTTTTTAATCAATCAAAACCCAGATTTGAACACATATATTGAATATAATGTCTCATATTTTTTAATATTCCTTGATAAAAGTGTTATCAATATATTCTTTTTCTGTATTTGCATCCTTCTATATTTCTATAATATTAAATGTTATGACATAACATTATTTTACCAGATTTTCGTAGCAACTGCTTTCCCAAATTGTAGGCATTGCTTACAGTATGATTTTACCCATATTCTCAATCATCTTCCTTTATTTTATATAAATAAGAATATATCATTTTCATAAATATTTTTTATTAGTCAAAGAACTAAGACCACGTTTTCTGATCCAGTGAGAAGAAATTGATACTTACATTAATCATGTAAGTTAATTATTAATTTTTTAAATGCAATTCTGTCTCAAATTCAGAATCACTCAGCTATTAATTAATAGCATAACTGGAAGTGAAGGAAACAACAAAACATGTCAATCAATATAAGCAAATACTGACAGTCTTCATAAGAAAATCTGAATATATTTATACAGCACATGCAAGTTCAAATGCACCCTCCATGGAAACACAAGGGTGTAGCAATTTACAATGAAAAGTTGACATACACTAACTTTTTGGAATTAAAAATTGGGTTTTGCATTTCCAAACTTATTTGAATATTATTGATGCACTATCATATCCCCTATCACTAGTGAATTTCCTACAACGCCTTCTTTGTCAAATTCAACAAGAAATTGATCTTTCAGAACACTGATCCTTTGTCAGAGAGAGGTGACATCAGAGAGCTAATTGATTCATTTTGAACTTGTATTATCTTTTCTCAATGGACATTTTAAAAGAATGTAGTAAATTTTCCATTTGCAGAAAAGAAAGGGGGATGACATTAAGGCCCTACAAATAATATTTCCCTGAAAATTATTGATTTTCTAGAGATTTGTTTGCTTTTATGAATGAAAAGTACTATTAGAATGAAAAAAGATGTATTTAAAAATGTAAAAGAAGAAAAACACCAGTAGCCTCAATTTGAAATATCTCTACAGTACAAAACAGATACCTTGAAAATCTCTTAAATGCACAAAAGGAAATATAATTATAGGATGAAAATGAGAAAGCATTAAACTTCAAATTTTCCTTTTATTGAGGAAATTAGTTTATTAGTTGGCTATGGCTGTAATCTTGTAACATAAGAATGACAGAATTGAAAAAAAAAAAATTCAGAAAAACAAATAGTTTATGATAATAGTTTGATTGCGCATACAGTATAGAAATTAGTACATATACATTTGAAATTATAATTACAGAGTTTGAAAACTTGAACATTCCTTACTTTTACACTTACTGATGAGACATCCTGAAGAAAATAATAAGGGATTATAAAGAAAGTGTTCTCTACCATCTAATTAATTAAACAAATCACAGAAATATAAAAAGGCTACTCAATTCATAATAAAAAGTATATAGAAATGTCAAAAATTCTAATGAAATGCAATAATCAGGAGACAATCATTAATAGCGGAGTGAGTGAATGAAACAGATGTTCACCAACTTTAAGCATGTGAGAGAACATGCACAAGCAGATATTAAATTAGGGAGGAATACATATCTGCGTACATTGCTTTTAATACTAGGATTGCAAAGATGACTCACAGAGAATTCATATATACTTCTGCATCCGCAACTCCAGATGGTGTATGGTGTCAACATTTCAGTGAAAAATAAAATAATACTTTCCACGCTCTGATCCAAGGTAGTGACCAGGGGGACCCAGGTAGTGACAGGTCTCCCTCTACGTTCCCCTAAATCAATTATTTCTCTTTTCCAAATTGAAGTCCACAATTTTCATAATTTGATGTAATATAAGGTAATTATCATAAAATACTAAGTTATTTTTGTATTACAAAAACAAAATTTCAAAAAACTGCAAATGAAGATTTTTCAAAAAGAGCACTTGTGGCTTCACATTAGGTAATTCCTGGATTCATATCCAATAGTTTCTCAATTAAAAAACTGTGATGGAAAAATAAAAATAAAATAAAATGAAATAAAAATAAATAAAACAAGGAGAAAAAAGAATAGAATTATGGCAAGCAAAATTTGATGCATCAAGGATTAAATATTCTGAGAGAAATCAGAATCTAAAATTTAGTTTATCTCGGAACAATAATAGCAGGAGTGTTCACAATAACATTCTAGAAATTTCGAGATGTAGAACAGTCATTCTAAATGATGATGATGGATGATACATGCAAAATGTGGCAAATTTTTGAGAGCCTTCCACATTGTTCAGTAGACATTCTTTAGTATAATTTTAACTCTTTGTACCTTATTCAAATGAAAATGTTTTCAATAAATATATCATTATTATGTTATTATGTTACTCTTTATTCCTGATTAACCCTGTTACAACAAAGTATAATATCCAAACCTATTTGACATCACACAGGACATAATACAGAACATATGGTATGCAATATAATTGAGTTAAAATGTTGAATAATAAACTATTCAGTAGATACTACACATTATTTTTTTTCTTAGACGAAAATCTGTTTTCGATGACATAACTGTTAAGGAAGCAAACTCATTGATAATTTTTTCAAGGTTAATTTTTTGGGCTCGATTATTCTCAACTAATAGCAAAGATAAACTAGCAAACCTTGCCTATCCTGTACAGCTTTGAATATAGTTTTATTTAACTTCAGTTTTAAGAACATTCAATCTTTCAACAACCAACATTCAACCTTCACTCAACCTTAGCAGAAAGTCACAGGAAATCTTAAGTGCATGAGGTGCAAAAGTTACCATTAATATGATGAATTTGCTAATATTGATTGTAACTTGTTACTTTAAAAAATATGCAATATGAGTGGTCCATGTGATGAAATGTATGCAAATAATTATTCTAACTGGTACATTTTTTTGTTTAAAGTGATAAATTGTAATATTGTAATATTTTACAGAATTGTAATACTTTATTCACAGAACCAATGTTTTATTCTTAATACTTTTAAACAAAAAAACTTCTATTTGTTAGAACATGGCAAACTATTATGATATTGAGCAGCAGAAAGAAAAACATTCCTCTTGAAGCTGCATTTTATTGAAAGGCATTTTTCCTTGCAGGTGCATCTCTTAAATCCTTGACCAGCTCTGACTGTCAATTTCCTGACACATTCACAAGGAGAGTTGCTGTCATATGGAACTTCCTCTAATGGAAAGAAAATCTCTAAACTTCTGCTTTTTGCCTTTTCAATCATTAGCAATCTTTAGTTTTTCCCTCCACTTGTTTTGGATTACGACACATAATTTTTCAATAAATTCTCAGAGTCTTCTTTACTAATCTTTCTACTATTCTCCTTCTCATTCTCAAAAGCATTCAATGATTGTTCATTAAATTGAGCCTCCATTGCATTAGAAGAACTTGTATCTATATCAAGACAACATAAGCCATCCACATTCAATGAACACTGGGAATTGACTGTCAGGAAAAAAAGCATTTTAATGCTATAAGCCACTGAGACAGGTTCAGACTTGCATGAATGTGAGAATTATCACACTAATCAAAGGGTATTGGATATTATTCATAAAATCCATACTATATTTACATGTATATTATTCATAAAATACCATATTAATGGGATTAATACTTTAATGCATGAATTATTTATCAAACTAACAAGAAATTATTGTTATTTTTTGTGTAATACCCTACATAATAACAAATTTATAAAATTATCTGTTAGATATATACCAGGAAAACTTGATGAATGTGAATTGTGACTTATTATCAATAATTATGTTATTTCTTTAAAGAAATAAACTTAATTTTTATTTAGATAAATAATTTCTCAGACTGAAAATTAAAAATAGAAATATAATTAGCAAAGTTTCATTATTCCAATTTTAAAAATAAAATTTAAAAAATACATTTTCTTCTCCTCATTCAGAGCCCCTCTAAGGGTGGGTCCTCGAACTCTTACCCCGTGGCACCAGTATTTGGCTAGATATGGCCCTGGCTATATTGAATACCAAATAAGAGTTAAATTACCCCACTTGAATACCAAATAAGAGGCAGGAGAAATAATGGTAACCAAAGTAAGAGGAGACAGTGGGAGTTAAGTGGGAATTATCAATATTAATTTTGACGTTTATCAACAGAAAGAACAATTTATTTGCAACAGAAAGGATTATTAAACTGCATTATAAGAATAATATATATTGTATAAAAATACACTAAGTAAAATACTTTTTATTCTTTTCTTTCTTTCTTTCTTAAAAATCTCTATGTTTGCTAACAGTTTCTCTGAATATTTTTCAAATTTTTCTTTAGTTGATGTTATTCATGTCATTAAGAAATTTAAGATCTGATTATGAGCAGAAGCACGAGATAGCCTATTTTAGTAATATAAACAATTCAGATAAAGACATGTGTATTTGCATAAAATTACTTTACGTCTAAAATTTAGACTCAGGCAATTGGATAAATAAGAGAAAAAGAACTCAAATATTATGCAATCATTTCCAACATGCAATATCAATCTTAACTATAGAAAACATTTAAAAACTCCATGCTTTTGTTTCATGAAACAGTTTTTTTTATTTGTATATTTTGAATAGATTAAAATAACTTTGGTCAACATTCATTCAACAGTTTTACAACACATAAGGCATGTGTGCTTCAAGAAATCAATATGATGATTAAATATCATAAAAGCAGAAACAATATTCAAGCTCACAAACTCTTGTCAAATAGATAAGGATCAAATGCCAACCAATCTTACTTTTATTTTCATACAATTAAATAACAAAAAAGTATTATTACTGAGACCCATTATTACATCAAAGATCGTTGAAGTTCGGAGAGTGCTTCACTGACCAACTGGATATTATTACAATTCTTTAACTCCAGTACTCCTTGTTAAAACATCACGATGTGTTAGACATGTTAACAAATAAAATTGAAGATCAGGACCTTTCTAATATACAAGCTATTGGGATAGACTATAACATCAGGGATGGGACCTTCTTCAGGTGTGCTAACATTCAAAGTAATCATGAAAGTATAGAAATGGAAGTCAACTCGTTGAAGTTAACTATCACACGTTAACAATAATATATTTGTTAAAATATTAGCATCATTATGTTTTATTTGTGGTTCCCACATATGTTTAAAACTGAATAAATAATTAATTACTTACATCAGTTTTGACATGGACTTATGTTCGTATTACACAAACAATAATAATGTAAATTACTGGTAAATGTATATAAGATTAGAATAAATCAAAGATTGGATGGGAGTGTAGAGTGTTGAATAGGACCATTGATTGTCAGTGGAGCATATTGAACAGTACCTACAAAAATGCTCGTACTTACATTCTGACCAAACTAACATTTTTATTCACTTATGTTGTAAATTCACATCTCTTTGTATGTAAATATTAACTCACAGAGTGAAAAGTAAGTGTTTTGAAATAAACAGAAATGTAATTTTCATGTTCCTTTAATATTATTTGTTTTATTTAAATCAATTTAGTACTACTGTAACTAATGAAATAGTATTCTAGACAGTTTGACAATGTCATTTGTTCTAAGAGGAATAAAAGTAGTAATAGGTAATACGAATCAATAAATATCATTGGGTTGTTCCTAATTTCTCAACAGGAAAGATAGAGCAACTCTCTCATTTCTTCTGCAGTATGTTCTTGGAAAGTCAAATACCTACACTATTACCCTCTACATTACTTTAAATTTTATAAACAAATTTTTATTATTATATCATGGCAATCTGCACTGCCTATCCTGCCTGTCATCATTTTTACAAATTATTTAGTGCCTCAATTTCCCTGATTCAACACCCGTTTTTTTTGTTTGTTTTTTTTTGAACATTGTTACGACTAGACATCGGATGTTTAGGGAAATGCTTATTTTTTTCTAGTGAACTTATTTAAAAGCCGATAATGTATGTGCACAAATCATGACAAATGATGACATTTGACGAAGTTTTATAATGCTTATTTTTGCTTATTTTAGCATAAATGCCTTTTATTTAGAATTAACGTTTTTCCTTTTTATTTATTATTTTTATAAACAATGCTAGGATATGAGAAAATCGGTCATGGTCCAACCTGACCATTTATTACAAAACCTTCAATTCGCATATTTGTATTTTGAAATATGAGAGAATTCCTGAAAGTATACCAACATATTTTTCTCCATTTCCCTATTTCATAAATACTACCCATGTTTTGGGGAAAATGGTCGATTGACAATACACCGAGGGCACCTTTTGAGTGGAAATAAATGTAAATTCCCAGAAGGTTTCTGTGTTGCTAATTTTGGACTTCTAAAATGTATGCCAGACACATCAGTAGATGTTCAGAAATCCTTCTCTGTATTCAAACTGATTTTGTCTCCCAATCGTTGCAGATTTCAAATTGCGATCCTTGAAAAGTTACTGGTAATATATTGCAATGGAAACTATTAAGAATAAAATGTAGAAGAGCTGTAAATATGTATGGAATCTTACAAATAATTTTTAATTTTATTGTGAATGTAATTTATGGCAGTGCCTTTTTTCTCCTTATTCTTGACATTTTCAGTGCTTTTTAGGCATCTAAAAGGCGATTTTTTAGTGCCTAAACATCTAATGTCTAGTTTTGACTGACAGTCAAAAGGGTATGGCACATCCACACAGTCTTATACATTATCCCAAAGGAAAATACCTTTCATAACAAACATTATTTGAAGTTTATGTCTTAAATGAAATTTAATATTTGAAAAATATCAGTGTAATATAGGAATAATTTATATTTTACAATTCATTATTTAAATGGATAAAATATGGTCATTATTTTTCCATTTTGTTTTCATTCTGGAAGTAAGGAGAATCCATCCAATCAATTTGTTTACATTTTTTCATACGATTCATATGCTGCATACCGGGTGAAAATGTATTTATATGTATGTACCATATCTGCAGTGTATGTGTATGTTCAATACAAGTGTTGATTGAAATTATCTGCTCAAATCTTACTCAAAAATAACTTTGTTCCAGTGAATATTAATTATTGAAAATAACTGCTTTTCTAGAACTACCACAGCACTGTTCAATAGCATTCCTCTATTAAAAAACATTTCTTAAAAATTGTTTCTCTATTATAAAACACTTTGAGATTAAAAATTATCCATAAATTTATCAATTTAAACATGAAATAAAATTTTTAATTCACTTTAATTAAACAGTAAATGAAGGTATTCTGAGAGGTATGGAATTGATAAATATGTTTAGTATATTTTGTTCAATTTCTGACAAGGCTGCAGAGGAGTGTAAACTAGCATCTGAAGCTTCAGTAAGAGCAATTAAGTACATATTACATATGTACTATACAGACAATTGTTATTTCCACATTTAAATGAAGTCTATCCAATTTGAAATCCCTTTTTTCCAGATACATTTCAAACAAGTGTCCTGCAGTGACAAAACTGCTCCTGAACGAAGCAACACAAAACAATTTTCCAAAAAGTAGCATGCACACTGCTCATGAACAAATGAATGAACATTACTCTCATAATAACATTACAATGAATTAAATATTTTAACAAAAACAGTCTTCATGAATTCTGCAATAATATAGTACAGAGTTCTTTGCATACCAAGAATATAAAAATGGTTACTGTAACATAACACAACATGAAATAGCAAACATTTAATGATGGAATGCCTCTTCTTTGGAGCCTTGCTGTCGCATGAAGCCAGATGTACGGTAAGCAGTGACGCATTTAAATTTAAGAACTCAATTGGTACGTGCAGTATGAGATTAGGCGGAATAACACAACCACGCATTTGCATTTTTCAGTGAAAAGGACACTTCAAACGAAACAGAAACACTTCTCAAAAGGTCGAAGTCTGTATAATTTTCTTTTAATTTCTGCGCGCATTATAAATTAGAAATATTCATGTTTTTGCATTTTACTCGAGTTCCTGCATTTCAAACGAAACCACACACATCTCTCAAAAGACCGGAGGCTGCACAGTTTTGCTTTAATTCCTGTGCGCGTTGGCAATTAGCAATATACCCGTAGGCTACTAGGTTACCATATTCTAGATTTCATATGATGAGGTTGGTTGAACAATAATGTTAGCAAGCGGTTAGTGTGTACAGTCGTAGTAACCAAAATCTGTTTTTGAAAACAATTTTAAAGAAAAGGGACACAACTAAAAAATTGTAATTTTGCAGGAGAAAGGTTTTATCCTGAGAGGAACCATTTCGCGGTGAAAGACGAAGCGTGTTACCGGTTGTCTTATGAACTAACTCCATGAAAATACAAATTAAATATTTTCTAATCATGTTTCTTCACTTTAATCGAAAATAACGATTTTTGAGATGAACTTTGAGATGTACAAGCGATATTCGAATTAGTTTCCTGTAGCCTCGTATCACAAGTCACGTGGAAATATACAACAAAACCAAATATAATATCAAGTTGGAAAACAAAGTTATCAGGGCAAATGATCACTGATCAGAATGGAAAATGGATATGCCAGTAGACGTAGGCCCACTAATGTGATTCTGTAGATTGTACGAGGAAGTAATCACGTAGCAAAGTAACCAAACGACGGCTGCGACAAAGCTCAAGAAACATTATATTACAACTAAAAGTTTGCAATAGCGTAACAAACAATCAAGCAGATGAATCAAATTGAGAGGGCTCTTCTTACCTTGGAGTTGCTGGATGGTTGCTTGATATTCTGCCAGTTTCTCATCGACGTAATCCTGTGACTGACTAGCGATGATCGCGGCGGTGGATGGACCTTGGTGGTCGTAACCTTCAGAGTCGGAAATTGGTTCTGCAGGTTCGAGAGGCACACCAACGTATTCAACATCATACGGCGAGTAGAAGTATTCACACGGTGGAGTTCCCATCGAAGGCTGCATCGGTGTCTGAAACAATTATGATCATTGAATCCAAAAATATAGAGCACATTTTTTGTTGCTACTTTAAAACGAATGATGTCAAAGTTATTCAGAGACGCATTCAAAGTTACAAAGCATATTAAAGGCCACGTATGTATAAAAAGTCAGTTTCAGCTATAATTTTGCTTTCATCAAATTATTATTTGATGTCGGAACACGTTGAAGTCGTAACACGTTTGCAATTAGTACGGTCAAGTGATTGGCCTCGTGAGACAGGAGCTTAGGGCAGACGAACCAAATCGTGGACTCTTAAGACTGTGGGTTCGAAACCCACGTAAGACAAATGTTTTTAGTTGTATTTGTGCCGAGGGGGTCATTCCAAATCCCTCGCGTATTTCAACTACTTCGTAATCCTTCCATACGCTCTTAGCCTGACTGAAAGCAGTTGACTGATTGATTAGTGATTCTGGGCATATCAACTGCTAAGATCATTGGTCCCGTAAGTGTGGTGCACATTTTATCGCGAGATGTAGCGGTGATCTAACCCCGTTGGATGGCGAGATTCGGCGCCGACCGACCCTTCGGCTTGCGGAGTTTTCCCCAACCAGGAATCTCCCACCAGCGGAGCACTGCCCCCGCCGGTACAAGTTCTAAGCTCCCACTGGTCTCCCGGCATGTGTGGCAGTGTAGTGCGCATAAGTGTAAGAGTAAGTAAGGGGTGAGGATAAGACAAGAAAGAGGAAGGAAAGATTGCGCGCGGTCCATGGCCCGTTTGTTAGGGTACTGCTCCGGCATTCGCCTGGTGTTGATCGGAGAAACCACGGAATCTACCGATCAGAGCAGCCGGCCGTTAGAATTCTCCTCCAGACAGCGGCTAAATTCGACCTAGCTATCTAGCCAGTGTCGAAAATCCTGCCGTCGTCGGGACTCGATCTCCAGGACCTCCCGTCACAGACACTGCAGTGACATCAGTTGAAGCCCTGAGCCACCTAGGCCGGCTGACAACTGTGTGCAATCTGGGTGTTCATTTGAATATTGGCAAGAGCATCGAGGTGGAGTCAAGAAATAACATGGGCAAAAATATAATGGTACACGTCCGAGATAGATCTATGCGATGTTCGGGGTGCGCGAAGATGCTCTTCACTACACTCCAGAGCAGCGGTAGGTAACACAAGAGGCTCTGGTAATCTTTTACACGCCGAAGAAAATTGGACACTATCTAGAACAAGAAAGTCTGTGTCATTCTGTAGCACCATTAGTTTAATTATAAATGGATGTATTTTCTCAGAAGTTAAGACCGTTTGGACTATTTTCATGTATATAGATCCTTATATTCCAATGGAAGGACTCGTTTGAGTAAAGTCATAGAAATGTAACATCACTTTAGAGGAGGTATTCCCAACTTTTTTCTTTTATCGATCCGTTTTAAAAGTATTATGCTCCATTGACCTTTCGCTATAATAATGCATTGCATCTTTCGCTATAACAAACAGTATATATAATCATAACACAAAAAAATTGCGTGTGCCTTACAGATACCAATTTCATACACCATTATATTCGTAAATATCTGGATTTTCAATAATCGAAAACGCTTTCGCTTCTGAGTAGCTGAGTTCCTAATCTCTATTATTGTGCAATGGTTAAAAAATGTTTAGAGTGATCATAACGTATCTCCAGTGCTTATTCCGGGAAATATTTTCTTGCGCGGTAGAGTAATGTTGTGAATACATAGTTATGTTTTGAATTTTTTAACCATCTTTA
Source organism: Acheta domesticus (assembly GCA_031308135.1). Lineage (NCBI taxonomy): Eukaryota > Metazoa > Arthropoda > Insecta > Orthoptera > Gryllidae > Acheta > Acheta domesticus. The sequence goes on along the minus strand of JAHLJT010008446.1, from coordinate 128,178,181 downwards.
GGAATGATGAAGTTAGGTGCTTGAATTGAACAAAATTTAAATTTCAAATATGAATTTGAATTTTGTTTTTGGAGGCCTGGGAGCAGAAAATCGAAGTGGGGCCACTATCTGCAATTGTTAAATGTGAAGTAAACGTTTTTATTGGAATTGGAATAAGAATGGATGGCACAATGGAGAAATTAAGCGTGGAGTTGGATTTGTTTTATTCTTTCACGTTCCCCGTCAGCAAGTGGCCTTAATAGGGGTCCCAGTGCGGGGCACGAAAGGAGAGCGAATTTGTAGTTTATTATTATGTTTAACGAGGAAACAATTAAATAATTATTAATTTCATTACTATTTTTTTTAATTAATGGAAACTTGATTATAGCGATCGGTCACCGAATATATTCGGCTATTGACCCTCCAATCAATCCCTGATCATCACTGATCCCTTTCAAAATTCAATCGATCCCCAGGGGCTCGATACCGACTCCGTTGGGAACCCCTGCTTAAGACAATGGTATTGTTTTATCTTTTTAGGGAAGCTAATGTTGTACTGAAATGGGATAACTTCAGTACAGCCGTCATTTTTCACAGTAATGATCTCTCGCACACATCTTTTGCTAACCGCGCCAGATTCTTCCTACCATATCCCGTCATCTTTAGGGCCAAGCGATGAGCCGATCTCCCATCCTCATACAGGCAATTCCCCGGTGATTCAAAAACGCTTTAGACAAATGTACAAGATCCGAAAAGGAGCAACCAGTTGGGAGTCTCTAACTAAATATTTCAACAACTAAATACAACATTATTAACTAGTAAATATTTCTCGGGGTGGGATAAACAGTTTAATACCATAAAATATACGTTATATTAATATTTCCTGATTTTGTGAGTCCCGACGCAAATTCTCAGAGGATAAATAAATGCGAATAAATATATGTTTTGTGAATAACTGTTGCCGCTTTTAGTTTTGGAATGTTAACACCTAAACTGCCTTAGCACGGTGCCTCCGGCAGGTATTTTCATGTTAAAATGTTTGTGCTACTTCAAGTTCATAATAAAAAGAAATTTGAAACTATACAGTGTGCCTGGCTCGACCATCCTCGGAAATAGAAAGTTACATGAAAAAGTGTTAATAAAAATGCATAGATAAAATTTTCATTTTCATTGCAAAATTAGGTAGAGGAAACCATTGTACGTCGGACCACCAGTGGTTTTGAAGAAACCGACAGAGAACAAATTCTATTTTGTGTTTGAGATGGTCACAACACTGTCCCTTCCATTTGTTACTTGTTCGTGTGCATCCAGGTTTATTCTGAAAGAAGTTATGGGAAATGTGTTAATTTCGTGATGCCCGAAGTAAAATTTCCAACGTTTGTAAGTTTGGTTTTCTACGCAACTTTAACAAAATGTTATGTGAATACTGAGCATTACAGGAATCATTTATGAGATTTTTTGTAGTATAAGTAATAAGTATTTAATTAAAAGAACAAAATCGATATTATTAATAATAAAACATTAACGTTATTAACATTAATTGATACAGACGTACACCAAGAAGATAGTCGTAACTTGAGGCACCTTATTACCTTGTGTCTTTGACAACCAATTTTTTTCTTCCGGAGGCTTTTTTTTCAGCTTCAGGGGATGCCGATTTTCGACCATCCGCGCCGCGTAGCCACCGAGTCCCTCACGGGGACACCTTTACTAGACACTGACACACCTGCGGGCTCCTCGGTCTTTGGTCGGCAGACTAACAAGGCCTTCCGCGACAACACACATACACACGAAAGACGGGGACAAACAACCATGCCCACAGCGGGACTCGAACCCGGAACCCTTCCGACCCAGGCGCTGAGTCGGCACACGTTCTAGCCACCTCGGCTGTCTTGGGCAACCCATAAACTTCAATGTTAAGAATAATGTAAAAGACTATTTTATTTATTTAACGACAGAAAACAGTTAAAAACTGTAACATACTACGGGGAGAAGTGCAATCTAAGCAGGTTTTCTTGAGCTTTCGGAGCTTCATAAAACATATTCAGTTGAATTATGAATCGTATCATTATGAATAATGATTACGAGTAATGAATTCGACCATAAAATTTAAGGGTATTATCTTTCTAGATTTCTAGTTCTCACAGATGAATATTTGAGTAGAATTGGAAACAGAAAGGCTTATTAAAATAAATGAAAACACAAGACATCACAGGTGACGAGCATACTGTCTTGTCAGTCAGATATCAGTGCTAATACCAACAACCTGTCTTGCTGGCCCCCTCGTCATTGGATAACAAAATCCTCTCGCAACTACATCGCCACAATCGGTCGAGGAACATCACCAAAAGCTGGATTACGAAACGTACAGAAAGATGGCCGTAAGCCAGGTAAGCCAAGGGCATTGTCAGACACTCAGTAGAAAAACAAAATTAAAGTCCAAGTATCCAACAAAAGCAATTAGTGCCAAATTTTATTCCAAAAGTGTATGCGTAACGAAAATGCTCCAGTTAAATAAGATAAAAAGAGTGAAAAGGAAGTTATTCGAAACTGACCCAAGTTTATGTGTAAAACTTCTTTTTCGAAGTAAATTTATACATGTTTTCATATGTTTACAATATGAATACCCCCTACGTTTTCCCATTTTCTTGTCCACAATAAGGTAGGTGGCTCGAGGTACAATATAAGGTGGCTCACTCTCCAAGTACCCATGTATCTTGGGCTACTTTACATATATTTGTATTTAACTTTTAAACATGAAATGGAAAATTATGCAACAATTACAATAATAAAATCATGGTTGTAGTTTCAAGAGCACAAAAAATAATGCAAATTTCCTACAACAAAATACGAAATCATGCTAATAAAAAAGTGGCCAAAGGTTTAGGTGTCTTTCGTATATTATCGTCAGTATAATTAATACAATTGTAATGATTTACGTTAAGACAGTATAGTGATACACAAAGTTTCACCACTGTTGTGACCCCGAAACTCCCAAAAGACTTTTTTCCGTAGAATTCTTCAATATTTTTTTTACATGATCCGGTTAAAAATAGCGCCAATTAATTCATGTCGAGAGGAATTGAATAATTATATCACATCTGTAAGTGCCTTAAAATTTCCTCAAAGAGCATTCTGGGTGCCCAAAGTCCACAAAAACACGCTTTTCGAGAATTCTCTTAGCATGTTCTGAGTGGATTCGGGAAAAAATGGTCAGTTCCACACCAGTAGATCGACAGCCGTCAAATACCCTCTCTTGGTGGCCTAGAAGAGGTCTAACCATGAGTGGTGGACGGATGGACTGACACACGCTCACTCGCAAGTGATTACATTCTATATGTAGATACACTTCAACACCTGCTCAATAATGTCCTCTATCAACAAGTGAAAGAAATGTTTAAATATTTCAACTCCAAAAAATCAAAAATATCAATATTTTTGAAAAATTTTTAATGTAATGGTGTAATGAACATAGATAAGACGAAATTGTGTTACGAGAAAAGGCACAGGTTTAATTTATTTTCTTCAAGAACAGTAAAAACTATGCGATGTAGGGGGGAGAAATATAATCTGAGCACAGTTTCTTAGATTCACAAACTCTTCCCCACAGTTTTATTGATAAAACTGCAAAGAAATCGAGTTTAGCAACATTTGAAAACTAGATAGTTTTGCTCCCGAGTTATAGAAAACTTTTTTGCATCTGGAAACGAACAACTGATTAATATTTTAGTACTGCTAACAAAATAGCAACCCACACCCCTGGCTCTACTCCTATCACAACTGGCAAAAAGAGAGCTCAACAAAGCATGCACATAGTGAAGCTACTTTTAAGTTCAAAAGCAAAACAAGGGGCCATCTCAGCAATTGCTCAATGGAACGCCTGGTGCTCAAAAGGAGCCGAGAAAAAAAAGTCTGGAAGTTTTTGCTCAACGGTGCTATGTGTTTTTTGGGTATGTTGAATAGGAATTTTATGTTTGCCAGAGTGAAAAGGGTTAGCTTCACAGAGAAAACTGAAAAAAAGAAACAATTAAAAATTTCGCACTATTTTTCAGTTTTTTACTTATATCTCCAGATTTGTGCGTTTTATTGAAAGAGTCACTATATACAAAGTGAAAGGTGACAAAATTTCATTCAAAATGCATATTTAACTTTAATTTTGTGATAACGCTAGAGCGCTTAAAAACTATCTTCCGACGCAGTAAATGAAATGTGACAGACGCTCTTATGTTTTTTATATCTAATACAGTTTTCTTCTCTTTAGTTACAGTTTAAGGCGACAAGGATTTGATTGTCATAGATCTCAGATGTAATAAGTAATATATTAACGTTCTCACTATTCCTTGTACGGTTGAACGCTTCGTGGAAGAAGGTATTGACTTAAAAGGTTGTGATTTTGAGATATTTGGCGATTTTTTTTGATGAGAGAACTATTAGTCGCGAGTTACCACGAAAATATTTTATTTATAATAGGCGTTAATTTCCCCAGCATAAAAACTAGTGTAGGAGTTACTTCAGGGATTACAACCTAAAAGTTAAATCGAAAATTAGCACATTCTTGACGGGTCCATCCGTATAGGAAGGTAAAGGAAGCTTTTTGAGCGAAAAATAATAGAAGTCGTATGTCACTGAGAACTTTGGGAAATGTTTTGCTTTGGAAAAATTGCCAGCATAATTTTAAAATAATAATATTAAGTAATAATACTTCATAGGTTTATCATAGGGAACCAATCACAAAACATAGTTTTAAAAATGTTAATAATTTAAATAAGAATTCTCATTCGACGAAAATTTCTTACAATTTTATTGGTGAAATCAATATTTGATGTAGGCTCCTCATCGTAATAGTTTATTTTCGCATAAAGCTTTTTCGGCCGCATTGCGGCCATCTTCAGTGCTACAAAATAATGATGTACACTCGTTCAATGCAGACACCGACGTCAAAATTTTAGAAATTGAAAACAGATACACACATAGACTTAAACTAGAAGCAATACACATTAATAATTTATTAAACAATCCCCAACACACTATTTTAAATGAACAGATTCCTTCTCTCTCCCCTCTTCTGAAACTGGCCGCTTCCAAAGCACATTAACCCCTCTGCCTGCCTCTTTTCCGCCACCCGCCGGGGCCTTTCCCGCAATGGCCATTTCCTAGAAAAAACCCCGCGTTCTCCCCTACCTCCATTGAACGTTTCCTTTAAATAGCGTACAATGCCTTCGCCCTTCGCTGTCTGTCTGGACTGAGGCCCACAGCCGCCTCTAAGAGGTATGTCAGTTTGCTCACCTAAATTTATTAATTCATTTATTTATTTAGTTACATATTTATTCATTTTCTATTTTCACCTCTTTTCAAAATGTACATTTGTATTCAAAATTATGTTTCCATCTACACATTTTATATTATACTTTTATTTCACTCCAGTTTGCTTCGTAATATTATTTGTAATAGATTCCATTTATTTTATTTAATTTTCATTTGTCATTTTTAAAAAAATCTATATGTCCATTTCACATTTTACATCTCTTTAAAATCCAATTCTGAAAGTTTTTAATTCTTTAAAAGTTTTAAATTTTTTGTAATTTAGATATATTATTATTATTATTATTATTATTATTATTATTATTATTATTATTATTATTATTATCATTATTTTGTAGCACTGAAGATGGCCGCAATGCGGCCGAAAAAGCTTTATGCGAAAATAAACTATTACGATGAGGAGCCTACATCAAATATTGATTTCATTGATAGCATCGTAAATGCCACACCATTTCCTACTATTACCAATTTTATTGGTGTTTTATTAATCTTTAAATTTGACCTCGATTCTAAAACAAGAACGCAAAAAACACAATTAAAATAAAGTAAAAAGCTTTAGGTTACACATCTATCTACTGAGAGGTTAAGACTATGAAAAAATGTCTACTATGTCCATCAGACACAAAATTCTGAAAAACACTGAATTAATTTTGATTCTGAGAATATCTTTGGGAGATATTTTGTCAGCTTTTGTTAGAAATGCTATTGGGAAAGTAGTCATTTTTTATTTTAAAATTGGATTAACTATCGACAATTCTATTTAACAATTTAGTTCCGTAAATTAAGGTGAAATTTCGACTAATGAGGTGAAATTATATACTGCTTTGGGTTTAATATTATTCAAAGTTTCCGCCGTGACTATTAGTGTCCCGTCTCTCAACCATGAACACTATATGTATCGAACCTCTTCAGTTTAACAATCTCTGCTTTCCATCTTTGGAGGCAAGATATCTTTATCTCATTAATGTCTTGCAAATTTTCACCTGAAGCGACCTAGTCGACAAGTAGGTAACGAAACAATTTGTAGAAAAGTAATGTCTAATATTTATGTGGCATTGTTTTCCTGCTGTGGTATTGTTACTCAGAGCTAATTAGAATATTATGGAAAATCGAAGATTACATGTGAAATGTGATTAATTACAATTCTGTTGGAAGACAGTACGGCACGATTTGTCAGGGAAGTCAATGATTATTCAACGAAATAACTAGAAACATAAGTAAATAAATCCCCAAACCATCAAAACACCAAAATCACGAGGCCTCATGAAAAGGTCTTAGAGTTGATGAACAGTTGTCGTGTTTTAACTATTTATTCTCATGAAGTGTACTCGGGAGAGTCACAAGGGTTACAGTAAAATGTGCTCTCGTCAGAGCAACACAAAAATTCTAATTGTACTAAGAGTGACGGAAAGATGTAAATTACATTGAATATGAAAGAGATGATATTCTGTCCAAAATAGAATCTCCAAAATTAATTTAGATTAGATTATTTGCAGTGTCAGAATATTCTACAAACACCTAGCTCATACTTCTATAAGCAACCTGAAACGTGTCTTCGGGAACCACTTTCCTACATCTACTTCTAAAATGTATGTACTTTTAATTTTTAATTTTTTAAATTTAATTTAATTTTTAATAATTAATTAAGTTAGGATAAGAATCGGCCTTTACACACCTACGGTACTATGTGGGCACAATTCGGTTAACAGGAAGGTAGTCAGAGTTAGGTGATCTACTGGTGCATAGATTAAGGAAAAGGGGGAAAGAGAAGAAATTGGTCGTGTTCATCACGACACCAGTCAACGAAAAATTTATCATGCAATACCCTTACAAATTTTATCATAAATAGGATGCAACAAATCACGTTTCTAAAATTCTCAGTTAGCTCAATTCACTGTAATAATGTGTGTGTATTGTTATGCCTCGAGTTAGAATTAATATCTAAAATCCATTTGACGGTGTCTTAAGTGTGAAGTAGGCAATGCCTCTTGCTACTGGAGTCGGTCTGTATATTTTCGCGAGGATTTATTTTTGTGAACTCTAAAGTTAGTACCTACTTAAAGAGCAAGGTCTAACGTCACAGAGAGATAATGTTCGGTACGTGCCGATTTTAAAACATTAATTAATGAAAGGAAAGAGATGACTATAAAGAGTTATAGCTCGCGGTTCATCTTACGTCATCAACATGGCATATGCATTTTTAAGCAAAAAATGTATCGAGAAGAGTCTTGAAGAGAGAACTCTAATTAATATTGTATGTAATGTAATAACAGAAACAATACGAAGAATGTTCCATGATTAGAGGTGATTTTTTTCGGGTGAACGTGTCAAAATTAATAATCTCATATATACATGCTTGGTATAATAAAACATTAATCAATCATTGTAAAACTCGCTGTAGATCTGAGTAAGGTTTTTCGATATCAAGTCTCGATGCCGTTTATAGGCGATTTTTGTTTTGTTTACAATTGGCTCCTTCCCCTCCACGCCCCCGGCGCTGCCTCCCACGGCTGGACAGGCGACCTGCGCGCGAGTGCCAACTCGCAATAGCAGGCGCCTGGAGGCGCATGAATGGCCGCAGCGAGTGACGAGCGCGGCCGGCGCGGGGGAAGGCGCGAAGGCTATTGCAGGGGCTGAGACAGGCATCGCGTCGGCGCAAGCTACGGGCCAGGGTCTGTGGGGGCGGGAGGCGGGGAAGGTGTAGGTGCTGGAGGAGGCTCCGGGACAGAGACTGGGGGGGGCGGGGAGACGGGGAAGGTGCTGGGGCTGGTGCTGGTGCAGGCTCCATGCTAGGGTCTGGAGTGTCAGGGAAGGTACTGGTGCAGACTCTGGGCCACGTCCTGGGGGTGGCGAGGAGGCTGGGGAAGCTGCTGGTGCAGGCTCCGGGACTGATTCTGGGGTGGTGGGACCCGGGGAAAGTGCTAGTGCTAGTGCAGGCTCCGGGCCAGGGTCTGGGGTGACGGGGAGGCGGGGAAGGGGCTGGTGCTGACTCCGGGACAAGTTTTGGTGTGTCGAGGAGGCAGGGAAAGTACGCGTGCTGGTGCAGACTCCGAAGCAAATTCTGGAGAGCGCGGAGGCTGGTGTCGAGGCGGACGGTGGGGTTGGTGCTGGGGCAGACGCTGGGGTGGTGGAGAAGCTGGCACCAGAGGATGCGGTGTGGCTGGCGTCGGAGCAGAGGATGAGGCTGATGCTGGGGCAGGTGCTGGGTTAGCGGTGGGGCTGGCGTCGGGGCAGGCGTTGGAGATGGTGCTGGGGCAGGGTCCTGGGCAGGCGCTGGGATGGCAGTGGGGCTGGCGCCGGGGAAGGCGGTGGGAGTTGGTGTTGTCACAGGGTTATAGGCAGGCGCTGGGTTGGCGGAGAGGCTGGCACCGGAGTAGGCGGTGTGGCTGGCGTCGGGGCACGGGGTGGGGCTGATGCTGGGGCAAGCGCTGGGGTAGCTGGCTCGGAGCAGGAAGTGGGGCTGGGCATCAGGGCAGACGGTGGGGCTGTTCCTGGTCCAGGATTCTGGGTTGGCGCTGGGGTGTCGGGGAGGCGGGCGCCAGGGCAGGCGGCGGGGCTGGTGTTGATGCTTGAGTAGGCGATGGGGTGGCGGTGGAGCTGGTGCTGGGACAGGGAGTGGGGGTGGGGCTGGGGCTGGTGTTGGCGGTGATGCTGGGGCACACGCCGGGATCGCGGTGGGGCTGGCGCCGGGGCAGCGGCGTGCAGCGAGCGCTCTGGAGTGCCGGCCGCAATCGGCAAGCGAAAGGCGGCTGATCGTCCGTTCAAAATAACGCTGCCACAGGCCCCTTCTTGCCGACGGCCTACTGACTCATTAGCAGACATCGCGGGATGGAGCAACGTGGTACCACCTCAATATGATTTGGCGGCGCTCCACTTGGCCCCGAGTGGCGCGCCGAGATGGCTTAGGGCCTTATTGAGGCGAGGAGGCGGGGCCTCGCCGTGGGCGGCTTCCTCCAGGGCAGGCGACCAACAGCCTCTTCCTTTTACAGCGATGCACAGACTGCTCCAAGAGGCGGCACATACTGGTCATTGGGCCAAATGGAAACGAACCCACTCAACTAAGAATTGTACGGACGCTTCAATAGAAAGCAAATATTTACGATTTGTGATGTCATTCGTCTTTGTTCACTGCGTTACTTATTCCAGGGTCATCAATTTGAATAGAATGAGACTTATTTTTGTAGCATTATGAAGCAACTTTTAATCAGTGAAGTGCGACTGTATAGTACCTCATACAATCACATAGAAAGTTAGTAAATTTTGAGTCTTCAACAAAATTATTATTTTATCGAGGCCACTGTTAGGATCTTTAGTGCTGTAGGATTCTTTTAAATAGTAAATATCAGGAAGTCGGTGTTCGGAGTGCTAAGGAATATATGACTCATCACGTCTCTACGTCTAAAAATAACCCTTATCATCTTCAAGATACCTCCATCTTATCGTACTGTTCCATGTTAATTATATACTTATTGAATATTCATTATTTTACAAAAACAAAGAATTTGAAAGAGTAAAAATATCTCCAATTAATGCTTTTATAACAAGGTTTTATATTATAATTTTCGTGCTTCACAAATATGAATGTGAAGAGCTTGGAAAACGAATACGTTGAACATGTTGATCTGGAATAAGAACTATTGTAAACACGGTATCAAGAACTTCGTGTAGCGAGCTGAAAGGAAATCATGATGGAAAGAACGGAAGTTATGAACGAAATACTAATAGAATGTTTTCGTTGAATCTCCTGCCGTCTAGAATATATTTTGACTCGTAGCTTCGATGAATTAATAACCTTGATTCGAGACATGAGTTTCGACTAAAGTAAGAGATGATTTATTCTCAACGTGTTCTATTTGGTCACTTCGATCAATGATATATTTATGGCATGCATTATTTTGGGCCGGTGGAATGGAAAATCATCATCCACGCATAACCGCTCTCTCAATATAATTCTTCATGCATTCGTTGAAACTGATTTACGACAAGACGCTCCCGTGAGGCGCGCTTGTGTAACTTCCCATTCGGGAACCCTTTATGTCATGCGCTTGACTGTTTTCCGCCGGCTGAGAGTGTGTCGTCATCCCCTGCTTCCTTCACTTTGTTGATTTAAAAGCCCGTTTGTTAGTATACGTTGGTGCTTCCTTGGAAGAATCTCGGTCAGCTCCACTTTCCTAGGGTAAGGACGAGGCAACCGCGGGCTAAGAGTAAGGTAGTGTGGTAGAATGCATCACGAGGCGTTCGAAGTAACTGCTCAGAGGCATGCTGAGAATAACCCCAAAGTGACCTCATCGTTGAGAATGTATCGAAGTCCCCTTTCAGCAGCCCGTCTGGCGTTGGACAAGTGCATTCGGTTGCCCTGTTACTGATAAGTCTGAGTTTTCGCAGTTTTGGTTCCTGATTTCGTCAAGTTTTCACCATTAACAACTGAAAGCGAAACATATTTTAGCTCATACACATATTAACGAGAAACAAGAGTTGATGTCTTGACCTTTCTCAAAGAGTAACCTCATGCAAGAGTTGAGTATCGCTGCCAAGTTCTGAGGCTGTTTAGAGTTCATCGAAGCAAAATTCTAGATGTGACGATTTGGCATATTCTTTAACATGTGAGTTTGCTTGATATTTTCCTACTAATTCCATTACTCCAAAACCCAACCGGGTAACATCAATTTTTCCCCAGCATTATAAACGCGTTTTGCGTTAGATAACGAAATAGACGCTTTTTATAAACAATTCGCAATGGCACAATGGCATTTCTAAACAATAAGAGCAATCATTTGATGTACACATAAAAATGTCACTAACAGTCTTCCGCGCGTCAAAATATTTGTAATCCAATTGACAAATTATTTATTAAAACCTAAATATAATTCAATGCATTTTCCAATGCTTCTCAATATCTGCAATGAAGTTAACGACAGATATTGGATGTAACCGTTTTGAAGCGGCCAATTAAGCCCTAAAAGTCAGTTCACATTTGTCGCGTTTGTAGAGTACACGAGCAACAGAAACAGCAACTAACAAAAAATTTCTGGAGAAGTCTTACCTCATTTGTGAAAGTATAATACGCCACGTAGATGAGACAGTCTGCCAAAGAGGCAATCTCACCACGTTTATAAATAAAATATTGTATATAATCAGAATTGGAGTCGGTTGTGAGGGAGGAAAGTTCAGCATTTTTTAACTTCATAGAACTTCCTACTGTATTACTCATTTTCCTGAAATGATTTGTAAAATATTTTAATTCTGTGTTACAGTGAATCGCACAAAGAGTATTTATTCGTTGGCAGGCTTTGTTTGGCTGGAATGCAATAAACAGAAAGGAAAGAAAAAGATTCACGTGCTGCTCAGTGCACGTGCCCGCACTCGTTCTCAAGCGCCTAGAGCAAGACGGTGACGACTCATCGGTCTATATTGAGCGGCGCTGAGATCCTTATCATACTACAAGTAAACAACAGGAAACGGCGTTCAAATGGGCAACAGTTTGCGTCACGTAAAGAGAGGTGCCTAGCGTAATTGCGATGTTTTTATCCGCAGTCCTATTGCGTGCGCGGGCCACAGCCGTCCTCTTAACTCGATGTAATGGCACGTCGCACCCCTGCCAAGACCGGCAGCAATGGGATGACGTGTCATCACACGCGAGTGCCACTGCTTGAGACTCGAGCATGGCGCTATAATCACATATGACACATTTACATATCCGAGAAAGCAGCTTTGAATTGTGTCGTGACATCATTTCAAATAACTTTCAATTGTGAAACAACAGAACTCACCTCAGTAAGTAAATAAGTAATTCGCTCAATGTTTTATCATAAATACCTAGTCTGTATACATTGAAATTTAAAAATTAACATTAGAAATTAAAGTTATAAACAAGCAAGAAGATTTGAAAGAACCCCACTTTTTTGCCATCGGAAATAATATTTTAGCTTTGTAATGTTCTCTAATAATAACTCATAAGCACTGTTGCTAATTATCGGCTAGCGACTACCTCACAAAAATACACATCTATTGAGTCATTATTTGATCATGTAGTTCTTTGGTTGCACAGGGAGTACAATTTCAACATATACTAAGTAATGATATGAGAATTTTGATGGATGTGCGTTCTGATGAATCTTGAAAATCTCACAAATATAAGGCAAAATATAGCGACCGCACTCGTTTCTTCCTAAGTAAATGCTCTTCTGAGTGTCATATCACCCCGCCCAGGGTCTGCGATAGATGTTTCACTCTCTTCCTAGTTCAATAGATCATTCACACATGAACGGAAATTTCCAGCAACGGTATTCTTTGCTTGCAGTAAAAAGATTTATTGATTCCAGGTGCGTCAATTATTAAGGTCATTAGTCCCGTAAGTCCAGTGCACGCTTTTATTGCTACATGTGGAGGCGATCTTCCCTTGCTGGATGGTGAGATCTGGCGCCACCTTACACGTCGGCTACCGGGGTTTCCCCAACCAGGCATCTCTCCAACGGGGCGCCGCCCCAGCCGGGACAAGCTCTAAGCTCCCGACTGGTCTCCTAAAAGTGTGGTAATCTTGTGCATATTAGTGTGAATGTAAGTAAGGTTTGAAGATAGGTCAAGGAAGAGGGAGGAAAGATCGCGCGCGGTCCGTGGCCCTTTGTTAGAGTACTGCTCCGGCATTCGCTAGTGTTGACCGGAGAAACCACGGAAAACAACCGATTAGAGTAGTTGGCCGCTAGAATTCTCCAGACAGCGGCAAATTCGATCTAGCTAACTCGCTAATGTCGAAAACCTTGCCACCGCAGTAAAAAGAGAATATAAAGAATGAATAAGAAACGGTAAGTAAGAAATGAAGGAAGAAATAAAAAAGCAAAGATAGTAAGGAAAGAGAAAAAAGTAAGAAAATAGGTTTTTAACTTCTTTAAATATAGATGTCTCAGAACTTGTCTCAACTCCACTCTTTTGAAGTAGCCACGGACATGGAACGTTGGGCTGCCGCCGATTTGACTAGAAGTAGGCCGTGGTAGAGCACAGAGCTGTCGCTCTCCAAATTTCTGCCAAGCGCACGTGTCATGCTGACTGGCCGGATTTCCCCAAAGTTATTTTTGAGCACTGTTTGCGGCATACGATAAATAGTTGAGTGCTCCATTAAATGAAATATACGCTTTACACCCACGTTTCAAAACGGCGCATACTTCAAACTCCAACCATTCCCTCTATAACTTGCCACAAAGGGGGAATCCAGCATTGGGTCGGTATGAACACTTGTTTCCGTTTAGAAATTACGACATACAAAAAATATAACTATGAAATAAAAATTTGGCAAAATTGTATTGTATTAACCATTAAGTATACAGGCAATATTAGATAAAATGTATATGATTATTAAAACGGTTGTAATTAACATCGGTTTAAAAGTGAAAACGTTGAAAAACATTCTCGCTATCTCTTTTACTTCTGAAGTTCATGAGCGTTGCATATATCATGTCGTTAGCTGAACTCTTTAATTACCACTTTTCTCTGCAACCGCAATGCATGCCCCTTTTACGAATCGTAGCATTCGAGGTTACGTGCAAAATTTTATCATCCAAGGTCGACAGAGTGCGTTTTGTTACGGTCGTACCCATCAATACAAAAAAATTCTATTTTTACTATTTTTCAAATTTGTAGTTCAAGTTTTTATCACTGGGGAATGAAAATGTCTAATTTTCAAAAGTTGCTAATCATCGCTTTGTATTTTTATTCATCACTCAGTATTTATGGTTAAAGGATGGGGAAGAGATTCAGGTGCTCAAGTAAAAGTGCGCAGATTGTACTTCACACACAGTTTTTCCTGTTCTTTGGCGAAAATTAAACAAATTAAAATACGTCTGTTTCATTAGGAAATTCTGCTGACGATTTCATCTTTTTGCATATTACAATGCCTCGTTTTTCAACAATTAAGCCACGCAAAGATGGTTTTCTGTATCTGCTGGAAGTTTCTTTAGGCTCCAGCCCTGTGCCCTTCACGCTTGGCTCCTGTGCCTAGTACCGGTTTGTTAAGCATTTACTTTATACTATAACTAACTCAGAGAGGTGCCACCGTTGGATTTTTTCATTTAAAAATTTATATTTGTTCTACACAGTCCACAAAAAGGGACATTTTAAATCAATAACATTTGACTGGCTTTTCCACGCTAGGGTATAGAAAATTACACGAAAAAGTGTCGGTAAAATTACTTTTAAAAATGTCTATTTTATTACAAAACTAGGTTTAATTATTGTCAATCTGATCAATCAAGTCAAAACGACTCATGTTGAATGGGAAAGGCAGTATACTTAATTTTTGAAAAACGAGGCATTGTAATATGCAAAAAGATGAAATCATCAACAGATTCACAGTGTTTCGCCACGGTAGGTTCCTTGAAACCTCCAAAAACAAGTTTTTCTATAATTATTCCAGGATGCTCTAGAAAGATTCGGCTAAAAATAGTGTCAATCGATTCGTCGGGTCGAGAGGAATTGCATAAGCTGTTGATCAACCTGTGGGTTCCTCCGAACCTGTGGGTACTTGCTCCGTCTGGTGGCCTGGAAGACGTCTAACTGTGAGAAACGGTCGGACGTACGTACTTACGGTTACCAGCTTAATATTCGTAGGATGTAAATATAGTTAAAACTTGAACATTTTCGTTGAATTAGGTAAATTCGGGTAAGCTATGTAATGTTCACTTTAAACTAGATTTAAATGCTTTTCTTGACATGTACTACAAATGCAACGGATTAACAAATCCAGAAACGTCTGTCCAAGATCATTCTCAGAAAAATCGTATTTCATTAAAATATACACCCCCTAAAAATCTTACTCACTAGAACAAATTCTCGCGAACTCTTTGCTTGTCATTGATAAAGTTCTTACATATTTTCCGGAAATGGAACTTTCAGCACAACAGAAATCACGCCCACATTATTAAATTATTTATTAATTGCCCAAGGAATAATTAACATTATTGCGAAGGTATTTCTGTGAAGGAATACCACATTGAACTTTCATTTGCAACTTTATTGAACATTCCCATCAACTCATTTCCCCTTTAGTTTCTTCTACCTTCTTTTCTTTAGAGATCACAAGTCTTGGACTTTCTAGCTCATTCCATTTTCACAACATTACATTTAAAAACTGAGACACCATTTTGAGAAAAATAGGGAAGTATTATTCTCTTAAGAATAATGGAATAACTTCGCGTTGGATTTAACTGAATAATGCAGTACAACGCTGAAATCGTATTTCATTTTCCAGCACCTCAATGCCCTGCTCCCAGAATGTGAAGCTCTTTGGCAAGAACTCCTAAAATGTTTATGGCCTTAAATTCTACCTTTTCTTCAGCCTGAAACAGTGGCCACCCGCACGCCCCGAGGGAGCATTTGGATTCCGACTTCGCAAGGGAAAGACAAGTTTTTTGACACAGCCTAGAGCTGAGCTCCGGCCCGAAAGGGCATCACTGACGAAACTACTTCCCTTGACCCTCTACCTGACCGAGTTTGTTATACTAGCGTGTTCGGATACGATCGTAAAATCTGGCGATATGATGAACTCTGTTACAGGAAGTAATTTACTGTCTATTTAGTAACAAGATTTACGTTTCCAGGGCCCGGCAATAAGAGTTTCTTACCGTTTTCCGGCACACGATTACAATACTTTCTCTTCTTGCGAAGTAAGGCGAGAAAGTAAAAAGAACGTAAATGTGCGCCACATTTTGAAAAGTCAGAGTTCAACGAAAATCAAACCTGCACTATTCTTTTAAGCGTCCCTTCTATCCGTGCAAAACATTTAAAGAAAAAAATTGAAGAGTTTTTTTGTGAATTTTTTTATAATTTTCATTAACTTCAAGCACAAATTGCGCGAAAACTACCATTTTTAGTAAAACATTGCATGAGCTATTTTAAAGATCTTATTATTTAAAACAGATTTTACTTAAGAAAAAAATTCAAATTTGTAGTTTTGCAATGCTATTTTTTTAATTTTCGAAATTACAGTTTACCGAAAATCGGTCCAGCTCAATTTGTTTGGTTTGCGGTGGTGGGGTCCTACTAGCCACTTGGTCAACTGGAGGTGACCTTTCGTATAAAATACTGACTGTTCATCACTTCAAAATGTTTATATCACGGCTAAACACCGAATTATGGATAATTTTAGGAGTGCTAAGTTAACTGGCGTATTAGCTAGATAAGGATCAAGCGGTGGTGTAAATAACAATGAATGGATGGTACTGGACATCATGCGGGTAATATTGATATCAGCCAAAGGGCGTTAGCTAAAGCAAGGCGATAGACTGTGAGGCGTCGTGTGTGTTCGTAATAAGTATTCAGGAATAAAAATGCGTTGGAAACTTGCGTTGCGTTGAAATGCGTTGCACAGACTCCAGGCTTTTTATGTCGGTTATGGTGATGGCCTGAGCATCGTCGCGAATTCGCAAATGCTTAGCGAAGTGTCAACAGTGGGGTTAGGTTTAACGGTATCGTGTAAATAGAAATTTGACACTTCATAAGTAAAAATTTTCATGACTGACATAATGAAACTCGAAACTACATGCCCTGTCTCTCACTAGCCTTAGAAAAGTCCCACTAAGTCTGAACCATGTTATTTTTCACATGTCTGTTTTTCCTCGTCACCGTAACGTTCTTCATATACTCTATCCATCTCGTGTTGGCTAATGTGCATTTTATCCGGATAAAGCTGAAAGTAGGCGTCGAAGCTGTTCCTACTTTGGACTTTATCCACCCATTTTGGATAATGTGAACATTCGCATGCTAATTCTGGAATTATCTAGATGACGAATAATGTTGGTAATTAAATCACTGATTTCATTGAGACATGCATTTTGCTCAGATCTTGGCATTAAAGAAATTTATTACTATTATTATTATTATTATTAGCACTTATCTATAACATACTTTTCAGAGAAAAAGCATATATTCACCATTTATTTATACTTTATCGGATATCTAGCTGAATACCTTGCGTAGCCAGAATTTATTTTTTACCGTCTATTAAACAGCTCTGTCCGTCTCATCCATTCTGCCCACTAAGTACGATCTACCAGTATTAGGTAAGAGTTTTGTTTCTAAATGTCTCCCTATTTACACCGCTTCTCTAGGAGTGCTGGGGAGGTCTTACTTTCCCCATTACGGGAATATGTGAACCAAGTTTTGTGGAATTAAATTGTCCTCAAGTTACCGAGTTATACTGGAACAGGAACATGCATACACGCGCACACATCATTCCATTTTACTTTCTCGCCTTACAACGAAAGTAATGAAGAGAAAGTATTGTAATTGTAAGGCGGATATCGGCGATTTTTCGAAAGAAAAAACATTCTGTCGAGCATTGGTGACGAAAAAGTGAATAAGTCTTGTTCCTGTATGAAGTAAATTAGTTTCTCGAACACGTTGTGTAATCAGAATCCATGTTTTGCGGGCCCTTGGTACCGAAATTCGATTAACGACAAAAGTCTGCCTGTCCGTCTGTGATCATCGCTAGCTCCAAACCCGTTCAGACGAACTTCTCCAAAATTGATGTTCCCCCTATCGATTTGAATGAGCTCGAGGCCCTGCGACATTGGAACAGATACTTCTATTTTTGAGGGTACTCTACATGAAGCTTCAACATTTTCAACATTTTCTCATAAATAGCTCAAAATTTGTTGATTAAACATCTTCGTCGGGATAGCGCAAATGACACTTCAAAAACGGCGAAGGTGTCATATTCGTAAAAATCTCTGAATTTTCGGAAGTTCAAAATTTGTTCACCTTTCTACAACTACAAATTGAAGACAGATTTTTGCTTAATGAAATCTGTTACTCAAAGACAGATCTTAAAATTAGATCGTTTTTCGAATAAATGAATAGTTTTCGCGTAATTTTGTGTGAAATATAGACAATTTTAAAACAATTATTTCTGCAAAAACGGCTCCAATTTTTTTCTTTAAAATTTTATCTTCGTGTGTATCAAAAACCTGTAAAAATGGTGCAGGTCCCATTTTCGGCTGGTACTCATTTTCGAAAATTGCAAAAAATGAACATAGAACAATTACAATATGATCGAGATTTTTTTGCCTTAAAATCTCTTCTAAAAATCAGATCGTTAAAAAGGTCACGTAATTTTTTTTAAAAACAGTTTTCGCGTTATTTCTGCATGTCTTTAATGGAACTGATAAAAATCATTTTCTGAAAAACTGCGCCAATTTTTTCTTCAATTTTCTTTCCGCGGATAGAGCAAAGAAAAATGTAAAATATGGCCAAGGACTAATTTTCGTTGCATTATCTGAATTTTCGAAAATTGCAAAAGTTAGAAATAATGCGAGAAAATATGTGATGTAGTACCACTAGTTTTTCTCTTTAAAACGGGTTTCAATGATGTTTACAGCCTTTAAAGTAGGAGGTATGGAGAAAACCTGAAAAAATAGTTTTTTTTCAGTTGTCCGGAATGTGACAAAATCTAGGAGGTTGAAAACGTTGGGTTATAAGTATAGATATGGGTACATGGAACATATCCAAAGAAAAAGATTTTTCGTACGACACGAGTGCGCCCTGGTATGGCGATTTTGCAGGGGTCTGACCCGAACGCAGAACTCGACCTATCAGACGCAGATTTCCTTGGCGAAAACCCCATTCCTTGACACTTTCTACCTATAGAAAAGTAATCGTTCATACAAGCTGTCAATCACGCAAGGCCTCTGAAAATGATAAGAATTGAGTAATTTAAGAATGTGCGCCAAGAGTATAAAGCTTAATGTTTTAGGAATCAACCAATGGTACATGTTACATATTATCCATTATTATAGCTACTATTACTACGAAAACTGCAATTTATTTTATCGCTCTAAAATAGATAAACATATTTATTCATACTATTGATAAACATTTTATCATTACACATTATTTCACTATAACTGGGAAATTAGTAATCATTTTGCATTCTGTAACTAATCCAAATAATATAACACACACTCTTCCAAGATATTTGACATTTTTACCCATTGAATTCTCAAGTGATTCACATTCAGTTACATGAATCTCAATTTCCCTGCCGAGAAATTTATTGTATTACGTATTTTGCTACGTACAGTATACGCTAGTATACGTATTCTGCTTTTGCAGTGGATGAATATGTAACTATAACTTTAAAGTAAGAATTGGTAAAAATATTCAGTATGAAGATATGAATACATGATTCCCTCGTTTAAATTCGCTACATTATTCTTTTTCGAATACAATGGCGCCTTGGCTATACTCATACAGAAAACAAGACATCGCTCTTTTCTTGCATCTTCTTGCATGACTATATTAATGACAGAGTGTCTTTGATAACTCAGTTTTCATCATATATCCTTTTACTCTCTTTCTGTCTATACATAACTGGGAATGAAAATCTTCTCAAATATCACTTTATAGGATGTTGTTCAGTTTGGGTTCCCTATGTTATGTCTGGAAACGATCCAAATAACCTTTCCTTCAGGGGATGGTTATGTTTTGACAAGACAAATCTGACAGAGCTACACGAGGAAGATACTTAATTAGTGTTTACCTGTAAACTGAGGGTAGGATAACCGACACACACACTGGATCATTATAACGCAATATTCTCTATTACGATTACTGAATTTCTCAGTGAATTAAATGAGACTGTTTAATCCAATAATGTCTTTTTACGTGTAAGAGAATGTTCATTTTCGCATATCCTACAAAGTGAGAAATTTTAAAACCAAGAACAGACGCTTATTTAATCTGCAAAAATATACCATTTAATTGTAAAAATACGCGATTTACACTTACAGATTTTTAGAATACACTTTTAGAAGAGACTTTTAGAACACGTTTTATAGAACTCCCTTCAAGCAGATTGTGATTAGAGCTAGATTTGAGCTTTGAGTTTTGAGCGGGGATAGGGCGGAATAATTTTCCAACAGAGCGCAAATAATGCGCCTTACCGTGGAGAAAAATACTAAAAAGTTAAGATAAACATGTGCTAAATCAGTGTGAAATAAGTAGAATATCAATAATTTTTTATGTAATTGACAATATCATTATTATTATTCTTACTTATTTGACGACTATTTAATTTCCGAAAATAGATGTAAGAATATGCATTCATTTACATGGCGTCATCCTTATTTATAACTCTAGCGCAGAATTCATCAATCGTGGAAGAAGTACTAGTAATTCAGAGATGTTCCGATCGCGTTTTCGTCCTTTTATATTCTAATTCTAATGGAGAATAACACGTTTTTTCTTGTTCCCACACATACTATTACTCAGAATGTGTATTATGACGATCTACAGACACTGGAGAGTCTTATTCATTGAATGAATTTCGAAACATCTTTTTTAGTGGATTGACAAAATACATTTAAAAAATCAACCGAATTGCAAAACTTTTTCACAGTTCATTTCTTAATTCACATCTGTATTTTAGAGTCTTGTAGAGCACCTTTACGACTGCAAATCTCTCTTCCGTGTCCATTCCTTTTAAATGGTTTCCTGTGATAACCAAATAGAGTTTCCAAAGTAATTCATTGACTGTGATTACTGATTAAGAATAGCAAATTAAAACGCTGAGGGGAGCTGCAATCATGTATAAAAGACAATTGATGCCTATAAGTGCGGTATAGTGCGCGTTTTTCATTGGAAGATTACAAATTCGCTTCATGTAGGGACTGAAAATTCGAATTTATATTAAATCTCGCAGTACTATTCGATACAAAATTTAACTACATACATTTTGACCATGGGATTCTTTTCAAGGTTCGTCCACGTCGGAACTCTTAGAACAGTAGCCAAAAGTGAGCACGAGCCAGGTTCTTGCACCCACGAAAAAAAACAATAGCTTTTCTTTCCTTTTTCCTCACAGTGAGTGCCCCAGGCAAGAGCCAAAAGACCTATTCGAGCTACTTTTATATCTAGACAAAAAAATGAAACTAATCACGTATGGCAAAACGATAGGGACTGATTGCTTCTTTATCGGACTTCAACATTCCAAGAGAAACATCACGATGACAAAAAGATAAGTGACAGTCAACATAACCTATGTGTTCTTTGGACGTTAAATATGATTTCATATTTACATTAGTCTCTAAGTAATTGTTTATTCAGAATCTCCGTTTCCCTTTAGCACACCGCTTATCTTAACTCCCTTCTAGAAGAGTCATTGAACCACACGAGACATTAGCACATTTTCAGGATTCCTTGGCAGTAGGTGAGGCCCGCGAGGCTGCGCAATCAACAACTCACGACCCACACTACAAGACGAACTTACACGCACGCGCGTCCACGCACGTACACAGAGCAGTCACGGCCACGGCGAGATTCTTTGTGCAGAGGTGGACGCTTCGCAGCCTGGCCAGCTAATCAGAGTTGCCCTTGGTTTCAGATACTTTGATTAAAGCATATGTGTAGAATTTCTTTTTACAAAATATTCGGTGTCCTTTAACATCACGGGTTGGGTTGAGACCGCTAATCACAGTCGGATGCCCCAACGATTAAGAATACTTGGGCTGAGACGCGTATGCCCTGGCACGGTTGAGAGTCCACGAGCGCTTGGGATAGAGATGGTGACTTCCCGCTCCCTCATCGCCTTTAAGCGCTCAACTACACCCTTTGCATATGGTCAACCGGAAGCACGTGTTTCTTTACTGCCTCAGCGTCTTATCTCCAAGGGCCAAGGGATTCCACCGTAGGATTCAACGACTTCTACCCTGTGTTGTTTGCTGCAGATGGTCGTTGATATCGTCTACTGTGGCGTTTCGTACGAGTTCAGTTTTAGCATGCGAACGTTCAGGCAAATCCACAGGCGTATCTACGGTTTGGCAGGCATGGCAAGTGCCATGGGCGCCTCTCACAAGGGGCGCTGTTTAGAGTATACCCGCTAAAACAAATAACGACCCTAATTTGAGTATCCTGACAGGGGCGCAAATTCTATGCTTGCCATGGGCGCCTGAATAACTAGATATGCCTCTGGATGGTATATCGACAAGGAAAATTGGAGGAGACCCAAATAATGAAGAGAATCATAACAGCATTTCTTAGGACGGCTGGTGGTTTGCTGGTGATAATGCTTGCCACCCATCTTTGTGACAGTTTGAATCTCAGTCAACCCGCGTGAAATTCATTGTGGATAAAATATTCACGGAACGAATGAGATGTAGAATTCTTTCTCTTAATTTTCATTTCAAAATAAGTGTATAAACTGGAGTAAAAACTTCCATTCATCAGCATTTTCTCCGTTCGTTCATCTGCCATTCGGAGACTTGTCATAACCCTATGCATACGATACCATGCATTTCTATGCGAAAGGCAATAAACAATCATACGAAAGAAGAAAATAAGGCAAAGGAGAAAGAGGAGAGGAAGAGAGAGGAGAGAAGGAGAGAGGAGAGGAGGAGATAGGAAAGGAAGAGAGACGAGAGGAAGAGGGAGGAGAGGTAGAGGGAGGAGAGGAGGAGAGGAGGAGAGGAGGAGAGGGGAGGAGGAGGTGGGAGGTGGGAGGAGGGAGAAGGGAGGAAGAAGGAGGTGGGAAGGAGAAGGAAGGAGGTACGAGGAGGGAAGAGGAGAGGAGAAAGAAGAGAGGAGGAGAAGAGGGGAGGAAGAAAAAAGGGTGGAGGAGAGAAGGAGAGGAGAGGAGAGGAGATGAGGAGAGGAGGAGAGGACGAAAGGACGGGAGGACGGGAGGACGAGAGGACGAGAGGAGGAGAGGGGGAGGCGCGCAGTACTCACCGGAGAGGCGAAGCCGTACGGCAGAGGGCTGGCGGGCAGCGGCACGCCCGGCGGCAGCGGCGAGGGCCAGCGCGGCCTGGGGCACGGGATGTAGGCGTGGCCCGGCGCGCCGGGCGGCAGGCCCGGCGGCAGGCGCGGCATTCCGAACATGGGGGACAGCGGCGACCCCGCCAGCCGGCGCGCCGACACCAGCGGCGGCGGCGGGGAGGCCAGGCCGAAGGGCGACGCCGGCCGGAAGGGCGACGCAGGCCCGCGGCTCCAGGGGCCGCGCGGCGGCGGCGTCTGGAGCGGCGGCTGCTGCGGCGGCTGGTGTTGGCGGCCCGACATGGTGCGGCTACTGGCTCATCGTTCGCTGGCCCTGCGCACACGCGCCGCGCACCACGGCCTCAGGCGACGCTCCGGGCAACCTCCCTGGCGAGGAGCGAGCCTTCCCCTCTTGCAGGCGGAGAGGGTGATCTCCGAGAGGGTTCACTGTCAATCACGGAGACCACTATTCACAGCAATTGTAAATCAGGTTGCTTTTAACAAAGTTACTACGCATTGTCCCAAGAGGACTATTTCACCATTAAGTATGTGTTCAAAACCTCTTGGTCGACTTCCTAATTTTCTTTGCAAAGTCTGTGACCGGTGTTACTTCAATCGCAATTGGGCGGATTCAGAAACAACCCGAAAAAGTCACAAAATGTAAAGACTCAAAAGATGTCCTCTACTCCGAGAATCCCCCGCGTTCGACTGGCAAGAAGACTCGAGGGCCGTGCGACCTCCGCGCAAGCGCGCTGCGTTCTCGGCGGAGCGGAGTCGCGAGGCTGGACGGACGCGGCGCGCGGCTGAATGACGCGCGCCACGGAAACAGAGAGGAAGCCGCTTCGCCTACTTGACGTTATGCAAACAACGGCCTGAACACGGCGTCATCGTACGTCGTGGCTCACCTGACTCAGCTAGCCATTTAAGCTCTGCGGCCAGTGTTGATCTATGGTGTGCGCTGTGTTGTCAATAGGAGGACCACAAGATGCGCCGACTCGCCTTGATCTTGAGCTTTCGGTTTCCGTTTCTGTCCTCATTGCAGCGGCGGCGTCACTTCACTATCAAGACAGCGAGCTTGAAAGGCGTAATGTTGCATTTTCCATGTATTGCATTGACCTTGCAGCTCTTAGAAAGAGTTCATTTTTACAAGAAAAATTATTTGAAGAAAGAAACGAAATGTATTATAAAAAAACCTTCAAAAGTAAGTGACCTAAGATGAAAATTACTGAAAATATTCAGAATTCTTGCGTCGCTAAGAAACGCAGATATTTTGAGATGGAATTTGTTGCTGGGCTCCAAATTTTGCATTGCACAAACGACAAATATGTAAAACATAAGTGAGCTTTCATGTAGATAGACGTAAAGGCAAAATAGCTTAGTCGCATTGCGTCCTTTAAAGTACGTGATTTCTTTTAATAACTTAGCTTTAAAACTACATTACTTTTACAAAGCTTTGCTACTTTCTGACTTTAAA
This sequence comes from Acheta domesticus, assembly GCA_031308135.1. Taxonomy (NCBI): domain Eukaryota; kingdom Metazoa; phylum Arthropoda; class Insecta; order Orthoptera; family Gryllidae; genus Acheta; species Acheta domesticus. Next base: position 128,153,670 of record JAHLJT010008446.1, on the reverse strand, counting down.
TATTTATATTTTCTTAAATAGGATGGGATTCCTTCCTTAGATGGGATTGCTCCCTTTAGTCTCTATTCGACATTCAAGCATTCTCCCAGTTCCCATAAAACCTCATAATAGGGTATCATTTAAAACTGTGTACTTAAAAACATCTAGAAAGATTAAATGATCTAGGTGAATATGACTTGCCTGACAACGGAATCGAATGAAACAACAATTTAGGTTCATTGCTTCCTCTAGCCTGAAAATTCCTAATTAGTAAATTATTTATGCCTACATATCTGATACAGAAAAGAAGCCTCCGAGTTATGTACACTGACGAATGTTATAAACAGTTTCCTAGAGTGTAATATTACATTGTAAATCACATCTAATCTTTAGTAATACGTAGATTTAATGCGAAGAAACACTTTGTGAGAGAGATATTCTTGCCAGTGGCGACGCATTCCAGCTGTGGCGTAAATTAGATACGATCAAAGAAAAGTCCGAGGTGACGATTCGAGTCTATTGACGCCGACAACGGTCTGCCAAATTTTAGAGCTCTATGAACATTTCAGCACGCTGCTATGCTAATCTGACTCATCAATGGCAATTTGTTGCAGTCGTAATCTTCGAAGAAATTTTATGGCATCGTTGAAAAGTGGTGACGATTGTGAAATTCGTTGTGTAGTTTCTGTGGACTATTTAAGTCTTTAGAGGATTTGTAGACATCAAAAGGCATCTCTAGCTGACACTCGCTGTTCTCACATGATTATTATGGACACTATCATTTTTAACACGTCGATTATTCTCAATGTTAATTGATATCGCATGGAAAAATTCTCGCCGCAGCGTTGGAACCTCAAATATTGTATGTAAAATTCAAACATTTTACACACATTGATCAAAGTAATAAATCTGTCTACAATATTACAATATGAGAATTAGGACGATTGGCAAACATTACAACAATTTAACTCACTTTTGCCTGCCTGCATATTTCGACTTGAATACATTCACTTCATGGTGGTATCACCCGTTCTGAATGAAGGTGAATACTAAATAATATTGCATTAAGAAATATTAACTAAGTCGTTCAATTTCTAATGTGTGTTTTTGATAGTCTGCAGAGTCAGTAAGTTGTTGACATCAGCAGTGCGATAATGTCTTTCGTAACGTTATTCTGTATGTACTTGTTGTGTTGATGCTCACGTATGTTAATGTGGGTGTCATTCTTGAAGAGAAGCCAAAGTTTAGAGGGAACAGTTTCAATGGTCAAGATCAGCATGGATTGACGGCCTACTTGATGACAGGCCACCTCAATGTCAATGATAGGGATTCAACAGAGGTGTATGTTATAGAAACTAATACGCGTCTATTTCTTCAGCTTTTTCAAACAACTACCGTATTTCTATGATATTTAGTCGTTTCTGACAATAATTAAAGAGTAAATATGGAGTTTTTACCGTGAACATATGCTGGGTTATAAAAGTATTGGTATTCCATGCGATGCAAAATAACGGAATATCATAAGACGCAAATTGCTCATTAAATAATATTTTTAAACAAAAATACTTCAAACAGAACATTCTGACTGTTTTTTAAAAATAAAATTTAAACAATTAATATTTTAGCATAAACAAAAACGCAAATACTAAATTCCTAACAAAAAGGATTTCGCACATCTTCGAAACAAAATAGAAAAGAACAAATAAACACTCTTGTGCTTTTATTTACCATCTATTACAATCTATAATATTCCAAGTACTGAATCAATGAATCTTATTGTTTATTTCTAGGTTGTTTTTCTCATTCTCAAGTAACTGTTGGAGATTATTACTTTGCAATTCTTTCTATTTTTCTACTTTTTTCTTTTTCTACTTTTCTATTTTTTGAAGACACAGTTCCATAGTTTTCCACGGGATAAAAGTCTTATATAGTGACCCCAGACTCCAGGGTGCTTTGGCACAATTCGCCAGCCACACATGATGCATATCTGGGGATTATCTTGCGGAAACTATTGTTTAAGCTAGTCCAGATTCTTTGGCACATCCCTTAAAATGTCCCCACAAAAAACAACACATCTTGGCATTTATAGTACCTTAAATTAAAACAAGCTCTCATGCCCACCCGTTTAGCTCCTGCAAACCCCAATCCATGACATGCTCTCATTCATGTGTCACTTTAATACGAAGTTGTGTGGTCTTAATTCTTTATTTGCCTTACGTCATACGAATTGACACCAGTCACTTACAATAATACAAAATCTTAACTTGGTATTTCTCAAAATCTCCTGCTTCCGATGTCGGCTTCTTAGTCTTGTGCGAGCCAGCGAATTCGAATCTCATTTGGCGATCTTGTTCAAATGACACTCCCCAGTTGTGATCTGAAATGGGGAGTGAATTGCCAACAGTCTACCTTTCTTAAACAATTAGCGTTCTGTAGGGGGCGAGAACTCTATTTCATTTTCGTGAATTCTCTGGCAATTTATTTCGGGTGTAACTATATTTCCTGCACAATTAACGTTGTCTTCAGTTAGAACTCGATCACACGTATAATTTCGAAAGAGCATAAAATAGACGGTGTTATGCATCAACCGGCTATGCGACATCATACAAGTTTTGAGATAATCGTTTTCAAAGATTTTATTACATTTTCAGCTCTAAAAACTGTAATTTAATTATTTCATTCATTGAAGCGCCAAACTACACAAATATGAGTGGAATATCTGGCGCTTACCTGCCTAATGTGAAACTAAGAACAGCAGATTCTGAGATCTAGATTTATAGCCGGTTGTTGCGAAACATAAAATCCCTGATGTGACCGATGGCGTTTACATTATCCATTAATTATAAAACTATTTTACGTATTTGGCGCCAAAATTTTGCGTACACTTAAAACATGGTCCAATGCAACTCATGGCGTCCATATATCATTTTTTTTAAATGGCGCTTAGCCGGTTGATGCATAACACCGTCCAAATGCCATAATAATGGAGAAGGCGCTGTTCCTCCCTCGCTTGAATCTATATTCTTGGGCGCTTTTTTACCGTGTAACTATTTTTCCTAAACACTTCGCGTTAACTTCGGCGAGAGATCGAACACAATTTCGTGAATTCCTGGCAAATCCTTTCAGAGAGTGCTTTAAGTCCTCCCTCGAACTCAACACCTACCGGAGGCGAGAGTGTTGCGGATTGCAACTGCTTTCGTACCCTAGTGTACTTCACGAAGAATAGACATAGACTGAGTAATATTTAATGTCTTGCGAATCTCTCGAAACGTATCAGCAACTTTGTGTTATGTAATGATGCATTACTTCATCCCTCAAGTTCTTCTTCGACAAAAATATCGACTATTACATCAATCATACACCTATACCACATAGAAATAACTTGAACTTTTGTCAAAATCGTTCTCCCCTTCCACCTCATTGTAAAACGTTTCTAAAATCATACACATTTGTGGATATTAACAAGATTTTTATGTGCCATTTTTCTTGAGCTCCAACGATGTAATAAAAGTTCTTTTTCATAATGAGTTTGATTTTAGTAAAAGTTAAAGAAAGTTAAGTTAAGCTTTAGTTTCGTTAAATTAAACTTTAACATTCTTTGGTAAGATCTCTCATAACTTTTACATTCGAATCTGGAACTGAATTACATTTTTGGTGAGATTGTTCAGAATGCAAGTTACATACAACAATCAGAGATGAAATCTACAGACTAAAATAAGTCTTAAGATTTCATATCTGAATATTGTATGATTCTAATTATATGCAATCTCAATAATCTCACCAAAAAATGTAATTCAGTTCTAGACTCGAATGGAATATCTATATGTTTTACATCTGAAGATGTATTACGCGATGCATTGTTAGCCGTGAAATACTTCCGTGAAAAATAAAACTCTTTTGAAATATGCGATCTTCGATTGTCGCAAAAGAAACTAGTGGTGCTAAAACAGCACGTATTAATCGCGCAACTTTTCTTGAACGATGACCTTGTTTCCCCCCCTATGTCACAATAAACGGTTGACGGTAAAAGCTCGCTGCGAGCACTGGTGACATCATTTCAAACACATCTTCACTGGCGCGAAATAGAAACTATTTTGTGTTGAAGACGAAACTTCTGTCCATGATTTTCTCCAAAAAATCTAAAGAAATGACCGAAGCAGGTGAACATCCATCATAGGAGATATTTCAAACCACTGAGAAAGTTAGAATGCAAATTATTGAGAAAGTGGCGAAGACATGACTGATTCTCCAGAGATTGGCATTGCTTCATAAAATCTAGTGGCCGATTTCGTAACTCATACTCCCACTCCACCCGCATTTCTTCAATCCATCGTTCAAGAAAAGTTGCGTGAGTAATCCTTTCTCTCCCGTACTTTCACGCAAAATTACACGAAAACTACTCAAATTTTCGAAAAATTGTTCATGAACTTATTTCAAAATATATATTTTAGACTTCATTAAGGGAAAAGGCCACCATCTTTAATACATTAGTTGTAGGAAAACACAATAAATGTTGAACTTTTGCAATTTTCGAAAAATCAGTTTTCAACGAACATGACACCTGTACCATTCTCTTATACGTCCTTCACACTATCCAACAAGAAAATTTAATAAAAAACGTTGGAATCATTTTTTTTTGAAAGTTTTGAAAATTCCCTAGGGGCTTCATGTTAAGTACCCCCCCCCCAAATTAAAATATCAGTTTCGAATTCAAGGAGCCGCGACATCAGCTTGATCGATTGAGGAACAACGGTTTAACTTTACTCCGTAGGAGAAAGCAAAACGATATCTGTGTCAACTTTTGAATATATCTACAGATTCATACCGTAATATTTACAAGTTGAGTGTTTGAAATATAAAAATATGTTACTGCTGATAAAAATTATAAGATATAAATTTTATTTATTCAATTAAGTACCGCTATTTTTCTCTATATACTATTCCTTCTCACCCTTTCCCCTCTCTGTCCTCTTTTTCGCGTCTGCTGGCTCGTCATTAACTGGAATCTTCTTGGAGCTGCGTTCTACTTGTCTTTCAATCATGAAACAACAGTACCAAGACAAAATGTTTTACTAGACGTACTAAATTGAGAAATGTACAGGAATCGATGCTGTGTCCGAAATTAGAAAATAGAGATTCAATTTTATCGAAAACAACAGAGGCCCAGTACGCTCTTTTCCTGTTTTCCAGGCGTTGACTAACGACGGTTTATACCAGCGGATATGTTTGCACGCCGGGGGAGGGGGCGATGAATGGGGAATGATGAGTCCTGGGAGGCTCAGGAGATGGACGACCCCCATTCGCTTGCAGCTGGTGAGAGAAAAAGTCCAGAAACCCCCTAGCTAAGCCTCATCTCTGGGGAGATTTCACGCGGGATTCGTTAACACGTGTTCGGCGCCGTTAGCCATTCACTCTTCTCGGCGAATTGTCAGTTTTAGATCATCTTTTCGCCAAGAATGATAACACCTCGTTGTCAAATGACGGCGTGTGCCACCCGTCGCCTGTCGCCCGAGCCGAGGGCTGCAGCGGCGTCGTCTCGCCGCCGGCCGCCGCTGCTTGTGTTGGCGCAGTCCCGCAGCGCCGCTCGCCCGCCGGCGCTCCCCCATCACTCAGTCCCGCCCGCCTTTTCATTACCTCCTTTCTCCCCCCCCCCGCGGGCGGATTGATTGATCGATTGGTTATTTAGTGTTTCGGGGCGCGTCAACTATGGCCATTAGTCCCACAATGGCGGTCCATGCTATATTCCGGAAGGTGGTGATGTCCTGAAACGTAGATCCAGCGCCGACCTATATGTCGTCATGGCGGGTTTTCCTCTCCAGATACCTCCATCGGTGCGACAACGTCCCACCCGGAACAAACTCTAAGCTCCCAATTGGTCTCCCGTTATGTGTGGTAGTGTAGTGTATTGAAGTGTGTGTGTCTGTGATGGGAGAAGAGAGGACAAGGACGAGAAAGGAAAGACGACGCGCGATCCTTGGTCCATTTGTTAAGAGGTATTCCTCTCGTACTGATTCGGGAAACCACGAAAAATACGGACCAGAACAGCAGACCGCTAAAATACTCTTCCGGACAGCGGCTTAATCCGACCTAGCTATGTCGAAAATTCATCGCCGTCGGGATTCGAACACTGGCCCACTCGAGCAGCGAAGTGGAGAGTATCGCAGGCGGAATCGGCCCAACCTTAAACGTGCGGGGGAGGGGCGAGGAAGCGTCGGGTCCCTACTCGAGTGGATTCGCGCAAATTTGGCTTTTCCTTATCGCCCGTCTAACCTACAATCGTTTAAAATACGATTATCTTCGATGACTCTGATATAGACAATGATCCCGAGATACCAATCCGTCGCACCTAAATATCTAAACCAGATTTATGTGGAGAAACCAATAAGTTGAGTAAGCTTCAAGAATTCTCAAGTAGGTTTATGTGAAACGGGAAGCCCTATAAAGAAAACTTACAGCATAAAGCTATCTTTAAAAAGCTCTGGTGTTAGTCGCTTAGGTAGGGTTTCGTGATGTGGCGTAGCACGATCGGTAAGTTTGGGAGGAACGTGTTCTATGCCTTTGTGGAGTGGTGATTCTAATTGCTCTACTTCAAAATTATCCTTGTACGTCTAGGCTTTGCCAAACAAAGAAGACTGAAACATTTTCATTCCAGAAAAAATTAATAAGTCATTTAAAATTAAAATTCGTCAGATGATCCGGTCTCTTTCGTTAACTCCAGAACAAGGTTAATCAGTTTACTTCAGATCAAAGTTAAACAGTTCACTTCAGATCAAAGTTTATTAAGAAATTTCAACGCTAATATCAGAGAATATCTCAGAAGAAACAAAGCTATTATCTACGCATCGTAGATTCATACTATAGGTGGTCCATAATAAATCAAGCTTTACTTCACGAATGAAACTTAAGATAACGGGAAAACAATACGAAATTAATCTCGTTTCAAATTTAATTAAATATTTGTACATTGAGAGAATTAAAAATATAATTTTACGTATGATTATCAAATGATTAAATTAATTCTGCTTTTATATATTTTGAAAAATTACTTTACAAGGAGAGGACAATTGATACTATGGGGACGAATTTTTTCTTCATTGATTCCGGAACTTTGAATGCTTTGGTGATTTTGAAAACTTATCAGGGCTCGCAAGCGAAGTACATACAATCACTGTATCTTTTTCGACCTTTTAAAAGAGGTCCTTGGAATTTACTGACTTCAGTTACAATTATTGCTAGAATGACATGAACCTCTGTTCATTAATGTATAAATATGTATTATTTGTCAGGAACTGTGTTGCAAACCCTTCTCGCGCTGCACCTATTAATACAATCCATTGACATCAGTGATTATAAATACAGTCCTTTCAGTTACGAAACTCATTGCTGCACTCCAGTCACCCATCTGTCTACCAAGGAAGCTGCGGATATTTATTGCGGACAAGAGGACATTCAGAGACGCAAATAGCCAAGCTAGTGCGGTCAGCCCGGCAAGAGCCGTCCAGCACCCGGACATATTCCGGCGTCCTCCGCGCGGCCGCCCTCCAGAAAACGCGCGGACCAGAATTCCGACATCGCGTCACGTCTACCGCATTCGCTACAGAAGAAGCAGCGGCAGAGGAGAGGAGGATAAGAAGTCCTCTCCGAGCTGCAGAGTCCATTCTACAATCGTTGGGGAGATTTCTTGTTCTCGATATTCTCAAACGGGGCAGAGTGACTGAAGATCAAGTGACAAGTGACGCGATTATGGAATAAATGAACAAAACGAATTGAAAAATGCATGTTTTAAATAATTCTCATTTTTAAAGTTGGGGTTTAAAGTTAACATTATTTTGTATGATTCTTTGTACTAGAGCTAGAGACCTACGCAAAGAACGTTAAATGATTTCATGAGTAAAGGGTAGTGGTGAAACGATATGTTATAATGAATGATGGTAGAGCAATAGTGGAATAAGAGACAGGGAGGCAGAAAACCCTCCAGAATCTCATGCCCAACCATACCATCATGGAAATCTTTCCCGACATGTGATGGCTGGCGCATTGCGATTCTGTGTCCCGAGTTGGAAAGCCAATCCTCCGGCTGAAGAGTCCTCGTGCAGTCGCCCGAGTTTGAAACATTGCGTATCATTTTGTTATTTTATGGCTCTGTTTTAATATTTTTGTCATTACAAACGGTCACATTTCCAGAATCACTAACAAGAGCACTTTTAATGGTTTATTGTGCAACATATTACATTAACATTTGTATAAATCAACGCGTTACATTTCACCGTTTCTTACTCCCTACAATCATTACGATACCTTACAGTGCAAACCAGCCAATCTGTAAGTGTTTATTTTTTTGTACTAAAAGTAGCAGATTCAGCAGATTACACAATATATACGTTTTATGTTGTGCAGCTTAACGGTAACTGATGCTATGGAATAATAATCGAGACACTGACAACTGGAGTTTCATTGTTGGCGTACACATATGAGAATTTTTTTTCCAATAAGCTCGATAGTCAAGCCTTGAAATCTAAGATCGCATATATTTTTAAAATATGTTTTTAATTAACATAATCAGTTGTAACATCATATACTTGTAAAAGTATTAGTGATTTTAATTCGAACGTAATCTCCAACCAAGGGTCAATATCTCTGAAGAGCTACAAGGCGTGCTAGAGAGCAGAGTTAATGGGAGCCATTTTGATCCCAGCTTTCGATCTTGGCACTGAGTCTGTTTGTGGAGCAGCATCTGCGGTGTCCTTACATATTCATTCCCCTGAGAATATTCCGCAAACTGAAATTTGGTTGAATAAAAACAATCCATTGTTTAAATTGCAATGTCTGTGTAGTGTAATATTTTATTGGTGAAAATGCGTAGAATCTGTGTATATGAGAATGCTGAAACAAACAAGTTACAGGCCTGATATTTCGGATTAGTGTTATTTACAACTGTGTTTTTCAACATTAACATTAGACAATTTTTGTATATGTGGTTTGAAATAACACGAAAACTTTTTTGTCATATATGAGAAGTACTGAATCCTTCAGGAATATTTTTATGAAGAAAATAAGATAATAACATTCTATAGTTTCTTCTTTCCCGTTTTTGGTTTGTTTAATGATCATTTATACACGATAATTTATGCAATTTCCCATCACCGACAAGTACCTAGTAATAAGCATCAGTAATATTACAGAACGCACTAAAAATCACGTATATTATTAATTTAACAATTAAGTACCATATGTAACATTAATAGTCATGTTATATAATATGAACACAGTTTCTTGGCTTTAGTTATTGATATACGAGATAAATTAACATTCTCTCAATACATTCATTACATTGGTGGCAAAAGACATGGAAATATGTACTTCCTTCTTTCAAGAAAGGGATTAGTAATTCAAAATAGGCTAATGAAGTTATACTCCATATTTCGTGTTCCACATGCAAGATAGACGGTACCTACTTTAACAACTCACATCTGCGCGTCTTGGCACAGTACCTTTGTTAAGCGAAAGACGGAATTACTTCGTAAAAGTTTGCTTCCAATCTCCCTATACAACCTTATTCCCTAGATATCCTAAGTATCATAGATTTGAACAGAAAGAAATAACGCAACCTACATTACACGATGAGTGAATGTAAGTCAATAAAATGTTCCAATGCAGTTTTGTGTTACAATCTTTTTTCTATGCCCTGCCTTAGACATAATGCGATGCTGGGACGTTAACCGGCTAGTAGGCACGCTCCGTTTCTGTCCGGTTATTCGCATCGGTATTTATAGATTTGTATTAGTATATTTTCGTAATAGCAGTGGCAGTGTGCGCGCGGATAGGCAAGTCCGCTCCGCATTGGGGAGACCGTGTCTGGCCTCAGCTGGCGAAGCGCCACAGAAGCAGCCTAAGGCTCGAAAGTTGGGCTGCGGTAGCTAAAATAGGAAGTGAGATATTTTTGTGTTGGAATTAGCGTTGTGTGTATATGCAGCGAATTTCCGGAACCAATGCTACCCACGAGGCTTAGGAGATCTCGAGTTTTCGGCCGACCGACTATGCGCTTTTCCGCACCCACGCCCGCACGCACCACTCAATGACACTTTCACCTTTCCGCCGAGCAAGTATTTCCGTGCGGCGAGGCTCTTGAACCACCGCGGCGCCTCCGCCTCCGCCCCCCGACGCGCTTATTGTTCTACCGCCCAGACACGTCAAAACACTGGGATCGGGTGCTACTGAAAGCAGTGATATGAAACAAATAGCATTCGAATAATGTGTCAAATAGTTCGAATGTTCGCCTGTTTTAAGTGCATGATGCAATGATGCATGAGGCAATTAATGAATGGTGCAATGGCTCGACTATTAAACGGTGGAAAATAGTACACCTGACTTACAAATGCTTACTCAGTGTTACTGGTGGTTACTCCGTGATATTATCATCTTCTATTTCTTAAAGACAGCTTTCAAGATTAATATCTCATTTAACACAAAGTGGGCAGCGGCGAATCCAGGATGCGGGTGAAGGCGGTGAATGTGTAATCTTTTCTCTAAGAATTCCTATATGACGAGAATGATAGTTTCTTCACCTTGTGAAGCCCTACAATTTTTTTCATCAGCTTACATTTGTGAGCGATTTACTTTATGTTCTAAAACGTCTCTAACTTGATTCAGCAGTCGACTTTAAATTTCGACTGTCGCTATTGAATTTTTACTATATATATTATTATTATTATTATTATTATTACTATTCTTACATTCTATATAAGAATTCGATATCAAAAAGTAATAATCCGCGTTCTCCCTAGATTATCTTAAATTCGCTACGTGTAGTAGGTTTTGACAATAAATAGTAAACTTCAAAATCAAACTAATTTTATTTCAAGTATAGTATTCTGTACTCATATACATACATGTAAGTGTAACAACATGTTGTTCGTAGTATTTATTGAAGAGAAAAACGTGTCAGAGGAAAAATTCTGAAAGTGCGTTTTACTTCTCTCTTTGGCCTTTTTTCCCAAATTAAAGCAATGTTTATATGCAAACATTGGGCTGTTTTCCCACAAACTTGTTGGCCTCAATGTTCACTGTCAGTGTTGCATATTTCTCGTCGCGTGGTGCACAACTGTCCTAACGGAAACTATCAGAAAGCGAGAGCGACGATGCACCTATACTTAAATAATTAGCTTCGCTCAAATAAAAATTCAAGGTCACGTAGGGAAGTGCTTGCAAAATGTGTTTATCGACTCTTTAAGTGCTCAGGCGAGGTAACTAACGCAATCTTGGCAAAGAATGGTGACATTGTGCAGAGATCTGTTGTCTCAACCTGCCAAATTCCTAGACGATGGCAAACCATCTGTATTGATCTCAAGTTGGCATTTAATGTTACTGCTGCCAGCTTAGAGACCACATCCGTAATGCCAAGTGGAAAAGTTGCGTAATCAATGTCGATGCCAACTACAGAAAAGAAAGCTTCTCGAAAATCGTATTCGTGTAACGAACGACTAGCACCTTCTAAAGCTCTATCGAAGGTCGTATGATTCAAGTTTTGCCAACGTTTTGCCATAAATGTCCTAACTTCATATAAGAAATAGAAAAGCTTATAAGAATTATGAGCTCGTGGCTCAGAGCGAAGTCGTTTGCCTTTCACCAAGGAGGTCCCGGCTCCATTCCTGTCAATTTCCGGACAATCTCATGTGAAATTGTGTTTCTACAAAACGATTTTGGCTGCTTCACAAGGGCTAGTCCAACCCCTATGAAGTGTCCTAAACCTACCGCTTTCCTAATTCCTTCCCAATTCTGGCTGCTGGGTAGTGACGCAAGAGCGCGTACGCGGAGATGCTACCTGGCGATCCTCGTGACAACAGGCTGCGACGAGACAGGACAGTATGCCAAATAATAATATATGTTAACGGAGGATTACTCCTTAAGTGAAAAGCAAGCAGCTTCTTTGATAAAACGTGCCAATTCATTTCTGCACGCCTTCTTCTAGTTTCAGGAAGCAATGTTAACTTCAGAACTGAAGCATAGTGCTATTTTCCAAAACCAAGTGTCTCTCCACTATTCAATCTGTTGAAGCTCTAGAGTCAGGTTAAAATTCAAAAAGTACGCATGTTCTCATAAAATCGAGATTCATTAATTGGGATAAATCCAAGGTGTGCTCACTTTCCCCCCCAATTTCAATAAGCTTACTTTAAACGCCTGTGAATAATACTGAATTAAGGATCCAAAACAATGGAAATTGGCAGCCCATCTCTGACAGATCTCACCCTTATGAAAAACCCTTTCAAAACACCGGTTCTATGTTACCTAGTGATTATTTTTGTGTCTCATTACTAGGGAGCGGATTTTCATGCCCTAAAAATTTTGAAATATGTTTTTAAAAATATGTATTTATGATCTAAAAATTCTGAAATATGCACTAAAAAATAACAATATTTTATTTCTTCTTCAAACCTGTCTTGATAAAATTCTTGGAATGAAATAAAAATTTGCTTGGAATGAAAAAGATACGAGTATATTTTTTGTGCAAACGTAATATAATCTACACTACTTCGCGAGAGAAATAATCGAAAATTCATAAATATTCACCTTAATGATGTACATTGTAAGTCTGTTGAATTTCTTCTGACTGGTTTAAAAAATATGTTCTCACGAAATATCCCACATTTGCACAAGTATTTTATCATCTACCGAAAACACAAAAACGAAACTGTGACTGGCTCTTTCGAATCAATAAACGCTCACAATTACACAAGATTCTTTGAAAAGATGAAACATTTTATAGATTAGTCTCTTTATTAACGAAATATGCAAAATATGCGCCTATAATTACAAGAATATGCACCATCAGGAAAAATCGGGCCAAATATGCACAAATATGCACTAACATTAATCTATATAGCATCATATTCTAACCAAACGTCGAGATATTTCACTTAGATATGCCCTGAACTAAAGGACAAAAATATGCAAAATCATAGAAATCCGCACCCTACTCATTGCCCTTTAAATATCCACCATCACTTTCGGGAAACTCTTATCCCATTGCTAGACAATTTTTACTATCATTAGAGAATCGATTTTCTAAAAATTCTCGACTTAAGGAAAATTACGTTAAATGTATAAGAGAACATTTCCTTGACCAGTGCAGAAGAATCATTACAATGAACTTTCTTCACGAATTTCATTCCGTATTTCTGTGTGCAATATTCATTATATGCCATTATCAACCAAATTGATGTTTTTCATGACAATGCTAAAACGAGTTCAGGTTGTAATTTTAATAATATTCTTTGGTCGGGACTAGAGGTGCAACTTGAATTATTTATATGTTCTAAAAAGGTTCCCAATATTTGATGTTGCCTATGCAGGTGTCACTAAAAATATATACCAAATGGTACATATTTTGTATGAAATAATGAAGAGCACGCCCATTTCCAAAAAATAAGGTTACATACAGAGAGCAATCCTTCTCCTACATCACGCTTTAAAATTGAACATGGTTACTTATGGTTTTGGTCCTTCAGTTTTTCTCTTAACTCAAATTGTTATCAATTTATAATCATTGCTAAGAGACAACACATCATAATAACTATCCTTGATGTGATTTCAATAAAGTCGGGACGAAATAAATTTAATAATGTTCGAAGGAAATTGCAATTTCAAAACGGTAAGATGTGCATGACCAGAGTCTTGAACAAAGTTAAATTAACACTTGGTTTGAATGTTACAACTGTATTCAAAGCGAAACAGAAAACGAACGATGGACTTGATGTTTTCCATTCGTGCTGGAATACATCCAAAATTACACAAATGATAAATTAAACAGGATAAGTCATTTGTGAAGAGAAGTGTTAATATACGTATAAGTCAATTATACAGTGTTGGGTTTAACAAAACGACATGAACAATGTAGATCCGACTTAAAATCCTTTTCAGAAACGTTTCAAGTAGGATCTCAATAAACCGGATTTAATCTCGAAATGTCCAATAGTATCACGACATATCCCGAATTGTACCTCGCCAGATAATTATTGACCGTTTTTCGTTAACAACTGTAACAATTTACGTGCTTCCTTAAATTCACTGTGAAATGTTATATTGCTATTTGTCTTCGCACGATATACCCAACCGCTTCATTACGTGCTCAGATAATTCGTTCAATTTGGCATCTTGTTTTTTCCAGAAGTTTCATGTAAGATAGCCTTAAGAAGACGGTCGGGAGTAGTTTGACATGCAAAGTTGTAAAAACACGTCTTGATATTAACACCTCATTGTAAGAATCCTGAATGTAAGTACCTAAGTTCGACAAAATTAGATTTTCGGAAAAAATTTTATGGAGAGTCCTCTACGTAACGAAACTAATTGAATTATTACATTACGATGATTTTCATTAATGAAAATGGCAATTCTATATAATTTCCGAGAGATATTCCACTTACTTCTAACATTAAAGTTAATTTGAGTACTACACCCCACCACATTTGAGTACTAAACCCCAATAGAACAAAAAAAGTGAATGATACATGTTTTGCTAGCTGCGGCTAAAGTGGATACCTTTTATCAGCACAGAAGTCGTTTTTAAAACGGGATGTTTCTGAATGAAACGTTAAATGTGAGTCACTTAGGCTGAATAAAAGTGAACTAACAATCAATGGACGACACACACTGCTAAAGAATAAACATTGTTAGTACGAATATTATTTATTCTCTCCATAATCAGCAACAATTTTTGTCAATACAATGTTCACAAGTAATGCACGTCCTTATTCAGAATAAAAATATGCAATGCAAAGAGTGGATGAAATAACTAGCCTAATATTGAAAGATAGCAAAAATACTGCTCATGATGTACTTGATATAGATTTTACTTTGAGCATATGATTCCGTCACATGTCCTGATGGCTTTGCGCCTTAATTTCTCCCCAAGTACAAAATCAAATTTTTATTTCTGACAAATTATGAATTCCAAACTGTTGTTTTTTAACCCCATATTTTGTTTTTTGAGCTTTTTTAATAATCTTTAGAAAATTTAGAGTATTCATTCAAAATAGCATGTAAGTACGCCGCGTACTGAAAAATTATTTCAAAGAGTTTTCAAATACCGATTCTATTTTCAAAAAAAAGTGTTGACAGCATAATGCATATTTTCGTCTAAATCCGTCAATGCAAGCCGACAAACGAACTGTCTGTCGGACGGACAGATGAATTGACAGAGAAACGGGCAAACAGACGGATGTTCAGGCAAGCGGCCAAGTGCACAGTTCACCGCGAAGACCAACCGCTACAAGAGACAAGGGTAGCGTTCAACTCTGGACCTATCGCAGTTAATGTAACAAACTTTTAGCCCCTTGCTACTGCAAAATCCGAACACTACAACTTTTCCCATCTTCTTCACACTACAAAAACGTAGTTTAAAAAAGGTAAAAATCAGCTTCGAATTAAAAGAAAAAATAATTTTAGAAATACATTTAGAATATGGATTCAGCAATGTCGTTTCATATAATTCTCTGATCAATAAAGTCATAGCCAAATTGAACGACTTAATGTGTGTTCCAAATTATTTACATTCAAATGCTTTTTATATTTCGAAGTTGGTTTGACATTTTTAAATTGCGTTTTCAGTTTCATTTTTTTTAGAGACTATCGACAAAGAAGAAATATGCTGTTCCCTCCATGCAACGTCACTTTTACATTCGAGAAGAAAGATCAAGTACACTTTTCACTAACTTTTGAAAATTCAATGTTTTTAAAGAAAATAACATTTCTGCTGTGTGATTTCATTGTATTATTCTCTCTCCGTACAACGGGTTTAAAGAAACAATCTGAAGCCGTCTGTGAGAAAGTCTTCTCTATTAAAAAAACACGTTTTGGTTTAAAATTACACAAAAACTACTATTTTAAAAATATACTTGAAATCGTGGTAAAGCGATCAAATAGATTGTATTAAGAAAAATCTGTAACTTCAATAATTAAGGCACAGAGGAGGTTCAAAATTATATATTTGAAATTTTAGAAAATTGAGATATTTTAATGAAAATCAGTTTTTCCATGTATGAGAGCGAATTTGAATCTAGTTGAGACAAAATTTAATGAAAGAATCTGAAGCTGTTTTTACAAAAGTCTGAGAATGAAGCTTTCGATAAACTAAAAGATTCGTTTCAAATTCGCAGAATCTAAGTCAGCTCGATTAGAGAATATCGTATTTGGAAAAAATCCTGAGAATGTCGTAGGTGTACGTCTTATAAGGCACTCGTTATGTTAAAATCAATCCATCATTTAATTAGTTTATTTTATCTTTGAAACTCCATTCATCAGATCATACTATCGTGGTGCCACCGGGGAGATTATAACCCTTTCAGGTAAAGGGAATAATAATCAGCTTGTATTTGGAAATGTTATGGCTGAATAAATATTGATGAATGTGATGGATGAAAGGCTAATTCAGATATTTATACATACATACATTTATACATAATTCAGATATTTATACAATACACACAACACACGAGTGTGTGTGTGTGTGTGTGTGTGTGTGTGTGTGTGTGTGTGTGTGTGTGTGTGTGTGTGTGCGCGCGCGCGTGTGTATTCACGTCGAATTGTATAACCCTTCTAAGTCGGTTAAAAATACACACCACGTTTCGCAATGTTTTCCCCGCGATAAACTCATTCGTTTATACTATGGACTATATTTGTCTATTCTGCAACTTCTCTCAAATTGTTTCAATATGACATGATAATAATACGTACCTTCAATTCATTGTTATTTCCGCAATATCCAAGAATACTTAACTTTCTGGCCGGGAGCTTCCGAACATTATTGATACGAAGGGCAAATAATCCGAAACCACTTGCTATCATAAAGGCAATGACTGATAAAGACTGTTCATGAAGAGGGGCGGATTTTAATGAAATGTCATTTTTTTCTTTAGAACTTCAGAACAATGCCTTTTAGTGTAGAAATTATTTTATGCTCTGACAAAAAGAAATGATCCACTTTTAGACGAGGTATTTTTGCATTTTTCATCGATTTCGACCAATGTGTCATTTTTTTAACATATTTACGCCATTTTAAAGCATTTTTGGTTGATTTAATGGATTTTAATATAATTTTAATAGTACTTGCTTCAAATAATATTTAACAGATGCAACTAATGTTCTCCACAGAATTCCTGAGTAGCCCATTCGATTTCTTCGCTCAGAAATTTTAATGTCAGCCGTTGTGAAAATGTATTGTAAGTTCCTGTGACGCCTATCAGCGCCGTTGTCGGTTCGGACGATTTCGTAATAATTAAAGACACAGATTTTCTGGAATACAGAACCATTCAAACCAAAAGTTTACAGGCTGAGTTCACTTGAACGACAGGAAAAAGCCGCAATTACATCAGTAACATACCCAAACAGCTTGAGTTGTTCATCCGAACTGTTTTTGATCAAATTTTTTATGTCATTTTTCTTTGTTTTCAGAGCATTTTTCACCGCATTTTAAGAGAATTTATTCATCATTTTGGCGATGTTTTAAGTCATTAAAATGCGCCCCCTAGTCATGAATATTGTTGTAATGCTAAATGAGTTTAATAATGTCATTATCTTCTGAAACTTTTAGAAGTTAAATTATATATCATATCTCATGTACAGTAAAGTGCGGGATTTTGAATACTTCGCACAGTACTTGGAAAAAATAAAGCTTACTGAGGCTCTCATTAATTTTCGATAGTTAACCATATAATATTTATCCTATCCTTTCTTTTCATAAATTAAATGCTACTGAAATATATTCGAATGCATATTTAGTATGACAAGTGTAACTGCAAAACAAGATATATTTTATTCATTTAAAATCAATTCATTTCAGTTTGATACATTCATTTAACACCAAAATAGTTAACACCATCACATAAAAAATCGCCTTAATTAATTTGAATGATGGTTCTGAAGACTTTCGTTCTTTAATCCTACATTCTGATTGCAGCATTACCTTGCATTTCGTAATGATCTCATCACAGAATTCCGCAAACAGTTTTCAAAAAGTTTGTTAGAAAATTAGGAATATTAAATAAACCCATTGCAAGGATAAAAATTACTCTTCTCTATTCGATGCCAAATTCGATTCTCCTTACATTCGAAAAGAAACAAGATAATCATCCGCCGTAAATAATTTAAGACGAGTTTAAGAACTTTTGTTTAATGCCATTTATCAACAAAACCCATGGCGGAATTTTCACCCGAATATTTGTCCTTTGCGAAATATCAGATGGCAACATTAATCAGTTCGTTAATGAATACTAGTTTCAGACTCCCAACGAGCAGAATCCACGTGAACTGCTGCCCAACGCATGCACTGCTCGAGTCGCGTAGACGATTCGTTGACCAGCATTCAACAGACCAGTTCGCCTCTTGATATCTCCGCTAGGCTAATGAGGCCCACGGTCTCGATGAGACGAACAGGGCTTTCGAGATTTAGGGACACTATCGGATTGCTCCTACAAAATTTCTCAAAACTATAGAAAGTCAAGCCAGACATTTTTTGGACATACAAACGTAAAAAAATGAAAATAGAAAGAAATTGAGTTAAATCCAAAACTATTATCGGAAATACCACTTTCTTAAATCTGTATGATAATATGAATGTAATTTACATCCCCAGTTAGATCTACACCATGTTTTAGAACAGAGAAATAATTTTCTTACACAATTTTTTAAAACATTTCGTTACGTTCTGTATAAAGTAATTGTAATAATCAGAAGGAAAATTATTACGTTTACTCGACTCGTATCACAAATATGCTTCAACTGCCGATAGTACATAACTGCAATAATGGAGCATAAATTATTTCAGGAGATAACAGTAGATGCGCCTAAATTATTTCTGGGCTGCTTCCTTGGACAATTGTTTTGAATACAAAATCTCGACTAAACAGTGGTAACCATGTCCTATTGTTCAGTATTTGAACCATGAATTAAATTATTTAAAAAAATACATAACTCTTTTAATTGTGTAAATACTCTACGATTCTAAGTAGCTGGTGGTGCATTATTTTTACATTTTCTGAATTATTCCAATTGTTGAGGAAAGTTGTCCTTCGAGCGAAATAAAATGCAATAAATTGAAAGAGTCACCATAGTGATTGCATGCTCATTATTCATTAAACTGGAAATTTAGGAATTTGCCAAAATTATGTTTTTGCAGATCGGTTGTTTTTGTGAATGCGACTTATTAACGGAGGACGTACACTTTTGGATATTATCATATTTTATTACAAATAAAATATGACGTAATTCATCAAACTTCAACTTCAATACAAACAGCATACCATAAGACCGCTTCTAATTATTCATGCACAATTCTTTACCCAACAGTATTAGAAACGTCTATGTACATTTTAAAAAAGAAAAAAAATCTTCCAATTGTCATTTGTTTCTAAAGAACCCAGGACTATGTTATTTTACACAAACCAAAACGTATTAATTTTTAACAAAATTACACAGGGTGCTAGTTACTTTACTTGTTTGCGTTTGTTTGTTTTGAAGTTTAAATTTATTGTGTATTTTGAAGGTTTAGATTTAACGTCTAATAATTATTTTGTAGCAAAATCAATCATAATTGTCATTCATTGTTATTTTATTAAAGTTGTCCGTTACTTAAATCTTGGTTTCTCAAATACTTGCACCTGCGTTGATGCATCAATTTAGAGCACTCCTCCTTTTAGGCGCTAGGTTGAATGCTTGATAAAATGTTTAGATATAATCATATATTCGTAAAAATATATGTCTGTATTACAAAGATATGGGAAAATGTTGTTATTAACGTGTTTTAAATTTGATTTTATATCAAATGTGTGCCTCAATTCACTTTATAAGCATTAGTCTGAAGAAAATAGCGTATAGCATATTTTTATGTAGTTGTTTCTCTTAATCCGTTCTTCGCGTTTACTGCCCCTTCCCTAACAGTTAATTCGTTATTTCCTTTCATAAAACAAGCTGTTATTTACTGTTTGACAAGTGATAACGATTTCGACATGTCAACTTATATCTGACAATGTACCAAGGTGCCGGGTTCATAATTCGTTTAATTTATTAACCTCCTCCGCCAGATATTCGGTTGAATAAATATTTCCAATTTTGTCTTATCAACAAATTATTGGAACATGGAATTCAATTTCGTATCTCGCTCACGCCTAAAGTTATCCTATCATTTTTTTCGTCTGTTCGGCAATTTTATTCACATATGCATTTTTTACTAAAAGTATCTTAGATGACACCCGTTTATCGATGTGTCAGGTTTCCTTATGCGATAAATTATTTCTAGGCTCCGCAATTTCCAAGCTTTTGTTATTCACAGAATACTTCTATTGAGATTTAATTTCTTTTAGAAGTCGCTTTTGAAACGAATGAGTCGGTAGGTGAACACAAGTGTATTATGTTCGTGCGTGCGCGCGCATGGCACAGCCACTGCTTTAAGTTCCAATTAAGTTTTATTTATTGAAAATCGCATAAATCGGCATTAAATCGGCGAATTATGGAAACAATAATTAGAATATATCGATATGCCTGCACTGAATAATCATAAGAATTAGAATACTGGAGTAAATAGAACGTTTGTTAAAGTTCCGATGAAGCTAGTAGTCACCCACCTTCAGTGGGAAGGGAACATGAATTGAATATAAACCATTATATTATAGAGTTGTCTACATATTGTTTCATAAAAAAATCAACAGTAAAAATGAAGTTTAAAGGATTATAAATTCTTTGAATTCTATCGAAACTAAAGCATAAATTTTAACAATTTTTTTTAAATTTACGAGTTTTGAAGACAAAATGCTTTTAAATAAATCAATTAATATGTAAAGAATTCCATTAATTTATAAAATTATCATTAAAATTAACACTTGTAGCTTTTAAATAACACATCAAAAATTCACAATTTTAAATTATATATATCAATGACTGCTACGTGGGACGGACCGTCCTCCTTGTCACTCTCCGGTATCTATGCCACTGTCAATTTAATGATTGTTTATACGGTGTTCATTTACGCGTATCGTTTACTCAGAGTAAGTTTAATTATTATTAAGTTGTAGTTGTTAGAGTCCATGCTCGTATCTGAATGAGTAGTCGAAAGAAAAAGAAGTGAATCATTTTTCAATTTAGGTACAGTTAGGTCTTCAAATAGAGGATGAATTAATGTGGATGACGTAAGGGGCTCTGACAGAAGTTCGTGTCGGAGTGAGCTAAGGATACTTTTTCGCGTCGCAAGGGAACGTGAAAAATTACATAAGCAAATCATCGAAAAGGATATTATGAGATATAAATCTACAACAACTATTGCATTTTTTTATACCTTAAACATATTTAATTAGAATTTCACGACTTAATTTTACTAATAAAATTAAGAGAACACACTGAGTGATTTTGTGACCATGAACACCGGCAACGGTTTTATTTATTTATTTATTTATTTATTTATTTATTTATTTATTTATTTATACCTTTAGTTGATTTCTTCTCGTGAGAAATTTCGACATTTTATAATATACGTACTTTAGACTTATAGTTTATAAAGTATTTTTTTCACTCCGAATCACGTTTTTATTTTGGGGGTTAGTTATTAGTGCTCTCAATTGTTGCGATTAAATTTTTGGGGTTTTCTATTAAAGAAAAAAGAAACAATTTCCTTCTTCTATTAGTTTTCAAATTAAGTACCATCAGATACTTATGGATGTTTATAGCATGGTGTTTTGTTTTTTTTCAAACACACAAACCGGTATAGAGAGACAACGCCGGTATAATAATGACTAAGCGTTTAGTAGCCGCTAAAAATAATTGTGAATAAGTTCAGAACATTTCAATACAGAGAAACATTCACCACACTTTTCAAAAGTTTTTTTTAAAAACTGATAGCAACACCACATAAGCGTGACAATCACATCAACACTCACCTGGCCGTAACGAGAGTTTCGTATGAGGTGCAATTACCACTAGCGTTTCTCGCAGTCGAGACAACTCTGCGCACGGGTCCGAGACAGGCGCCAACATCCGTCGGGATATTGGGAGGGAGAATCTAAATTTAGCTTGTTCGCCCCCAGTAAGTTCCGCGACGTCCTTAATGCGACCGCCATCTGTTACGGACAAAGCAAACTTATATTTTTTAACGAATATTTGTTATTAATGTGCATCAAGGTACTTTCTACAAGACGGCTAAACCAGTGAATGCTGGGTAATTTTAACGCAAGAAAGATTCTGCAACTGAGAACGTACAAGAAACAACATTTTAATGGGCCAAAATTTTGAAAACCCAAAATCAACTGTTTTTATAATTTATAACAATTTTATTTTATTTTTTATTCAACATTAACTCATTTATCAGCTTATAAGCTTTCATCCTGATGTACATTCACGCAGACAACTATACTTTCTTTTCAAATTTTCGACCAAAAGTAAATAATTACTTGAATTTTCTAACGAGAAATTGGTCAATTAAAAAACTTCTTTGTGTTGTTCACGTCTCATAACATTATTATTCTCTCACCAGGGCTGTAATGAATAAACTTTCGTTATGAGGGGACAATAAAGTTATGAAACGTTAGAAAGCTAAAGAATTTTGTAAATTGATCAACTTACCCTTAGAAAATTCAAGGAATTATATTTTCATACTTATTTTATTATGTATTTTTCACTAAGATCAGGAATTTTCATTTCCCTATAACTTTTCACAATCTATAACAGTAATTTAGCAATATACAAATACGGTCAATTCGCGAATTAACAGGACGGTATGAATAAAGTTACAAGAATGACGATGACCGGATCATTTCCGATATCAACTAGAAAATTCGCGAAATACCCACAAGGGATTGGCTAAAGTACGGTGTTCGTCCGAATATAAGAAGTCTAGTGTATTTAAGAGAAGTATTATGGTATAAAAAAGGGTTGGAAAATACGCATTGAACAGACTCAAGGTTGTTTTATGTAAATCGTAAAGGCTGAAGGTCAGAAACTCACATAAACTTGAAAACAAGCAGCGAAGCTTTAACTGTGGTAGAAAGTGAGGTTATGTTAGGTTAGGCGATATCAAGGTTGCCACGTGTTGCGAGCTCTTTCCTCACCACTACTATGGAATTTCCCCAAATAACCTCTTCTAAGAAACAAAATTCCCCAACTTTGAAACGAAAAATATTCCCCAAATTACAGACCAAACGACCTGAGCTATCCCTGACGATTCCATTGCCTCTTCTCTTAAATTCAAATAATTCAAATCAACCAAAGATTGTCCTTTGATCTGCTCGAAGCCCTGCACTATCTTCGTTTTCCTCATGTTTTTCTTTCTCTACGCCTATCGCTTATTTTTCTTGATACATAAAAATAAGAGAGACATTGGGTAATATGAATAAAAATAAGTAAGTACTCCAGAGCAATTGCTCACGAGTGCAAGTAGGAACAACTACTTCTCATAAGCAATTACTTCTTTTCACGTGAATAGTTTCGTGAAATTCTGAGCATTTACTTCTCTCTATGAGCAATTGCTTATTAAATGATCTGTTGCGATTGGTCGATTTTCGTGTTTTGTTGTCTACGTTACCGCACGTCGAGCATGGTGCGTCGCGCGTGGTCTTTCCATCATGGCGAGGCGTGTTTTTTTCCTGATGATGTCGATCGTGTTATGTTAAGTGGTACAGTTGGCGTGCATTTTTGGCGAAATCGTAGGAAATCTTCCATCGTTCATTCACTTACTACCTAAAAACCTCACAACCAGCTCATAACAGTCATGTATAACCTCTCTTGTGTCCAATCAATATGATTTGAGTCACCTACAGAGGTTGCTCCGAAAATTCCAAGTAAATGGTTCGCACTAGAAGCAAATTCTCCATTTTATTCACACGAAAAATAAGCAATTGCTCCTTGGCCGAGCATTTACTCACCAACGGAAAAAATGTTCAAAATAAGAGCAACTTTTATTCATAGTGTTTGAAGCAATTGCTTTGAAAACTTGAGAAAGAAGTAATAGCTCATTTTTATTCATATTACCCATTATTATTTTAATGTATCAAGTCTATTGTTTCTTTTTTATGCATAATAATTGAAAGAATAATATTTCTATCTCGACTCTGCGTGAAAATAATTTCCCCAAAAAATCTCCGAACATTTCCCGTCCATTTATGTTCCCCATTTTTTCCCCACAGAACGAAAAAAAAGTCCATTTTGGGGACAAAATTCCCCAATCTGGCAACCCTGAGCGGCACCGTGTGAACATACATTTTTCGTCCAACATTGTGAAACTCTAACCGATACTCTTTGTCTCTCAGTAGCCTGAGACCAGACTGCACAACGCCTACTACCGTGGGCATTCTGCATATAAGAGGCAGTCGTCTGCACGCGAGAACGGCGAAAGTGCAAGTAGTGGGGAGTAGGCTGCTTTGGGGGGAGGGCAGAAGTCGGAGCGGGTCCGACGCGGCGTGTATATTAAATGCCTGGACATTTCAATGCAATGGTCCATGCTGTAAAACTATTTGCTCACTTATTTAAATGGGCAATCTACCGTATTGTTAGCTAAAATCGCCATATTTCACTGTTTATATTCTTCTGTGCACTGCTATGTATCGATATATTTTTATTTTTTTACTTGATGCTCATTGCAACTAATAAACAATATTTTAAAGCAGTGACCTCTTTTAAAAATGTATTTTGTAATTTGAACTAACAAGAATTTACAATTTAATAATTGATTTTTCACCAGGAATGTTATATCCTCCAAATTATAGCAAAACGGAGGTAATTGAGAGCAGTCTCTCACATAGAGATTGATATAAAAATGAAATATAGGCAATTCCAAGAAGGGCAATGTTTGGCAGCGAATAATTCTGACCATTTTCCCTCATGAAGCTGAATAAGAGGAACCTAGCGCAAACCACTCTTACGATATTTTATGGACAATCATGAGATTATTATGAGTCTTGTTAAATAAAACGCAAAGAGCTTAATATTTTTATACGATGTCGTAAACGATTATGAATTGTGTTCGTTGATTTGAAATTAGAAAAATATAATGTACTCTTGTCGGAAATTAGAGAATTAGAGGAGAAAGTTATCATGATTTGTTAAGAATAATATTTTTTAGTTTCCATATAACCGTCTTGTTCAATTAAACGTAGTTAAAGAAAAAAATATTACTGCCATCATCAAAGAAGATTAAATATTACAATTCTGTATTTAGCAGCACACTAAATTTGCGATTACATCGCAGGAAACAAAATTATCTGTTCCTAAAAGCAATTATAATATATAATAAATAAAATATATAAAAACAGATAATAAATCAAAAGTATTTGTCTAAATCGTTTTAGATTCACACTGTACATTGTTATAAATCGACAGCAAACATTTCCAAAATAAAAGTAATGATATTTAACCTGTGTGTAACAGTCCTTCCCGCAATCGCTCTTTCAATTTACGAGCTACCGTTCGAATTGCAGATTCTCATTGACGGTCCCCACTCCTACAATGAGTCTTATCCCCACCCTTCCACGCTGCCCGGGTTAGCATTCAAGTTGCTCGTGCGCGGCTTCTGAAGTCAGTCAAAGTGCAAAATGCTGTGCAGGCCTGTCAAGACATAACCCGCTACTACTCAGATTCCTGTTTGTCACATTGAATCTACTAATCCTAGTCATCGTAATGCAGGTACTTCAACAACCCTAGCCACCTTGCGTGGGCTCAAATATAATTTATCTGAAGAATATCGAAAAAGGATTCGAGCTGTTTCTGCTACGAGTTTTATTCACTCACTTTGGATAATGTGAACATTTATCAGCTATTTAGCGAATGGTCAAGATTCAGACTTCAGCCGTAACTTATACAGTATGAGACAGGTGAAAAAAACACACCAGTGTGTTCCTCAAAATATTAACAATGAATAATTCCTTTGACATTTTGGACTCAGAAGCGTATATTCCTGTAGTGCTTTTAATGCATTTTTACTTCCCCGTATATGTGCATATATGTGGAGTAAAATACGTAGTATAGGGAAAGTTATGAAATGCTGCGAAAAATCTATTTGAATTTGCAACTGTAACGCACGTTTTGGTTCGTTTCGGTCTCCTGATACCGAAAAAGTGATTTTTTCAAACCGTCCGTCTGTGAACACGAACACCGCCTAAACCATACCTAGGATTTTTTATAAAATTGATATTCCCCAGTCGATCTGGCTCGACTCGAGGCGCATCGGTTTTGAAAAACTTCCTTCAAAATTTGGGGGTACTTTACATGAAGCACCCCAGATATTTTCAAAAATTTCTCAAAAACGGCACCAAATTTTTTTCTTTAAATTTCTTGTAAGAATAGAATAATACACTTATAAAGGCAGCATTGGTCCGATTTTCCCGGTTAACTAAATTTTCGAAAATTGCAAAATTTTGAATTTTTTTGGCGTCTTCCTTCAACTACAAAATTGAAGATAGAAATTATTCCTTCCAATAAAATTTGTTCTCCATAATTAGTTCTTTCATTAAAGTCATATACATTTTTTTGAAAATTTTAGTCATTTTCGCGCAATATTGCGTGCAATACGTGCAATTTAAAAAAATAACAAAACAAGATTTACTCAAAACAGTCCAAATATTTTCTTCAAACTTTTAGTAGGGATAGTGCTAAATGTACTCTATGAGATGACATAAAAGCCATATTGCTCTATTCTTTAATTTTTTCAAATATTACAAAAAAATATTTTTCTGACTTCTCTTGCGTCGTTAATACTTACATTAGGGGCGATTTGTTCACATTATTATATTTATGAGTATATGTGCTTTAAATAATGTCATATGACGTTTCTCGAAAACTCAACCGTTTTCTGTGAATATGAGCTCAAAATTCCGCATTCTCAAAAAGCTCAAATCTCATTTTCTCACAAACGGCTCCAAATTGTTTCTTCAAAATTTTTGAACGGATAGTGCTAACTGCACTGTTTAATATGAAATAAAGTTCATATTGGGGTATTTTTTTGTTTTTTCAAACATTATACAAATGTATTATTTTGAAAGACATCTCACACCGTTAATATGCACATTTCCAGTCATTTGTTAACACTATTGCATTTGTGAGTAGCAGTGCTTCAAATCACTTCGAATAAAGATTTTCAAAAACTCAAAACACTTGTGTGAAAAAGAATTTCAAATTTCGTATTTTCAGTTACGCTTAACCGTTATTGTCTTAAAAACGCCTCCAAATTTTTCAATGAAAATTGTCATTTAGGACAAGGTTTTATTCTTCTTTAATATTCTTAAAATAATATTTCGATTGTACAATTAGGAAACCGAAAAATTGAAAACTTTAAAAGAAATGTACTTTAAGCGGCGATAGATGGCAGCTGGCAAGAGTATATGGCAAGTTTGAATAGCTATCCGAGACCAAAGAAAATATAACTCATTCGAGAAAGTATGTGCCATTCTGTAGCACCACTAGTTTCTTAATAAATTTAAGTTGAAAACGGGTGCAATACAGTTATATACATTATCATTTTATGAAAGTATATGAAGCCTTTTTGACAAAAATGTAATAAGATTTGTCATTAAATAAATTACTGATGAAAGAATGTCGATTATTCTTTCATTCGTAGAACTAGATATTGAACAATGTATTTTGTTTCAACGCACGCACGTGTATATTACTAATTATATATCAAATTGTTAATTTACTCAAATCGTCAAAAACCAATAAAATAAAAATTTAAGCGCTGGGCTCCCTTGGTAATGCACGAACCTTTCATACCTTAGTATAGCTCGGATAAAGAGTAAAACAAATTTGGAATAATAAAGTAAGCTCTCAGCCTAGTCGGTTGGCCAGGCATGCAGGAGGGCAGTTGACGGCGCGTAACGTCTTTGCTGACGGCGGGCTCCCAGGCCGTAAAAAGAGTTTCAAGCGGCCGCGCCGGCCATTGCGACGTCGCGTAGCGTCTCCAGAGCATCATCTACATGTGCACTATACGTAGGCGACGTTTTCGTAGGAGTAGCGACGGGCGCCGCAACAAACTATGAGTTGCAGCTCCACCATGACGGGAATGTAATTTCCAAAGTTCAAGACTTTAAAATTTGTAATAAAAGGCAAGCATTTCATGTAGATTAATGAAAATTAACTTAAATAAAAGTATATAACGAAACATTACATAATTGAGGCGGTTAGAACCAAAGGGGTGTAAGTGACAAAAACGTAGTTTAGAGTTAATGAGCCTTAAAGTTGGGATCGAAATAAAAATTCTGAAGTGTTCTAGAAGCATTTCTAAAGTAATTATTCTTTCTGTTAGTTATTAATGAACTTATATTTACAATTTCTATGGATTTTGCTTAATACATTTTGAAATAGCATCTTTTTCGAAAATGCTTACGTGTACTTACATCGATTTGCCACCAAATGTGTCACTTACATCCGTTTTTCTATTAGATTTGAAGTGAACTGAAAATACTGTTTTGAGATTCAGAACCAGTATAATGACAATAAATAATAATTTCACAAGTGGTAATTCATTCTGATTCCCATATTGTGTCTTCGCAACTATCTGTACTGGGCTCTTCAATGGCATCTTGGAGCACTTTGTTTCTGGATTGTGGGTTTTAGATCTCTGTAAAACTGATGGTGGACTGGAGGTATTAACTGAATCAATTGCTGTAGATTCTTATATTTTGCAGTTGTTATTGCAAGCGATGATTCATACAGTAACTGTAAATGTGTGGATGAACGTGGTCGTCCTGAAGTCGACTGATTCAAAGAGTATTCTCCTAATACAGTGTGTATGGATGATCTTTTTCTAGATGAAACTAATGAATATAGCGCATCCCTGTAACGTTGTCTTTGACAAGATCATTCATAGATTGTATTGATACAAAATCATCTGTTGACATAAGTTAGGCACTTAACTTTCGGTTGGAACTTGTCACAACCTTAACCCAGTCATATGGTATAAACACATACTGCTGATATTTCTCAGCTTTTTCATTTTGGCCGAAGTCTTGATAACATTCCATATAGATTTGCCCAGAAACCAGGAACTTGTTATCCCCAGTTTATAGAGATGTATTTTGTAATAAGAACAACCAGAACAGATATTTTTATTTTTTGTCCTGTAGCATTATCACTAAAAGCGACTAGATGATTTGTAGAAGCTGGAAGTTGCTCTACACACGTAACTAAAAAAGACCCAATTCCTTGAGATCCTCTTGAGACCTCTCCTTCAAGCTTCAGTACTTCTGCTTCCTGTTTGTTCACTATTTTCCTCTTTGTCAAACTCATCACTAACCTCCATTGTAAATGTACAAAAATACCACTTTAAGTAAGATAGCTAAAGACACGTCACGTAAAGTGTGAAGCTCCTTCGCGCTAAAGAGGTGCAACTGCACTTGTATCCCTTTGCCGCCAAATGCTTACGACGTTTTGTTAAGTAGTTTTCAGAAACACCAATAAAACGCAGCTCAAATCAATGAATGCTCTTGCATGCCTTTGCCTCCAAACACAATCCACTTCATGCTTCAAAGTGAGTGAGATACCTCATATTTCTCAATTTTGTCACTTACACCCCTTTGGTTCTAACCGCCTCAATTGTATGTGTAGTGTTCGTGTCAAGAATGTTTACCTCCAGCGCACATGATTCTGACTTTGATTTCTAATAAGCACTGGAGTTTTTGTATTAATACTGCATTAAGATAATTGCCGGTATTAGAATTCATACAAAACAAAAACGAACTAGGTTTCGAAAATACGGTGATCACACTTCAGCAATCTGCAACTAGCACCATTGTTTGTTGACGCTTTACACTAGTTCATTTCATGATTTTAGTTGTTGTTACTACTAGTATTGATGATAACGAAGAACAATTGTTTTATTTAAAAAAAATTCACTACCTTAACTTGCACGTTTTCTTGAGCCATGGAAACCGCACTCCCCACTCGTTTACTAACATTTGATGAATTAAGAATAAAAGGTAACTAGCGTTGCTGACACAATCTTATAAAGGACCGTCCATAAATTACGTAACGCGCATTTGGAGAGTTTTGAATGCCCCCTTCGCCCCCTGTTACGCGCGCTCGAAGCCCCTGTAATAATTACCTAACGCTTGCGACAAGACACCCCATATTAAAAAATATAATACGTAAAATAAAAAGTAAAAATCAATTATAATGCAGAAACGAGTTGAATTAATTGTTTGTGTTCTGAAATAAAAATGTATGATAATTATAGTCAGAATTAGTTGGCGATGCGGACTGCACATAACAAGATTGAGATCAATTTTTTAATGAAGGACGCATAGGCGCGAAAATTTCTCAAAACAAACCATGCACACGCCGTCGTGAATGACGCATGGGCTCCGAGTCTACTGAGCCAATTTAATTGGATTCTAGAATATACTATAGATCAGTTTTCAATATTTTCTTCGCAATCTAACAGATTCAATGACTATATCATTGATGAAAAAATTGTAGTTATTGTAACAATTTATTCATCATACATTTTTAACTTGTTATATTTTCAATTTAATTTGTTAATACGCTAATGTTTTAGTATAAGACTGAATAAAAGGATTTTTTCAGCAAATATTTTAAACAAATCAGTACCTAACACTAAATTACTTCTACCCCTATGTAACGCAGCCTCAAACCCCCTCATCCTTTCTTTAGCGTTACGTAATTTATGGATGTCCCCAACCATAAAAGTTCGCTTTCAAGTAATAGGAACTATTTTGCATCGATAATTGAGCTTCAGATTGGATTTTCCAGTCCTGCCGCCGTAATCGCCAAATCTCTCATTCCTCTCGCATCCAGCGAAAAGGAGGTTCAAGAAAACGTGTGCGGATAAGATGTATCGCATTAATGAATGATCTGAAATATTAATGTATTCTCTTTTAAATCCGTAGAGATACTTACATCGTTGGTGAAGATGATTTGCCGGCGGCAGCAGCAACAACAACAACAACACTTATACAATAACTAACTCTCGAGATCTTACACTCACACACACACACACTCGTATTCATAACGATGCTCGAGAAATAACTGCCGAGACGAGCATTGAATTTGTAAAAGATGGGCTGAAAGGGACTTTCGTCGAGAATTACCAACTTTACACAAAAGAAACTGCACTCATCAAATGCACATTCTGAATCAACAAATCTAACATCAAATGAAAACAATTTCGGCAAACAATAAATTATGCATTCAATATCGCCTAAAATTGACTGAACTTGTGTACTTTCAATAACATTCGAAATTCATAAAATTAAGTTGCAGATAGTTTCAGACGAAAACAGAAAATTGGAATTCCCCTGTGAGTCTAAGGTGAAGACCCCCTCCACTCCGTGGCGCGACTTCCCCCCGCGCTCTGCGAGGCCACCGCTCTGCGGTGTAAGTCAGTGGCTCTAACTACGAGGGGTGCGAGGCGAAAGCGCACGGGGCCCTATGTTGTGGAATAGGGATGCGTGGTCAGAATTATTCGCAGTAAAAGATCTTAAGAAGGTGACATCGATGCGCTACCTACGAGCGCACGAAACGCCAGACAAGACGTTCGATGGGGCTCTTTGATTTCACAATAATTTCCTATACATCGATACTTCTCCAATACCTCGAATATTGAATGACATTAAATGGAAAATGTATATTCCTAACCTTATTAGTTTTTTCGATTATCTGAGGATTGTGCAATAGTGCAGCCTAAGGACGAGACGCCACTGTTCCATATGTTGCCCTATTCGACACATTCGAGTGGGTCCGCGTCGTGAGGCTAAATGATTCGGTGACAATATTGCGCTCAACACTAGTACGGACATCACAAGCGCCCGTTGCTGGCGGTAACGGACAGAGAATGGCACCCAAACACAACATTCAGCATCTCGATGTCCGCCACGCACTCCGAGCAGGGAGGACCAACGGAACAGGCGAACAGATACAACGGCACCGACGGGTGCCTTTCAGCAAGCTGTGCAGCCTGTTTTGTCATGTCCTGAAAGTGCCAGAACCAATGGCAGGTGGATCCACGCCCCAGGATCTTCCCCTTGTTGACCGTTACGCCTGGGACTTACACTCCAGTAACACTACAATAGACTCGCTTACTGTCGGGAACCACAATCACCATACAGACCGAGAGCCGGTCATCTTCACTGAAGCTTTTGCCTTAGTGGCGACGATCGGGTCCTAATCGGGAGGCGCAGTGCAGAACGCCATGACCGATTTGTGGTATCCCATTACATGTCTACCGACCCAATGTGGAGAGCGGTATCGTACAGTGTCCGTTCACCGATAGTGCACGGACGTTCAGGTTCTACTACTGTTGGTCCTGATCGTGTACTCCCACGAACATGCTCTATTTCAAGAAGACGACATCCTCATACCGCTGCCATCTCCAGAGCGTGCCTTCCAACTCTTGACACTCTGCCGTGGTTAATCTAATCGCCAAGCTTCTCTTCAGCCGAGACGTTTGGGGGTGCCATGAAAGCGTGACGATCAGGACTGCGCCCCTTCCCACCAATCTGCAAAAAGTACACGCTCTGATGCACGCTGCGTGGGAAGGACTATCACAGAACTCCATTTGTCAACTCTACAACTATTGTCGTCAGGACGTGTACGTTCGGTAACATGGCGGCCCAACGCCATACAACCATACTTTCTGTGGTGGTATACTGCAATAAATGTTAATCCAGCAAATAAGAAAATATGGTCTTTTCATGTGTTGTACCGTCTACATGCCTGCCAAAAAGGATCACAATTTGTTTGGCCTTCCGGGTGTAGCGTTTTTTATGACGATGAATGTACGAAGCGCATCCAGAAAGTATCCTTACGCCAACAAAACAAAAACATAATTTCATGAAAAAACAACTTGATTGCAGAGATGTAGCATGTGTTGTACTATTCTTCACATAATCACCATCAGAGTTGAGACATTTGTCATGGCATGGAATCAACATTTGCATCCCTGTCGTAGAAGTCTGCCCCTAGGATTGGCACCAGTTTGACAGCCCCCTAAAACCCTACACGGTGTATGTGTGTATATATATTTATATATATATGTATGTATGTATGTATATATATATATATATATCTGTGTGTATGTTATATTTTTAATTATACTAGTTTTTTTTTTCATAATTTCATTACTGATTACTCTATAATTTTGTTACTTCTTTTATTCTGAACAATATCAAAATTTGCTTTTCGTTTTCAGACATAAATATATTAACTATTGTTTGTTCACACCTGATGATGCGTATAAATATTATGCAAAATATTGTGTTCCAACAATATGTGGACAATAAAACATTTACTAAAAAACTTGTTTATTGACTGTCAAAAAGAGAAAAGGATACCTGTGTTAAATTATTAAACATACTAGTTCCACTGAATTACATATTGTTTCTATAACTTTCAGAAATAATAGATTAGTAAAAGCAATAACATCAATATTCACAGATATGAATAAAGTGGAACACTTTACAAACTTATAAGATCCAGAACTTAGTGAGCATTATCATTTCATCACATCTGTTTAATCAGTGAACTGTTTGGTTTTGGACATGTCAAAGAGGCAAATGACTGCATCACCATTAAATCTTTCTAATACTTGTACAGAATGAATTGTTTTCAAAATATTTTCTGACAAAAGCACAAGATTTGAAAAAATAAAATCAAATATCTACTGGAGATTTTAAAGTTAACACAAAACAGTTCACAACTAAATAAGTAATTATTCAAAAGTTGTATTGTAATAGAATATTGTAAAATTTGTCTCCATTGTAATTTTCAACTTAAATTTATTAAGAAACCAGTGGTGCTACAGAAAGTCATAGACTTTCCTGTATTAGTTTTCTATTTCCTTGGGTCTGCGCTAGCTATATAGCTAGGAATTGCCACATACTCTTGCCAGCTGATGTCTATCACTGCACAAACTACATTTTTTTGGACATTTTCTTAATTTTTCGGTTTCCTAATGGTAAAACGGAAATATTCATTTTAGAACATTAAAGAACACAAAAACTTAGTCCTAAATGGGAATTCTCTCTTAAAAATGTTGTACAATTTTAACGAAAATGGCGTTTTAGCACTACTACAAATGCGAAATTTGAAGCTCTTTTTCACAGAAAATTTTTGAGTTTTCAAAATACTTCATTTGAAGCACATACACTCACAAATATAATGATGTTTAAAAATTGCTAGTAATGTGCATATTAAAGATGTCTTTAAAAAAATTAAATTTGTATAATTTTTGGAGAGAAAAAAAAAAAAAAAAAAAACCCTCAAAATAAATCTTACGTCATATTCAAGATTGCATTTAGCACTATCCGATCGAAAAATTTGAAGAAATTGTTTCTAGCCATTTATGAGAAACGTTTGAACGTTTCTGAAAATGCGAAATTTTGAGCTAGTTTTCACAGGAAACTGTTGTTTTCGAGAAACTTTACTTGACATTATTTAAAGCACATGTACTCATAAACTCACTCATACTCATAATGTGAACAAAGCGCTGCTAATGTAAATATTATCAACGTGACAGACAAGTCAAAAAAATTTTATTTTTGCAATATTTGAAAAAACAAAAGAATACATCAATATGGCTTTTATGTCATCTAATAGAGTACATTTACCACTATCCCTACCAAAAGTTTAAAGAAAAAATTTGGAGCCTTTTTTAGAAAATCTAGTTTTTGTAAGTTTTTAAAATTGCACACTGCACGCAATATTCGCGAAAACTACTAAAATTTTCAAAACAATGTATATGACCTTAAACAAAGAACTCACTTTGTAGAACACATTTTATTTGAAGGAAAAATCTCCATCTTCAATTTTGTAGTTGGAGAAAGAAGCCGAAAAAAATTCAAACTTTCACAATTTTCGAAAATTCAGTTATCCCTGAAAATCGGACCTATGCCATCTTAAAAAGTGTATTTTACTCTAAAAAAAAGAAAGAAATTACTCTAATTTAAAGAAAAAATTTGGAGCTGTTTTTGAAAAACATTTGAAAATGTCCGGGGAGCTTCATGTAAAGTACCCCCCAATTTCGAAGAATCTCTTTGAAAATCTCAAAGCTTTGACTCAAACCAGATCGACCAGGGAATACGCATTTTGGAAGAAATTGTACCTATGGTTTAGGTGCTAGCAATGTTCACAGAACAGATGTGAAAACAGACGTTTTCCTTTCAATTGGTTTGTCGGTATCAAGGACCCACAAAAGAGGGATTCTGGCAACACCACGTGTAAAGGGATTTTCCCCCCTTAATTTAGCAACCGGTTTTATCCACTTTTTCGTTATCAGCGCCCGGTAATGAATTTTTTTCCGCCAAAAATACGCCATTTTTTCGCGCAGCATTACATAACTTTCTCTATACCACGTATATACGAAAGTTAAAATGGACGGGATTGCCAAATCTGTCTTATGTGCTGCTTGTTCTCCAGTTTTGATACATCCCTCATATTTGGGATCCAGATGACAGTGACATATTCTAGTATGTACAGTGGAACTAGAGCAATGTACATTTCAATGGTTTATATTTATTTAAAACAGTTACCTATCCTCATGAATATGACCTATACAGTTACAAAAGGTCCCAGAGTCAAATATCATTGATATTATCTTCCATTGACTGTCAACAGATCGTAACTGTGTAATCCGATTTCATATTCTAGTAAAAGTAATTAAGTTATACTGCTATTAACATGATAGCTTTGTAAAAAAAAATTCCTCACTCATTGTCAATTATCACCCTTTCTTTGATGATCATGTGATAGTTTTTGTGTGTGTGTGTGTGTGTCTCTATATATATATATATATATATATATATATATATATATATATATATATATAAAAGAAATGAATATATTTGTTCAGAAAGAAAAAAGCACCCAATTTACATAATTCGACTGCTTTTTTATTTCTCGCTTACTTTTTCTGTCTGAGCAAATATATTCATTTGGTGTGTAAATAATAAAAAATTTACATTTCTGGAGTTTTCCTATGCTTCCATAATGCACATTTTTGCCTAGAAATCAATTTTTCAAACCAAATTTTGAGTGCTCATTGTGGCCCAACAATTCGGAATATCCACGTAGTTTATTAGACAAAACATGCTTAGAATAGTCTTAAGAGCTTATTTTCGAAGTTTTTTGTTTGCGTAACTTGGTTGATTTGAGTGTGATTAAAATAATCTAGTACATATTAATCTTTTAAGTTTTAATAATATCATTATCTAACAATATTACAAATTTGGAAAACTTGTGTTCCAGTTAATTTGGACCAGTCTCAAATAAAATAAAAGGCACTATAACCGTTGATTTTTCAGTGTTTTTGAGAAATTTCTCAAAGGATTACTTCTTACATTTAAAAATTGAAAAAAACATAACTTACATACAGGTCTGTTTAATACATTATTTTTGATTTTGTGACCATATTTTATGGTACTTCAGAAAAATTAAGAGACAAATGGAAAATAGAGGAGTAAATAGGGTTGCCACCTTGCCAATTCCTGAAAACCAGAGATCCTTGTGATCAGGGGGTAATAATTAAAACGTTTTCTACATTACTGAACTTAAAAAAAATGACACAATTTTGTTCTTTTCTTTAAAATATATTTATATTTCTTTGCTTTTTATTGATCTATAAATAATTAACATTTAATAAAATATTGTAACTCACTCTTTGCCAATGTTCTATTTTTTCCAGCTATATTTTTTTGTTACTATGAGCTTTTTTTAACAGAGATATTTGCTT
Organism: Acheta domesticus; assembly: GCA_031308135.1. Lineage (NCBI taxonomy): Eukaryota > Metazoa > Arthropoda > Insecta > Orthoptera > Gryllidae > Acheta > Acheta domesticus. Next base: position 128,116,985 of record JAHLJT010008446.1, on the reverse strand, counting down.
GAGCTTTTTAAGAAAATCAATAAATTGATCACAGTCAAGTTGTAGTTCAACTTTACAAATAACTCAAGATTTTACAATGCTTAGATTTAATTTATTTTGATTATTGGTCCAAACATTAAATAATATCGAAAAAAATCCTCTCAACAGGAGTGTTGTTCAAATAATGTTCTAAGAAAAGACAACCAAAACTTTGATCTTGTTCAAAATGGAAATATCAAAAAGTATTCAGGGATTTATTCTTGAAACTATTACACGATGCGATTCTCGCATAATCACTAGATGCTGTTTATGTCTGATATGCATAGAAAGATAGAAAAAACGTGTGGCGATGATGTGAGATTTGCAAGACCAATTTTCATATTCTGCTCTCTATCTTTCAAATGAAGAATAAAAGGACAGAATTCTAATGAAATAGAAAAACCTATAAATTTGAAGTTGAAAAAATTATTTATTTCATAAAAAAATCTAAAAACCTATTGGGAAGGAAAAAGAAGAGAAAAAGAAAAAAAGGAAGGGGGAGAAAAAAGAGAGAGAGAGAGAGATAATTTTTTCAAAAATCGGAGATGAAGCTCCAAAACTGGAGTCTCTGGTCTAAAACCAGAGAGGTGGCAACACTAGAAGTGAAGTTAACTGCTTTAACTAGCTAGCCCCCAGTGAATGTTCTGCGAATTGTCAATCATTGTTTTGAAGTAAAAAAAGAACTTCATACTAGAATCCAACTTTAAGTGGTCAGACCCTGCACTGCATGTTTCATCATAATGCCTGATAATGTACAGGAATAAACATTCTAATTAAGTGTCTAATGACAAAGAAAGGCACAGAACCCTGTTTTTAAACAGCAAAGCATATCAAAGAAAATTTGATTTTACAGAGATTTCAATATTTTGTGTTGCTGGCAATCCATGCTACTGGGTGAAGGTATCTACGAGAGATTAACCTCCAAAAATGTAATAGATCAAAAATGGTCTCCTTTTATAGATAATAAAAAAATTACAAATTAAATTCAATAAATAAAATTACAAATTAAAAATACAACACAGGTTTGGCATAAAACTGAGTTTTACAGTCCTAGAACAAATCGTGTCTCACTTATGAACAAGAGACAACAGGAAATAGATGCGTTGTGTGTTGAATTAGCACCTGTTGCCCTTTTTTAACACTAGTTTCTTCAAAGTTCTACATTTTGTCTTAAATTTCTTTAATGCAAATCTGAAAGGCAACCGCAACCTGTGAAGCAAATTTGGGGTATAACTATTACTGCTGGAGGGTAACCATTACTCTGTATTCAGCGAGTCCTATCGAAATTAGTTCAACCATTCTTGAGATTAGTCCAGATGAACAAAAATGTTAAAAACAATTGTGTAGATTTTCGTATTATGAAAATAACCACATGAGCTTATAAAATGACAATTATTTTGAAACAACTGACTATTCAATCGTCTGACATTATTGTAATGTACATTGAATGATTAGATTCCTGGCACGACAATTGCTTAAGGCCTCAGTCCCGTATGTGTAGTGCAAGTTTTTTGTGGGAGGTGGCAGTGATCTTCCCCACTGGCTGGCAAGATCTGACGCCGACCTACAGGACTTGCAGGGATTTTCCCCATGTTATCTCCAGTGTGGCACTACCCCAGCTTGGACAAGCTCCAAGCTCTCAACATGTGTGGTGGTGTAGTGTACGTGAGTGTAAGGGGTGCAGAAAGGGCAAGGAAGAGGAGGGAAAGAGCACATGTGGTTTGTGACTCATTTGTTTAGGTACTGCTCTGGCATTTGCCTGGTATTGATCGGGGAAACCAAACTACCGATCGGAACACCTGGCTGCTAGAATTCTCCTCCACTGAATTTGACAACCTAATGGCGAAAATCCCCCTACTGTCACGACAAAAAACCCTAGGGCCTTCTGGTCAGACGCGTTGCAGTGACATCAATTGATGCCCTGAGCCACCATTGCTGGTAATTTAATGTTCAATTCCAACAAATCCATGCAAAGTTGTCTTTTAACTGGTCTTTCAAACATGACTACAATTTTGAAAAATATTTTTACAGGTGAACTACCATCATCATCATCATATCGAGATATGGGTCAAGCAGGGTACTATGGCATTTCCTGGAGATAAGGCTTTAAAATTTCTCTCCAGAAGCAAGAGTCGTGGTTATCACAAGTGACAAAGTGGATAAATATGGGGGTGTGAGTTCAAAATGTTAACTTGCACTTAAAATTGGTGTAGATATAACTTTTTAAATTGTAAATACAAGGAATGGGGAAAATCGTCAGCATTCCAAGCTTGCTGAAATGAAGACCACCCAATATTCACAAAGTAATTTTAAATTAGAAACCGATCTATGACTGTATATATGATATAATTTTGTACGACAGTGGTATCCTCAGCCATTTAATGACAATGAAATCTCAAAACAGAATTATTTTTATCATCCCTACACCACATTGTCCTTAAATATCCAAAGATGCCATTCTCATACTAAAATTGTTTTTAATTGCAATTTGTATATTCTGTTTTAATAAATAAAGGTGGGAACTTTTTCCTTCACACATATTTTCTTAATAGCATAACTACTTTCATATGCTACCAGGTATAAAATATTCTTAAGCAAAATATTGTGAAACAGCGATTAAAATGTTAACCAGTTCTAAGTGCAAGTCGTATGAACAAATTCTGTAAGATTCAAGAGGAAGTTTCAGATCCATTTTGCACATAACATAACAGAAACATTATATTACTTACTACTAAGAAAGTTTATTTTCTTAAAAAAACCTTTATTTTCAAAACAAATAAATACAAAGATATATCACAAATTATAAATGAATCATCAGATATCACAGATGAATAGTAGTTTTTCTTAGAATAATAGAATAGAAAAATGTCTTGAGGTGTAGAACTTTTAAAAAAAGAAGACCAAGTCAAAAGTTCTCAATAAACAACTTTCCAAAAAAACTGTATGAAAATTTTGCAACTTACTATGTAGACCTCAACTAAAAACCCTTGATTACTACAGAATAAGAAATTTATTGGGCTGAATGAGAATTGGTGCCTTTCAGAACAAAATGCTACGATGTAATCTGGAAATAGCAAATTGTTTCATAATATAGTTTATTTTTATTTTAATTATAATTTGTTAGTATTTTTAAAGAAGCATTACTACCATTCAACATTTAATTGGTTCTTATTGTCCTAGATATCAATGATCCAATACAAAATTATCTAGTCAATTGAAAAATGAAGTACGTCTAAGAAATTCTTGACTTATTTCAATTCAATTTAATTGACACATGATTTTTTTATTTAGTCTCCATCTTCAATTTTGTAATGACTCAATGCAATGACTCAAACATGATTGTTATAACAGTAACATACAGTTTGACCCCCCCCCAAAGACATTATTATTGTCTACAATTGAAAGAAAATAATTCTCTCTTTCAAAACATTTTGCTTTTTTTTAATCTCTGACTTTTTGTTGTTTTTGTTGTTGTTGAAATTACAAGTCCTGTTAACTGTAGCTAAACCAATGCTGTCAGAATCTTTCACCTAAAAAAAATTCATTTTTTAAAACCCAGGTAAATGGTAATATTTTGACACATTATAAATTGCCTTCCAAAAATTTAAGATGACCATCAACTTCTTTTACTCCAATTTAACAAAAGAAATAATAAAACACTACTAATCTTGAATACAACTAGTAACTCGAAATTGGCAAAATGAAATACTATGTAATTTACTGATGTATACCAGTATGTCAAAGGGCAGAAGAAAGTGTGATGAAAGCTCACATAATTGGAGGCAAGGATTTTTTAAAAATGATTAATACTAAATCAATAAAAAGTACCGTATTACAATGGTTGAAAATTACAATCCACTTCTATCAGAAGAAAATCATATTTTTCAAAAAGAGAAAAGAAAATACAAAGGAAAAAGAACTTCAATAAATGCTAAACAAAATTGCACAATTGTATGAATGTAACAAACTAATTAGAAGAGAGCATAGCTCTGGACACCTCAATAAGACATTATATTACAAAACTTAACATAAAGCAGAGATAAATTTTTTAGCAATTGAATATTATTCATTTGGATGAACATCATAGTTCCATTAATTGCACAAAAAAGCACAAATACTGGCCGAACACAACTGTTGCGTTAAATAACTGGATTGTTTAGTCAGTCTTATAAACCCAACACCACAGTTTAGCCTTAATCAATCACTAGAGACAACATAATTACAAAACCAATTAAAGGAATTTTTATTTTCAGAATTAAGATCCTCGACAATCTCAAAAGTTCAAATCAGATCCTTAAATTTTGATACTCAAAATGGCAATTTTTTAGGACCATGAGTTTCTCCAGAAGTTGGTCAGATTTAACAAAAAATGTGGTGGTACAAATAAAGATGTAATTGAAAACTATCACAATTGCTAAGTAAGGGAGATTGGGGATTAAATGTCATATCAGCTTATTTCTAAAACTATCTTATGAGGGAACACACCTCAGTCACACTGAATGAAACTTGAGATTTCTACATTAACAGTCTGAAAAAGTGATGTCAAAAAATACTTAAGGGTATTTATAAAAAATATATTTGCAGCCATGGAGGGAAAAGAAAAAGTTTTTGGAAAACTTGTATTCAAGATTTTCTTCCAATTAAAATTTTATGAGAGTGGAAGGTACTCCATTCAGACATGGCTTGTACACCTCATTACAATTGACTGATTACCCAAAATTGGTCGCCAAGCAATCAAGGTGAAGTGGGCAATTGAATTTCTGCAGCTGACAAACAGACGGCATTCCCAGGATGTAGAGAAAATAGAATTTTTAGAGATGCAAAATTAATTCATCACCATTTCACTTAAGACAAGATACCAGCATAAAACTAATTAAAGTCTAGTATTCACCATTTTGCACACATTTTTATAAAATGCATTTCCATAAAACTATTTTTCAAAATTACATTTTGATGTTGTAATAACATTTTTAGAAAATAATGCATATTATTGCAGTAATTTGTGTACTTTACCAATTGCATTTTATTTTGCATACACCACATTTAATGAATTTCTGTAACAAAAAAGTAAGGAATAAATTATTTTTCAATCCCAAAAGATGTAATGTTATTTTAACATACCTTCAGGAATAGAACATTCTTGAAATATCAACTGAATCCACTTAGAGAAACCCCTTTAGCCCGAAAGTTTCATGATCTGGATCTAGACATTTCTTTGATTTTCCAGAATTTCATATAAATGGGGTATATGTCATGATGCCGTAAACATAATGTAGCCAAAACTTCATTCTGATAAATACAACTTATATCACCAAAATTATTTATTTGCGTGAAAAGCAAAACAGATGAAGTTTCAGGAGTGAGAGCAAAGAGAAAGAGAGAGGAGAGGGACTAAATGAACTGTTGCAATCTCCCTTACTTTATAAATTCATACAACTGGCACTTAAAAACATTGCCAGAGCATAAAAACTTTTAACCATGATACAAGATGATAAATTATGATTATTTTGAAAAAAAAATTAGGAATGAAGATGAAACATATGGCAATATTACAAATATTTCTCAGAAAAAAAGAATTGTTCATGCGGCCTCTGAAGAAGCTGTTTCTGTAAACAATCAAAGCATATTAATTGAAACATAGCAACACGTCGTTTTCGAAGAAATTACATTCAAAGAACTGGAAATTTAAAATCCCATTCACCCAAATTTCAACTAAAATCAATCTATTTACCTTCATCATTACTGTTTTGGCTACTAGAAGCTTGTATTTGCTCAATTTGATGGTCAGGTTGTTCATTGATTGGTTTGGTTGCATCTGCCTGACCAATATCATCTTCATTTACCTTTGCATGAAAAAATTTTGTAATTTCTTTCTGCCACTTAGGAGTTTCTCTCGGGCAATATGGATTACCACCACCACCATTACTACCGCTGCTGCTGGGTTCTGTGGAAAAAATTTAATTTGCATAAATATCTTGGATATCTATGATATTCAACTTTTAGTTTCTAAGCATTATGAAAATTGCCGTGTGCCTTTTCTTTACATTCATATATAAGAGTATGAAGAAAGAACTTATCTGCTTAACCTGGAGAAATTAGAGTCTATAGTATACAATGTTCTCTAATTTCAATTTCATTATGAAACATTTGACAATATTGTAAGCTGAAATAAATACTTGAGCACTGTAAAATATCAACTTACTTAGTGCAATATACGACAACGGGAATTTTAAAGTCTCAGGTTATTTATTTCAATCTTTAAAAAAATTGCCAAATAGAAGTTTATATAAACTATATAAATATAAGAATGGCAAAGAAATAAACAGAAACAATATTACTAAAACTAAAATGAAAAACTGTTTGGAGAATCAACATTAATTGTACAAGGCAATTCACCATAAAAAACACTCATGCCCCCCATTTTACTCAAAAGCATGTATTGTAACTATGTCAACAATCTACCTTCCTGAAATCCAACTTTTTCAGAAATACAATAAAATTCAAGTAAAGTTATACATTTTAAATTTGTAACTAAGCAGCTCTGACAAATGACACACTTTTCATTAAACGTATCTAAAATAATTTGGATTTATATTACCTCACTCTCGCATATAATAAAAATGCCTTCAAATTTTTGTATTATGCAATCTCAATTTAAGTGTTCGAAAACAATTTTTTTTGAGCAATATTAAAAAGTATGTTCTAGCAACTAATTTTCAGGCAATTGAAATCTAATAGAAAATTCTCACATCCAAAAATTTAAACATATACATATGTTAGTTATAGTTTTACAAAAATCGCTGAATAAGTGATGACCGAGAAACTAATATCACTGCTATCATAGCTATTGAGTTGCCTGACATAGCATATGATAGCTATAGACTGAATATACAAAACATAACCAAGTTGTTCCCCAAAGAAATGTACACAAATTTCTTTTTATTACATTTATATTCATTTCAATTCATTGCTCCTTAACTTGCACACAGAAGTTTCAAGTCATACTGAAGATTTAGAACCATACAAGTAAGTAGTACTCCAAAATGTGTCATGGCTGGTGCAGTCTCCCATAAACTTCTCACCTTTTTTGTCCTTTCAATTGCCTTTCCAAGTCCTTCCTATCCATTGCCCCCTTCATGCAGTCTTTCCAGCATTTCTTTTGTCTCTTTTCAAGTACAACTCTTCTCTTAGTACTGGGTACATTTTCAAACTTTTTGGCTTAGTCTTCAATCATTTGACACAGTGTACTGGCCTTGATTCAATCATTTCAATTACAGCAGTGCCAACGTTAATTTGTTATGAAATTTTAATCAATTATGTTAAGGCCACTAAACCTATAGATATATGTATCATTCCAGAACTATACATATATCTTTTTGTAGTAGTGTAGCTATATAAGCAACTTTTTGGCTACTTATATAGTGTCTATTGTAGAAAGAATACCTAGTGCATGTGTGTAGTTGTCAGTAGATGAAGGGAATCACTAAAAGCCGCAAAAACAGAAAAAGAAAGTCAATAGTGTTAAAGTATTGGTGACCTCGCAGGAAAGCACGTGTACACAGAGCGCAACGTACTCAGCTGATCGCCAGCTATCTGCACGCATAGGTATACGCTCTGGTATAACAGAAAGGGCCTGTGTTAACCTTTTTTTTCTTTTTTTTTCTCTTTAAAAAAATAATAAAAATAACAACAGAAATGCCTGTGTTAACCTACGGGAAGTGTGATGGAGAGATGAGAAACGAAGACGTGTTTTGTAATGGGTGTGAAGATTATCTCCATTTCTCTTGTTCCACTAGTTAATGTGGAATTATTGTGAATATTTGTGAATTATATTAAATTTTTCACTATTTGAATCTATTAACTGATTAAAATCCTCTCTATAATTACACAATTTTGGTTTCCTGAATCTCTAAATTTGTTATAAAGGAAGAATCTATGATTGGTTTTGAATAACTTTGCCTATAAATATATTTTTACTTAATTTGGTCCAAATCTTCCTCACACTTTATTCTGATGGCATTACTTCCCTCATTTTTTCTCATGTATATACTTCCTTCCTTAACCCAGCAGAATTTGAAATGTTTGTCTCTGGCCTTACTTTTAGTTCTCCATAATAGGCTTGCATGATACTGTGTTAGATTTTCATTTATATATACAAATTGTTCATCTCCATTTTTAAAAAGGCCCTTGTTTTGTATTCTCTTTCTTTTTTTTAAGATGTTCTCCCTCATTACCTTGGACTTTAATCTTACAACTACTTTTACTTTCCTGTGTTTTTCATTTTTAAATGTAAATACTTTTTCTATTGCACACTCAATTTTTTCACCACAAAATTTATTCAGAATCTCTGCTACCTTTTTTACAGTGATTGTTTCAGTTTCCAGTGATTGTTTCAGTTCCCATTGATTTCTATATTGTAGCTCGTAAGCTGTAGTTCTAGATCATAAATTTTATCTATTGCACTATCCATTTTTTCAATCTTTACTGTTTTTAAGTCTTATTTCTTCTATTACTTCGTCATACTTATTACTTAGAAAAGTGTTTTTTATTTCATTTATGCTTCCACTGAGGTTATCTATTTTACTGTTTATGCAATTTAATATCGACAAAAGGATTAGGGGAGTTCACTGCTTTGCCAGTGTTTTCTGTTCTACATTTTGCACATCTCGTTTCTCTTGTTTCTTTCCGATTTTGCCCTATAAATTTAAGATAGATAAGAAAGCACTGGGATGAATTTTGTGGAGTAGTATGAGATACATTTGAACTTGTTGATTTGGCAAGTTATCAGTTTGAAGTAATAGCAGGAAACCTGGAAGTAAATAACAAAATTAAGGTAAGCATACATGCAGTTTACAGACCTCCTAAAAAAAGTAAAACTCAGTATTTTCAAGAATTAAATAAAATTTTAAACACAGATAAGAATGAGAACCAAATCATAATTGGGGATCATAATATAGATATCTGCAATGATGAAAAAACTACAATTGATTACCTGGATACCTTGCTAAATCACAAATTGGTGCATTGCATTAAAAAAGATACGAGAGTTGAAATAAGAAATGGTAAAGTAGTAAGCTCATGCAGCTCATATAGCAGTAAATGGAAACTCCAAAAACATAATCCCATAATCCAAGAATGTAAAATAACAGAACACTACCTGAATTTCACAACTAAAAAGGCATTTCTTGACAATGTAACAAAAAAATATGTATTTATAAATTAAAATAAACTGCAGAATGAACTAATGAATATAAATGAATCGAGTCTTCAAAACTTAACAGAGAATGAATAGTATAGTGTAATAAAAAAGGTCTTTGAGAAAGCTTTTGTCCCTAATGAATCCAACCATAGTAGAAAAAAAGCAATACTAAAACCTTGGATAAACACTGAAATCAATGAACTGATAAAACAAAGGGATAACATTTTTACAAAATGGAAGAGGACATCAGTTAATAATAAAGACTTTAAAGAAACACTAAAAGTAAATTATGAAAAATAAGAAATGAGGTCACAAAAAGAATGCATATGCAAAAGAAAGAATACTTTAGCAAGGTATTAGAAAATAGCAGACAAGACATTAAAAACACTTGGAAAACTATAAATAAACTTCTTGGAGTACCAGAGAAAAAATCTTTAGATGAAGTTATAGTTAAAAATTTAGGAAAAGTAACATGATTGATCATGTAGTAGAAAGATTTGCTATCACTTTCAACAGCAAACATAACATTATATATAAGTGTAATCTAGAAGTCTTGCCAAAAATAAGAAAATCACAGTAACTCATTTTGCCTGTCTGAAATTACACTGGAGGAAACTAAGTTATTAATAAAAGGGATGGACAGTAATAAAGCTCCTGGAATTGACAATATAACCATAAAAGATATAAAACTTAACATTAACACATTAGCACCAATTATCATGAAAATTAAAAATTTAAGTATTAATAAGGAAACTTTTCCAGACAAATTAAAAGAATCCATAATCAGACTAATTCATAAAGGAAACAATCTCTGTCTACAAAAATTACAGGCCAATTTCCATTTTAAATACAATTAGTAAAGTATTCGAAAAATATATATCACAAAAATTGACTAAATTCTTGGAAAAATTTCAAATAATAGATAGTAATCAGTTTGCATATCAGAAACACAAAAGCACTACAGATATATTGGAAAATTTAGTAGAAGAATTAAACGAAAAATTACAGAAGGGATTTCATGTCATGGCATTAAGTACTGACTTGTCTAAAGCATATGTGATAAATCATGAAAAAAATGTTAGAAGCATTAGAAAGTATAGGAGTAAGAGGTAATGTGTTACATTTATTTAGAAATTATCTTGAAGGGAGATCTTTTAAAGTAAAAATAGACAACACTTACAATTATACAAAATCTGCAAAAATGGGAATCCCACAATGTAGTTTCCTTGGCCCTATACTATACTTAATATTTGTTAATGATTTAAATAATTATCTAGAAGATGGATCTTATTATGTATATGCCGATGACAAGATGCTTATATGCTTATAGCTACAAAGAACAAAAGAGGGCAGAAAATGAGTTACAAGAAAAATTTGGAATATTCCAAAAATGGTTTCATGACAAAGGTCTAATAATTAATGACAAAAAGACTAAAATACTGCACATCATAGCACCAAAAATTGTAAGAGCACAAGTTAAAATATTCTTTCACAAAGCAGACTGCATACACTAGGATTTTAAAAACTGCCAATACAACAGTATTATTAATTCTGTAAGCAAACTTAAGTATCTGGGCATAATTTTTTACCAACATCTGAGCTGGAGAAAGCATATTTTGGAATTAAGCAAGAAAATTAGAACGTGCTTGGAAATTAATGAGAATTAAAGATTTCGTAACTTACAAAATTTTCAAATTACCTTATTTCTCGCTAATATAGCCTAATTAGATAAGGAATTGGAGTCTTGGGGGCAGCATCTAAATCTCATGTAAATATACAGAATTTACAGAACAGATGTATTAAAAGTCTTAATGAAAAAATTAATATAACAAACCGAACACTTGAAGATATTTCAGTGGTACATGGAATCATGAGTTCAGAAATTATATGAATTTCAACTCCTACAAAAAAATTGTTTCAAAGAAGAATACAGAAACACCAGATGGCATAATTCTGAAGCCAGAAAGAAACAATTTCATATTACCAGAGACTTTCAACAAATTTGGAGAAAGAAGGCTTAATATGGTCTTTCCAAAATTGCGCAACTCTCTGCCAAATGAGATATTAGAAATTACATCCAAAAGAGTCTTGAAGAAAAAATTAAAGGAACGGTACAATAAACAAAACTTAAAAAAAAACAAGTTCAAGAAAAAAATCTACTATTTATGCATAAAACAATCTTTAAGTAGATTTTACTAATTGAGCAATGTAAACCATTCATTTCTGACTATTAACCACAGCCATTTTATCTTATTTCATTTGTTCCATATTGTTAATAATGTATAATGTTATTTCTTTGCAAACTGTGCTGACATTTTATTTTATTTTATATTCATTTCAAGGAATTCATTCTTTTATGCGTAATTATTACTTTAGTGAAGATTTACTGTTGATGAAGTGAATGAAGTTTAAGTTATTACAAGTGTAAAAAAAGGTTTTGATTTGTTAAAAATGTATAACTTAATTTCTTTTTTGCCAATTGTACTGACATTTTCTGTTATTTTATTGTATATTATGTAACTGAATTTTTAAGTAGATTTTACTAATCAATTAAAGTAAATTATTCATTTCAAAAAGCCATCTCATTTTATTTTATATATTTTTATTTTTTCATTTCAAGGAATCCACTGTTAATGGCTAAGGGAAATTCTAACAATAATTCATAAAATGTATCTAAATACTGTCTTGTTTTGTATACTCTGGGATCAGTATCAATACGAAAGAAATAGTAAACTTAATCCTCTCTGACAAATGCGAAAAGCACTTACAAAGGGAAGAAAGTGTACAAATAAGAAAACGTCCTGTCCTTAGATTTAATCTAATATTGTACTTTAATGAGTCCTTCAATTTTATCTAAATAAGTTCAATTTCATTTTAATTCTATCTAAATCATTTGGTTATTACATTTTAGTTGTCTTTTGTTTGTAATTTGTTTAGTAGTCTCATATTAGTAATAGTTGTCTTTATGGTGATGGTGCTTATAATGTACACTGTAAAAATGTATTTACTGAAAATAAACCCAATTTCAATTATTAAGTTGCTAACAAGGTAAGTAAACAAAAGCCTATGACAACCTTTATTGCAATGTTAATAAGTAACATTGACTGCAATTTATAATATTCATACTATTTTTTTTATTGCTTTAAATAAATTATGAACTGGCAAGCATCCATCTTTTTAGTGAAGGCTCATATCAATACGTTGCTTTTCTATCCTCCTCAGCAAGATTATGATTTTCATGTTGTTTCTAACAATCTTGAAAGAAAAAAACAATCTTTACATAGAGAATTGCCAATTTTTTTTTCAAATAAATGACTTTACCACTACATTTTGCATACCTTACTAAAAATAAATCAACATAAGGGTTATTCTTCATCAATACCAAGTCTTGAGGATAAGTTTGAAAACAGACTTTTTTTACATAATTCTTTCAGCATCATGAGATGCAAGCACCCCAATTCACTATCCGAAGAAACAAAAAGCATTAGAATGTGTAAATCTCGCTATATACTTTCAAGAATAATGCTTAATTCACCAATTAATTTATTTACATCAATAACAATGCCTTACATACTTTTAAGAGCAGTTAAATGGTTCTGAACACAATTTTTAAAGTAGTTGTAATTCAAACCTATAATTTAGAGAAGCCATGACAGCAAGGGGCACTGTACAGTTGCGATCAACCAAAATATACTTATAACACGAGGAGTTTTTGCAAGAATTATCAGGTATGTACTTGTGAACCTAAATAAGTTTATGAATGTCTAACCTACTCTACAAATGACAACTGTTTAAATATAAATTGTGAATATTTAAACAAAACTGGGGTATTAATGAACGAACAAGAATGTTTCTTCTACCTCAAAGGGATGTTAAATTTATTATAAAATTTCTTCTGAACTTAATTATACTAGTATACTCCACAATATGAAAGATGCACTTACTCTTGGCACTGACACTAGGAGTTACATGTACTTTACGAGGGGCCTTTGCTCCAGAAACTGAAAATAATTAAATCACAATAAAATAACAAGGTAACGTCTAACAACTCAGTATTTCCTCACAATTCAAGTTACCTCGTGCCGTGGCAGCATCAGCTTTGGTCCGCACCATCGTTTAATGCTACAAAAGTTTTGTTTGCCTCCAACCTCCACTTATAGCAAACCCAATCGCCTATTTGAAGTAATGATATGTATTCAGAGTCCGTACACTAGCAACCTCCAGCAACAAATAGCTTCTAACACAAGTCACGCGCTTGTCACATTAGACATCATTCCCGCCAATCTTCCAGGACTGTCCAGGGACTGTCCAACATGTTAGTCACGTGACATGACTTATAGGAAGACTTGTGAGGGCAGCACGATCGGCTCTGGGTGGCAAGTGCCACATCTGTGTCAGAAGAAGCTAGATCTCTAGAATACAGGGCAATGCCTCCCACAGACAAAATAAGTTCTTTGGTGCTCTGTGATGCCTCCTGTACTGCGATTTTTCTAAGAGCATCCCTGAAGGCCACTCAAATCCCATCTTCGCGATGGAAAATGTCACGGCATTTCGCGTCTTTCTCAGTCGTTCCGCTAGATTTCGCACGATCGCGACCGTATGAAGCAGTGCTTGCGATCATGCGGCTTCTACCGACAAGACCGAGAAAAGACACGAAATGCCGTGACATATTCCATCGCGAAGATGGGATTTGAGTGTCCTTGAGGGTCGCTCTTAGAAAAATCACAGTATACATTAGAGGATGGAGGAGTTAAGGCTAAATGTACCGAAAAAAACTTGTAGGAAAATTCAAAAGATCGCAGCACCATCAGCAGGAATTTACTGTACCGATAACGTCTGAACAAATGGTCCGATTTTCGATCTGTAAACGGCATTTGACTCCTGTTTATAATAGAATTTACGCTACGAAGCCCTTTTTCCAAAAATCTAGCAGAAATTCGATTTTTAAAATTTTACTCGTACTTCCGGGAACAATTTCAAAAATGTGGGCCTATAGCGCGATGGCGACACGCTTTCAGACTCCAACGCCGTGTCAAACATGCAAATCGGATAAATAGGAGCGACGGTAAGTGAAATTTCGAAAAACACCTCACCCCACTCCCCCTTCCCCCTACCCTTCCACGCCGCCGGGACATCCGCCCCTTGTGGGCCGGGCGGCGCGGCCAAGCCGGCACGGGCCAGCCGGCGCGGCGACGGGCAAGAAGGCTGAACTTTCGGGGGCAGCAAGCCAGACACCCTGTCACTTCGTTGATGCTTCCGTCACTTCGCATCTCAAGATATTTTTTCCCCACATATGAAACTAGTGATGCTGTAATAGGGGCAAACGGTCTCGTATCATCTTTAATAGTAGTATAAAACTATTATCTTATTCACATATTCCATCTTCCTTCGAATACCATCATAAGAATGTCTGAGGTATCACTCAAAACACCGATCCCGCTTTGGTGCTGATTTTAAAAAAAATTGAACTAATTGCGTAAATATCACCCATATTCCATCTCCTCACATCGTATTTTAGATATATGTTACTTCTAAGATCTTCCATTACCATTTCACTACCGGAAAGAACAAGCAGAGATAACGCAAGAGCTCTTTTATCCTACGACTCGATTTATCATTTCAAAACGGCGTTTGTCACCTCGATAGAATTCACCTGGTTAATCCCCTCTTCCAAGTAAAGCAGCCAAATCGAATTTTTAAAACGTTTTCGTACTTTAGGGCAAATTGCACAAACTTTCTCATAGTAAAGTATTCTAATTTCTTTGGTCTGGGCCAGTTTTACCATCTTTCCCCATCTTCTGACATCTTGCTGACATTTATCGCCGCCCAAAATACATTTTTTGAACTTTTCTCATTTTTCAGCTTCTTAATGGTAGATACGAAATATTACATTTAGGATATTAAAGAAGAGTAAAACTTCGTCCTATATAGGAATTTTCATTGATAAATTTGGAGCCGCTCTTTAGAAAATGGCGTTTCAGCGTTACTGTAAATGCGAAAATGGATGCTTCGGAATTTTCACAAGAATCTTTCGAGTTTTCGAACAACTTCATTTGGTGACATTTAAAGCACTTCTACTCACAAATGTAATAATGTATAAAATTTCTGGAAATGTGAATATTAATGGCGTGAGAGACACTTAAAAAATACATTTATTAATTTTTTGAAAAATCAAAAAAATACAGCCAAATTAATTTTATGTTAACTTAAAGAATGCAAATAGCATTCGTACGAAAAGTTTGAAGAAGCAATTTGAGAAAATGTTGTTTGAGCATTTGTGCAAATTCGGAAGTTTCAGTTCATTTTCACAGAAAACATCTGAGTTGTCGAGGAACTTTTAAGACATAATGTAAAGCACATGTACTCGTAAATGTAATAGTAGGGAGTTTTTGCACCCTCGAACGTTACGTACTATCGATCTTCTGCTCATTCGCAGTGCAAGTTTCGCATCACTTTGGTGCATCTGCGCATGCGCAAAAGATCGATAGTACTTAAGGTTCGAGGAGGCAAAAGCTCCCTAATACGAACAAATCGCCGTTAATGAAAATATTTACGAAATGAAAGGCTAGTCAAAGAATTACATTTTTGTAATTTTTGAAAAAACAAAGGAATAGAGCAATATGGCGTTTATGTCATCTCAGAGTACATTAGGTACTATCCTTTCCAAAAGTTTAAGGAAAAATGTTGAAGTCGATTTTAAGAAAATCTTGTTCTTGTAATTTTTAAAAATTGCACAAATTGCACTCAATATTGCGCGAAAACTACTAAAAATTTCAAAAAAATGTGTATGACCGTATTGAAAGAACTAAGTATGAAGAACAAATATAATTTTAAGGGAAAATCTCTATCTTCAATTTTGTAGTTGTAGGAAGACGCCGAAAAAAAATTCGAACTTTTGCAATTTTCCCAAAATCAGTCAGCAATGAAAATAAGAGCTATGTCACATTTAGTGTATTTTACTTTATTCTTACAATTAATTTAAGGAAAGAATTTGGAGTAATTTTTGATTGATTGTTAGTGATTTCGGGCGCGTCAACTACTGTGGTCATTAGTCCCGTAAGTGCAATGCATGTTTATTTCATCGTGAGGTGGAAGAGATGTTGCCCGCTATGGCGATGGCGAGATCCGGCGCCGACCTTCCGTCCACTAGCGGGGCTTCCCAACCAGGTATCTGCCACCAGCGGGGCACCACCCCAGCCGGGACAAGCTCTAAATCACCGACCGATTTACCTGTCGGCTTGTCGGGTTCTTTCTTAACAAGGTATCTCCCACCAGCAGTGCACGGCCCACAGCCGGGACAAGTTCCAATCCTCCCACTGGTCTCCCAGCATATATGGTAGTGTTGTGCAAGTTAGTGTGTGTGTGTGTGTGTGTGTGTGTGAAGATAGGACAAGGAAGAGGAAGGAAATATCGCGCGCGGTCCGTTTGTTAGGGTATTGCTCCGGCATTCGTTTGATGTTGATCGGAGAAACCACGGAAAACGTCCAATCAGAGCAGCCGGTCGCTAGAATTTTCCTCCAGACATCGGTTGAATTCTACATATAACTGACAAGCTAGTGTTGAAAATCCTCCCACCGTCGGGACTAGAACCTAGCACCTCTCGGTCAGAGGCTTTGCAGTGACATCAGTTGATGCACTGAGCCACCTATCCTGGTTGACATTTTTGAGAAAATGTTGAAAATGTCCCTGGGGCTTAATATAAAGTATCTCCAAAAATTAATGAATGTTTTTAAAAATCGCAGAACTTCGACTCAGACCAGATCGACAGGGGTTTATTCAGTTGAGCAAAAATTCTACGCATAGTTTAGGCGCTAGTGGTGTTCACATACGCCCAGACAGGCAGACACAGACAGATGGACGGACGAACGGATGTTAAAAAGCCAAAACACACATACACCCTTTCGGTATCAGGGGACCCCAAAACGAGTACTTCCGTTAAAATCTCGAAATAGATTTTCCGCAGCATTACATAACTTTGTGTAACTAACACGAGAAAGTAACTAGTGGTGCTACAGAATGGCACAGACTTTCCCGTATTAGTTTTCAATTTCCTATAGTCTTAGCCAGCTATTCGGACTTTGTCGTAGTAAAATTTACTATTTTGTTTGGCATGGGCTAGATTTATGGCCTTGCCCCATCTTGCCACCAGCCATTTAAAGCACCCAACATATTTTAGGTTTTCTCAATTTTTCGGTTTCCTAATGGTAGATTCAAAATATTGCTTGTAGAATATTAAAGAAGACTGAAACCTTGTCCTTTACGACAATTTCATTCATAAACTTGAAACCGTTAATAAGAAAAGGGTGTTTAAGCATCTGTGTCAATGCGAAATATGAAGCCCTTTTTCACAGGAATCTTGAGAGATTTTAAAAAAAATTATTTTAAGATATTTTAAGCTCTTCCATTCACAAATGCAATAATGTTTACAAACCGCTGCAAATGTGCATACAAGGCATGCGAAATATTTAAAAAGTACATTTGTGTAAATTTTGAAGAAAAAATACAACAACAAAATAATACAACAAAACCTTTTTTGTTTCCTTAGACAGTGCATTTCCCACTATACGTACAAAAACTTTGAACAAAAAATTTGGAACCTTTTTCAGAAAAAAATTGGCGTTTGAGCGTTTCCGAAAATGCGAAATTTCAAGTTCATTTCCAAAAAAAATTTTTAGTTTTCGAAAAACTTTAAATGATATAATTTAAAGCACATGTGCTCATAAATCTAATAATGTGAACAAATCGCCGATAATGTAAATATAAACGACGTGACAGGCTATTCAAAAAGTTTCATTTGTGTTATTTTCGCAAAAACAAAAAGAATAGAGCAAAATAGCGTTCATGTCATCTCTTAAAGTACATTTCGCAATATCCCTACCAATAGTTTAAAGGAAAAAATGGAACTGATTTTGAAAAAATCTTGCTTTGTTATCTTTTAAAGTTGCATATATTGCACACAAGATTGCGCCAAAACTACAAAAATTGTTTAAAAAAATTCATGACCTTAATGAAAGAACTAATTATGTACAACATTTTTTTAGAAAGGAAAAGTCTCTATCGTCAATATTGTAGTTGTAGGAAACGCCGAAAAAATTCAATCTTTTGCAATTTTAGAAAATTCAGTTATCAGTGAAATCGGACCTAAGCCATGTGTATTTTATTCCATTTTTACGAGAAATATAAAGAAAAAATTTGGAGCCATATTTGAGCAAATTTTTAAAATATCGGGGGGGGGGGATTCGTGTAATGGATCTCCAAAAAAGTAATGCACGTTTTTGAAAATTGCAGAGCTTCGACTGACAGTAGATCGACAGCTGTTTTTTGTTGTTGTTTTTTCCAATTTGGAAAAATTTGTACGCAGTGTAAACGCTAGTGTTGTTCACATACACCAGAGACACTGACGGACGTTTTTCCGTCAATCAATTTTTCGTATTAAGGACCCACAAAACATGGATTCTGGTTACACCACGAGTTACAGGAAGTAATTTACTATACAACAACAGGATTTATC
Source organism: Acheta domesticus (assembly GCA_031308135.1). Classification (NCBI taxonomy): domain Eukaryota; kingdom Metazoa; phylum Arthropoda; class Insecta; order Orthoptera; family Gryllidae; genus Acheta; species Acheta domesticus. Next base: position 128,098,257 of record JAHLJT010008446.1, on the reverse strand, counting down.
CACAGTTTCATTACCAGGACTCGGCTTTGAGAGTTTTCCTGCGCACGATATAACTTTCTCTTCGTATGAAGATAGAGAATAGAGATAAAGTAAAATAAATGTTCACAATTTGAAATTCCATTAATAAAATATTAATTATATCGAATTTAAAAGTAACTACTTTTTCTGCCTACTGTTTTTTTTATTTCTCTCTATCAGCAATGAAAACAAAGAAATGCACGTAGAAAACTCAGAGACGAACAGAGAATCTTTGAGGCAGTCTGTTCGAAATCTTTACGTGCAGCACATAGGAATGTCAGCAATTCTGAATTAGTATCAGACACAATATGCTCATTGCTAAAATATAAATACACATTTAAATAAAAACTATTTTTCAAAATTAATTAAATATATTTTCGGAAATCATTTCAAGAAAATTTTGTAGATTTGTGAAAATATCTTAATAATTAGCAAATAATAAATATACTGTTAAGCAGATATTAAATGATCAGCAAAATATGTAAAATACGTAATACAGTACAAAGTTTGTAACGAAAAATTTAAATATTTTGTTAGGATTGCAATAGTTCGCCGAGATTACAAAATGAGAACAGTAGACAAAACATATCTAAGACCCGGACTTTAGCCATGAGATCGTCAAGCAGTACCGCGAAACAGAATTTTGACGTTACTGAAGATCATTTTTTTACATGACTAGAGAAGTCTATTTATCCGATTTCAGTGTATGATACGGCGTTAGATTCAGGGTGCATCTCGACAGCGCGAGATTTTACCACTTTTTCAAATATGTCCGCAAGTATAAAAACATTTTAAAAATTCGATTCGGCTATTTTACTGGGAAAAGGATTAACCAGGTGAATTCTATCAAGGTGACAAACGCCGTTTTGAAATGATAAATCGAATCGTAGGATAAAAGAGCTCTTGCATTATCTCTGCTTGTTCTTTCGGTAGTGAAATGGTAATGGAAGATCTTAGAAGTAACATATATCTAAAATACGATGTGAGGAGATGGAATATGGGTGATATTTACGCAATTAGTTCAATTTTTTTAAATCAGCACCAAAGCGGGATCGGTGTTTGAGTGATACCTCAGACATTCTTATAATGGTATTCGAAGGAAGATGGAATATGTGAATAAGATAATAGTTTTATACTACTATTAAAGATGATACGAGACAGTTTGCCCCTATTACAGCATCACTAGTTTCATATGTGGGGGAAAAAATATCTTGAGATGCGAAGTGATGGAAGCATCAACGAAGTGACAGGGTGTCTGGCTTGCTGCCCCCGAAAGTTCAGCCTTCTTGCCCGTCGCCGCGCCGGCTGGCCGGTGCCGGCTTGGCCGCGCCGCCCGGCCCACAAGGGTGGATGTCCCGGCGGCGTGGAAGGGTAGGGGGAAGGGGGAGTGGGGTGAGGTGTTTTTCGAAATTTCACTTACCGTCGCTCCTATTTATCCGATTTGCATGTTTTGACACGGCGTTGGAGTCTGGAAGCGTGTCGCCATCGCGCTATAGGCCCACATTTTTGAAATTGTTCCCGGAAGTACGAGTAAAATTTTAAAAATCGAGTTTTCTGCTAGATTTTTGGAAAAAAGGCTTCGTAGCGTAAATTCTATTATAAACAGGAGTCAAATGCCGTTTACAGATCGAAAATCGGATATTTGTTCAGACGTAATCGGTAAAGTAAAATTCACTAAATTTGGTGCTGCCACGTGGTGGCGACAAATTGAACTAGTGTACGTAAATTTAGCCTTAAATCCCGCAGTTGCGTCGAGTTGCCGAGCCGCCGAGCCTGCGCCGAGCGCCCGGCGGCGGCCGCTTCTGCCGAGACTGCGGATACCGGCCGATACTGACGAGTACAGCCGAGAATGGAGACTGACGTGTAGTTTTCAAGAAGCAGATAGGAGCGCGCGCGCGACCTTCGAGGCTCCGAGACTGAGAAAGCAAAGCCGGCGAGAACGATCGATAATAGAATGAGTTTTCCCCGGCTCTAACCTACTGCTATGTTGCTTACAGTTGTACATTATGCTGGCGAGAAAAATGCAAGAAAATTCAAATCTACGTGGTATGATTTTAACAAATGGCTAGGAGGTAGTGATGTTAAAGCTAAACTTTATTGCTTGTCATATCTTTTATTGTTCGTTAGAGAGAGTATTTGGAATAGAGATACATATTTTGACATGAAAAATTGTATCAACAGCTCTAAAATATGAATGTCAAAAGTCCACATATGTAATTCAGTGAATTTTAAATGCCTGGGGGAAAATTGATTATTTCTGAATTATTGTTCTAGCAACACAATCTCGCCACACTTTATTGGAACGAGAAGAAATCAGGTCAGCGCGTTCTTCATGGAAATAACGCTTGGGAGGGTAATGATATCAGCGAGACAATTGTTTTGAATAAATTGAAGAGAATTACAAAACTCATTAGTTGGAGGTGGAGCATGACCAACTTACCCCGTTGCCGGGATCAGTCGCTCTCCAGATCTGTTTTGTCTACCCTGAACATTTTTTCACCAGCCGCCACCGTTGGCAACAAGAGATTTTTGCGGAAAATTCGCCGTTTCCCAGCGTACAATTGCATAACTTCCTCTTCTTATAAAGTACCTTCTTAAGGGAGAAAAAGTAAAATTATATTTGTGGATTTGTGGATTTTGGACACTACTGGAGTTACAGAATGGCACAGACTTTCCCGTATTGGTTTTCTATTTCCTTGCGGCTCGGCTAGCTGTGCATACTTGCCACATACTCTTGCCAGTTGACATGTATCGTCGCCCACACTACATTTTTTTGACATTTTCTAAACTTTTCACTTTCCTAGTTATATATTAATTTTGAATACGAAATATTAATTTTAGAATATTAAAGAACACTAAAACCTCAGCCTAAATGGCAATTTTCTTTGAGAAATATGGAGCCGTTTTTAAGAAAATGGTGTTTAAGCGCAACTAAAAAAGCGAAATTTGACGCTCTTTCCACAGAAATTTTTGAGTTTTCGGAAAAATTAATTTGAAGTAATTTGAAGCATTTTAACTTACAAATACAATAGTGTTTAAGAATTTCTGGAAATGTGCTTATTAACGTTGCGAGGGATCTTTAAGTAAATTACATTTGTGTAATTTTTGCAAAAACAAAAAAATACCCCAAATTGAACTTTACGTCATATTAAAGAATGTAATAAGTACTATCCGTTCAACAAGTTTGAAGAAAAAATTCGAGCCATTTATGAGAAAATGGCGTTTGAGTGTTTCTTGAAATGCGGAATTTTGTGCTAGATTTTACAGAAAACGTTTTGAGTTTTTACTTGACATTATTTAAAACACATGTACTCATAAATATAATAATGTGAATAAATCGCCACTAATGTAAATATTAACGACGTGAGAGACAAGTAAAAAAATTAAATTTCTGCAATTTTTGAAAAAAAAACCAACAAAAACAATTTTGAGCTGTTTTTGGGAAAATCTTTTTGTAATTTTTTTAAATTGCAAATATTGCGTTCAATATTGCGCAAAAACTACTAAAGTTTTGATAAAAATGTACATGACTTTAATGAAAAAACTCACTTTGGACAATAAATTTTATTAGGACGAAAAATATCAATCTGCAATTTTGTAGTTCTAGGAAGATGCCGAAAAAATTCCATACTTTTACAATTTTCGAAAATTCTGAGTTAACCGTGAAAATCGGACCTATACCACCTTAATAAGTGTATTTTACTCTATTCTAACAATAAATTCAAAGAAAAATTTCGAGCCGTGGTTGAGAAAAAATTGAAAACGTTGGGGGGGGGGGCTTCATGTAAAGTACCCCCAAATTTTGAAGAAAGTTTTTCAAAATCGCGATGCCTCGAATGGAAGCAGGTTGACCGGGGAATATCCATTTTGGAAGAAATCGCACGTATGGTTTAAGCGCTAATGTTGTTCACAAACAGACGGACGGATGTTTTGAAAAAAATCCAGCCTTTTCGGTATCAGGGGACCCCAAAACGTGTATTTCCGTTAAAATCTCGAAATCGATTTTCCGCAGCATTACTTAACTTTCTAATATTACTATACTATGCATATTACTCCGTATATACGTACGTATACGGGAAAGTAAAAAGCAAAGTGACATTTATGTCGTCAGTGAAAATGCAAAAACACAATGCATCCAAAACGTTTATAGAAAACTAATGTTGCTACAAAATGGCAAAGACTTTCCCGTATTAGTTTTCTGTTTCGTTTGGTCTGGGCTAGCTATTCGGACTTGTCAATTCTCTTGATAGCCGCCATCTATCGCCGCCCAAACTACATTTTTTGACATTTTATTAATTTTTTCGGTTTCCTAATAGTAGACCAAAAATATTATTTTATGAATATTAAGAAACCGTTAAACCTTGTCCTAAATGGTAATTTTCTTTTAAATATTATGTGCCGTTTAAGAGAAAATGGCGTTTTAGCGCTACTAAAATTGCGAAATTTGAAGCTCATTTTCACAGAAAATGTTTGAGTTTTCAAAATACTGTTTTCATTGAACTATTTGAAGCTCTTTTCAAGAAAATGGCGTTTAAGCGCTGCTGTAAATATGAAATTTGAAGCACTTTGCGACAAATTGCTCACATTATTATATTTATGAGTACATGTGCTTTAAATAATGTCAAGTAAAACTTCTTGAAAATTGAATAGTTTTCTGTGAAAAGTAGTCCAAAATTCCGCATTTTCAGAAATGCTCAAACGCCATTTTCTCAAAAATGGCTCCAAATTTTTTCTTCAAAGTTGTCGAACGGATAGTGCTATTTACACTCTTTAATATTACGTAAAGTTCAATTTTGGGTACACTTTTGTTTTTGCAAAAATTACACAAATGTAATTTTTTTAAAGATCTCTCACACCGTTAATATGCACATTTCTAGCAATTTGTAAACGCTATTGTATTTGTAAGTTAAAATGCTTCAAGTGATATCAAATGAAGTTTTTCGAAAACTCATACATTTTCTGCGAAAAATTGCTTCAAATTTCGCATTTTTCGCTTAAACGCCATTTTCTTAAAAACGTCTAAAAATTTGTCAAAGAAAATTTATTACAAATATAGGAACTAGATGTATCCACTTTTTCGATATCAGAGATCAACAACACGCGTTTTCCTGACGAAAAGTCGACACTTTCCGCGGCACCTCTACTACGTAAGTACGTTGTGGGAAGAAGTAAAATCAAGGAGAAATGTAGAGACGTCACTGAAGAAAAAATAGTTTACTTTTTATTATTTTTTACTTTATTCATTGTCATTGATTTATTACACAAACTTACACTGATGTATCCTACATACATTCATATTGGTTTAATCATAGGAAATACACAAGTATGTGTGCACCCAAGTGTACGTAGGTTAAAATGCCCCGATTAAAATATTAAGAAACCAAAATTAAACTCTCAACTAAAATTTTGTCACATTTGCTGAAGATGAATGAGTTAAATATTAACATTATTTTCACTTTGGAATATTACAGCGAAATATCCATTTGGTTAAATCTGAGGCTGACATGTGTCAATAACTTTATGATGTTGACTCAAAAATATTACGCCATGTTGTGTTTGATAAAATCGTTTTATAGGCAAATATTACTACCTTTAAGACCCTGTTTTGAATATTGACTTCTGAATTTGCTTACAAGGTAATATTTACGAATCACATGTGTCACGGACACGTTTCACATACTTCAAATTTCTTTGAAAGTTGACGTCAATAGTCCTTCGTATACATTAGTAACTCTTCCAACAGATACTCGAACATTAAAAGGCTGTAAAGATTTTTGTAAACACGGCGGCCGGACATGAGAAGGTAGATGTTGAAAGCACTCAGATCATACGCTTTTGACACAAACACTAGACTTCATCATCACCTACATGAGTTTTTGTTTATGCAAATAAAGCAAGAATCTCCAACTCTTTACTGGTATGCGAGAAACATGCAATAATATTTTAATTTCAACACGAGGAATTTGAAACTGACGACTGAATCAGCAGTCAGAGGGAAGCTGACGGCAGATAAGGTATTTCTTTGATATTGGGCGTGAGCAAATTCAAAAAAGAAATCTTGCAACGAGAATACTATCAAATCGGAATTGAATTTTTTTAAAAATTCTGTTGCGTCTTTATCGCAACAACAATAACTCTGTGGTCACGCGGTAAAAGTTCTTAAGTAAATTTTTGGGGTTAAGTACTGAAACTATACGTTAAGTATCTATATTTTATTTTAGAAAAACGACCGAATTCAAATGTTGCCTCCTTAACCAGAAAAAAACGTTAGGAAATAGCGTTTAGCATAAGAATAAGCGTTGGATTAATAATCTAGCCCTTGTTTTCTCCAAACTAAGATTTTTGACTTAATAACTTTTACCCCGTGACCACAGAACTCTTTCCTATCTTTTGGGCATTGAGCGTATATGGGGTAAACCTCCGTAAATTGTCTTATAATGTTGCAGTCAGTCATTGCCTTTTATCCCTTCGCCCAGGGGTTCCGCGTAACTGGGTTCCCGGATGGTCACACATCCGCGAATCCATGGTGTCTCGAGTTGTTTAAATTACTGTGTCTTCACGGAGCGTAGTTAACAATTCGTCTAACGACGTCAATTTATTTGAGAATTAATGGAAGAAAATTATATAAGGTAACGACGGGTAACATTGCCATACGTCAAACATTGCAACAACTTCAAAAAATTTAAGTAGCACAGTCTGTATTATAAATTTGTTGGCTGAGTTCCCATAGTTAGCTACCTCTCTTATAAACATGATATACAACAGTTTGTTGCATTGGGTCGCAGTTGTAACCTAAAATGTCCATAAATATGTATGGTGTATTGTGATGCAGCCAAATCTCGTAATCGAAACTTCGTTAATTTTGGATTAATTGAGTTGAAATAAAGGTCTTAGATAGGTAAATACGTCACGTCCTAGGCATGCTGTGTCTGACTTAATAATTATTCATTACAAACAAGAGAAAATGTATTAATAGCATAGACTACTTTCAGGCTAACATTGCCATACTGACCATCTTGCCCCTGCATTTGTATCATTTGAGAAGAAATTCTTACATTGAAACAATTGGCATTTGAGTTTATATATATCATTTCTAAAGCATATGACTTATAAATTCTAAACATTGATTAATTATATTTGATACAAAATTACTGTTTTGTTGTCACAATATTTGCACTGTAACTTTACCATGTAGACAAATAAAAAAACCCAATATCTAAGGTTTACAAACCTATGATGAAGTGAAAATGCACTAAGCAATGGAAAAAGTTAATAGTGGAAAA